>HG992154.1:10000-1210000 GCA_905220505.1 Laothoe populi | reverse complement strand
TCGATTCTTCGATCTTCCCATATTAGAGCATACTTGTACCATTATTCTGTGGTAGTCATTATGTAGACAGTTATTTATTATTTTTATCAATAGCATAAAAATATCAGCTACATCGAAATTGTATTATCATATAGTTTGATGAGAAAAATATTTGAATGTCTTACTTTATGGTCAATATCACTAAATTAAATATCAAATGGACAGTGTTCATTACTTACTTACGACTCTTTTGATCCATTTGCGGCATTAAAGTTCTTTTATCTATATTCTTTGAGAACAAATTGCCTATTGTACGTGCTGGAATCTTTACTCTCATATATTATATGTCATCAGATATATAACGGCCTCCATGACGCAGTGGGCGAGTGGCTGTGAAACGAGAAGTCGTGGGTTCAATTCCCGCACCAAGACAAATGTTTGTATGACAGATAGACGTTCAAAGTCTGGGTGTTGTGGGACTGTAGTCCCTTGTAGTTCTTGATACCCACGATACAGGTTTGATCTAGTGTGGAGACAGGACTGTGTGTGTGATTGTTAGGTGTATTTATTATTTTATTAATATGGTACTTGTATCAGGTACTGTTGGCGCTCGGTATTAGCCTGCTCTAATAAAGTTTGGAATTATTTCTGTCTTTCACGCTAATGTAGGTTGACTTCAAATACAACTACGGGCAAATTTATTTCGTTTCACATTTTTATTTATTACTTTACGATGCTTGTTCTGGTTTTTCCCGGTGTCATAATTTCGTGAATGTTTCTGGTATATATTGAAATAAACTAGTTAAAAATCTCTGTCAAAGAAAACTAACAGGTTCCCTATAAGTATTAATGATATTTTCCTGAATCAATGATGTCTTCAAATTTTGTTTAAACGATTTCTGATTGGCTTGGAACTATAAAAACGTCTTTATTTCGATCTCGATTACTCAGCGAAATTGTGATCATTGCTCGCTCCGTAGTAAGCTGAATGGCTTTAAACTTGTGGACCAGTCTACTGGTGAGTGTTCACTGTCCACGTTTCAGTGATGGTCTATATCAAAGCGATATAAAACGTATTAGCCTGCTCTAATAAAGAGAGGAATTATTTCTCAGTCTTTCACGCTAATGTAGGTTGACTTCAAATACCTTATTTCTTCCTAACATCCCCAAAAACCTAATTAAAACAACCTTTCAAGTGTCGCGGCGCCTATCGATGAGTCATTGACACCGACATCAAACGCTCCGGCTTGGGTCCCGTCAAGCTTTTTACACAGTTTGTAAACAGCAATTTGGTATCGGCGGCGTTTCTTTGTGCTCGATGCTTTGATCTCGCCGCATCCGCTGTGCACAATGGCGCTCTATCTTGGGGTACCAGCGGACGTAGAGTATGTTGGTAGAGTAGGGTAAGTTTGTTCCTTATTGTGACACAGTGAATTATATAACAGTTTTGAGGCTATATTAAAAGTTTTTATAACTATTCTATTCAAAAATACTTGTTTAAAATAATATTTTTATTTTCTGACAACTATACAAACACACCACTAAGAATGTAATAATACGGTACGGAACGGTATGCAGCGGCTTTGCTGTGCCGTGACATTGCAGAAGTCTATGGGCGGCGGTGACTACTTACCATCGGGTGGCCCGTCTGCTCAACTGCCTATAGAGGCACTAAAAAACAAAAAAGGAAGAAAGAAATATATAATTGCCACAAGTATGACGTGCAACATACAATTAGAGCGTTTAATAATTAAAAAACGCCCAACTCGTGGTAATTAGGTGGCTAGCTCAGTATAATACAGTGTATGATTCACAAACGCTATCTTTCAATAGTCACCTTAAGAGACGCATTCATATATTTACACGCGGCCTCGCCCGCTTAAAAATTGAATTCGTCCAAAATTTTAATTATGAAAAATAATTCATAACATTCAGGGATAATGCTTTTTGTCGCGAAATGACTTATTGTATCGGATCAATAGTTTTAGATATTACCCCCTACATATAAACTTAAAACAAACTGTCTTATTAACTTTTCTGTTTCCCCCGGTCTAGAGCCAAACATCGTACTCAGAATGAGTAATCTGACACTAGACCCTCGACCTCCTTGCCCCATGGCGTATTTTTTAAGAAGCTATACAACAGGCTGGTATGAATGTGTTGAGAAGATAGATTGTTTCTTGCTTCTTGATACTTTAACTGGAGGGCAGTGCGCTTACCGACAGGTGCAGTGTGGTAACTTAGCCGTGCCGGGATAAAAAAAACTCTGTAATAAGAACTGTTAACAGAACATCTACAGGTAGATCCTTACATCATCCATATAACTAAAACCGCTTCATTGCACACATTTATATAGTAATTTAAAAATAAATTACAATCAAAACTCATGATAGGCAGTTTGATCACCTTTAGACATCTCTACCAGACCAAGTCTTCCCAGTAGTCTTAATCACATTTATGAACTCTATATCCAGTGCTCTATCATAACTCTACTTTTGATACCAAATTTTTTAAATCGGTATTCCAGTTATTTTTTTTACATAACTCAAATTTAAACATATATTTTACTTCTTTTGCTTATTACATAACAAGTAATCCTCTTTTGTCTTAAAATTGTTGTATATAATAATTCTAATTTATTATTCATGCTCTTACGATAATTCATTGTTATAAAGATCGTAACCAGGTTAGTGATATAATAAATCATAATAACATTCATAGTCCCGACCAGCAATAAGATACAAATATCTTGTATTGTAGGCATCAGAAACTACGAGAGACTTTCGGTGTCACAACACCCAGACCCGAAACAAATATGTGTCTGTCACCCAAAAAAACTCGGTAAGAAAATCGAACCACCTCTCGTTATATGTACTAGATTGTGATTTATAATATATTTTTTAAATGTAAGTTTATATCTCATGCGCCAAAACACTATAATAATAAAAGTTAACCTTAAAACTTGATAGTAAAATTTTAAATAATAATAAGATTATTGACTACCTATTAACTAATGAGTTGAACTTATAACAATAATAAAATCTTAATACCCCTAGAAAATATAGTTAAGACACATATTAGTTATGATCCATATTGAACGTGCAAAGCTCCAGAGAATTCCCATTTTATTTCACTGTATTCCGAACACTGTGTACCAGTAAATCAAAATTTCAATAGTTTGCGCACAAAACCACAGATTAGTCGATTATAGACGGATAACTTTCCACATCACCGTGTAATGGCTTTAGGAAATTGTTTCGCTAATCTGCAGACCGACGGACCGTTAAACACTGTGTTATTAAACCGTTTGTTCACTTCATGTTAATTGGTTAGTGCGTGAATAAATTATAAATGCGAAGGATTAGCTTGGGGTTTGATTAGATATAAATAATCAATCGGTTGTGTGTCGGAACGGTAGGCAGCGGCTCTGCTGTGCTCTGGCATTGCAGAAGTCTATGGGCGGCGGTGACTACTTACCATCAGGTGGCCCGTCTGCTCGTCTGCCTATCCAGGCACTAAAAAAAAAAAAAAAAAGAACATATTTGCTATTAAAGAAAATAGGGAATATTTTATTATGCAATATTAATTTGGTAACAAAATTTAAAAATTCATTATGGACCTATTTAATCATTTCCGTTGTTCTAAGAGAATTTCGGACGTCTTAATTCAATTTTTTTTTATTATTTTATATTTATTTTTTTACTGCCCTATATTTTATCTAAAATTTAGTGTTTACTAGGATATAATGAAAAAAGGCCATATGACAAATAATATGTATCTAATTCACAAATTGAAATCTTTAATTACATAAACCAAACATTCAACATGAAATCAAATAATGTCTACAATCATCATCATATGCATAAAAATGTGAAACGAAAAAATAAAAACCTTTCATATTCAGTAAAATTTACAAAGCAAACTTCTGAAAATTAGTTTTTACTAGGAAAAAAAGGCCATATGACAGATAATATGTATCCAATTCACAAATTGAATCTTTAATTCCATTCATTTGTAGAGTCTACAAATTAAAGATTCAATATGAAATCAAATACATCTACAAACATCCAATAACGTCCCCACACGCATAAAAATGTGAAACGAAAAAATAAAAACCTTTCATATTCAGTAAAATGGACAAAGCAAACATCAACGCGGAATTGATAGAGGCGCGTCGGAATCACGGTGACAAGCGCACGTAGTCCGTAGTCCGTACAAAGAGAGGCAGGCGCCTGTCCGTTCCTAAACAAACACTAAAATGCCCGCGGAGCTAATTTATAGGAGAGTCCACGCGGGACTCGCTCGACGCTCGCCTCTCGCCTGCTCTCGCAATAAACATGTTTTTTTGCTTCGCGTGTCCGCGCACTGTCAAATATATTACAACCCGCCGGGTTATTTACGACCTCTGTCGTCCGCCCATACGTTATACTTAGTATCTTTGTTTGGACACAATAAGCAATATTTCTAAAGGGCCCCGCCGCCGTCGTTCGCAGCTGTTGATATGGGTTCCCAAATTGACATATTTAATTTGATCGCCACGGAGGGTCTGTCCGACCGAGGCCGTGTTTGACAGGTTTTAGTGTCGGATTAACATTAACGTTATAGACTGAACGTCGATACGGTGGGATAGGTTCAAACAGACGTGGGTTTATGTGTTCCACGTAAACGACGTATACGTTGACACATCAAACGCGGCCGGTTCCGCTGAACGTATCAATTTACCCTTTGAGCGTCGCCGGGTGCATCACGGAACAAAGAGCGCTCGTAAATGTGTAAGTAGTTTCAAACGTGTCGGTAAAGTGCGATGGAGCCGAAAGAAAGAAGCGACGCGGCAGTGTAATAAATGTGGCGTAAGACAAAAAGCGTTGAGAGCGGCGGCGAGCGTCGCTCAGGTACGACAAGCGACAAGCGGCTCGCGGCGAGCGGCAGTCACGCTCGCGGCGGCCGCTCAAAGCGCTGCCCGTCATGGGTGGCGAGCCACCAACGCCATCGCACGTCTCAATCCGCACCCGGCCGCCTAACATACCTCCTTTCCTTTTTCCCCTACCGCAATGCAGCTATGTGTCGTTTCCGCTTTATTTTTTATGGGCGAGCGCTGCAGCGCTGAGACATAGCGCTCTCTTTCTAGCGGAGGCTCGAGGTAGCGCGCTCCTTGTCGCGGGCGGGGCGTGCGGGGCGCGGGGAACCGAGGCGCGCCGAGCTTTGGTGGGGTCCGGTCGCTCACAGTCGACTCGACCGCCGTCACAGACGCACGCGTTACTTTCGTACATTCCGCGCTCCGGTGGCACAGAGTACTTACTGACAGAGCCGTTTCGTGACCGCCGCGCACTGTGGAATTTGTGATTGTTAAAGTTATCTCCAAATGGTGGTACTTGAAGACGGTGGAATGATGACCTCTAATCCCAATCAGTATCTTCAGCCCGATTATTTGTCGCCGCTCCCGGCCTCTGTAAGTATTATTTTCAACTTAGAAAAAAACTTAAATAAATTTTAATTAAAAATATTGTATTTTTGTACTAAAATAATATTACAAATAAATTAATCATATTTTTCTATTGTTACAGTTGGACTCAAAGAAAAGCCCGCTTGCGCTTTTAGCGCAGACGTGCAGTCAGATTGGCGTGGACTCATCTCCGGCCAAGCCGCTGCTGCCGCCAATCGACAAGAAAAAAGTGAACAGTGTTAACAGTGACGTTATTAGTCGTTCCTCACCAACGAATAAGCAAGATAAACCGCGCTCAACTCCCGACAACAAACACCTCGCCTTCAAACCGTATGAAACAAATGTTGTGACAAAAAAACCTGAAGAGACTCGCCCATCCTCCAAAGCGAGTACTGACAGCTCTGAGGATAAGAAATCTGGAAAGAGCACACCCGGACGCAAATCAACGCCGCCGACGGCAGAACACGGCAAAAGCAGCCCATCGACCGAGTCTAAATCCTCGCCCGCCGGCTCCTCGGGAACGAGCCCCATCATCCGCTCCGGGTTGGAAGTGTTGGGACACGGAAAAGATCATCTCGCCGCCTTCAAAAATATGCCCGGATTGCCTGGATTTAATCCGCTCGCCGGACTTTGTTGCCCGCCGGGAATGGAGCAACATGCCAACCCGGCTTTCAGACCACCGTATGCCGGTGCTCCGTTCAGTGCTCATCACGCTGCGATACTAGCGGCGGCCGCTGCTTTTCCCGGATCTTCACCAAACCCTTACCTCGGCTACGCGCGTGTTAAAACGCCCTCCGGCGGTGAAACTGTAGTGCCCGTTTGTAAAGACCCCTACTGCACTGGATGCCAGTTCTCCGTGAACAACCATCATCTGTTAATGAGCAACGGGTCGTGCCCAGCGGGTTGCACTCAGTGTGAACACCAAAAATACAACTTAGCGATGGCAATGGCTCTGTCGCAGCAAGGCGCCGCCGCCGGCGGTCTGCCGTACCCCCAACTGAGCCGCCCCTACGTATGCAACTGGATTGTCGGTGAATCGTATTGTGGAAAGAGATTTGGAAATTCTGAGGAGCTGTTACAACACTTGAGGAGTCACACGGCGGATGGATCATCACCCTCTTCCGTCGCTTCTACGATATCGCCTTCGCTTTTGAACCCGTTAAATCCTCTTTTCACGACCGCCGGGCTTCGAAGTGCGTACCCGACAGCTCCTCTCAGCCCGCTGTCTGCGAGCCGGTACCATCCGTACTCGAAGGCTGGTCTGCCTGGGAGCTTGGGAGCGTCACCCTACGGAGCCTTCAACCCCGCACTGGGACCTTTTTATTCGCCCTACGCTATGTACGGTCAGAGACTAGGCGCAGCAGCCGTTCACCAATAAAATAAGTGAAGTGATAAATCAGGACTGATCGGACCGTTTTGTTATTGTCCAATTTTCTTCTGTGATATTGATAGACTCTATGTAACTGTAAGGCGTGACGCGCCATGACAAATTTAGTGACTAGTGCAATTTGAATAATAGTTATTTATGTAAGAGGACTGGAACATTGCTTAGGAATGCGAGAGAGTTTGAAAATTGTACAGCCAAACAATTTGTGTAAATAATAATCTCTATGTTTAATATTAAATGAATTATTTCAAATATAATATCTACATACCAATCATGAACGTTTTGTTTTTCTTTTATAACACAAACATCTTATTTCTGGGAAGTTTGAAAGCGCCATAAAACATGTTTAAGAGTCAACAAATTCACTGATTTTATTTTCAAATACGAAGTGTCTGTAGAAAGTTAATCATAAATACTAAGATCAAATAACGTTATAAATAAAATAACTAATCAACGTCAGTGTAAAATACAGCTTTCCAAGTCAGGTCTGTGGCAATAAACCGCGCCAGATGATTGATTAATATACCAACACACGCATTAGGGGCGTCAATCAACACAGAGAAAATGTTAGAACCACCATCAACCAAGACTGTTATCGTGCAAATGTAAACTCAAACCACCTAATGTAAAAAATGACTGACGAAATAATTTATTACGTCGAAAAAGAATAAAAACAAGTACATGGAAGGCCCGGCGTTGAGCGTCATTAATAACAAAACCGTGAGCTGTCAGCTTTGTTAATGTCAAGTTTTTTTTTAATAAATGCTATTTTGATTAGGCCCATGTCATGTCGAAAGCTCAACTGTCAAAAGCATAATTGGTGACATGAATAGGCTGACAGGTGGCACCCAAGCAGAGGCGGGTAACGACAGCCATTGTGCTCCGAAAAATAAAAACAGCAGAGAGCTATTTCGCCTCGCTGGGTTTATATTAGACTCGAATGTCATTCGTTTAATCCTTTTTAACATGTTGACTTTGCTATAATTCAATAACGGAATATCGTTTTTCGAGCACATTGAATATATTATCTCTAATAGTATAATTAAATTTTATTTATTCAATATCGTGGGCGGAGTTAATCCTGTAAACATGCTCTAGTGGACTTTCATTTTTATGATCGAGAATTCTTGACATCTCATTTAGATTAATCCCCTTTACTTTGTCACCTACTTAAAATTCTTAACGACTTTATGTGTTTCGTATTAAGAGACACATTTGCATAAGAGTTACGAGCTTGAGATGTGTTTACACAGACTGATTAACTGCCGCTTTATAATTTTATTGTTTGAGTATAATTATGAGTTGACGCTCTCAATAAAATAAATTAGTACGAACGCGACTGTTAGTGTCAGAGATAAAGAATATAAACCTTCACACATTTATGGATGTGTTCCTTGTATTTTAATTGTGTTTTTTTAGTTTCACATCCGCCTGCCTTGTTTGTTTTCGGATTATGAGCGATAAATATCAATGTTAAACGACTTCTACAAATATTTATTGCACGGATTACGTTTTGAAATATAGAGCGCGTGACGGGTTGAATTCGGCAGACTTTTGAACATATTTATCGTATAATTTACATTTTTTGGCATGGGATATTGACCACACTGCATCTGATGGTAAGCGCAGTGCCGTTCAATTAGAGTATCGAGTAGCGAGAGACCATCTGTCCCCCGTTACTCAACACGTAATATTATTTTATATCAAAAGTACTATATGAATAAAAAAATACACCCAACAATCACATACATAGTCCTAAACACTAGATTAAACCTGTATCGTGGGTATCAAGAACTACGAGGGACTATACAAACATTTGTCTCGGTGCGGGAATCGAACCCACGGTTTCTCGTTTCACAGCCTTCTCACCTTCGCGCTACGGAGGCTCTCAATAATTTATAGATGCCAATTATTTTATTACTATATATATAAGTGTCATAACTTCCGTATAAACCAATACATTTACGAAAACTGTTTTTGGATTCCTTACTGATTCATATGTCATAATTGAGTGGATGGAAATTGGAATTAGCCAATTCCAACTGTCAAATATCAATTTATATATCTCGCACTGGTTAATAGATAACCGCGATAACGATAATGGAACGGCTAACTATAATGTTACATGATTGATAATGACACTTATATCCGTTCTAATTTAATAATAATAAATCATATGTATCTACAAAATGAATCGTTAAGATATTATTCGACTTTGACATAGTTTTTCAACGTTACTTGTTGCGTTTTGGAACAACTAGCGACATCTGTTGAAGAAACTCGGCACTACGCGGCATCCAGACTTCACGCTCTACAAGATTTAAGTTTTTAAATAACTCATCAACTATGAAATAACAATTAAAATCATTTTTTTTTTATCCTAGCACGGCAAAGTGACCGCACTTCACCTGATGGTAAGCGCAGTACGGTCCAATTAGAGTATCGAGTAGCGAGAGACGATGTATCCCCCGCTACTCAACACAATCATGCCGGCCTGGTCCTTCACACTACGGGCAAGAAGGTGAAGAAGCGGTCGAGGGTCTATTGTCAGAGTACTTAGAAGGCCGCAAAATGGCCAACATTGTACCCCAACTCTAGACCCCCAAAAAACCGGATGTACACTGGCTGATTCCGGAACGCGACACACTTGCGTGTGCCACTATGGCGGGTTTTTCACCCTGTGTACGGTGGTCGCTATCCGGGTGGATATGAATATCCTACCACCAGCGAATTATACAGATGCATCGAATAAGTACTCTTTATTTCTCCTCCAACTACGTACTAGGCATTAAGTCTCATAGGCAAGTCTATCTAGGTAGATATTAACTATCACTGACTCGTCTGTTTAGCCCGCTAAGAAGTAGCGTGCTAGCATACATACACTCACGCCTGTAATCTCCGAAGGGGTAGGCAGAGGTGTAACGGTCCAATAATCTGATAGAGGGTGAGCCTATCGCCATACCGGGCACAATTTCAGACTCCGAGCTGACACTAAGTATTTCTAAATAGAAAAAATCGAAAAAATCGACTCGGGGATCGAACCAGAAACCTCAGCAGAGTAATCGTAACGCATTTGCAACTGCGCCACGGAGGCAGTTGCTAGCATTATTCCAATTTGAGGATTTTGATTGATACCCTCACCACTCACACCTCTCAGACGAGTATTTATATGATCCACAAAGATTTGAAATCACCCATGTTACAAGACCCGTATTATCGTAGTTCTTGATACCCACGATGTGGCCTAGTTTGTGGTTAGGACTTGTGTAAATGTTAGCTGTTATTATTGTATAATATTAAAATATTTAAGGTCGTCAAGCAAAACTGCTTGTTTTAAATGATTAATAATATTAACATTATTATTTTAAACATACATTTAAATACGTAATGAGTGTTGAGCATGACCTTTCTCATTTAGCGTGTTGTAGAGGTAATAAACATAAATAATTACGAAACAATTTATGGCCAATAAAACATTATTGCAGACCCAATTAACGGCCATGTGATTAATGCTATGCTAAAATTATATCTAGTTGGAATTATAGATGTATGAGTTGAATATTCTACATTTATTTAGAGATTACAATTAACAAGCTAGTACAAATATTATATTTAAATTTAAGTCATTTCCATTGTATCTCTTTGGATATTTTAGATAAATACACTCGACAGTCACACACATAGTTCTGACCCCACGCTAGGTAAAACCTGTATCGTATCAAGAACTACGACGGACTACAGTCCCACAACACCCAGACCCGAAACAACTATCTGTCTGTCACACAAACATTGGTCTCGGTGTGGGAATCGAACCCATGGCCTCTCGTTTCACAGCCGGCTATGGACCACTGCGCCACGGAGCTTGTCAAATACATAGCCAGAAAATTAGTGCTATAAAGCAATAAGGCAAAAACAAACAGTGTAATTAAAACTATAAGACAAAACATAACATAATATGGAAACGTAGCAAACAAATTAAAAATATTTTACATTACATAAGTATTTTAATGTGATATTTAGAGTGCCCTCTCTTTCTCCTTTTCATATATCCATCCCATGGTTGTCTGTAAGAAATTGCCTAGAGCGATAAGACCGCCATTTGTACTTTTAATATATAAATGTAATCTTTCTTTATTTTTTAATCTTAAGTGTACAATAAAGAGTAAATAAATAAATAAATAAATAAATATTTGTTTCATGTGTCACTTCGATACATTAATGTTATTAGTATTTTATTTTGATTTGGTTTGGTATATCCAAACGATGAATAATCTACAATAAATAAAAGCAGCGATAGCCTAGTTGGTTGCGGTATGGACTGTCAAGACGAAAGTCGTAGGTTCGAAACCCAAGTGGCATACACCTCTGACTTTTCTAAAGTTATGTGTGTATTAAAATGTTAATTATCGCTTGCTTTAACGGTGAAGGAAAACATCGTGAGGAAACCTGCATATCTGAGAATTTTTCGAAGGTATGAGAAGTCTGCCAACCCGCATAAGGCTAGCGTGGTGGACTAAGGCCTAACCCCTCTCATTAGTAGAGAAGGCCCGTGCCCAGCAGTGGGACAATGTTTAATACAGGGCTAGTATTATTATTATTATAAATATAAGCATGGAATTAGTATATTTTCATATTTAAATATTATCACCAAATTGAAAATGAAGCAAACTGAATACATTTTTATTACAATTTATAATATTAGTTATAGTAATTGAACGCTAAGCTAGTCCGGAGTGGTTCTTAGTGTACAGACGACTGAGAAGAAAGTCACAAGTTGTGTGTTGTGTATAATATTCATATATTAAAGATAGACTTCGCATTATTAAACAATAAGTATACTGAAGAGCAGGTGGTGCGGCTGCGGTAGAGCAGTTTTAAATTTAGTTTTAATTTTTATTGTATGATTTTTAGGCTAAACATTCAGAATGCAATTTAAAAGAAATACGCTGATATTTTTCTACACCATGAATTGGGGGTTTTTAAATGACTAAGTTCCATTGCCTCTCTGAAAACTGTAGTAACAATTTATGCGTTCGTACGACGAGACAGATTTCCAAAGACATCGTCCACCCTGATAACGTGATGATTCTTCAAGTACATACTGAACTTCTAGTACTGTATTTATTTCTAGTACAATATGTTCAGTCCTGTTTTTAATTAAATTGTCCTGCTTTGTCCAACTACAAATCCTAGTTTTTGAAATTCGGAGTTGTTTACCGTAGTATAAATAGATCCTACAATACCAATGATTAGATCATTGCAATAATTTAACAACCTGTCAAACATGTTTACGCTCATTTGCATATCCTGTAAAATTTGTGTTTTGAAGTCTAATATCTCTAAGGTAAAGATTTAAACCCGTTGACTGCCTGCGGTGGGGTATAAATGCCCCTCCCGAGACGTGACGTCGCCATGATAAATGACAACACGACACCATCATGCCTGTAATCCGTGCATTGAAATAACCAATCACGATTAACATAAACATAAGGTGATTTGAATTAACATATTAACATCGGACTAGTTTTGTACCTGGGTTTGCTTAACATTTTCTTATTTTTTTGAATACAAATTACTAGTTCTTTGGCTGTTCTAGGCTGAACTTATAAGAAAAGCTGACAGAAATCCGAAAAGAGCATGCCTATTTTTAACCGACTTAAAAAAATGATTTAAATTTTAAATATTTAAATGAGATTTAGTACTAAATTTTGAACGTATTTAAAACAAAAATTAATTATTAAAATCAGTGTTTATTTATAGTTGTCTGTTTAGATTATTACAGTTGGTTATGTAAATGTAACCAATTATTTTTTGCTTTGTAGTTTCTGGGTTTTTTTGTAGGTGGTTTTGTTTTTATTAGCGTTTACTGTATTTTTAACTTTGTCCAGTAAATATTTCTATGCACAAAACCACTGTTTTGTCACGTAACAGTTACGCACATTATTTTGTTGTACATTTGAAATAAACCGACTTATTGAGGTTTTTGAGTACTAAATTCATTGTATCGGTGGCGCATTGTAATTGTGCCCGGTATTGCGATCGTCCGATATCACGTCGTGGGACCGTAATGAATTATGAGAAAATGGTTGTACAGGTTACACCTCTGCCAACCCCTGTGTGGATTACAGACGTGAGTGTATATGTAATATACATTCACTCCTACATTATTTGTCATTTTATAATTTTTGTTATTCATTACATGCCATTAGCAGGTTCAATTATTTGAAAATTACTTATGTCATTATAACCCAAGAGAACATATCTTTAATCTTTAACTTTTCCAACAAACAAACACAACCAGCCAGTCTCACGTGCGTGTATAAATTATGCATACAGGGTATTAGGGGCCCGGAGGTTAAATTAGAGGGTAGCGTTGGCACCGGCCGGGTTATTGTCGAAATGGTTTAACAATGATCACTTCATATGGTAATGTGCTGACTGTACTATATTTGTAGGATAGTGATTTATTGCTCTATTTGGATTAGCTGTTAAAGCTATTTGTTCAGCTCTCGCGGTTCATATGCAATGTAGTTCCTCAAACAAAAATCTGACTGAAAGTTCCAAAAATTAGAGCGTTTAAAGGACTGATATTGTTTTTAACTGTGACTGCCTCAGTGGCGCAGTTGTTATTGCGCATGCGTTACGACTGCTGTGCTGAGGTCTCGGGTTCGATTCCTGGGTCGCGCAATTCAGTCAAACGATGGACTGTTAAAAAAGCAATCCGTCGCAATAAATATGTAAATTATGTGGACCGAATTTTCGTTTAAAAAATAAGAAATTCAGATCTCAACAACAGCGCCACCTATCGGATCTTAAACTATCCCATCTTTTAAGTTGGACCCAACCATCATACACAAAATTTCATTGAAATCGGTTGAGTGGTTTCAAAGTCTATAACGGATATAGGTAGAAACAATTTTCGTGTTTTATTTAATGAATATTATTAAATTTTTTCACAAATTATGACAAATTACCGGCGACAGAAAGTAATGGTTTAGCGTAAGTTCATTTTAACTAACATACTATTTACAATTGTTAAGAACAGAACTTACTGACGTTAATAATTATATCCCTAACATATACTCTTACAACCCACAGGGGCAGACTTCAACAATACCGTATTAAATAGTCAATGGATGATTAACTATCGCATATAAAATGGAATAAGGTAATAATAATTTATTTTATAGCATGTGAATCGAAATAAAAGCAATCAACCGTACCCAGAGGCGAAAACATGTACACAAAATCCGAAATTGATATCCTACCCTCAAAGCGACGAGGCCTTTGTGTCGGAACAGGATATTTGACAATACATGAACGAATGAGTGAACGACAAAAGAATGAGTTAAATATGAAAGGATACTTTATTGTGACTGGTATACCGACATTAATGGTCTCGTTTTAATATCTTTACGATCTTAATTCGTGTGAGAATTGGTCCCTGAGTTGTGTGTTCGAAATTTGAATAAAAATGGAATTTATTTGAATAGTGGTATGTATTTCACGGATTTGAATAAATAAAATGTTTTTTGTTGCCTATTACGAATATAATGGTACCATAATATTTTAATTTGATATTTAAATTATTTTTTTTCTGACATGGAATATTTAATGATTGAGGTAAATGTATATTTTATTTTGATTATATTAAATGGAATTCTTTTTTTAAAGAAGGATCGGTTTAATTATTTTTATTAATTAATTTAATAAGCAACAATATATCTGACTACAAATAATATTAAACTGAATTTAACGTTTTGATGTATTTGATCGTAAATTTAAATCTGGAATTCAGTTAACAATTCTTTTTTTAAATAATACAGTTGAGTCTAGTCAATTCCATTATCGAATCACCTATTCACCTTGCAAATACTTTTCCGCACACATCAATCATACGAATATGGTAGTACAAGCAGCAACAGATGCCGCGTGTTTATAGAGAGCTTGTCAATCACGCTGATTGAGTACTGGAGTATCACGACACTGATTCAAAACTTAGGGTAGATGAAGTTTTTCATCCTTGTGATTGGCATGTGACGTAACATTGCTGATGGTAGGATATTCATATCCGTCCGGATAGCGACCACCGTACACAGGGTGTAAAACCCGCCATAGTGGCATACGCAAGTGTGTCGCGTTCCGGGGTCAGCCAGTGTACATCCGGTTTTTCTCGGGGGTCTAGATTTGGGGTACAATGTTTGGCCATTTTGCGGCCTTCTGAGTACTCTGACAATAGTCCCTCGACCGCTTCTTCACCTTCTTGCCCATAGCGTAGTGTGAAGAAGCAATCCGGCATGATTGTGTTGAGTAGCGGGGGATAGATCGCCCCTCGCTACTCGATACTCTAATTGGACTGCACTGCTTACCATCAGGTGCAGTGCGGCCACTTTGCCGTGCCAAGATAAAAAAATCATTGACGTTAGTATGCTAGGACGACCAATTCAGTCTTGAATTCAATTCCTAGTAAAGGTAATATTTTGTGTGACTATTTTTATTGTATGTTGTCAAAACTAGCCCAAAAGGTCTCTTATTGTTTGTGTGCATTTATACCCAACTATCGCTTATTTTGATGATGAAGGAAAACATCATAATCAAGAGCTAAGTACCTGAGAATTGACAATGGGCTAAGGTACTGGGCCAACATGTCAGACCAACGTGTAGAGGGCTACTTGGCGTATGTTGGTAATGTTACCATGCCAAGTAGCCCTCTACACGTTGCATTGGTCCAACATGCTGGCCCAGTTTTTTTCGTATGGATTTGTGCTGTTAGCTTACACTTGCTTTTACAGCTTCACCGAACATTAACCTTGACCCAATGTGTACAGCGGGCATAAGAGTGTCGCAAATTCTTGCTAGTATGAGTTGCGTAAAAAACTGTAGTATACAACGTTATCGTACCATCGACGTCTCACGGCGATGTTAATTGAAATCTTATCTCGTATCGATAGAAAAAATGTCGTGTGCGAGACGTTAAACGAATTGAGAATTAATTATAAATGATATACAATGTTTGGTGTCCAATGTGTTAACCTCCTATAATAAATACACACAACATCCACTCATAAAGCCCTGATCTCACACTAGGTTAAAACTGTGGGAATCAAGAACTATGAGTGACTATTTTCTCACAGTACCCAGATTCGAATCAAATAGTTATGGATCACACATATACATTACAGTTTTCTCAATGCGGAGATCAAACCTCTGGCCTCTCGTTTCTCACCCGCTGCGCCACGGAGACTATCTTCGTAATTCTAGACAGAGTTGTAATGCACTCACGTTTCATCTTATTTCCTATGATAAGTTGCAAGCCTAACACCTGTAAACCTTAAATCCAAGTCCTGACAAGCAGTAACCAATAGATCAGCTCTGCCAGCATAAAGCTGATGTCTCCTAGAAAATTGATATAAGCCATACTTCCCCATTCATTTTCCCTAAGAGCGGCAATGAATCTAAATCCTTCTGGCATTGTGGGCGTTCGTGCATTGTGGAGATCACACATCAGGTGACTCACTTGCTCGCTTGCTGTCCTCTACTATATTTTTTTATCTCGCCGTTTGTCAGCCTCCCCAAAACATGCAGCAACATTTCTTGCTTTTTTTAATGTACTGACTTGTCATAAGAGCTACGTAATTGCCTACATGATCAATAAACGATATCATTTTATTTCATTTCCCCACGCTCAGTAGTTGTTGAAACAGTTGGTCTGCTGCAACAAAAAAGTACAACAACCCGCTATTATTTTATATCTTGTTCCACTTTAAACTAGCCCCGCAATTAGCACAGAGACTGTCACATGCCATGTAATTAACTTTAACACCATTATACGCTGATAATGATCTTCAAAGGGCTTGGACACACCAGTATAGATATTTTAAAGCTGTAAACTAGAAGCTATAATGTTCTTTGGTATTTGATTTTGGGATGATAAAGTTTAGGAGCAGGGTGTCTTTTAATTATGATTTTTTTGTATATTGTGTTGTGTAAAAGCAGTAGTTGAAGTTCTTGATGACGCTTTCATTAAAGATGTCTTTGTGTGGAAGCTCACGAAATACGGATCAATAAAAGCAGCAAGAGCCTAGTTGACATTGGCACGGACTGTCAAAACAAAAGTTTTTGAAATGTTAATTTAAAAAAGTACTTTTTGAATAAAGAATTTTACAAATAAAATATTTAGAATACAAAACATTTCCCATAAAAAGTAGAACTTCTCCGTTGAAAAATAATAATTTCGTTTGACATTTCATCTTTCGTTTTAATAATGAATACCATATGTTTATAAAAGTTCTTGGCCTTAATAAACTCAAATGTTGACCACAATGCCCCAATCCACAATACACCCTTATCACGTGTTTGAATTGTGTCAATCGAATCGTGTGACGGAAATGGGCGAACCCCATTGTCATATTAAATTGGTTTGTTTCATTAAATACTGTCACATACGTCATTATGCTCATACACATATAAACATACAAGACGCCAACTCTCAATTTCAACTTTCATTCTCAATTTTTCTTCTGTAACCACTACACCTACATTTCCCCGAGTTTATTACCGTCCCATGGTGTTTTAGGCGAGCCTATCGTCATACCGGGCACAATTTCGTGAAAAACCTAATATTTGAACCCGAATCAACATAGCAGTCGTACCGCATATGTAATTACAACTGCGCTACCGAATCAGTATTATATTCAATATACTATTTTTAAATTGAACAGTTAATAAGATGCGTTTTGAAAGTCGTAAAAGTAATAAGTGTGTTTTTTAACACATATTTTTTCTCCTACGTTTTATTTATAAACTGAGTAGAACTTAAATTACGAAACAAAGTAGCTTTTTATTTATTAAAAAACTGATAATATTGACAATAATAATAATAATACTAGCCCTGTATTGAATATTGTCCCACTGCTGGGCACGATCCTCCTCTATGAATGAGAAGGGTTAGGCCTGTGCCCACCACGCTGGCCTAATGCGGGTTGGTAGACTTCACATACCTTCGAAATTCTTATAAGAATTCTCAGATATGCTGGTTTCCTCACGATGTTTTCCTTCACCGTTAAAACAAGCGAGAATTAACATTTAATACACACGTAACTTTAGAAAAGTCAGAGGTGTATGCCACTTGGGTTTCGAACATACGACTTTCGTCTTGACAGTCCGTACCACAACCAACTAGGCTATCGCTGCTAATATTGTCAATTATTATTGTCAATAGCATATAATGATTGTTAAAATTATTATTAACTACAAATAACTAATATTTATCCCGGCAACGAAACCCTTCGTAATGTGTACTTGAAATTAGGTTTTTAACTTTTTCATTGTTGGAACTACACCGATGAATTATAATGTTAATTTACCCAAACAAAATTCAGTTAACGTGGCGACTTCAGCTTTATAGGTCTGTGACCGTACGTGACACAATAAAAGGCGAATTAATGGTAATTATGGCGGCTTTGCAATTATACTGTTGGATGGCTTTTTATTTAATGGCTTATTGTTTATAACATATTTTATATATTTTATTGCTTATTAATTGTCAGTACGAATGTATTGACGTAATTTGTACTGTCATTTATTTTGATGTTAACCATCATCATCATGTTTGATTGACCACATTTTCGGTAAGTTTTGAGACATTTTATTTGTCTCTAAATACGCATATTCTTTATTAGATGCCTTCTTATAATTGAATAAATATATTTTTTAGAGTATTTCAGTATCTATTTCTGTTTTAAGTCCAATCATAAATTAACATAGGTTTTCTTAGCATTTTTTCATGAGTAAAAAGCTGTAAACAAACAATTTATATGATCTATTTCCGTACTGACATAATTTAACAGCCTCTGTAGCACAGCGGGTTCTGTAGCCGGCTGTGAAACTAGAGGCCGTGGGTTCGATTCCTGCACCGAGACAAATGTTTGTGTGACAGACAGATCTTTGTTTCGGGTCTGTGCGTTGTGGAATAGTAGTCCCTAGTAGTTCTTGATACCCACGATAAAAGCTTAACCTAGTGTGTGACTGTTGGGTGTTTTTTTTTAATTCACGCATATTTTTTGTTAAACTATGTACCTTTAACCGTCGAAAATGTATGAGAAGATGTGTGAATGTGGAAGAGGCGAAAGAAATGTATCAAGATCGTAGCTTACTCAATAGTCTCTACCTACCCTCGTGGGTTGCAGGCGTGAATATGTATGTATTTTCTAGGTAATGGCATGTTTTGTAATCTTATTCATTAACTCAGCAAAGTTTAATCACAATTGGAGGAATGGCATACGGGGCAAACAAAGAAACATTAATTTTTTACATTAAACATTTATGTACTTTACAAAAGTTCTTTATTTGATGTATTACAACAAACAAAGGATATATGTGACATATTATTAGACATCGCGTGACATTCGAATACGTAAAACAATAATATATAACAAAAGAAATAAATTGTCGTCAAAATTACCACTTTGATACAGTAATTCGACTTAACCTCCAATTAAAAGACAAAGAACACCGCAGAAAGTGTTTAATAAATAAATTAATACATACCGATATTATTGTTTGACTGTAATTAGTGCGGAAATGATTTTTAAAACCTTTTTTGTTTCGAAAGTCTGTCTCAAGGTGGCATTTAAGTAACATACTACTTTATTACCAGCTTTAAATATAAATATACACCTAACAGACACACATAGGCCCACACTAAAACCTATATCGTTGATATTTATTTATTATTAAGGACCTCACACGAAGGTTACACGTATATAAAAGCAAAAGTGTTACGTTTTATATATTAGCTTTGTGACGTGCTCCTTCAATTACAGGAGACCACAGCATGCAAATTTACATTTTGTATAGTGACTGATTTATACTTTTATTAATATCAAGAACTATGAGGGACTACGAACCCACTACACCCAGAACCGTAGCAAAAACTTGTCTGTCACTCAAACATTTGTCTCGGTAAGGGAATCGAACCCACGGCCTCTCGTTTCACAGCCGGCTATTCGCCTAGTGCCCCACTGAGGCTACTTGCTTCTCCACCTGCGTTGAAGATTTTGGGATATTCGTCTCTTGTTGTATTTCTTTATTTGGTTTTCGCACATATAATACTGTAGCATATAGCAGCGATAGCCTAGTTGGTTGCGGCACGGACTGCCAAGACGAAAGTCGTATGTTCGAAACCCAAGTGGCAAACACCTCTGACTTTTCTAAAAGTGATGTGTGTATTAAAATGTTAATTATCGCTTGCTTTAACAGTGAAGGAAAACATCGTGAGGAAACCTGCATATTTGAGAATTTTTCGAAAGTATGTGAAGTCTGCCAACCCGCATTAGGCCAGCGTGGTGGACTAAGGCCTAACCCCTCTCATTAGTAGAGGAGGCCCGTGCCCAGCAGTGGGACAATGTTTAATACAGGGCTAGTATTATTATTTATTATATACATATAATACTTACAACTACATCAAAATCCGTTCAGTACTTTACATCACAGATCAGATCTATTACCATCAGGTACAAATAAGATTCTGGAAATCAAACCAAATAATTCACGATTATTAGTTCATGTTTTCCACTTCAAGACCAAAGAGGTTAAGAATTAAAAGACATTAAGGGAGTTAAATGAACTTCTCAAAAAGATTCTTATAAAAAATATTAATGAAGCAAAAATAAATCAAACAGTAGGGAAGACCAATGTTTGTTCAAATGTTTGCCGAATAATCCCCACATTTGTCAGGCTAAGGAGCATTTCCTGCGATAACTTGTTAGTAGCAAAATAATCTCTGGATCTTTATCCCGAAGTCGTTCGTTAAGTTAAGCGTTAAGTCCTGATACTGTCATTTGTCAAGTAAAGTCAAGTGCTAAGCTGTATCAAAAAGTTTACACTGTCTATCCTACTTCCTACTAATCCTACTTCCTACTAATATTATAAATGCGAAGGTTTAGATGGATGGATGGATGTTTGTTACTCAATCACGCTACAACGCCTGGACGGATCTGGTTGAAATTTGGCACAGACATAGATTATAGTCTGGAATAGCACATAGGCAATGTAAAGTTCCCGTGGGATAGTTAAGTTTTTCACAGAGCAAGGGATCGACATGATTTTTTGCATAGTGGTAGGTTAGGTATCAGAAAATGCTATATACCACTTTTCATCCCGGAAAAATGCACGCATCCTATGGGATAGCAAAATATAGAAAGGTGTAATAGCTTAAGATGCCTCCATGGATTGTATACCTTTCCTTCCAAAAATAACCTCCAAGCGGGCGAAGCCGCGAGCAACATCTAGTATTTATATATTTCTGATTGATTGATTACATTATGATAAATACGGACATTTAGTTTTTATAAAAAATCTATATGATGTATTTAATAACATAGAAAACATCCCAAATGCCCCGGTCACGAAGTTGTAATTGCGTACTAGGTACAATTGCTTTGCTGAGTTCACAAGCTGATTCTCCGGGTCGAATAAAAGTGATATGGTTTTTCTATCACGAAATTCTCAGTTACAGCCCGGAGTTTGGAATTGTGCCCGGTATGGCGATAGGCTTGTTACATCATGGGCCAGTAATAAGTTCAGTGAAATGTGGGTGTATCAACTGTTCACACCCTACCCTTTCGGAGATAACATGCGTGAATGCGTAGGTATACCCCAAAATAAGATAATACCGCTTCGATGATAATTTTATCTAGTCACAAACGAATTCTCTCCCCACCAGATTCAAACAGCATTTATGACAGAACCATGTGATCCGCATGCAAGAGCCGACACAGACGGAACGGTGCAATTTCTTCATCTGCCATTTCACGCGGTGCATTACAAAGATTAATGATCCAGTAACACGGGCAGCACAATTTGAAACGGGCTGCGGTAGGGCTGCGCCGTGACGTATTTATTAAAATTATTTTATTTTAGTACAAGGCAGAAAATCGAGAGCTTATTAGAAAGTGTAACGAACTGCCAAGAAGGATGTCATGCTTTCATTCTCCAAGACACCAGAATTTTCGGTGTTAATTTATTTATTACTCACTGGTAAACCAATATTATAGTAAGTAAATATAAAAACTTTAAAGTTCTCCATCAGAATTTCAAAGGAACATACATACATATACACTCACGCCTTTAATCACCGAAGGGATAGAGGGGGTAGAGGTGCATCCGGTACACCCACTTTTCGCCGAATTTACTTCGGTCCTACAAGGTGATAGGGGGCGAGCCTATCGCCATACCGGGCACAAATTCCAGACTCCGGGCTAATACTGCGAATTTCTGGATAGAAAAACTCAAAATCACTTTAACCGACCCGGGGAACAAACTCGAGACCTCACCTCAGCAGTCGTAACAATTACAACTGCGCCAGTTTGAAAAGCAATTTCAGAGGTGTGTGAAGTCTACTAATTTGTATTTAGTTAATATGATAGACTGATCCTTCTATTTTATATAAGTGGGCGTGTTCAACAGGGAAGTACTGTGTAAAAAGTGTAAAGTGGTAATCATGCTGAAGACAAGGTTGAGCTGATTATTATCATAGTCTCACTGAAATCAAACGGAAAGTAACAGCCTGGTTTTAAATTTGTAGAGTTCATAATATTTCCGAATTTCTGAACCAGCAAATCCTTTCTAATCGCCATTATTTTCAAGACTGTGATTCTTCTGATGTCGTGGATGATCAGAGACGGAATGATTTATCATCACATGACCTGTTTAGTAATTCCAAGGCCTTTGTAGAAAAAATACACAGCTGATTTAATTAAGTATAGGAGTACAAATAGCTTTGCCTTCGGTTGTGAAATGCGAGGACTTAGGTCCGATTCCGGCGCTGAGACTTTTATGAGTGTGATCCGTAAATATTTACTTCAGGTTTGTGTGTTGTGAGATTAATCTCCTAAAATTAGAAAAAAATCCTCTGAGCATGCAACATAATCATATCTTACTTCAGGATCAGGATTATGTGTGTGAATGTTGAGTTTTATTTATTTATTATTTTTTATTCTATTATCTTACCGTCTTACTTACTCTTTCTTCTCTTCTTGCTGTACTTCTTATTAACTGTGACCATAATGTACGAAAATGTAGCATAACCTAAAATTCCATATATAAATACAAGCGAAAACATAAAATATGAGTACATAAATTCTATCAGGAACGTACCGTATAATTTACTGCCTTTGTAACATTGTATGCTTTTTTGATCTCTAGTAAGATAAATTAAACAACTACTATTGTATTAGACACAAATTGCACATAATTTACTGTATGTGGGCGGATCTCATCATTAATTCAATGTTTTGAGTAATAAATCAATTTTATGAAAAGCCAACTTTATAAACAAAAATGGTTATCTAAGCCAGGAGTTTCAAAATTAATATACAATTATTCTTTTTTATAGCAGACTGGGTAATGAGAGAGATGATCAGAGATTTAATCATTATAGCGATAAGTTCGGCCCCTATCACATCATGGGACCGAAATTCGGCAAAAAGTGGGTGTACTGGTTACACCTCTGCCTACCCCTTCGGTTATTACAGGCTTGAGTGTATATGTATGTACATATGTACTCGGTAATGAGCAATTGACGCAAAGTAATATCCACCATACATAAAGACTGAAACGTCTAGAAAAATCATAGGTAGATCGAAAATAGTGATTGGAAAAGAAATTGGATTGTTTCCTCCGGTAATAGTTGAATGAAAATTACGAAAAAGCAAGCTGTAATTACATGTCGATTTCCGACAAGACACCACTGCAGTCTAGAAGATCCATTCATCGAGATGACATATTCGACATGGTAATTCATGGCTCTATAACTTTACAAATTTATATTATGCTTCCTCTTATTGTGGCAGCTGCCAACTATACCATAACCGTTCACCGGTTATGGTATAGTAATAGGCAATCTCCCTCCGTCGTCGCCCTAAACATGTTTTGGGAGATCCAAACGATCCCATCACGGTCGCTGTCGAGGCAGCACTGTCCCTGCCCAATCGCAATCATAATCATACTCTGAATGAACGTCGACGTAGGACTCGCCGGCGAGTCCAAGGAGCCAGGTCGAGGCTCAGATCTTCGATACACTATAAATCGAGACGGCCCTAAACCTATCCAAGTGACGAGACGGCTTAATTGAAGGCCTTTTAGAAAGCGTCTTTGAGCTTAGCCGTTGACAAATGTTGCGTTTTCTGGCTGGGGCGCCATAAGCGCCGGCCACAATGTTCGGTGAAGCTATTAAAGCAACTATGAGCTAACAGCACTAATCCATACGAAAAAAATATTATGCTTCTTATGATTCTGTTCTACTGCTGATTGTGGGCTTCCTCCTATAATATACTAGGTTTTTGTTCACTACGTGAATCAAATGCGGGTTGGTAAACATGCAATTATAGAGAAATCTCATGTAGGTTTTTTCATAATATTTACCTTTACCACTCACATAATAAATAAAAAAAACTAAATTTAATTTTCCAGTCATTGCCAACCCTAATGCTCGTTCACAGGATACAATATTTTATGTTGACAGACATAACAGCGTTTATACCAGCGCTTATTCTTTGTGCCTCATATATTATTCGCTTTATGACGGTTGTTGGCTACGGTATGTTTACAGCTCGAAACATAAATCCCATCCAAATTTCGACTCTATGATTTTACACATAGAGTTGTAGAGATTATTTATCGATAGCAAATAAAAAATTGGTATAAACGTAATAGTCTCGGACGTCGGTTGTATGTTTGTTAGAATTTTATTTCAGGGCGTTCAGGCGTCATGAAAATAATGGCATAATGCACAGTTATAAATCAATTCCCCTTTTATACGTCGACGTTTGTAATGAAGGCCGCTAGTTTTATATTAGTGTAATTTATGTTTTTTATTGCGTTTATAATTCGGTTTTATTAATGGCGGCGGTGTTGACGTGGATATCTTGTTCGTTCGCTGGATACAATTTTTTTTTTATGTAGAGTCGATTGTAATATTGAAGGGTCTGTAAGTGGGGTAATTATTTATTTCCTATTATGTATATTAATTACACTTTTTGACGAAAGTTTATGAAGCAATAACATTTATTACGTTATATTTCAGTATTTTTTATTTTATTAAATAATTTGATTAGCCTTGAGTATAAAAATATTCAGTATACCACAACACGCTATAAGCAACAATGTATTGGACAAAATACAAGCTTAAAAATAATTGAAATCAAAGTTAAAGTAAACAAAGTAATTCCATTTTAAAACTGTCACAGTAATGTAGAGTGAGTCTTTGTTCCACATCCAACGCAACAATAAAATGTAAACCGAGAAGTACAATTAAAACGGCACTTAAATGATAAAGTATTAAAAAAGCGACAAGCATTATGAATACTAAGTCGTGAGCGTGTGACCCGACTGCGGTGGCGTACGGCCATAAATCTTCATTGCCTCGCGATGACACACCGCGACACGTCGGTGCTACCGGCTGTGCCGCCTCTCACCTCCTTAACGACCTCTCTCACAGCTCCTTCTCTAACCAAAATCCAACCCTAATCCAAAACGCTAAAGTCCAATTTGATTATAAGTAGAGTCGTATAGCACTGTCTGATTTTCCTTTACAAATGTCTTTAGGAAAATTATATTTGCTATACGGTTTGCAGCGTTAAAGTATTGTGTTATAGTTGGTTTTAGTGTATTTCCAAGCTGGAAATATTTTGCCCTTTCACGTTAGATTCTCTATATTCCAATTCCAAAATGCTGTATCAACCATGACTGTTGTAAACCAAATTGAATTCAAGGCTTTACGATACAGAGTTCTAAATTGATTTTAAATTTTTATGCTATCTTGAACAACATTATCCCTGCGACAGGCGACGTCAGGTTGTCTGTTATTATAATATATGAAGCTGACAGTCAGCTGTCCGTTTGCATGAATGATTCACTAGGTGATAAATTTAAGCTCATGATTACCTTTCCGACGTCAATAATTCTATAATTACTTGCTGAGTATGGCGTGTTTTGGTCATTCTAGTATTAAAGGAATTTAAATAAACCTATAATTGCTTTTAGCTATTTAATTATAATGATGACGTTGTCAAATTAAAGTCCATTAATGATACAATTGAATTTGTTGTAATGTTTATCAATTAATTTTTTAGTTGAATTTTTTTGGCTTCTTTTTTTCAACCCAATCTTAATAACTTTCTCCTATGTAACATAATTAATCAAGACCCCTTGTTTTTTAAGAATCTTGTTACATCATTAGAAAGTAATTAATGATCAGATGATGATTACACTATATATTTACTTTAGCTCTAAAATATTGAAGAATATGCCTATGGTATTAAGTACATATGGATTTTATATGAAGTGTATGAATAAATAAAATATAGCTTTGGACTAGTTATAGCGTAACAGGAAATGGGCGTAAAAGACTTTCAAAGAGTCTAACTCCGATATAATGACTTATTGTGTTGCGTATTCGACCTATTTGCATTTGGCACAAGACATTTTTTATAAAAGACTAATAAAAATATTATGTATCATATGATGTAATGAGTGCGTATTAAACGTTAATTATCGCTTGCTTTAACGGTGAAGGAAAAGATCGTGAGGAAACCTGCATACCTGACAACTCTCATAAGAATTTCGAAGGTATGTGAAGTCTACCAACCTGCATTAGGCTAGCGTGGTAGATTAAGGCCTAACCCCTCTCATTAGTAGAGGAGGCCCGTGTCCATCAGTGGAACAATGTTTAATACAGGGCTAATATTAGTTTGCCTAATAAAAATATTTTTTTAACTTGACATAACGTAACACAGGCTCGCCGCGCCACGGAGGCAATTTTTTTTATTCTTGCGCGGTAAAGTGACCACACTGCACCTGATGGTAAGCGCAGTGCCGTCCAGATAGAGTATCAAGTAGCGAGAGACAATCTATCCCCCGCTACTCAACACAATCATGCCAGCCTACTAACTAATGGTAAACAAATGAATTTAATTCAATATATATTCTAATAAAACAACTGCAAAGATGAATCAACAATAGGCCAGTCACTATATTCGAATTCAAACCTAAATCCAAAGTGAAACCGCAGTAGCGCTTTATCTACGAGCATGTCGCAACGTCTGTTCGTGAATGAGCATGATTTATCGCTTAACGGCGCGGTCTTATGATAAATTACAGTAATCCACGGTGAATGTAAATGTAGAAAGGCTGTTCATTTATTTTGTACGGGCGGCCATCAATTTGAGACGCTCAACGGATGTAC
The DNA here is from genome assembly GCA_905220505.1 of Laothoe populi. Lineage (NCBI taxonomy): Eukaryota > Metazoa > Arthropoda > Insecta > Lepidoptera > Sphingidae > Laothoe > Laothoe populi. The sequence goes on along the minus strand of HG992154.1, from coordinate 1,182,946 downwards.
AGACGTATTCGCAAATAGTTTACTTTGATTTATTTTGATGGGTATTTTGTTTGAATTTGTATGAGTGAATGCTGAGACTAGCTGATTGCAGTATGACACTCTAGGACGTATTGAGAAATGAAAATGCATTGAAATAACTACTTAAATGTTAAGGATATAAAGATCTACTTGATTTAGACATTTGACAGCCTCCGTGGCGTACCCTGCGAGTAGCCGTCGTTGAAACGAGAGGCCGTGAGTTCGATTCCCGCACCGAGATAATTGTTTGTATGACGGACAGATATTTGTTTCGGGTCTGGGTGTTATGGCACCATAGTGCCTCGTAGTTCTTGATACCCCCGATCCATGTTCAACCTAGTTACCTGTTGGGTGTACATTTATGACTTTCTTGGGTAGCCTGTAAGTTACCAACGTTACAGCTTTTTTTTTTTTTTTTTTTTTTTATTTATTTCCCATAAACTTTAGTACAAACAAAGTTTTGGTCCCCTGACACCCAAACTAGGCATTAGCCTGTATTTTGGGCGTCAGTGTTCCTCCACAAAATAAATAATAATAATCGGTGACACAATTTGGGATACAACATAATATGTATTAGTAACTATAAGTGTCTTATTTTACATGGTTCAGGCTCTAGGAGTGCTATGGAATTCTACTGTTGTTCATGTATGGGTGTGTGTGTGGGTGTTTGCGCGTGTGTGTGTGTGTGTGTGTGTGTGTGTGTGTGTGGTATTTGAGATTTCAAATGGGGGAGAAGATATTTTCTATAGTATCATATGTTTGTTCCAAAAGCCATTTCTGTACTTTGTTTTTGGTTTGGTGTTTGTTGAGTTTATGTATTGAGAGCATTCGATTAATTTTATTGTACAGTTTAAAACCAAGGTAGTAGAACTGGTGCTTCATAAAGTTGGTATAGTGTGTAATAGGAGGAAATATAATGTCGGCTCGACGTTTTTCGGATGTTGTTAGTGGTTCTCTGTGTTTTCTTAGGATACACTGTAGAACAAACAATTTTCTCACCGACAGCACTTTACAGTTCCTATAAAGTTCTGCTGTAGGATACCTGTATGGCTTACATAGCATTACTTTGAGTACGGCCCTTTGTGCTCTCTCTATTTTGAGTAAATAAGTCTTGTGGGCGCCGCCCCATGCTGTTACACAATATACTAATAGAGATTGGCATAGTGCATAATATATTGACAAAAGAGTTTCTGAGTCAGCCGAAAAACGTAGTTTTTTGAAGATATACATAAGTTTTCGAAGCCTTGTAACTAGGCTATCTATTTGAGCATGCCAATTTAAATGTTTATCAATCAGTATTCCTAAATATTTAATATGTGAAGTTACTGATAATGAAGAACAAGAACAAGTGTGATGTGCAATGTGATTAGGACATGTGTGAACTTTAATTGTAATGGGGATATTTGGTTGGGACTGGGTACTTATACAGAATGGAATTACTTTGGTTTTTTCTATATTTAATGTTAGGAGATTTTTGGCTAGCCATACTGCCACGGAGTCTATTGCAACCTGAGCATAATGTTGAGTTTCTTTCCAGTCTTTGCCATGTATTAAGAGAGCTGTATCATCAGCGTAAGTAAATGTCGTGCAATTTGGAAGAGGCAAACAGCATAGGTCGTTTATGTAGAGAAGAAATAATGTCGGTCCCAAAATACTCCCCTGTGGTACGCCACATTCGATTTTGGCTCTATTACTTATCACCTCACCTATTTTAATATGTTGGTATCTATTAGTAAGATAGCTTGTAAAGATGTTAAGCGCAATACCACGTATACCGATACGTTCCATTTTGGATAATAGGATGGGGACAGAGACAGTGTCAAAGGCTTTAGATAAATCTAAGAAAATTCCAAGACATTTTTGTTTGTTATCCAAGAGCTTGGATGCTTTCTCAGAAAATGCAACTACCGCATCTTCTGTAGCAATACCAGCACGGAAACCAAACTGGTTTTTTGATAATAGGTTATTGGTGCGAATAAAACTAAGTAAACGCTTGTTTAACACTTTTTCCAGAATTTTAGATATTGATGGTAAAACCGATATTGGTCTGTAGTTGTTGACACTGTCCCTGTCTCCCGATTTATAAATTGGATGGACCAAGGCTGTTTTAAATGCATCGGGAAAGACGCCAGTGGAGATGGTGAGGTTGCAGATGTGTGCAATAAAAGGGACTAACTTCTTGGATGCTAATTTCAGTATCTTGGTAGAGATACCGTCAATACCAACTGCGGAGTCCGATTTTAGATTTTTTATGATTAGCTCTACTTCAGAATTTTCTGTTTCTAATATACACATGGAATGGCAAAGTGTATTTATGCTCGGAGTGGGTGGTAGAGCTGAGTGCCGTTGCAAAATTTTTGTGGCTAATTTGTTACCCACACTAACAAAAAATTCGTTAACTAAGTTAGCCGATTTATTTTGGCATGCATCAATGTTTAAAAGTTCTACAGGTGGTGAGGGAACATGCTTAGTATGTGTTATAGACTTTATAAAATCCCAGGTGGCCTTGGGATCGTTCTTTCGTTTAAGGAATTCTGATTTCTCATAATTAGTTTTAAGTTTGCGCAACAAGGAATTACAAAAATTACGATACCTTGAGTAAGTTATTTTTAAAATTGAATTTTCGTTTTGTGACCTCAACTTCTGATGCATTTTATCTCTGTTTCTAATACATCGCAGCAAACCTGGAGTTATCCATGGTTTTATATTTCGTTTTTTTCGCGAGACTTTTGAGAAACGTGTGTGTTTGGCTATTATGTTCTTGAGTAAAGACATAAGAAGATTTGTTGCCACATTTGCATCATTTGCTAGAAGCACCGGTGTAAAATTTGTGTTTTCAATGTCTCTTTGTATACTAGTTATGTCAACTGCTTTGGCGGTACATGGTAATTTGTGTTTATGGCTATTTAAGTTAAGGAAAACTATTACAGGTAGATGGTCAGTAATATGCGTGTCTATTACAATAGTGGTCGCTAAAAGTTTGGTTCTTAGGAGCACATGGTCAAGGCAATTATTTAACCTAGTAGGATATATGTGAGCTGGTAGCAGCCCGTGAGAGGCTGTGAAAGTAAGGTACTCATAAGAATGTTTGTCTTTGTTGTTTAATTTAATATCAATATTGATATCACCGACTAAGGCAACATGATCTATTTTTGATAGGGATTGTAGAGTGATATCGAGGCTGTTTTTAAACTTGTCAATACAACTGTGTGATGGTGATCTGTAAACGGCCAAGATAGCAACGTCATCCTCGACTTTACAAAGCAAAGAACTTGCATCAAATATATTGGGTTCTGAAATTAAGCATTGCAATGAAGACTTTGTGTATATAACTATACCGTCGTTTTGATTATGGTTATTTTTGGTAGAATGATCATTGTAGCCATTTAGTTTAGGAATGACAGGTGACTTGTGTAGCCAACACTCCGTTAGTATTATGATGTCACATTCTGTTTTTAAATCTTGTAAAAATACTACTAGGCTGTCAAAATTTTTATTTAAGCTCCGAATATTTAGATGCAATACTGATAACTGATTTTGGTATTTATTTATAAACCTAGAAGTTTCGTGTGACGAGAGTTTATATGACTTAGATACTTGATAGGCATCTAAGTCCAATCCTAACTTGTTTATAGTATTATTAGCCATATTTAAAAGTTATATAATAATTAGCATTTGGGAGACACAGCGACCTTAAATCTAGTATTTTTATTAATAAGAGATATCTTCTCCATACTGTAAAGAAGTAAAGTAAAATTGTAATATGTGTGAGTGTACGAGGGGTGTATGGTGCTTTGGTGGAATGCGCATGAGTAGATGATGTGTCAGGTGGTGTGTCATTAAGCATGTGAATTGTTTTACGAATAATATTTGGGATATCTGAGATACGGTGAATTCCATAGTTACAATAAATAATTGTTAGTTGTATATATATAGGTATATTATCGAAAGGACTGCAAGTTAGCGGGTAGAGAACAGTATTATACAATAAACGGCATAGTCACTTGGGATTATTGAGACTTGTGAGACAGTTTTCTGAAGATATATAAATCTGTTTCTCACCCTCAGTCTTGCGCAAAAATATCTTATTATTTGTACACCAGCAAAACTTGTAATCATTTAACTTAGCAAATTCGCGTGCAAGGTAGTACAATTTCTTGGTAGAAGGCGGTAAGTGCTCACTAACGTATATCGGTCGGTTTTCACAATTGAGACCGAGTTGAGCAGAGTTCAACTTCTCTGATTTTACACGGTTTTTGTTGTACGACCGCACTGAGGAAAGAAAGCTGGTTTTTGATGGAACTGACGAGAATTCTGCTATTATTGGCCTGTTTGTATTTGGTTTCCCTTGAAGCCTGTATATATCCCTAATACCATTTGGCTGTATGTCAACTTGCAGTTTTGATCCAATTTGTAATACGATTTGTGACAGGTCCTCGGTAGATTCTTTTTCCTTGAACGGTATGTTCCTGATTTCAATGCTTGCTGATCGGGAACGAAGTTCCATGTCTTGGAGTTTGAATTCTAAATTCTGGAGGGCTTTCTTGTAGAAGGTACGTTCTCTCTCCAGCTCATCTATTCGACGCTGCACATCTTCAAATTTAGTATTAATGAACTCTATAGATTTTTCAATTTCTGTATTTGTTTTTTGTATTTGAAGTGACTGTGTTTTCAGGTCTGCCATATCAGCCATAATTGTTTTTAGAGTTTTTGAATGGTCACTCAAAACAGCCTTTTGTTCGTTTTTCCATGAAGCTAGCATTTCTTTTAGCTGTTCAATTTCATTTGAAAGCAAGACGGGTTCTTCCCGACGGAGACGTTTTGCTCTAGAACCAACATTCGGGCGATCCGTGGCACTTTCACTTGCTTGAATAGAAGCCATATTTGGTTCTGAGTGAGCCTCGCTTATGTTTGGTGACTGTTGAGGAGATCGTTGAACGCGTGGCATTATATTTGTAGATGTATTGGTGACAAATATGCAGTATCGTGTAGATATGCGGTCTTAATGAATATAGTTCGCTATTTCGTTGCGCGCGGAGCAAGTGTTCGTAGCTCTGCTTCCGCCGTCGGGGCTGCGGCGCAGGCGGCGGCGGTTCAAATCACACTTCCGAGCCCCAAACGAAACTAGGATTTTTTCAATTTAAAATTTAGATCTCAGTAATTACAATGATTAAAGTGACTCACAGAAACTAGTTGTCCCGCTCTAGACACTCCCAGTGGGTGGAGACTTCAGGTAAGAGCCCGGCTTGAGCGACAAGGAATTGAAATTTCGATTCTACACCAATAAGACTCAGCGAAATAAAAACACAAAGATTCGACTGTATCAGAGCTCCGTCACACACGTCCGTCACCGACGACAGCCAGCGGAGGAGTTCCAGCTTTGTAACTTCACAGTTTTTCTCACAGTCTGTAAATGCTAAAACTATCTCAAGAAAAGGATCAAGTTAGGCAGGCACTCTCCACTCTCTCTGCACTCTCCGGCTTATAGACCATGTAGGAATGTATGTAGAAATTAACCAATGTATGTAGAAAATCATATCATTCGTTGGTCTATTGCCTGAATTGGGATCCAAATCCAAATTCTTCTTATCTTAAACAAGATGTAACGTATTATGTCGTATTGAATTTTTATAAAGTATGTATGCCTGGAGACGACAGAAATGGAAATTCCTGACTCAGAGACCAGCCCATGCCCTCTAACATCAATAGAATAAATACAAAGAACAATTTAGATCCCTCAAATCTATTATAGCATTCATTTGAAATTCATAAGCCCAATCGCGCATTATCATTTTCCAATACAGTAAAAACCATATGATACAAAAACGCAGACAGGCATGATCGCGTCCCGTATGCATGACGGCGTGACGTCACTACTCGTCCCTCGTCTATTGTCACGTCATATAACATTATTGGTTGTGACATGCGAACACGCTCCTATATTTACGTGACTATCGGGTATTTATAGATCGCCGTTGTGTCGTGACATTTTACTAACATACATCGCTACTTATTCAATTTTGTATCAAGTATGCTGTCTTAGTAACTGTGACCTATTTATGGAATTTTATTATGATATGGGGAGTTGGACTTTTAAAACAGTACTTTACTGGTCTAGTAGTCTGAACTAGCACTTGATACATATATCAGCCAGTGTACATCCAGTTTTTGTCGGGGGTCTAGAGTTGCGGTACGATGTTGTTGTTGCGGCCTTCTAAGTATTCTGACACTAACCCTCGGCCGCTTCTTCACATTGCCCCATGGTGTAGTGTGAAGTAGCAGGCATGATTGTGTTGAGTAGCGAGAGATACAATGTTGCTGGCTACTTGATATTCTAAATGGACGCTTACGATCAGGTGCTCTGTGTGTCACTTTGCCGTGCCAGGAAAAAAATAGTATAAGTCATTTTAATTACAAGTTAAACCAAAATAAAATTTCCACCACTGCACTACTGTATTCAATTTTTTTTCTGTATTGTTATAAATTTAAGTAGAATTAAATGCTTTCAAAATAATATCCTATATCAAAGGCCATCCCATGAAATTGAAGCTAGAAATATTATTTATGAGTTATTCTTAATTTACTACTCTTATGATTATTTAACATCTAAAAACTAGTGTAGTACTGAAATTAACTCCCAAGTCAAGGCAATCACAATTTATATTTATGTTTTTGATTCGAAAAATTAAATTTTATGGAATTTATGTCCAGCATGATTATAGGATCGCTCTATCACATCATGAAACGGAATTAACAGCAAACCGTGAGCATACTAGTTATTATCTTTTAGAGAGCCATAAATAATTTCATTGTATGCTTATAAATTGCTTAAAGCTATCTGTAATGACTCCGCTGATTTAATCTTTCTCAATATTGTCTTATTAAACAATTGAATGCTAAATAAATTATAAGGTTTCGAACAATGATGGTATCTAAAATGTTGTTCTTGTCTTCACGGCGAATGGATGGGTATTAATCAATCTGTTATCTCGTGATTTCAGATTTACATACAAACATGCCAGAACCTAAAACATTTTAAAACCAAATTCCAAGAGTTTCAATTAGAAACATGTAGTTAATTGGTACTTTATAAATCCACGCTGAAATCTTAGTCGTATATAGCATTCGTAGCTAGTAACGACCTGAATTCGATCCCCCACCGAGATAAATTTTTGTGTGATTCAGAAATATTTGTTTCGGGTCTGGGTTTTGTGGAATCGTAGTTCTTGATTACCATCAGGACTATGTGTGTGACTTGGGTGTCTTATGTTTGTCATCATTGTTTATTACGACGTTCTGAGCGGTGAGAAATCAGTAGTCATTTTCATTACCCTTGTTATTTTTAATTTTATTAATAAATTAAAATATTATATATTTATATATATTTATTAAATAATTAATAAACAAAATTGTTAATTAAATTTGTTAACCGGTGTCCGATAAGAGCAACGGTAGAGTTTCTTGCCTGTTCTTCTCTAGCAAAACTGCATTCCAAACTGGCGTAACAGTAAAAAAGATTGACTGAATCTCAATAATGTATAGCATTTCATGGATTCAATAAATATTTGATTTGATTTAATAAAAAAGCCAATAACCATATACAGACTAGAATAAAAAAGAGAAAATATTTTTAACAACAATAAACACATCCATAGAGCTAAAACTCCACAAATTTCTTAAATAAAAGCATCCAAAGAAGGCCTTGTCAGGAGCACACAGGAGCAGAGATGGAGCGATATAAGCGCTCATTGTCTGTACCGACTGACAGACGTGCATCAACGTCCATTTGATTTGTAGCCGATGATGTCGTGCCGCAGACAGATTTACAGATAACTGTAGGAATGCTCTGACGGAACTTATAGCGGTGGAGGTATAGTATCAAGTATATTTTCATAGAGCGTAGATAATTCGAGTTTGGATATTGTACTCAACTGTAGTTTAACTTCAAAAATTTTCACCAAATCACAAAGTGTATACAACAAACATTTCGAATGTAAATTCTGACGAACTAAATCACTTTGAACGCAGAACAACAATTCCTCACTCCAATTCACTCAAGACCCTTTCACGCTTCACCTGTTAACAAAAAGATGAACAATCATCCAAAGGTTACAACATCTAACAAATCAACGACAACAAATGTGGCGTTCAGGAAACAAATGACGTCCGATATAAAATACTGTACCAATTATTTGGGACAATTCATTAGAAGGCCCCCGACTAGGCGATTGGGTCCATCAGTCACGGAGCTAGCGACAGATGGGCATCTATCCCGTATAGAGTGCCAGGAAGAAATGGGCCGCAGTAAATCAAGCGACGGCCGACAATCCCGGCCAGTCGCCGTCAATACATCAAGTGTAATGCCTCGGATACCGCGGCCAGATAATCGTACGTGAGCATCGACTCGTTACGCTGGAAATAAGATGAGGTTTCTGACTCAATGCCGTCGGGAATAGCCTAAGTGATTTTCTATTTAGTGGGATTATAGCTGTTATTGAAGTCATGAGCTTTATTGAAAGATCGATGTCATAAGTTCCAACAGTTAAAGAAATTTAAATGAATGAAAGATGTGTTGATAAAACTAATAAGGTCGATTATGGCATGTAGCAATGAGTCAGTTGTCGCCGAGCTCGGAGCACTGATAGATCTGTAAAGTTTGCCGCAGTCAGGAATATATCGAGTTGTTGCCTCCGTTCGGCTTTATTTATACATAACATCTGTTTGAAGTCGAATCTACCGGCGCGGACGGTGAGCGCATTACTGGAGATTTATACCGCGTCTTAATTGTGAATCGATGGGTTAATGAAGATAAAACCGGCGGGCGTGTTGTAAATTAGCTCGCGTGTCGACTCATTCCGCAGATAAAGGAGTTCTTTATTGCTTTGTTTGTTTTCTCGGACCGTACTTCAAAGGGTACGGAGATAAGTCGAGTTTTATGCGAACGAATTTGCCTTTAGCAGTTTCGAGTCAGGTGGGGGGGGAGTAGGAAGAGCTAATGACAGCTGGGGGAGATAAATTATCAGCGCGGTGAAATTAATGACACGTCAACGCTCGCCGCAATTAACTGAGCTACGTATAAATCAGCTGAAACCTCAGCCGTCTGTAACAATAGCCGCAAAGTAAGATGAATTGACGGGACAGCTTCGGTCAGACGAGTACATATTGACAAGTGTGGTGCTTGCGTCCCACGTTCTACGGCTATCACATCATAAGCATTATCTTTAATAACTGCTGGATCATCTGCTACTGTTACTAATATTCTGTAAGGAGTTTCACCATTCTGTGACTCGTAATAAGGGTTAAGCCCACACGGTCACACACACTCGTCTAATGGCCGTGATTCGACAAGTACAAATGGGTTCTGTGACAAATGGCCTGCGGAAGACCTCGTGTCTATTGCTTTGCCGTAAGTTCTGTGCAGTTGCAAAGCAATTTGAACCTTAATGACGCTGACTCGTAGATGAATATTATCAGTCATCATAATGAAGCTATTGCTTTAATTACTGAGATAAAGATATGTAATGATAGCAAAAATTAATTTCATAATTTGTAGGAAGTGCATGTAAATTAAGATTATCTTGATACAACAATTATAAATAATTTGAAGAAACAAAGTAATCGAGATTGAAATTAGCTTGCAGTGTTTTTTATGCTGATGACAACTACAAAGTAGATGCGGTAAGTGCTTCACAGTTCGCCCCTGATACTGATCAAATGTCCGACCCATTGTGGTCCTCAAAAATGACCCTTAAAGTATGAATTGCAAGGAAACGAGCCATGTTTCTCTTATAGCCGTTTCCCTTTTGCCAGTTCATGTTGTGTCAAATCCGGCCGCCTTGGGAACATCGCTTTATGAGATACGAGCGTGATTTATGGGTTCCGTAGGTTCGAGTATTGCCTAGGGGTTAGTGTTGAATACGATATCGCCCTTTGATGAATGAGTTTCGGATATCGCCTGTCGATGTATTGGTTTTTGGAATACGTTTTCAATTAATCCCCGCTCTAATAATACATTGGTAATGTTTCTAGTAAATTCTAAAAGATTGGAAATTGTTTACATTTTGATCTAAAAAAGGATAAGAACGTCAATGACCAAGACCTGTCACTTAGCCTCTCGGGCCTGGCGCGGTCGAATATGACCACTGATCTTTTATTAACTGACTTCAAAAAAGGAGGAGGTTCTCAATTCGTCGGAATCAATTTTTATGTATGTTCCCCGATTACTCGAAGACGCCTGGACCGATTAGAGAAATACTTTTTTTTTTAAAGGTTATACTTCCCAGGTGGTCCCATTGGCACCAAGTCAGGCTCTGATCATAGGATCTCGGAAAAATCGAGGACTACCTTCAAATTTTGTAGGGACGCATAATTTGTTTTTTATTGAAGTCGGTGTACTTTTTATGAATTAAAAAACTTTGACGTATGCATGTTAATAAGGGCGACTTTTGCTTGTTTTGTCCGGCCATATACTGCCGGGTCGGGTCTGAGAAGTTAGAATGTACCACGTAAACAACATGTTATATGTACATATGTCTATGTACATATAACCATTTTTTTATATTTTTTGTACGTAATTATGCTGTCAATGTAATGAGTGGTTATTATCAAGAAACATAATTATTTATGTAAGGTCCATTTATTTTTTAATAAGAAACTATAAAAAATAAATTATACTGCTTACGTACTGTAATTATATCTGTAAAAAATGAGTCTGTCAATATTTAGACATAGCAAATTACTCGGGGATAAAATACCGAGTGCCTCATCACTTAACTTAATGTGCAAAGTAAAATACTAGTAGTACCGTATGATATTATTCACTAGCTTCATCAACTCATGGAAGAAGTTGCATATGAACGTTCAATTTGATCCTTTCTGCAAGAAATGTAGCGATACGTAAATCTTTACACCAAATAAAATATAAATAAAATTATGTGTTCCAATAAAAGTACCATTTGACACTAATGTGCAATAAAAAAGTTTAATTACAATTTTATTATCAAACTCCTTATTAAATTTAAAGATAATTACCTAAAAAGAACCGACTCTACTATCGTTCACGCACGAAATTATTATTCTGTTTTCAGTGGTATTTTTAAAGACGGCTATTTTAGTCCAACTTTTTTTCATAGAAATACATCAATACACACAGTTGAAGAGGTATATTTTATTAATTATGTCGTCAGAATAGAAGACTACCCATGAAACCAAAGATATTTTGATTAATAAACACAATTAGTTTGGACCTTTGAAAATGTCACTGACCATACGACACTTATCTGAGGAAACACACTTACTGCCAAATTCACGTCGTAGTTCTGCAAGATTATGATGCCAACCACAAATCCAGCCCATATATGCTTTAGTCCAAACTGTCTCTACCTTGAATAATAAAATACTCTCACCAAAGTCAAAACTTGACAAAAATGTATGTGCAATCGGTTTTTTTGCAGGACATTCTAAATGGCATGCAATGGGAAGCCATTAAAAGCTCAGCAATCGTAAATAACAAGCCAACGAGGCTCTATCAATCTTATAATGAAGAAAAGTGCGCTTGTAGGATGTTTTATCGTCTATCTGTGTAATTAAAACGTTGCCCGGAGGAAATGTGAGGCAATAATAATAAATTTCAAGTTCGTACGACGCTTTGCTGCACGAACCTTTGAGCTAGGTTCACTGTTGATATATTTTTAAAGAGTTTTTAATATTATTCCATGATCTATCCCTTGTGATCTCTGATTATATGATAATTCATTTTTCGACGCTCAGCTAACTCTTGAGGTCTCTGTGATTAATATGGTCCCATGTTCTATTTTTTATGCATTTCATGGAGTGATATTACTGATATTTATACCCAATTGGTCATCGCTATGCACATGCCGAAACACTCCTTATAATCTTTCGTTTGAGTCGCGTTCCGAGATCTGACAGTGTATATGCCTCCGTAGACAGAGACTGGCATATTTCTGGTAAATTTCAAGAGACACTAAAGCTTTTTGTCGCTAAGACAAAGGATCAAGTGGTCGATTATAATCTTCTATGAACGTCCACAAGGAATAATCATGGGAAATTTTCCTTTAAAGAATACAATGAAGGGGTAGTTGAGCCTTTAGATGAAACAATCTTAATATGATAAGATTGACCACAGTATGAACCCAATGACTGAAAGATGTTCTGTAACCTCCATAGTGGCCATGCAAATTGTAGGAACTATTATGTACTGCATTTGAATGATTAATTCAGCTCGTGATTGATCCGGTATTATAATTGTAACTGCGTACTCCGTGGCCTCAGTAGCAGATTTGACCAAAAAACCCGTGGTATGTCGTCGGAGCCGTCACCACTTTCTTATGGTGCGAAGGTGCACAGAAAGTGTGGATGACAGTGGAGTTTGATCTGAAGCATGGTTCAGCTGGCCTTAGCCATCGGGTTGACCTTAGTCATAGGTGATAGGTTAGATCTAAGTCATAGGTTAGAGAAATTCATAAACAAATTTATATGAGATAAAAAAAATACCAGAAATAACAGTTCATAGGCAAATATCTATGACCTCCCACGTAACACTTAAACATTTAATTACCTATCTACATTTATTACTCATTCGTCATATTTAGCGGCAATTGTATAAAAAGGCAATAAATAATATCCAGTAAGGTTACAGTAAATCAATTGAGGACAAGGCTCATATAAAAATATATGAAATATGATTATACACGCTAAATTCTTAAGTGTTGCTCATTTTTATGAATAATCGCGTACTTAAGCCGACGCCGCGTTGTGTTGATTTAATGTTTTAAATTTAAATTTTATAACTTAAATATATCATATGAAATGATTCTTGCTACATTAAATTTTATTTAAAAGATTTATTAGCCGTAATATGTAGAGTTGAAATTAATATTAATAATATGCATGAATGTAATTTAGTGATAGTTTATTCTTTATGTTTAAAATTAGAAGTATTAAATTTTCTGCTGTCTGATTTTTTTTATGATAAAGTGGCTGGATGAATTTTGATGTAGACTTCTATATGATAAGCTAACTCCAGGAAACATTTATTCTATAAAACAATGCGATGAATGACAGACAGAGCTGTGAGTAAAAGCTAGTTTTATAAGGCGATAAATATCCTTAGTAGAAATGATAAGATTTTTAATGTTACAGTATTTTTGCAACAATATCGATTAAAATTTCCAGTGAATTAAAACAGAAAATTCTAAGAGATGTAAGAAAATAGTAATTTCTACTTTCTTCACACAATTATTTAACATCATACATGGCCTACACTATACTTACTGCCTAAAGTGTAACGGTGGGATAAAAGGCCTATGTACCATCGTGTAAGAAATATACCATCTTATCATTGCCTTGGCCATATTTTTTATTCATTCATTTAGAACCATAGCGACTCCATACATTTATTTCACTTCCCATAAATCTCTAGTCTACCTGTACCATACATGTGTGAAAATGGCCACAAAAACAACCGGCACATTCTCATTTAACGATAAATTTTATTTAAACAATATCTTTAATCGGTTAATAACCGTACGCCAGCAATTGAATGGAGCTGCATTTATTATGGGCTATCCGAGTAATAAAGATATGGAGATGCACAGTAGGGGACTTGAGGGAAGGGGGACAGGGTTGGGCACGACCCACACTTTGTGTATTATGAGTTAATTTGGTTAATTAGCGAATGACAATCAATTTTATGGCTATGAAATAGTGTATTTTGTATCCTTTTTTACATCTCTTAATCTTTTTATAATGCAAATAATATATACAGTTTCGACGAAAAAGGATTAAAATATAAACCATTTTATGTATATTTTTTGTGCAATGTTTGTCAATTTACTAATATATAATCAATATATTATACAATTGAGTAACATCCGTATTTCTTTTGTAACATAGATGAATAATTTATTATCGCTATAAGAAACTCCATATCTTATGACTTCAATATATCCCCCACAAATTACATCTTCAATCCAGCCCCTACAGCTAGTTTATAATACGGCTGTTATCCGCTTAAGGATTAACTGAAGGTAGGCGTGTACAGTCGATTCATATTTATGAATATCGCTTATAATAAATATATTCCACTTGTTGCCTTTATCTTTTATGTGTGCTCAGTTACGAGTCCAAATGAGTCGTTACGGTCAGTCAATTTACATGGAAGATTACTTGGGGAGTGATAAAAATTTAGGTTAGACGTCGGCATTTATGGAGCGTAGTTTTTTTAGAGTTCAATCAATGTGTTTTATGACTATGTTACTACGAATCTGAATCTATGATGATTCGATGGAAAATATACTTGTTTGGAAATCCGAGAAGTTTGATGATTTTTCTGTGTTCAATTCTCAACTTCTAATTACTTTCTGTCCGTTTAAAAGCGATAATTGTTTCAGAATTATGAAAATTACATTTAAAAGGCACGCATAGAACATGTGTTGCACCATTTCTAAATTCCAAAATATTCAGAACTATGGAAACTTAAGAATGATTTGTATAAAGTCGATATACATATAATTATATACTCACACCTGTAATCCCTGAAGGGATAAGCAGAGGTGTAACCAGTAGACCCACAATTCACCAATTTTATTACCGTCCCGTGATGTGATAAGGAGCAAGCCTATCGCCATACCAGGCACAATAAGAACTCCGAGCTGATACTGAGAATTTCGTGATAGAAAAACCAAATATCACTTTAACCGACCCGGGGATCGGACCCGAGACCTCAACATAGCAGTCGCAACGCATAATACAACTGCGCCATCGAGCAGAGAGTCAGATCAAGTAAACTTTGAACATCTAAAATTTAAACAAACATTTTTCCATTCCCAAAATATAACAAAAGGAACCGAGATGTGTGCTAATTAGCCCCGGCGAGTGCGACCGCGATGCTATCATACCGCTCTGAGCACGCTAATGGCGCGGTTTGTCGCCGATGCCATTTAGTGGCGCTTTCAGCTTTTGTGAGGACAGGGTCAAATCAGGTCCTTTTGTTTGAGGCGAAATTCCTGAATGCTGATAAAGTGGTATTTTTGTTCCGTTTTATTCTGTGGGATTATCGACCAAAAACGCAACAACTGTCATTAGTCATTAACTCCTATTACATTCTTAGCAACTGATAGCATTCAAAATTCTTTGACAGTCCATGAGCATCATGATATTTTTTTATAGCACCACTTTTTATCGGCAAACACCTTAGAGTAGGCAACCAAACACTCTAAGGCAAACACGCAAATCTGACTAAGGCTTGCCTGGTAATAATTTCCACGGTCAATAAGATCTCACAACATTAGAAGAATCGTGACTGTATTACTGACTTTAACCAGTCGAGTCTCAAGTGGTATGCCGGCGCGCCGAAAATACAGGCAACACACGCCGTTCTTACATGCTATTTTCAACTTTAATGTTATGGAAATATACTTGATTTTGGCTTCTATTTACTCCGTACTACTTTACTTTTTTAATATCCTTTGAGACTCGAGTGGTAAAGGAATTTTGGATTGTAGCTTCCGTAAAACTAACTCTACAAAGATCATATTATTGTTTCATTTCGCTACCACTTCTCATTGATTTTGTTTGAAGTAGTCTGGCCGAGTTAGCCTACTATATGCTGTTCTATGCCATATAATGTTTTTTTTCTAAAGTATGCTTCTATCACTTAAGTATAACCATCGGGTGACCAAGTGGCTTGGTTATGAATATTCTATACTTTATATCTTTGATAGAACATAATCTGCATACTATGAACCTGACCCACGATATTAATTCCCAAATCCGGCCCAGTCTGGTGCTTTCCTGGATCTAAATTAAGGCCGAGGTCGGGTGGACAATTAGACCTTTCGTGTTTCAGCTAAATTTTCTTAAGCCTCAACCTAGATAGTGTTGAGGAAACAAATTCTGAATACAAAAATATCTTGGATTCAATTTTCAACTTAAATGAAAAAATTATATATGATTTTGTAGTGCATCAGATTGTATGATCTACTAATATAAATACTGAGCCATGATTGTTTTATTAATAAAAAAAGGTAAAAATCGTTATTATAAACAAGGATAAAAGTGACAAAAATTCTAAAAATGCTTAAAAATTACCTTAAGTACATCTGTGATTGAACTAGATTCATAATTTAGTGTTCAACTCTCTTTCGTGGTAATAAAATAAATTTAGCTATTCGATTGATAAATAAGTATATGATAAAAAAAAACTGTTTTTTAATGCCTGAATAGGCAGACGAGCACACACGGGCCACCTGATGGTAAGTAGTCACCGCCGCCCATAGACTTCTGCAATGCCAGGGCACATCAGAGCCGCTGCCTTATTGCAATTATATCTTTATACTTAGCAACAAATCTTGATTAAGACCATAAGACCACATTAAAGTAAATCATAAAGTAAATCAAGTCATATAAGAATCAAATATAGAACATTGTCCTTTTTGATGTCGATTAAAAGGTTGATAATAATATTTAAGAATGAGTTCACAAATATTCAATATTTTAAAAATATTACATTGAACATATTGCATTCAAAATATTATTCTTATATTACTTCAAATTAGTTCTTGATGCAAGTAAATACAGATAAAAAAGTTCCGTTCTTTGTATTTTACCTAAACAAAAAAAACGTAAAACGGCCCCATAACTCCTAGCATCAGTCAGTAGAGATGTCATTCAACCCCTGACGATATATCTAGCAAAGCACCCAGTAAACTAGGCACATAAATAATTTTGTCTGCTCCACCGAGTGTAAGGAACTTCTTGGGGATTTATCACGTGTGTTGTGGGGCGAAGTGGAAGCGATAGAGATTCGAAATTTAAATTTAGATTTTTTTGCTAACGGTTTTTATTACGGTAGTTCTAAAGGGCAATGGGCGAATTTGCATGAGCTCCATGCCCACCCACCAACAGTAACCATTTATATAATATAAATATTTACGCAATGACATAGGTATAAAAACTCGTAATACATAGTTGAAATTAAATATCAATGGGTATTCCATAGAAATTAAAAATATTTCTAGTTCATATTGTTTTCGCATTGTAAAATATAGTAAAACCACCAAAATTCATATATAAAACAAAACGTGGACAAAAAATATTATACATTTCGTGGTTGACCTCATACCAAAAAATCATCACATTGCTTAGATGAAGCAATTGCGACCCATTTTGAATCTGTTGTTGGGTGGGGACATTTCGCCCATTGTCCTTTAAATTGTGTTTTCTGTTTAGCATGTACAAAGTACTAGACCATGACACGTAGATAAATCGAAGAGTTGTGAACTATATTAAAACTTAAAGTACTTTTACCAAGGTATAAGGTTCGTTTTTCGTGCATGGGAAAATATTTTTTTACAGAAAATGTTTATGTTTTATAGGAGAAAATGTTGTTTGTTTGTATATGACTACGTTATTTAGGGTAACATTAAATTTAATAATGCATGCGGAAGTGTGGGCAAATGATCTAAAGTTAATATTCTAAGATATACAGCGAATATTTAAAGGTAATCTAGGGTATGCCTTTGAGATCGACTATTTCCTTTAATATAATATAGATTTTAGCAAGGCTGTTATATGTAACTGACTGTCTCTAACAAATGCCATAGTAAACTGTTGCTTCACGTCATATCAGTGAGACAGCGGTACTTCCCCGGTCCAAATCACATTCATGCTATTAACAGAACTGCCATCTAACTA
The DNA here is from genome assembly GCA_905220505.1 of Laothoe populi. NCBI lineage: Eukaryota > Metazoa > Arthropoda > Insecta > Lepidoptera > Sphingidae > Laothoe > Laothoe populi. Next base: position 1,165,210 of record HG992154.1, on the reverse strand, counting down.
CCACATAGTTTTTTGTTTGACAGAAAAAATCGCTTGTAACTCATAACTTGTACTACAATAGGACGTACAGTGAGCGTCGACAAGCATTTTGTATAAAGCAAGGGGGCGGTTTAAAATATTATGCATCGTGAGATAATGTATTTTTGGCGGAGTTGCTTTTTTATACTGTGTGATAAGTCTTAGAAATTATGCGTCTGCTTTGTTGAAAAATGGTTTAAGTTACTCGCGTCTATATCTGCCTCGGTGTTGTAATCGCACATGCGTTACGACTGCTGTGCTGAGGTCTCAGGTTTGATCCCCGGGTCGGGTAAAGTGATATTGGGGTTTTCTATCTAGAAATTATCAGTATTAGATTGGAGTCTGGAATCTGTGCTCGGTATGGCGATAGGCTCACCCCCTATCACATGGGACCGAAATTCGGCGAAAAGTAGTTGTACTGGTTACACCTCTACCTACCCCTTCGGGGATTACAGGCGTGAGTGTATATGTATGTATGCGTCTATATCTTTCATATGATATATAAAATAATATAAATATAAATACATCCAACAGTCACACACATAGTTCTGACCCCACACTAAAACTTGATATATTTTTTTAATGACCTTGGAATTTTAAACTTGTTGTAGTTTTTGTAGGAGTACTGACTAATTTTGACCAATTCGGACGATATGTTCACAGGCCAATTTCGCTATTTGGGCCGCTAAATAGATGGAGCTGTATATTTGACCCACGAAATGGTTGAGTTCCTTTTTTATTTCAATCTCAGCGCAAGAGTCACATTTAAGGAATTCAAATTCTGATGCAATAAAACCACCAGTTTTAAGTTGACATGTATATATATGCTGTGTCCTGAAATATATTATTACATACATAAAAACATAGACACTCACGCCTGTAATCCCCGAAGGGGTGGGCAGAGGTGTAACTAGTACACCCACTTTTCGCCAAATTTCGGTCCCATGATGTGATAGGGGGCGAGCCTATCGCCATACCGGGCACAGATTCCAGACTCCGGGCTAATACTGGGAATTTCTGGATAGAAAAACCCAACATCACTTTACCCTACCCGGGGATCGAACCTGAGACCTCAGCATAGCAGTCGTAAACGCATTCGCAATTACAACTGCGTCACCGAGGCAGTAAATATTATTATAATTTATTTCAACTATAATAATAGTTGCTGCCCAAAATTCTTTTATGTCAATAATGCTATCTTAAATATTCATCGATACTGTTTAAGTATGGCCAAAAATAGCATCCCCTCTTTCGAGTGCAATATATCACATCAGAACATTAAAGCAATCAACAAAACAAACTGCCACAGATATATAAAATAAATTAAAAGTGCTGAAACAACACTGACACTTCCGCAATATTTCGTACGGTGTGTATAGGGCTGTTGCAGTTGAGGATATTCTCATGAAAAAATAGTTTAAAAACGTGACTTACTACAATTTTGTTAGAGTTGAAATGTGTGTTGATTTAACAAGAAATACTTTTTGAAATAAAACAATATTTTTATACTATCTAATATGCTAAAAATTATAATAAAAAGTCTGTCATTTGGACAAGTGCCGACCATCTGCCAACCCTAGCTACGCGTAGGCCGCGTAGCCCGTAGCTCGTAGCAGCTGATATATGGCCCATGTATTATTCAAAGAAATTGCTACATATTTCATCCGAGGGAAATAACTCGGAGATATGTGTTGCACGGTACGCGAATGGCGGCGTTGTCGCATCTGAAGTCGAAAATATTTCTATAATAACTTTTTTAAAGGATTTTTTTTATAATCTAATAAACAAATAACACCCAACAGTCACATACATAGCCTCGACCCCGCACTAAGATACGAGTGCTGTGTTGTGGGTATCGTGGACTACGAAAGACTTTCAGTCCCACAATACCCAGACCCCGGACACAAATATCTATCTGTCACACAAACATTTGTCCCGGTGTGGAAATCGAACCCACGGCCTCTCGTTTCACAGCCGGCTACTCGCCAACTGCGCCATGGAGGCTGTCATCCTACAATCTCTCTAATCTTCTAACATAAATAGCGTAATAATGCATTATTGTAAAGAGTAACTACCTTACTAATCTAGATATAATATAAAAATCTATATGTATGTATGTTCCATGTGGACTCTAAAACGGCTGGAGCGATTTTGATGAAATTGTCAGACAATCTTCAAATTAGCCCAGCTGGTGATCTTGTGAAGTTTGGTAGCGATCAAATCAATAATATTTATTTTTAGTGCTACCCGAGCGAGGCTGCGGCGGATTACTATATTGTTTATATCTTTTTTTAATTTTATTGGGTTTCTTCTAGCTTGCTATAATATTAAATGTCACTAGACATAGCGAGACAAAACGAATAATCTTGATGCCTACTTAAAATAATAGATTGGGATAAGACAGGGTGTGAGAATTATTTTTCCTTAAAAATATCACTCATTCTTCGAAGCAAAATAAAAGCAAAATCACTTCATCAGAGCTTTTTATGAGATAATATGCGTTGCCAACTTAAAAGAAATGATTGTCATTTGAGTGGACGATGAGGTGATAACTATATAAATTATAACATCTAGCAGTCACTACAATTATTTTTATCCTTGCAAAGTGACTACACTGCACCTGATGGCAAGCGCAGTGGTGTCCAGTTAGAGTAAGTATCAAGTAGCGAGAGACAATCTATCCATTGCTACTCAACACAATCATGCCGGCCTGTAGAAGTTAGCTTTCTGTTAGATAGAAGAATACATTGCCTACCTAAAAGGAAATATTAGGATAAGACAGGATGTTTTGTGATTTAAGAATGTAAAAATTTCACTCACCCTACGAAATAGAATAAGTAAGAATAAGTAAATAGTAAGCTGCTAGTTCATGTCAGTTCTATTGACCAGGTACCTCGATAACCACTAATTCTAACTCCTACTTATAGTAAAGTTTATATATATATATAGTTGGCCCGGCAGACGTCGTCCTGCCCGCAAAAGCAGCGCCACACCGACTGCAGCGCCATCTTCCGGGCTGATTTGTGAATCTAAACCATCCAGGACGCCACCCAAACGCATAAAAAAAAAACATTAAAATCGGTCCAGCCATTTAGGAGGAGTTCAGTGAAATACACACTTACAGTCGAATTATATATATAAAGATAAGTATAGTAAAGTAACTGACCTTAAAATACAGCCAGTCGTTAGTCCAAAATAAATTCTATCGCATTTAAAATTGTAGCGGGTTGCGGAGCCCAACCTTATCTACGCCAAAGTGATTCCGCTCCCCGCGCCCGCGCCCGCGTCTGCCACCGCCCGTGCCGTGATATTTATGCCATCTGCCAGATTTATGGCCCCACTTGCGCCGTGCCAGATGAAAACTTGTCGATATGACCGACTGTGGACAATGTGCCACAATCGGTTTGTTTTCATTCATTTCGTAAAATAATTGTAGTCTGAGTTGTGATGTTGGAGGTTTATTTGGTAATGGAGAATTTAACGATTAAATTGGTCATAATAATTCATAAAAAGTACACCGACTTCAATAAAAAACAAATTATGCGTCCCTATAAAATTTGAGTGTTGCCCTCGATTTTTCTGAGATCCCATTATCAGATCCTGACTTGGTGCCAATGGGACCACCTGGGAAGTATACCCTATTGAACAAAAAAATAATTTCTTGAATCGTTCTAGGCGTCTTCGAGTAATCGGGGAACATACATAAAAAAAAACCGACAAATTGCTTAACCTTCTCCTTTTTTTGAAGTCGGCTAAAAATACACCCAATAGTCACACACATAGCTCAGACTCACATTGTTTGTATGTCAAATATTATATATTCTATTAATTTGTTAGAGGAGGTAGTTGATTCTCAACCTCAAAGCAGAGTAGTGTTTCAGAGTACCTTAGGTTTATATAATCTGTAATAAAATAAGCCATTCCTATCCCAATGTAGTTATTGCTATACTTGTACAATAAATAAATACACCCAACAGTCACACACATAGCCCGGACCCTACACTAAGTCAAACCTGTATCGTGGGTATCAAGAACTACGAGGCACTACGGCCCCACAACTCGCAGACCCGCAACAAATGTCTATTTGTCGCAAAAACTTTAGTCTCGGTGTGGGAATCGAACCCACACGCTCTCGTTTCACAGCCGGCTATTCGTTCACTGTGCCACGATGACTGGCAAGTGCCTTGTTGTTATTAATCGATGATCAAGTTAGTTACAGTTTGACTGATGACTTGAAGGATTTATTGATGCATCAACCTAAATATTTTATAAATAACACCCAACAGTAACGGTAGACAGCGGGTTTGCTGTGCCCTGGCATTGCAGAAGTCTATGGGCGGCGGTAACTACTTACCATCAGATGGCCCGTCTGCTCGTCTGCCTATCGAGGCACTAAAAAAATACAAATAACCCCCATCCTACAGTAAGATATAATTGTTTGTCGTGTATGTTGTGTCGTGGGTATGAACTACGAGAGATTTACGGTTACACAACAGATCCGAAATAAATATTTGTCTGGCATACAAACATTTGTCTTAGTGCGGGAATCGAACCCCTAGTTTTGTAGTTAGCTACTCGCCTGGCACGTCACGGAGGCTAATCCTTTATTATCAGGAAATTTTAATTTCTCATATGCGAGTCTTATTAACAATACCTTTAAATTCAAGAATTTTACGAATACTGAAGAAATAAAAATTGATTAAAAATAAATACATAGTAAATAATCTCCGTAACATTTCTGCGGCACACAAGCCGCAGACTCAAAAACGCCAGATGTTCCTCAAAGTGAGAAATTATCACCAGTCAATATGTTGTGAAATATTAAAGTGCGTCGTTTGTCGGCGCGTCTGTCTGTGCGCGTGTAAATAATGTGGAAAGGCGCAGATGCTTGTCTCGCGGCGCAACTTGTTAATTACAATACAAAGATTTAGTGTCGCTAGCTGTGGCAGTTGTAAAAAATCTTTAACATGTAGATTTCCTAAAAAGTCCTGCGAAGTACTGAACCACTCACTAAAGAAAAACATATGTTAAAAATGACTTCATTAAAAAACTTTTTATATACACACGCCTGTGATCCCCGAAGGGGTAGGCAGACATATAAAGGCAATTGCTAAATGTACTGGCCAGAATTCCAGAAAAAACTCAATATCACTTTTATCGGACCTGGGTAGACCCGAGACCTTAGCGTAGCAAATATACCGAGTACGAAATTATAAATGCGCCACCACATGTATAATCAGAATTCCCATTTTTTTGTAATTTTTATCAAGGCCTAGTCATGTTATATGCCTTCATAAAATTATCATGGAGCATGATTGTGTGGAGTAACGGGGAAAAGATTGTCTCTCGCTACTTGACTAATTGGACGGCACAGCGCTTACCATCAAGTGCAGAGTGGTCGCTTTGCCACAATAAAAAAAAACTGTTTCCCATCCAGTGACCGCATGATCTGCGTCAGCGTGTCAGTTGTCACCCGTCCACATCAAGCAATAGACATGACATGTTTGACGTAAAATTAACTCGTTGTTTGTGTTGTTTTATTTATACGTTGCAGTTGGGCGCTTTGGCTGCGTTCAGAAGTTCTAGAAAAAGGAGAATTGCAATAGTTTAGTAGCTGAAAGAATAACTATGTTGATGAAGGAAAGTCGATTATGACTGCCTCCGTGAGCAGCGAGCGAATAGCCGGTTGTGAAACGTGAGGCCGTGGGTTCTATTCCCGCACCGAGACGAATGTTTGTGTGACATATATTTGTTTTGGGTCTGGGAGTTGTGGGACCATAGTCCCTCATAGTTCTTGATACCCACGATACAGGTTTGACCTAGTGTGGGATCAGGACTATGTGTGCTTCTGTTGGGTGTATTTATTTATTATTATTTAAATAGAGTTTTAATTATTTATGATAGATCATGTTCATATTTTGATTGATGATGCAGTCATCTGCAAGACTCAATAAATATTTGATTTAAAATTTAAAACACACATACAACATAAACACATTCGCACCCCAAAATCTCCACAATAACTACCATATAATTACAAAAGACCATAAAATCGAATTATCGATAGGCAATCTGTTAATATATGGCACAAAAACACCTGGCATTTTTTGCTTTGCCAGTGCCAATGGCATGCCAATTTATCAAACGACACTTCGCCTTTGAGACCGGTGATGTATGGGGATATTACTGGCATAATAGACGGTTCCGCGCTCGTTTGTCATTAGGGGTCCGTGGCGTTACGCTAAATGTGTTAGGGATTAGTTTTTGAGATTCGGTTTACTTTTTTATTGTTGAATTTTTATGATTGTCAACTATATTGATGCGTTTTTTAAAGCCGAGTAAGAGTAAGAGGCAATTAATACCTGAAGAACCGTTGGTGTGTTCCGACGACACCTGTTTCAAGACATCATTGCCATCAATGCTCTGGATCACTAGCTTCCGAGTTGGGTGGCGGCGCGAAGTATCGCGCTGCTATAGATTGTGGAGGGCAACTAGAAGAGACCGTAAAGGGATCGTTCCGGCAGTAATCCAGAGTACATTCAGGCCGACGAGCAGACGGGTCACCTGATGGGAAATAATCACCGCCGCCCATAGACTTCTGCAATGCCAGAGCACAGCAAAGCCGCTGCCTACCGTTAATCTCTGGGAATGAACCTGATGTAACATTTGATAATCTCACGATTACGGTATTGAGCCAACCGAGATAGTTTATTCATGCTATAGACAACATTGTTAAGCCGTGACCCTACTTATTTGTAACATTATTAATCATAATGTTGACCTTTGTGTAACGTCGCATATACAACAGAATGATAATAGCTTAAAGTTACTAGATTAAATACATCCATAAATACTGGTCTATTTAAAGAAAATGTTGGAGTGAAATATTAAGACTAGTAAATCAAGTGTCAATATTTTTAAAGGGTTCGTGAAATGTCCTAAGATTTAATGCATAAATTACTGTATGTTAAATTATAAATGATAATTTAATAATAGCCACCTTTATTAAAAGTGTCCCACAGCTGGGCATGGACATCGTCAACTAATGGCATCACGCAAGCCTAATACGGGTTAGTAAACATCACATGTATTTGAAATTCGTATGGTATATCCAGGTTTACAGGTTTCCTCACGATGTTTTCCTTCATCTTTAAAGCAAGCGATAAATAATTTATCAATGAATCACACGTACCTATATAAACTCAGAGATATGTGTCTTTTGGGCTGGTTTCGATTTTTGCCTTGACAGTCCGTACCACATCCAAATAGGTTATTAAGTGTGAATGATTATTTTAAAATAACATTTTTATTAAAGTACACGTTAATGCAATTTTTTAATCTTTATTTGATTACCTACTGAAGTCTGTAAACAACCTTATAATATGCTCCTCTTCTAAGATAGATTGTCACAATTTATTACAAAGAGTAAATGTCAGAAGAGAACGCGTTTGATACCTTGCCTCAAACCTGTCTCCCACGAGGGCTGCTCTTAAAACTCGTAAAAGGCAGCCGTAAGTTTGAGTTATAGCCTCGTCGAGACGACTGTAATGAATATGGCCGCGGTATATTTCAATTTGGCCCGCACTGTACCAATGTGCTACGTTTTTACGGCCAGATGGGTTTTTGGACGAGTTTCTTGTACATGGTGTTTCATTGTACCAATATTTTTGTAACTCTTTTTTTTTATTTTTTTTTATCATATACATTATGAATATGAATAACCTACGTCTCTGTTTGCAATGGATTATCATAATTACAAACAGGTAGATATGTGATAATGAATAAATTAATCACCATATTCAACACACAATAATAATGCCAATTTTTATGCCGAGTTCTTGAGCTACAAGAGCCTTTGGTGTAATCACCTAGACACTAATATTTGAGTCGATGGAACTTTCGGCTTTTCGTTGCACACTCACTAACGATAGGCAGCGACTTCGCTGTGCCCTGGAATTGCAGAAGTCTATGGGCGGCGGTGACTACTTACCATCAGGTGGCCCCTCTGCTCGTCTGCTTATCCAGGCACTAAAAAAAACTCATATTAATCATGATGTCACATTCATAAAAACCCCACCCTTTATGTTTCCAAGCCATTAATTTGTAATAAGGCAAATGTGTTAATTCGTATGAATATATGACGATATGTGATTAGCATAAATACGATGATTGAGTTTAGAAATATAAAAAGTGCTCTACATTTTCATGAAAACATACATGCAAATTAGGTTACGTTAGAGACAGTGTTAAAATATTACCACAAAGTTTGCATATTAAGTTGAAAAATGTAATTTGTAATTTGTTGCTTTATGTGATGGATTAAAATAAATGGACCAACGGGAATGAATAAAATAAAATTCCTTTATAAATAAGGATTTATTTATCCAGTTTTTATATTATCCTGGTATGTGTCTGCTGGAAATGGTCTTTCTTTTATTTTTCCACTTGATTCGGTCTTCCACCACCTTCCACTAATCGATCTCGAATGCATTCAGCTCGTCTAACTCTTTCTTTGAATTTTATTATAAAAAATGTCTTCGGGGCTACTGTCCCACAACACCCAGACCCAAAAAATATATGGGGATCACACAAACAGCTGTCTCAGTACGGGCCCACGGCCACTCGTTTCACAACCGAATACTCGCCCACTGCGCCATGGACTGTCTCACTCTGGTCGTGCTTTATCATATCATAAATGAAACCACGCCAAAATTATAGATAACTGAAGTACAAGTTACTTATTCTAGCTAATTCCATATTGATAAAATAAAATGTTTTCTCTAATTTGACTATCAAGTAGATATAATTATTTACGTACATAAACACTCACACCCATAATCCCCGAAGGAATAGGCAACCAGTACACTTTTCGCCGAATTTATTTCGGTCCCATAACGTAATAGGGGGCGAGCCTATCGCCATAAAGGGCACAAATTCCAGACTCCGGGCTAATACTGAGAATTTTTAGATAGAAAAACCCGATATCACTTTACCCGACCCGGGGATCAAAGCCGAGACCTTAGCACAGCAGTCGTAGCATGCGCAATTACAACTGCGCCACCGAGGTAGGCACATGATTATTTATTTCAGCATCACTAGCCGCTGGAATTAGACCAACCCATAGCCATAGAGAATGTATTGAGTGTCTCTATCCTGCTATTAAGTGAATATGGGTAGAAAAATGAGGGAGATAAAAGGAACGAGCGGCCAGCAGTTGTCTTTTTCTAGAATTTTGATTGGTCTACGTCCAATACTTGCAGGAGCGAAAAGAAGTAGATATTGACCGTACAGTCGCTTTGTCCCTTTCTACAAAGTGGTAACTTTTGTGAGGATATTGCTCAGTTCATTCTATGTCTATGGTCCAAAGCAAAAATTACCAGCGCCATCTATCGCCTGTGCCGAACAATTAATACCGATAAGTCGAGCCATACATTGCGAGAAAGGCTAATTTACAGGCACCATTTAGAGCGGGGTACGAAATTGTGATATACAGCGTGTTTCATTACGTACGCGTCGTAACTGGGCTGTTATTCAAAATTATTGCCCGGTTTACGACGCCGAGCGGGCCGGTGGGCCGACATCTTTTATTTTCTCTCGGTTTTTATGTGTTATTATGGAGATGGTGTTGAACTTCTGTCGTTTCGTGAGAGTACTATGGTATGTACTGTATTCAAGACTTGGCATTTAGTAACTTTGTCTGTTTTACTCACCTTCAATACGCAGTTAAATGAGAAACTCAATTTTGGTTACGATGAAATAATAAATGTCGAAAATATATTTACTAGTATCTTTAGTGACTCGAGCTGATCCTGGTACGGCAAAGTGACCGTATTGCACCTGATGGTAAGCGTAGTGTCGCCTAGGTACAGTTATAAGTAGCAAAAGAAGTACCTTGCTACTCGACACAATCGTGCCCGCCTGCTCCACACTAGACTTAAAGGACCCAGGATCAAGTGAAGGTGAACATGTGGGCCGGCAAACAATTCTACAGCTGGATCGAAATTAAATTTACCCGTTATTGCTAAAATAAACAAGGTAAATTACATGATTAAATGTCCCAAATCCATAGCTTAAATTCTAATATTCCTATTATGAAGAGAAATATAGGTGAAGGTAATATAATACCTCAACCAAACCTCCCGTAGGATAAAATACGGAAAATTCTATTTAAACTCGACAAAAGGCAATGTCATTGCAATCCGTATAAATCAAACTGCAAAGCTAATCACCGCTGTTTGCATTCACAAGCTCGCAACCATTTATAACGTTTTTATACAGCATACAATTTGGGGATAATAAATATCTCTGCCCACCCCAGATATCGTATATCATCACAAAAACCGTACACACCACTACAATGAGTTTATTTATGACCTCAATACAAAACTCTCCACTAAAATGTTGAACGATCGATATCAGCTCATTTCTTTACGTTTCCCGCTGAGCGTGACACAAAAACTCGGCGAAGTGTCATCTCCGCGTGACAGACGACAGCTGGGGTGCAACAATACCGGCTAGCGATTCATCACTGACAATTGACGCTCATTGGGGCGTCTACCCTACAGACTAACTTTGCCTCATACGGAAATTTTAGCGACTGTATTTTAATAGGTTTGTTGGCGGTATATCTAATCGGTGTAGGGTGAGTGGCACAATGGTCGGCGTGAAACTCGACAGCCGTGGCGGATCGACAATGGTGGTGATTTAAAACGGATATAAATAAATTCTGGACGCTAACAAACATTTCACGCAATAATCCGATAAAACGTTTGCGGTGGATTTGTCGCGGATAGTTGGAGTGCCCTACTATTTTTTTTGTGAAATTAGTTTCTGTTTTTTGTAAAGTATGTCACAACATTCGTTATTGAAGTGAAAACTTATTTGCCGCGTTGAGCGTATTTGGTACCGACATGCTGTACTTCGTCCAACCGTTTATTTATTTTTGACATAAGCACGCCTGTGAAGTTTAATAAACATTGACAAGCAATCATAGACAAAATAGTCATGGACACTGTTTCAAAAAAAGAACACAGTAATAATAAAAGTTCTAAGTTTTCACTTCTGTCAACAGCTGTTGATATTTTTTTAGTATATACGATAAAAAACTATTGATATATAAATTACATACATTTCATATTGTCGATTTGTTTTAATATAAAGATCTCACTCTTTTAGCATTTCTGAACCTCTGTATGTTTAATGCTACATTAATTTTTAACTATACTGCAAATAGATAAAATTGTATTAAACTAGTCGTGTATATATTATATTGACTTAAATTATCTGCAGGTTTAGTGAAGACTTTCTAACATAAAAAAAATAATTATACCATAGTAAAAAGGTTTATTTATAAAAAGGAATCACGTGTGGCCAGCTGGAAAAATAAAATCCTCTATTTTTAAAAGGTTTGTGTCATACTTGTTGCTAGGGTCATTATTACCAATGCGGTAGATGTCATCAACCCTCGTGACGGAGGGTTGACGTATTATTTCACCCTAATATTATTTATTTCAACACTTCACAAACATATTGATGGGTCGGCGATTGTGTAATCTACCCTATAAAGATTAGTGTTTTCTATGAATTTGATTTTGTACCAAAAAATACGTTCGTATTAAATAATAATTACTGTATCTACGTTGTTTATTTTGCTGATAGCAATGTGATAATATGTTTTCGTAAGTATACTAGAATCTACACAGATATAAAGGACAGCAAAGATGCAACTGTTCTTCAACTTTTTTTGCCTTTTAGTGCCTGATAGGATAGGCAGAAGAGCAGACAGGCCACATGATGGTAAGTAGTCACCCATAGACCTCTGCAATTGCAGGACACTTTGAACTTTGCCTAAATATAGTTTAGTCACAAAATGTAACGAAAGGTACCGTTTTTTTTTTAGATATACATATTACATCTGTACAATAGAGTCAAAATTAGTGTAGAGCAAACTACGATGGAAAAGTATGACAGGAATCTGGATTGATATCCAAATCAAACAAGCAAATTGGCAAATGTTAAGAGATTTATGCAACAAACAAATGTTATAACCATTTTCACTCATGCCTGTGAGTATTTGCTCATTCCAATATTTAAAATAAATATTGTGAGCTCATTTTCCAAGCTATTTTGATTCTGTTGTCGCCAAAGAGTTTCTTTTGCGTATTATATTCGGTTGCATATAGAATATTATACAATATTAAACACAGGAAACTACCCTATTGGAGCAATTGAATGCCGCCAGTCAATCAAGCTTGCACGTTTGTTTCTAGTGACAATGTGGACGTACCGGCGTCACTGGCTAACATGCGCCTTTGTCGCTACAATATTGATGGAATGTACGGTCCACCACATTATCAGTTTGGACTGATGCAGTGACTGATACAAAATTTGATGTATTTAATTGATATTTATATGTATTTGATTTCATATTTTGGAATATTGCAATCGTTATTATCGTTCGAAAAGAGCAATGATAGAGTTTCTTGTCCGTTCTTCTCTAGCTAAACTGCATACTGAACTGGCATGGCGATAGAGTAAAAAAGATGGAATAAATCTAAATAATGCATAGCATTTCATGGATTCAATAAATAATTGTTTTTTGTACAAAAATGGAATAAAATTGTACAAAAGGATTTTGTGATCATTTTTGTTAAAAAATTATCATTATCATGATCTGCTTCATAAATAAAAGATCTCAACTTAACAATCTATCATTCATTAGTTAGGTCAAATGAGAAACAATAAATAGTTAATTATTAATATTGACTGGCGAAGGACATCTAAATATCTCTATTATATTTGATCATTATATGCAAAAAAAAATTAGAACAAAAAATAAATAGAAACTCTAAAGATAGACAATTTAAAATCACATAATAAAACCTTCGCATTCCCAACAAAGATAAGGACTGCACGTGTGAGACCAGCCAATGTACTCAATCGTGACGCACAAACAGTATGCCGAGCTTCCTGTGCTTTCACTACGATGAAATTGTGTAAACACCGATGGATTGTGAGTGCATTTGTGCGAATCCCATAAAGAAGCAACCGCCGCAGACGATCAAGCTAACTTGAGCCTGATGATCAATATAATAAGGTGTATATTTGAATGATGTTTCATTTATATAGGGTGTTGTGTGAATAGACAAACACAAGTGCACGGCAGTAATGGATTGGCCGATTGTTGGCTGGTTGAGTGGTCGTGGGTGGTCATTTCGGCAATGACCATTCGAAAAGTACACAAAAGGCGCATTGAAAGAATCATTGTAATGGACGCGTTTGAATTATGTCGGCCATTGTTATAAAGGTGTCAGCTTTGACAGAGTTTATTGCTGGTGTTTGCTACTTCCTGCGCATTCAAAATGTTCTATATAATAAATATTTTGGGGATTTGATGTAAGGGCGTTAATAATCAGCGAATGGACATCTAAAAGTATAGGATATAACGATATTAAAGTCATTTGCGAATTAGTTGAAGTTTTAGTTTTAATAGTTTGAAATTAAAAATATTTAGGTCTAAAGCAAATAAATATATTCTTCCTTCCTTAATATTGTTTTCATGGATCCCAAATATTTGAAATCATCGAACACTAAAGATCAACGTTTGACAGCCTCCGGGGGCAGTAGGCGAGTAGCCAGTTGTGAAACGATAGGTTGTGGGTTCAATTCCCGCACCGAGAAAAATATTTGTGTGACAGACAGATATTTGTTCCGGGTCTGGGTGTTGTGGGACCGTAGTCCCTCCTAGTTCTTGATACCCACGATACAGGTTTTACCTAGTGTGGGGTTAGAACTATGTGTGTGACTGTTGGGCGTATTTATTATTGTTATTATAAAAAAGCATAAACATTGTTTTTTATGGATCTCAAATATCTGAGATCATCGAACACCAAATATCAAGTTCAAATGTAATTGTAATAATGTCATCAAATCTTTACAAATCGTTAGCGTTAGACGTAAGCAACTGGATCCCTTATCTTCTAGGTGCATACATTTATGTTCATCGGTAAATGTCGGTTTCTCTATAAAATAAACACATTATAACAATGAAAAACGCATATCAATATATTAAAGACAACATTAACCACAAATTTTATTTCTCGAACATTTTCTTGGTGATAAAACAGAATAACGGCGGCATTAAGCCATGTTTGTAAACATAAAGCTTTCAACATTACTATACGATTATAACTGGATATACTGCGGACACGTTTATGGGGCCGGTTATGTGAAAAAAGTATATAATTTTTTATCACAACCGAATGCATTTCAGTCGATCGATATGTATATAAAAATATTATAGGTCGGCCGATGTCCGCCTAACGCTCTCTAGTATACTGATTTAAATGAAGCACACAAATAACAACCTCGATCAAAACAGAGGTTCAGTAGTGGGTTCGATTTTCGCGCCAGTATATTGTGAATCCTACTAATATAATAAACGTGAAAGTTTGTATGTTTGTTTGTTACTTAGTCACGCAAAAACGGCTGAACGGATTTGTTTTTTTTTTATTTTGTGCCTCGATAGGCAGACGAGCAGACGGGCCACCTGATGGTAAGTAGTCACCGCCGCCCATAGACTTCTGCAATGCCAGGGCATAGCAAAGCCGCTGCCTACCGTGTGATATTTGGCACACAGATAGTTTATTACTTGGATTGACACACAGGATAAGTTTTATCCCCGAAAAATGTTATGTTCATTCACTACTAGGCAGATGGATTGTATACCTTTTCTTCCAACAATAACTTTAACGAGGGTGGGGCCGCAGACAACAATTCATTATAATGTTCTTCTGTGTCTTCAATTGAATTTTGTTTTATATAAAGTAATTATTAACTAAGTTTATATTTTGTTGTCAGGTGTAATACTTGTGTTAGCTGTGGTTGCCTTTAACTGGGTAGCATGGACCAAAAATTTTGTTTAATTATAATATAATATGTACCACCCACTGGCGATCCATTTAAATAAATAAATATTTTACGGAGAACAATGTTTTCTGTACTTATCTATGGTGTAAGTCCTAGATACTCTACCGAGCTTCTAGAGTTAAGTTTATCGCCGACGAAAAAAATATTTGTTATCCAATTTGCATTTACATTCCAGACTTACGTTTCAGCTTCATTAGGTACTGAAATATTTCGACCAGAAATCATAAATTATTTTAGTATAACAAAATTTGTGTTTCATTGATACATTATTTACTATTATTTTTTACAAGATAAATGATATAAAAGAAAGTACAATCTAACCACACACAATAATAGTCATTTATAGAATTTATTGTCAAAAAAGTTTTGTACCAAATATCTTTAATGACGTTATTATATATTTTCTCGAAATGAGAAACAAATATGTAAGCTGATTTAGAAAATATACTATTTGTTTACAAATTTTTATTTAAATTTGCAGTCGATATGTCTTGATACAGCGATAACATATGCATAACTTTTGCGTTTTACAAATATTTCTTTTTTTTGCAATACACAATAACGTCACAGTAAATAATAGTGTACTTAATATTTAAAAACCACTATAACATTTTACATTTATTTAATTATACAACTATCATTTGCGTTGCTTTCACCTTAGTATTTTCTTTTGCATGCAGCGTGAGTTGTATAAGTATATTAGCACTTTGGGCACTGTACTCTAAACTATGCAAATATTTTTGGCAAAAGCTTGGTAGTCCTGCGAACAATTTACTAAAGTCTCATTTTAATCGGATAAATAATTACCCTATAAAAGATGAACAAATATGTATATTAGTGACATAAAACTGCCTTAATACCATCTCCGACCGACAAACGGATATCTGCCTATTCATATGTTTATTCTTTTTATTTGTTTCTTGAGTGTTACGCAGCTGACTTATCTTTATTATGCTGTAAATTGAGGACTTGAAGTGACTGTTAATGGTGACTTTAAGTTTTTTATATTCATGCTTGTGTGTTATGTGCGAGTGTTTTGAGTGAAGTTACTGTTATGACAGTAGATCATTTTATGGTGTTGGGATTAGACTGGAAGTTATTTCCTGGATATGAAGTTAAAAGCGGTAGAGACACTTAGAAGTGTTGTCTTCGTCTTAAATAGGCTGCCGCGACCGAAGTACAAAAACCTAGGCGAATATTCAGCTGGCAATGAGATTCCGGTGGGCGCAATTCCTCCTATTTGTGAAAATAAGCAATATCTCCGCGATTACTCCGCGATTGTCGGTATTCAGGGTAATAGAACGCCTTTTTCTTTTACCTTTTCTATTTTTTCCATCCCATGGTTGTCTTGAAAAGATTGCCGAGAGTACTTTAAATTATTTTTGTTTTCCTATTTTTATGTATTTTAGTGTACAATAAAGAGTATAAATAAAATAGAGATCACTTTCTATAAAAATATCCCCCCTCGTATTACTCCACATATTCGGTTGCGGCTGCAAAATTGTTAATAATGAAAATTAATGCAGTTCGACATAATTAACGAAATTCAGAATTTTTCACAGATTTTACTATATAGCTATAAAAAATTGTATGAAAGTTGTTATACAACTTTCTACCTACAATTATTATATACCTACAATCTATATTATTTTAAAATTATTATTATATTCTGTAATAACACAATAATAATACTTGAATAATGATTTATACAAAGACATAAGAATTTCAGGTATGTTATTCAAATTGATCCTAAAAAGATCATTCAGTATTTTAGTCTAATAGTAATTATTATTTTTGGCAGCCTCCGTTGCGCAGTAGGCTAGTAGCCGGCTGCGAAAGGAGAGGCCATAGGGTACGATTCCCACACCGGGACAAATGTTTGTGTGACAGACGGATATTTGTGTCCAGAGTCTGGGTGACATGAGACCGTAAGTCTCTCGTAGTCCCCGATACCCACAACACAAGACTCGTATCTTAGTGTGGGGTCGGGCCTATGTGACTGTTGGGTGTTATTTATTATTATTAAATTTTTCCATAAGTGCAAAAATAGGTATCGCTGAAGTGACACGTTTGAACTCTTAATACGGGCCAATAACACATTAATCATAAAATCCACAGATAAAACCAATAAATTATAAACTGGTGAGTGAAACATCATTGATAATGTCAATTGGGTAAATAACCCTTTGCAGTTGTACAAACACGGACCTGCCGGCTATTAGAGTCAATATAAACATACTGACCTATCATGAGTCGATAGAGCGTATATTAGAAGTTGAACCTTAGGTTCTTGGTGTTATGGTTGGATTAACAGTATTAGTGTGTTGGGAGATAAGTTTTTTTGAGGTAAGTATGTCGGAAGGTAGCGACGCCATCCATCATCGGTGTATGATCGATGGTGCCTGTCCAAATATTTGAGTTACACGATATTGGAGCGCGTTTCGGAAGCGCTCTGTGTCACTTGCCTTCATATGAAATGGCGTTTATATTTAATTTTGATATTTGGCTCGAATTGTGATCTTTTCGTTGGTTGATTGTATTCATTACAAGCTTTACGCGTGGCTTCGCCCGTGTAAAATTTATAGTAAAAGGATAAAAAAATAAAGTATCTTATTTCCGTCCTCGGGGTTATAGGATACATATTAAATCTTATCAAAATCGGTTCACTGGTTTGTCCGTGAAAATGTAACAGACATAGAACTTTAACCCCTAATTCACCCACATAGGGGTTAAATTCAAATTCAGAAGCTAGTATACGAAATTTCGTGCTTCTTACTTTAAAGTGACGCACTTATATACAACCGGTTTTTCCTTATTTTACAACCTTAGACAACGCAAAAGAAGTACCACCTATGGTCTTCAAATTACTGCATCATACAGATATATTAGTATCCATCTGATAATGCAACCCCAATACTGAAGGTTTTTTTTATCCTGGCACGGAAAAGTGAACACACTGCACCTGATGGTAAGCGCAGTGCCGTCCGTTGAGTAGCGAGAGAAAATTTATCCCCCGCTAGTCAACACTAATATGCCGGCCTGCTTCTTCACACTACGCCATGGGCAAGAAGGTGAAGAAGCGGTCGAGGGTCTATTGTCAGAGTACTCAGAAAGCCGCAAAACGGCTAATCATCGTACCGCAACTCAATACCCCCGACAAAAACCGGATGTACACTGGCTGATCCCGGAACGCGACACACTTGCGTGTACCACTATGGTGGCTTCTACACCCTGTGTACTGTGATCGTTATCCGGGCGTATATGAATATCCTACCACCAGCAAAAGCAAAAGATTTCGAAGTTATAGTATAAAATAACACCAAGTTGTTACTTCATGTAAGCTTTCTGAGCGGTAAGAGTCTACGTCGAGCATTCATATTGTAGACATAAACTACACACAGACTGTAAATCAGAGCATAAC
Source organism: Laothoe populi (assembly GCA_905220505.1). NCBI lineage: Eukaryota > Metazoa > Arthropoda > Insecta > Lepidoptera > Sphingidae > Laothoe > Laothoe populi. The sequence continues at coordinate 1,146,843 of HG992154.1, read as the reverse complement.
AATACGGTAGTTTCCTGTGTTTAATTTTGTACATTATTCGATATTCAACCGAATATAATACGCAAAAGAAACCCTTTAGTGAAAACAGAATTAAACATTTCTTGAAAAATGAGCTCATAATATTTATTTTAAATATTGGTGTGAGCAAAAATATGTGTAGTGAGAGGTGACGTCACGGCTCATATCATGCATCCTTTTACTGTCATTTGACAACTACTTCCAGCAAATTTGAATGGCGTCTTATTTACGTATTTTTGTTCGGATTCTTAAAATTCTTTTCCTAATATAATAATAATAACTTTATTAATATGAACTCATACAAAATACAATTTTATCTTAATCTAAATCTATAAGATGCTTCTTAACATGAAATTACATAAAATGATTTAAACTTTTTAAAGATTGGCACTAGCGTCTAAACTAGGCCTAGCCTGTATCTTAGACGCTAATATCTTTTAGGTAATGTAACTTGTTGATTAAAACAATAAAAAAAACGTGTCAGCTACTCTAGTCTCCTACGCTACATTAGTAGTAGAAATAAAAGCGGTAGTAACTACCCGAAACTCCCATATACGTCAGGCCTTTCTATTAACATTTATTTGAGTAAACTAAGTTTTTAATGTCTCCAAGGCATCAAGCTTCACCTCGATGTATGCCAACATCAAGATGGTTGACAAGAAAATCTATGATAGTCGTATGCATCTTAAAATTATGTGACAATTTAATTTCTTTATTACTTAATACTGTAAAATATATCTTGATAGATAAAAGAATGTTGCCGTGTCAAACGAAATTAAGATTTATTTTGTAATATTTAGGTATTATTTTCGTATGTTGACTAAGCTTAAATACTCATAATATTTAGAGATCAAATAGCTTAATATTTACAGATCAAATACCACCTGATAGCTTTATTTGCAGATGGTGTAAATTAGTATTAACAAATGAAGAGAATAACATGACACATCTAATTATACTTTGATAAAACAGTTATCATTATGTGATTAATATAGACAAATTATTATGATGTTAACCATTGCAATGAATCTGATCTAATTTAACCTAAGCTGACCTGGCCTCATGCATTGGAAAGATAATTTATTGGTTTCGAATGCAAAAATGTTGTGGTTATAAAAATAAATTAACGAACATAACAGTGTGATGCATTTTTTTTTTTTATCCTAGCACGGCAAAGTGACCGCACTTCACCTGATGGTAAGCGCAGTACGGTCCAATTAGAGTATCGAGTAGCGAGAGACGATCTATCCCCCGCTACTCAACACAATCATGCCGGCCTGCTCCTTCACACTACGCCATGGGCAACAAGGTGAAGAAGCGGTCGAGGGTCCATTGTCAGAGTACTCAGAAGGCCGCAAAATGGCCAACATTGTACCCCAACTCTAGACCGCCAAAAAACCGGATGTACACTGGCTGATCCCGGAACGCGACACACTTGCGTGTGCCACTATGGCGGGTTTTTCACCCTGTGTACGGTGGTCGCTATCCGGGCGGATATGAATATCCTACCACCAGCATCATATGGAAACATTATTGTAGATGGCAATAAATAGAAATTGAAAGTGGTTATTATATAAATTCAATTTTTAACAATAGTAAATAAAATTAAATTTACAATTATATACAATCGTCTGATTATTATTATCGGATAGCCTCCGTGGCGCAGTGAGCGAGTAGCCGGCTGTGAAACGAGAGGCCATGAGTTCAATTCCCACATCGGGACAAATGCTTGTGTGACAAACAGATATTTGTGTCCGGGGTCTGGTTGTTAGACCGAAAGTCTCTCGTAGTCCCAGATATCCACAACACAAGACTTGTATAGTGTGGGGTCGGGGCTATGTGTGTGACTGTTGGGTGTTATTTTTTTTTTGCATCCTGCGTCGAAACTGACACAAAATATCCTAAAATAAATGACTCTACCAACCTCTATACGCTTAATTCTATATCAATTTTGACGTACTATTGATAATATGGTAACCATTTTTACATTGTGTGCGTTGACAACATAGACATATGACCGCATAGGACGCCGTGTCCCCGCTTGCCAGCTTAGGTGTAAGTCTACCGGCTTAATTTACTTGGTTAATGATTGATTTTGATATATCCTGTGGTTGGGCTGACTAATTAAATGACTGCACTCATCAAACCTGCACATTAAAAATCAATTTTCATATAGATTAATATGTGTTGTATCATAGCATTTTTGAGTGTTTTAAATATTAAAATTTCAGAAACGTCGCAGGAAGTATTGCCAACGTTTTTATATAGCAAGGCAATATATGTGTTGTCTTTCGATTTCTTAGTCTATGTTTAATAATATTCTACAATATATCTATCGGGGCCCCATATATTAACGTCAGGTAGAGTAAACATAGAGCAGTAATCGGCCACTTGTCGAGGTCTCTGTAAATATGAGTAGTAGAGTAAACACAACGTCCCTTAGTATTTATTTATGTGTCTCTTATTTGAGTTAAATGTATTACCGGGAAACCACCATAAAAGGTTCTTCGACTCTACATTTTTTTTTATAAGACACGTGTGTGGTAGGTCGAAGTTGATAGAGTTTAAAGAGAGTAGGAATCTATTGTGTTTATTTACTTTAAATAGAATTAAGAAGAATCTAAATGGGTCTGGAATGGATGAAAAATGCGATAGAAAATAAACTCGTAGGTTCCAAATCAGCCTAAATTTCATACAGCTCTAACTATAACAAGTGGAAAATAGCGAAGGTTGTGCCAATTCCTAAAGCAGATTCCAAAGATATGGTTGGTAGCTATAGACCGATATCTATTCTTCCAACCGTAGGAAAGGTTTTTGAAGCAATTTTGTGTCCGAAATTACAGGGGTACTTCAAGAAATATGTCTCAAATCAGCAACATGGTTTTATTTCGGGCAGATCTACATGTACCAACTTGGTAACATTTGTTGAATGCGTTTTGGAATCTTTGGATTCGGGTAGACAGGTTGATGTAGTATACATGGACTTTGCTAAAGCTTTCGACAAGGTCTCCCACAACGTGTTGATGCAAAAATTGTTGGTTTATGGTATTTGTGGTTCTTTGTTGAAGTGGTTAAATTCCTATTTAACTGACAGATTGTTCTATGTTGTTGTCAATGGGTATAAATCTGACATCTTCAATATCACTTCTGGTGTACCGCAGGGTTCGCATTTGGGACCCTTGCTCTTCAATATTTTTATAAATGATGTCACACATTGTTTTGTCAATACCCAGCCCTTTCTTTTTGCTGATGATCTAAAGATTGCACGTGTTGTGGAATCTCAGCAGGATGCAGTTTTGTTCCAAAGTGATATTGACAGGTTCTTGGATTGGTGCGCCCGCAACTGCATGGAATTAAATATTAAAAAATGTTCCCAAATTACTTTTACGCGTAAATTAAATTTTTACACTTTTGTTTACAATTTTCATGACGTACCATTGACTAGAGTTGATTCCATTCGGGATTTGGGTATTATACTTGACCAAAAAATGACATTTCTTCCCAATATCAATTCTATAATAAATAAAGCCTCGAGGATCCTAGGCTTTGTTATGAGAAATGCTAGAACATTTTGTAAAATTAAAACTAAAGTCATTTTATATGAAAGTCTGGTTCGTTCGTTGCTTGAGTACTGTGCGGTTGTATGGCGTCCTCACTATGCAACCCATAGTTTACGACTGGAACGCATTCAGAAACGCTTTTTAAATTACTTGGCCAATTGTTCACCTGCTGCCAAAGGAATCATGAGCTACGTTAAGAGGCTTGAATTATTTAGGATTACCTCTTTAGAAAAGCGTCGTGATTTATTGGAACTTATGTTTTTATACAAAATATTGCATGGTAATGTTGATAGCCCGGAGCTACTGTCCAAAATTAATTTCAAAGTTCCACACCGATTTCCTAGGTATCCTATGAAACTCCTAAGTCCACCATTTCGTAAAACTGTATTTGGGTCAAATTCGCCTATCTCAAGATTATGTAGTATCCATAATCAAAATTCCAATAAGATAGATCTGTTTGGCACAAGTCTATTTGAATTTAAAAAGCAATTAAAACGTCTCGGAAATGCTTAACATTATCATGAAATTTAATGACATTGTATGCTATGCATATACTATAACTATATTGTATATGCATGGTAACATTGTGGTGTTTTTTTTGTACTTTTAGATAGCATGTCCTCTTTATTTGTATGAAGTGTTCACTTTTTTATGTTGTGCACTTAGTTTAGTTATGTAGTAAATGTATTTTGTATTGCAAATTAGTGTAACAACTGTTTGTGAACCCATTAAAATAAAATAAAATAAAAATAAAATAAAATAAACTATTCCAAAATTATGTTCGCTATTATTGTTAATTTGGTTATCAGTGAAGGAAAACGTCGTAGAAGCCTGCATGCCTGAGAATGTCAAAGGCATGGGAAGTCTACCAAGTCGCAATAGGCCAGGGTGTTGAACTAAAGCTTAAGTCTCTTATTAATACAGTAGGCCCAGCAGTGGGTCAGTTTTAATACAGGGCTGGTGTAACTGTTTAAAAAAAACGATTTACTACTTATAGCCGTCCAGCCGTATTAGTTTATGCTCATATGATTCATTGCATCATTTAACACTGCCTAAAAGAATGCTGTGTTCCCTACTTCCTATGATCCTGGGTCCTTTAGGCGTAGTGTGAAGAAGCTAAACAGCAGGCCGGCATGATTGTGTCAAACAGCGAGGTCTGCTGTCTCTCACTACTTGATACTCTAACAGGACAGCACTGCGCTTACCATCAGATGTAGTATGGTTACTTTGCGGTACCAGTAAAAAACATCATACAACGCCCTAAGTCCTTAAAATGCCTTGTAACAATAGTCAGCTGCCTAAGTAAGTGAAGTGTAAGGATATGTTAGCAATTTACACTTAACACTTACGATAGAATTTGTTTACAGTATTTTATGTAACCTCTGACTTAGCAACTTTACTGACATTGGATTGATTGTCAAAGCTTTCCTTGTAATTAATTACTCTATTATAAATATTCAAAAAGGCATACATTAAGGGCATCTCAGTAATCGACTGAGTTGGTCCGTGAAGCAATTTGTTTTGCTAAACATAAAAATTAAACAACAATTTTAGGGAAACGATTCCATTGTAGGGCACCGGTCCCCTAGTTACCACAGTTTAAATTTATTCAGTGCTGTAACTTTGAACATTTGCGCTGTTCAAACGAATGCTTTCAAGACACGTGTATAAGTACAGTTCGAAAAGTTTTTATTATATTATTCTGCAATCTGTTCACAAATGTAACAAAAAACATTATAAAAAGTTGTATTTCGATATACAATTACTGGGAAGTAATGTTAAAATTTTCCAACCATTGGATTACTCAGTAAATTGATCAAGGAATATTATTAGTGTAACAGGATAGCTGACCTGACCTTTATTTTTATTTCAGACAATAAATGGGTTACCATAAATATACTATTGAAGGAGTTTTAGAAAACCTTTCAAAATAAGTAAGTTAGAATCCATTCGACACTTATAGATGTAGAATCGTAGTTAAAAAGTAAAATAAATTTCAACAAAATCCGTAACTCCTTTAACGTACGAAAATCCTTTAACGGTGAAGGAAAACATCGTGGGGAAACCTGCATACCTGATAATGCTCATACGAATTTCGAAGGTATGTGAAGTCTACCAACCCGCATTAGGCCAGCGTGGTGGAATAAGGCCTGATCCCTCTCATTAGCAGAGGAGGCCCGTGCCCAGCAGTGGGTCAATTTTTATTACAGGGCTAGTATTATTATATTAAAATAGATTTATTTCAATACATGAGCAAAATAAATGTATCGGCTTGCTCTACTGCCAGTTACCGACCTGTGCCGCCATCACGCAGACAGCCCCCACCCAACTGACGGTAATTGATGGTCCTGGCGCAGTGATTAACGAGACGCCATTCATCATAACTGGCTAGCGGCTGACGACTGACGCTTGACGCGGCTGCGCGACGTCACAAGCTGACACTGACGCTTTCTAAACATTTAGCTGCTAATTATTATTTATTGGGGTTATGTTAAAGTTGTGTTAATATATGATCATAATAATGTAATTGCGCATGCGTTACGACTGCTGTGCTGAGGTCTCGGGTTCGAACCCCGGGTCAGGTAAAGTGATATTGGGTTTTTCTATCTAGAAATTCTCAGTATCAGCCCGGAGTCTGGAATTGTGCCCGGCATGGCGATAGGCTCGCCCCCTATCACATTATGGGACCGAGGTTCGGCGAAAAGTGGGTGTACCGGCTACACCTCTGCCTACCCCTTCGGAGATTACAGGCGTGAGTGTGTTCTTTATTAGGTTTGAGTTTGTTATTGTTGGAAGGTTTTAGCATATAATTTACATCGCATTTATTGACACCCACACAAAGACACTCGCCTTCTCATATTCAGTTGCTTGTATTTATGTAAATTTGCATGTCATTTTCAATTCTACACTAATCTAATAAACCACCATTTATCTCGTGTTGGCGTCAATAATCAATAGTGATCTTAGCATTCTAGACATTTAAAAAATAAATATTTTATTATATCATCAGAAACTCCATTGTCAGTCAATAAAATAGAGAGATTTGTGATGAGAATAATAATATTAGTCCTGAATTAAACATTGTCCCACTGCTGGGCACGGGTCTCCTCTACTAATGAGAGGGGTTAGGCCTTAGTCCACCATTCTAGCATAATGCGGATTGCTAAACTTCACAGACAGTCGAAATTCTAATGAGAGTTCTCAGATATGTAGGTTTCCTCACGATGTTTTCCTTCAACGTTAAAGCAATCGATAATTATCATTTAATACACACATAACTTTAGAAAAGTTAGTGTATGCCATTTTGGGCGTAGAACATACGACTTTCGCCTTGACAGTCCGTACCGCAACCAACTAGGCTATCACTGGTGTTGACTAAATGATTGGTCCAAATACAATTAAGAAAACAGTTCTTCAAGCTTATTAGCCGTCAATGCGAGACTATTGTAATAGGAAACACAAATTCCTATGCTAGGTAATCTATATCTTTACAGAATTTGAAAAACTAGATTGCTTGAAATGGAACGAAAACTGACCGATTCACAGTTAATATTGCATTTAAATGTCAATAAAAACCCACTTAAAGCACAAAACGCAATATAACTTACGTTAGATATGGGGGGGGGGGAGTGCGTATCAATCATAGGGAAAGTGATGAATGTGGCGCGAGGTCATTTATCAAGGAGCCACGGCCATCGCTCATGCTGTCGGGGATAATACAATCGACCACTTGTACTCCTAGATCAGCTGGGTTGGTACAAAAATTTCGGTTTGAGTTGAGAGATAAAGATATTTTTATAAGTGAGAAAATGAGTATACACACATAGTTATGCAAGATGTTTAAACTACAATAAAGAGTACAGTCCGCCCTGTGACCATGAAGGCTGTACAAATTTCGAAAGGTTTTTTTTTATTCTGGCGCGGTAATGTGACCACACTGCACCTGATGGAACGCGCAGTGCCTTCCAGATAGAGTATCAAGTAGCGAGAGACAGTCTATTCCCCGCTACTCAACACAATCATGCCGGCCTGCTATTTAGCTTCTTCACATTACGTCTAAAGGACCCAGGACCATAGGAGGGAGGGAACACGGTACCTGTCAAACTGTTCCACAGCTTGATGGTGTGGCAAAAATACGAATTTGCGAACCTCTTGGTCGTCGGGATTGAAAAAGTTAAATAAACCGCGATAGAATCCGTTTCAGTAAAATTAGGTTTACTTCAATGTATAATATTCGCGTAAACATAAGAAACCATTATACAATAAAGAGCATCATGCGTAGCTATTGTGGCTTATAAATATAAAAAAGTGAATTATAACACACAGTTTATAATGTTAATAAATTTCGAGCACAGAAATTTTAGTAACTGCAGAATTTATTATGTTCTTGAATACGGATGTAAATATATCGAAATTAAATATAACATACGCACTTACATGTCTAATCCCCGAAGAGGATAGGCAGAGGTGCAGCCAGTACAATCTAACTTCACCGAGCATATTACCGTCCCATGATGTGATAGAGGAACCTATCTCCACACCGGCCACATTTCCAGACTTGGTGATACTGAATATTTCGTGATAGAAAACCCCAATATCACTTTACCCGACGCGGGTACCGAACCCGAGACCTCAGCACAGCAGTCGCACCACGTATGCAATTACAACTGCGTCACCGAGGCAGTTGAATTAACCTTAAATTGAATTCAACACATCCTTACATTGTGACACTCCAATATGATGGTTTGATGAGATGGCTTCAACTTATTACATAATCTTCTCTACAATTTAGTCTTCATTAATCAGTCGATATATTATGCTTTAGAGCAAATCCTTGCGCAAGGTCGCAGAATGATTTACAATCAGCGATATCTTGATGTTAAATTATGATTTATTGTTGTTTATAATCGGATATATGTTGCCTACATCTCAGATTTTGACAGCTTCCGTGGCGCAGTTGGTGAGTAGCCGGCTGTGAAATGAGAGGCCGTGGATTCCCACACCGAGAAAAATGTTTGTGTGACAGACAGATATTTGTGTCCGGGGTCAGGGTGTTATGAGACCAAAAGTCTCTCGTAGTTCCTGATACCCACAACACATGACTGGTATCTTAGTGTGGGTTCGGGGGTTATCTGTGACTGTTGGGTGTTTAAAAAAAAGATATTTGCTGTAAGGTACTAGCGGATATACTTAATACTGAATAAACTAGCTATCACTGGGTATCTTTGGGTTTTATTAAATTTTATTTATTTGGACTGCCTCGGTGGCGCAGTTGTAATTGCGCATGCGTTACGACTGCTGTGTTGAGGTCTCGGGTTCGATCCCCGGGTCGGGTAAAGTGATATTGGGTTTTTCTATCTAGAAATTCCTCAGTATTAGCCCGGAGTCTGGAATTTGTGCCCGGTATGGCGATAGGCTCGCCCCCTATCACATCATGGCACCGAAATTCGGCGAAAAGTGGGTGTACTCGTTACACCTCTGCCTACCCCTTCGGGGATTACAGGCGTGAGTGTATGTGTGAGTGTATGTGTGTGTGTTATTTATTTTCAAACCGGAAGAAACCAACCTTGAAGAAAATATGCATTAGGACTAATACTTTTTTATTATAGTACTCAGTAACAAGCAGATAAGTCACCTTATGATAGGTGGTCTAAACCCCTCATAGACACCTAAAGTACTAGAACCTACATGAAAATACATTAAATCTTGTTCTTTGATCATTAGTCCGTACCAGTTGTGTGTTTGTATGTGTATTTTTATACTATAGTGATATTTCAAGACGAGACACTCATGTAACTAATAAAATTAAATGTACTAAATAAATCTGGACGATCTTTATAAAGATAATTAAATAATAACATATTACCATACATTTATAAATTATAAATGAGCAGCAAAAAATTAAGAATAATAATTCTTTGACCCATATCGACTGTTGCGTCAAACAATAGAACGTAACCTTTGTTGTAATGTGTTTGACGTTTCACCATCTTTTAGGCATTCTTCAAGCTGAGATAGTGCCACGAGCTAGTTTAGTAATTGTCAATGAATAGAAAATGAGCCTTATTATGATTTTCAATATTATTTTGTTTATTTTTACGACAGTAGAGACGTGAAGGTCGATAATGAAAAGTCTGTTTCTACCAGTAAAGTAACTCTATTACGCAATAATAAAATAAGTACTGTGATATATTATTAATTTACTAAATATAATATAAATTACTACTGGCTACTAAGCATGCTGGCATGATTGTGTAGAAGGGATAGTTGTCTTGATCGCTACTTATTCTGATCTACTTGGACGGCAATGCGTACCATACTATAAATTACCACTCTCATAGGTGGAGAGTGGTAATTTAGACAAGGCAGGATAAAAAATAATAAAATAGAAGTAAAATAAGATACTAAGATATATAAGACGGCCTCGGTGGCGCAGTTGTAATTGCGCATGCGTTACGACTGCTGTGCTGAGGTCTCGGGTTCGATCCCCGGGTCGGGTAAAGTGATATTGGGTTTTTCTATCTAGAAATTCCTCAGTATTAGCCCGGAGTCTGGAATTTGTGGCCGGTATGGCGATAGGCTCGCCCCTATCACATTATGGGGCCGAAATTCGGCGAAAAGTGGGTGTACTAGTTACACCTCTGCCTACCCCTTCGGGGATTACAGGCGTGAGTGTATGTGTGTGTGTGTGTGTAAAATAAGATAAAAAAAATATTATAATAAAATTATAATCTAATTATTACTCCATTAATATAATAGTAGGTATTCTAATTTGTTTCTGGAAAGATAAAATGAATATAATATTAATATTAACAAGTTTTTTTTAGCAAAGTTGACTAAGATAATCACTCTGAATTAGGTATATCAAAACCATTAATAATTTGCGTAAATATATAATTAGCATTAACAAATAGTAAATGGTTTTCTATTTCCATAAATGATTTAATATAATTATATTTATTTGATTCATATTATATAAATATATTTATATATGTGCATATATAAATATATTTATATTATTATACATATTATTGTGTTTTAATAGTTTTTTTTATTTATCTCTGTATCACCTTAAGGTTGACTAGGAAAGAATGCCTTTGGCATTAAGTCCGCCTATACACAATGTATGAATAAACGACAGCCTCCGTGGCGTTGCAGGCGAGAAGCCGATTATGTAGCAAGAAGCTGTGGGTTCTGTTTCCACACCGAGACAACTGTTTGTGTGATCGATATTTGTTTCGGGTCTGGGTTTTTGTGAGACCGTAGTCCCTCGTAGTTCTTGATATTTACGATACAGAATTTAACTAGTGTGGAGTCAGAACTATGTGTGTGATTGTTGGGTGTATTTATTTATTATTTAAATAAATATAATATACTCATACTGAGATCCAAACCTAACTAATTATGAAGCAAATTATTTGTCAATTTGTTGAAATAAGCTTCGCATGTGTAATTACGTTTAATATTATAGTAGAGACTGTCTAACACGATAATTAAGTATACACAACATATTCTTCGATTAAAATAATTCCCCGGCGCGAGAATCGAACCCACGCCTGAGATAAAATGGAGCCTATGTTTTTATGTGTGTTATGGTCTATCCATGAACTTAATATAATATAAATCAATCTAGTATTATTTGCATGGTGCGCGAACATCGGCGAAACTCTTTATTTGTACAGGTAAAATGTTTTTATAAATAATTTAATAATATTTTAATTGCCTATGTTTAGTTGCTATCCTCGTGTACAATCAGCTTAACTCATTTGTCAAACTTTATGTAATGTTTTAAACACAAAAGAAGTCTGTCAGTTACGATGACAAATAATATTTTCGCATTTAAAAGTGAAACTAAATAACCTTTTAGCCTTCGTCAGTCTAATGTTCAGAATCACAAACTAAAATAGACAATGTTTTGTAGACGTTGAAAAATAAGTACTGAGAAAAATAAGACTCAAGGTAATGTTGTATTGACAAAGTCTGGTCTTTTTACTAGCTTTTGGCCGCGACTATGTCCGCGTTTAGGAAGAGTCGCTATCCCGTGGAATCGAAACATTAATTAAATTATATTAGGAGTATATTAAATTTATTTCATCACCTATTTTAATGGGAATGAGTCCTCTATGAGTTTTATTATTATTATTACTATAAATAGGCTTGCGTTTGACCACTATCTCGCCTGATGGTAAGTGATGATGTGGTCTACGGTGGAGCACGCTTGCCTAGAAGATACCTATTCACTCTTGACTTAAAGATACCCAGATTATAACTTTCGGGAAATATAGACTCCGGCAAAGAGTTCCACTCTCTAGCGGTGCGCATGATAAATGTACTAGCAAAACGCTTCGTGCGCACTGGTGGAATATCAACCATGTATCGATGACGCTTCGCCGAGTCTCTTGTCGTCCGATGATAGAAAGGGGTTGGGGGAATTAAATTGTGTAATTCCAAGGCACACTCGCCGAAATGTATCCGGTAAAAAACCGATAAACTGGCAACTTTACGTCGATGATCAAGGCTTTGCAGCCTTGCCTCGACTATGGATTCGTTGCCTATAAGCCTCTTGGCGCGTCTCTCGATTGCCTCCAACGCCTCAAGCTGGTACTTGGCATCCATCCCAAAGATGAGAGCAGTACTCCATGCACGACCGGACTTGCGCTTGATACAGATCGAGCAGCTGTCCCGGCGTAAAGTACCGTCTCACCTTCGCAAGGATAGCCAGCTTTTTGGCAGCCAATTGAGCTTTATGCTCAATGTAGGAGCCAAAACTGAGAGTTGGAGACAAAGTTACGCCCAGAATCTCTAGGTGGTCAGTTATCGGTACGGACACATTTCTGAAAGTAGGAGTCAGTTGGAAGGGACTCCGTTTAGCAGAGAATAGACAAGCCTGGGTTTTAGTGGCATTAAACTTGACCAGATTGGCATCGCCCCAATCGGAGACTGCCTGTAAGGACAAGTTCAAGCGTTCTACCAAGGCCTCCCTGAGGGACTGGACTTGGACTCCACTGGTTCGTGCATTAGATATATAACTTTCTACCACCGCGCTGTCGTCTGCGTACCCAAAAGTACCGGGCTTAAGCAGATCATTGATATGCAGCAGGAATAGAGTCGCAGAAAGTACCGACCCCTGAGGTACCCCGGCATTGATAGCCAATAGATCGGAGGAGCAGCCATCAATGACCACTCGAATCAATCGTTCCCTCAAGAAGTCCGATATCCATGCACATAACCCAGTGGGCAAGCCATATGAAGGAAGCTTGCTTAAGAGGCTATCGTGCCACACTCTGTCGAAGGCCTTCGAGATGTCGAGTGAAACGGCAAGCGCTTCCCCATGCCTCTCGACAGCCTCGCTCCAGATGTGAGTGGCACACGCTAGAAGGTCTCCAGTTGACCGGTTTCGGCGAAATCCGTATTGTCGGTCACTTAGGAGGTCATTCGCTTCTAGGTATGTCATGAGCCTGCCATTCAGTACACGTTCCATACTTTTGCAAAGTATGGACGTAACCGAGATGGGCCTATAGTTGGCAGGCTCAGCACGACTACCTTTTTTGGGCCCGGGTTGCACGTTAGCTTGCTTCCAGGCTTTAGGCACTTGCCCAGTGACCAGAGAGAGACGAAACAGGCGAGTCAAAATAGGAGAAAGCTCAGGTGCACAAGTTTTCAGTACAATTGCTGGAATCCCATCTGGGCCATTGGCTTTATTCACGTCCAGATTACGCAGCGTTCTTCTTACCTCAGTCTGACGAATGCGAATTTCTGACATATGTGTCTCGCAAACTGGTAGACTAGGAGGGACTTCGCCAGCAGTATCTAAACGTGAAGATTCAGCAAAGAGAGAAGCAAACAAGTTTGCTTTCTCTTCAGCAGAGTGAGCCAAAGACCCGTCGGGTCTCAGCAGTGGAGGCAGTGAGGGGCGACGGAAGTTCGATTCAACTGATTTTGCCAGGGACCAAAACGCTTTACTACCCGCTGGGTATGAAGCTAGTTTCTTCCCGATTTGGCTTATGTGGTCAAATCTAGCTTGCCGTAGAACCTTCTTGCTGGATTTGGCAGCCTTGTTAAATGCTCTCTTCTTTAAGCGCATGTCCTTTGCTTTGCGGTTTCGAGCATCAACCCATGCCAGGTATGCCGCATGCTTCCGCGCTTCTGCGCGTCCGCACTCAGCCCTGAACCATGGGCGAGTTCCGCCTGACATTGCTACGTCGGAGAATGGAATGTAGTACTCCATACCTTGACGCAGCACATCCGTCACAGCATCCGCGCAAGCAGAAGGGTCTTCAGAAGAGAAGCAAGTGGGGCGCCAAGGATAAGATGCAAAGAAAGCTCGCATCTCATCCCAATCTGCTGACTTGTATCGCCACACCCGCCGGGTGCCTCTAGGGCTGGGATCGGGCGGTGAGTAGGCAGATACAGATTTCACCAGACAATGGTCGGAGCTACCCAAGGGTGATGAAACCGACACTGAGTAGCGGTCTGGATCAGTTGTCAACAGAAGGTCCAAGCAATTGGCTATGTGCGTGTCAACATCCGGGACCCTTGTTGCCACCTGGACCAACTGAGTGAGATTTAGCGTCAGCGCTAGCTTCCGCGTTTCTCTCCCAGCATGGTCGGTACACTGGTATGGGAAAAGCCACTCTTGGTGGAGGGCATTAAAATCCCCCAGTAGTACTAATTGGGCACAAGGGTACCGCCTTTGTGCCGCATCCGCCGCCTCACTAAGGTATTCTGTGAGCCTAGTAGTCTCCTGATCTCCGCTGTGCGACCGGTATACACAGGAATAAAGAATTTTCTCAATTCCTGTATCCACCAGTACCCAAATAACAGAGAATCTGGGATCTTCAAGATAACGGAGACGCCGACAACAGATGTCATCACGGGCGTACAAGCACACACCCGCATGTGGCTTAAAATTGTGCTCCAGAGTGAACCCTGGGTAAGAAAGGTACGCCACATCAGACATCTTATCTGCGTCTCTGAGAGGAATAAGAGAGCGGGTCTTTCAGTCTCCAGGTGGTGATGGACCGCGACGAGATTTGAGTGCAATCCTCGGATGTTGGTAAGGTGCACTTTTAGTGAGAGGGAGTGCTGCCGCTGTGGAAACGTTCTCTTATTCTTGGCCATTTTCATAAAAGTTATTTTGGAAGAGCGAATGAAGGTAGGAAGACGGTAGTGGAATGAGACTTTATGCTTCTAGCCTTCAGACACAAGATGAAATACCACACAGTAGGGGGACTAGTCTGGAGACTGCGGGGACGCCCGAGCCCCCCCGGGAATGTCCATCGGGCCCTCTCAACCGGTCGCCGACCGGCACGATGCACGGTGGTCCCGTTCGAGAAAAAATCGGACATAGGGAATTTAAAAAATTGAAGTCGTAATTTTATAAAACTGAATATGCCGATCGATTCGTATATGAAATAGTAACTAAAATGATTTTTGCGTTTTTTAAGATTGGACTTATAGTTTGTGAGTAAATCGAATAAAACTGATTTTCTTGTATGGAAAGCCACATAAAAATATGAATAACTCGTCATTTTCGTCCATTTTCGTTCTGAAATTTTTACAGTAGTAACTTGTCATTATATGCCACATTTTCTTCAAAGATACATGGTGCTACTTTTTTGCACTTTTTGAGATATGATGAAAAGTAGATAAATTTTAAAAAGTCGGGTCTAGATCAATATTAAGTGGATTTTATAGGACTTAAATGGGTTTTAAATTTACTAATAATAATTCAACTAAGACTACATACTCTACTTTGGAATTTTCTCACTTTACATGTACGGAAATACCAAATTACTTAAAAATCAACAAAAATGAAATAATCCAAGTAATATTGATGACCACTGTAGTCGCAATCATAAAACTCGTGTCCTCACCTACCTATTTAGTGATTAAAAGGTACTACCTGGTAAAAATTATCCGTCTATTTTAGGAGTAACTCGAATAAAACTAGTTTTATTGTATGGAAAGCTACATAAAAATAGGAATAACTCGTCATTTTCGTCTATTTTCGTTCTGAAACTTTTACAGTAGTAACTTGTCATTATTTGCAACATTTTCTTCAAAGATACATGGTGCTACTTTTTTGCACTTTTTGAGATATGATGAAAAGTAGATAATTTTTAAAAAGTCGGGTCTAGATCAATATTAAATGGATTTTGTAGGACTTAAATGGGTTTTAAATTCACTAATAATAATTCAACTTATTCATATTAATATGTAGCTTTCCATACAAGAAAAACAGTTTTATTCGATGTATTCCTAAAATAGACGGATAATTCTTACCAGGTAGTACCTTTTAATCACTAAGTAGGTAGGTGAGGACACGAGTTTTATGATTGCGACTACAGTGGTCATCAATATTACTTGAAATATTTCATTTTTGTTGATTTTTGAGTTATTTGGTATTTCCGTACATGTAAAGTGAGAAAATTCCAAAATGGAGTATGTATTCTTAGTCGAATTATTATTAGTAAATTTAAAACCCATTTAAGTCCCATAAAATCCACTTAATATTGATCTAGACCCGACTTTTTAAAATTTATCTACTTTTCATCATATCTCAAAAAGTGCAAAAAAGTAGCCCCATGTATCTTTGAAGAAAATGTGGCATATAATGACAAGTTACTACTGTAAAAGTTTCAGAACGAAAATGGACGAAAATGACGAGTTATTCATATTTTTATGTGGCTTTCCATACAAGAAAATCAGTTTTATTCGATTTACTCATAAACTATAAGTCCAATCTTAAAAAACGCAAAAGTCATTTTAGTTACTATTTCATATACAAATCGATCGCCATATTCAGTTTTATAAAAACACGACTTTAATTTTTTAAATTCCCTATGTCCGATTTTTTCTCGAACGGGACCACCGTGCGATGGCGCAATCCCGGGATTTTTCGTCAGTTGGCGGGGCAGCCTTTCATGTGTGGCTAGCACACTACTTGGGCCCCCAACTACCTGCGGTCGGCCAGCGGTGCACCGTGCCTCGGATCCCGCTACCCTCCACGACTAGTCTCCCAATGCGGCGTTATCACCCTACGTCAGATTAGCCCAACTGCACTAAGCAACTATTCCGACCCGTCTCCCTAAATGGCATCACCGGACATCGCGACGGAACACGGCAAGCCGTTTGGCGGCACGGCTTTGTCCGGTGGGTGGTCACTAGCCACGGCCGAAGCCTACCACCAGTAAGATGTGTCACTCATTTAGCACTACCCAGGGGTCACGTGTAGGGGAACTAGAGTAAAGCCTACGGACGCGAGTGACAATAACCCCCAAACTTTACGGTCCCACAACACCCAGACAAGAAAGAAATATCTGTCTTCCACATTTGTCTCGGTGCGGGTATCAAACCTACGGTCTCTTGTTTGCAAACGTTTGGAAATTTACTTTAAATACATACATATACACTCACGCCTGTAATCCCCGAAGGGGTAGGCAGAGGTGTAACCAGTACACCCACTTTTCGCCGAATTTATTTTGGTCCCATAACGTGATAGAGAGCGAGTCTATCGCCATACCGGGCACAAATTCCAGACTCCGGCTAATACTGAGAATTTCTATATAGAAAAACCCAATATCACTTTACCCAACCCGGGGATCGAACCCGAGACCTCAGCGCAGCAGTCGTAATGCGCAATTACAACTGCCACCGAGGCAGACTTTAAATATTTTTGTTTAAGTAAGTTGTGATCACTTTTCAATCGTTTACTACATTACTGCATCTTCCATATTACCTCGCAGCATTTCCCAACTTGTA
The DNA here is from genome assembly GCA_905220505.1 of Laothoe populi. NCBI lineage: Eukaryota > Metazoa > Arthropoda > Insecta > Lepidoptera > Sphingidae > Laothoe > Laothoe populi. Next base: position 1,129,501 of record HG992154.1, on the reverse strand, counting down.
ATCATTTCGCATTGCTAAGTACAAAGTCGGTAGTGACAGGCCGCGGCACCGCCCTGCCGCGACAGTTCATGACAGCGCGCGCCATTACTTCCGTCTTCGCCTTCCGCCTGTCAGATGCCTGATGTTCTCTAGAGTTGAGCTACTAACGATATCGATATTTAAATTATGTATATTTTTAACGTTGGTATATATATTTTTTTAGTGCCTCGATAGGCAGACGAGCATGCGGGCCACCTGATGGTAAGTAGTTACCGCCGCCCATAGACTTCTGCAATGCCAGGGCACAACAAAGCCGCTGGCTACCGTGAAATAAATAAATGTGAATAAAATGTAATATGAATAGATTTTTATAACTATTCATTAATTCATAGACCATTCCATTTTTAGCAATAGGACAGGATAATCAAATACATAGTTCTGACCTCACATAAGGCTGTATCGTGAATATCAAGCACTAAGAGCATCTCTCGGTCCTACAATATCTAGACAAGGATTTATCGCACTGCAGGGAACCCACAGTCTATATTTACTGGACTAATCGGATACTGAATCTGTTATAATACTTAACCTATTTTGTTATATATGCTTATTACTATTACATAATGCTTTCGAGAATAACAAATTTAAATATAGATTGTATCAATAAAATAAGATCGAGATTAGTAGCAACGATAAAAATTTATTACTTCAAATAAATGTCTTAATAAAATTAGTAGCAATAAATACATAAGGATATTGATTGCTAAATGCCAAAACATCGTTAATGGACATCCTTGATGTGTGTATTAGTGAAAGGTGAGCGAAGAATTATATACCCTCGTTTTAATATGATTATAATATAGATACTATTAGTTTTTATTGATCGTTATCAATAGTTTTTATTAGCGACCACCGTACACAGGGTGTAAAACCCGCCATAGCGGCACACGCAAGTGTGTCGCGTTCCGGGATCAGCCAGTGTACATCCGGTATTTTCGGGGGTCTAGAGTTGGGGTACAATACTTGGCCATTTTGCGGCTTTCTGAGTACTCTGACAATAGACCCTCGACCGCTTCTTCACCTTCTTGCCCATGGCGTAGTGTGAAGGAGATCCTTCCTTCCTATGATCCGGGGTCCTTTAGGCGTAGTGTGAAGGTGCTATTCAGCAGGTCGACATGATTAAGTCGAATAGCAAAGAAAATATGTCGCTCGCTACTAACTTAACTAGTCGGCACTGCGCTTACCATCAGGTGTAGTGTGGTCTCTTTCCCATGCTAGAATTACATTAATATCTTTTGCTTGCAGCTCCACAAGTATATTTAGGTTTAACGGCACCAATACAGTAGGAGTCTGTGCCTGAGACAATATCTAAATAAATCCAATATTTATATAAAATAAAACATTGAAAAAGAATTGAACTCGCTACCGTGATAAAAAATAGCCCATATTAAGTGGGTGATAAAGCTAGTTATCGTTTTATTTGTACATAATTGATATGTTTGCTGTTTAGTATTTATTCCACATTGACTAAGAATATGCCAATAATTTACCTAAATGCTATGTGAACTGATAAGTATACGAACTAGCTGACTAGCTAAGACTTTACAAGGTAACAATTTATTCCGACCGAGTGTTGACATGAAAATAAATCGTAATTTACCAAGAATTTATCGTTAAATACTAATTAATAAGTACTAGACATCAACTCTCGAGATGAAAGGAACGTCGTAAAATCATGCCGTTACATTAAAATAGCTACTTGAAAATCGAAAAATTTCATCGATAAGAATTCCCCATCCCTTTTCCATCGTGAACAGAACGTGTCAATTAGAATGCGTGCGGTCTGCAGCGTGGTATCTTGTCACTGTAGCGATAGTGCGCTCGCTCTAGTACTCGCGCAAGTCGCTGTCGTGACGTCAGACACTTACGATGCTCCTTGAACTTACAGGATTGACGGAATTGTAGAGCGTCTAATAAATGATAGAGTGGTTTATACAATAGGGTAGTTGACAGTAAGTGAAAACCTGATAGAATTTTGATTTTTTTTATAATAGACTAGCTTATGCCCGCGTCGAAGTTATTTTTGAAAGAAAAGGTACTAAATCCAAGGAGATTTTTTTTTTTTATCCTGGCACGGCAAAGTGACCGCACTGTACCTGATGGTAAGCGCAGTGCGGTCCAAATAGAGTACTGAGTAGCGAGAGACGATCTATCCCCGCTACTCAACACAATCATGCCGGCCTGCTTCTTCACACTACGCCATGAGCAAGAAGGTGAAGAAGGGGTCGAGGGTCTAGTGTCAGAGTACTAAGAAGGCCGCAAAATGGCCATTGTACCCCAACTCCAGACCCCCGACAAAAACCGGATGTACACTGGCTGATCCCGGAACGCGACACACTTGCGTGTGCCACTATGGCGGGTTTTTCGCCCTGTGTACGGTGGTCGCTATCCGGCCGGATATGAATATCCTACCACCAGCTAAACTTACTATTACTACTATCTAACTTACTATTACTACTAACTAACTTACTATTACTACTAACTAACTTACTATTACTACTAACTAACTTACTATCTTAAACTATTACATCTTTCTATATTATGCTATCATATGGGCACCGTACATTTTCTGGTGTGAAAGTAGCCTATGTCATTCCCAGACCCCTTAACTAACACTATGCGAAAAATCATGTCGATCCCTTGCTCTGTGAAAAACAAAGATAAATCCCGCGGGAACCATACATTTTTCCGGGATATTTTATTTTATTTATTTATTTCAATCAGATCCGTCTAGCCGCTGTTGCGTGATTGAGTAACAAACATCCATCCAAACATTCGCATTTATAACATTAGTATTTAGTAGGATAGTAGGATTTTAGTCTAAAATATCGAAAATTAAACCAATTTGTTAATTGATAAGTGATTATTTAATATTTTTTAGAAAAATATATTTAATTTAAAGCAATTTCTTCGTGACATGGAACACAAATAGTTCTTAACTAGAAATAATTTTGTTTATACCGCAATTCCATCAGGTTACAATATTTATCTTTAAATCATATGAAAATAAACAAAGCTATAAATCTAACCTTTACATTCTCACAAATCATCGCGACAAGTGAATGAATAATTTATTTACATTCAAATGCACAAGAATTGAATAGTTTTATTCAAATTCAATACATACTGGATTATGTAAAGTTCAGCGCGTTTCAGAAGGTATTTTATATCTGAATATAATATGAAATTGCCCATCCTCTTTTAACCTACACTAAGTAAGACGGATGTTTCAAACAATATCAAGTAAAATATTGCAAATGAGTAATTGGTAGCTATTTATAAAAGTAGATTTATTATCAGGATATATTAAAAAGCACTGACGCTTTTTTACAAACGAATTACTTTCTACTTTTTAATTCGGCTAGTTTTTAAAGCGTGTTTAGTACAACTATAATTTATTTTCTTCTTTTTGACTTTCTAGTCTTACTAGTTCCGCGTCTGTTTGCTCATTAAGGATACAGGTATGAGCTTAAATTATAATACATAAGCTCATTCCAACAACATATTATCATCATCTACCTGCCCTTATCCCACACTAAGTGGTGTTGGCACAAATGGTTTGAACTCTCCACGCAGCCCTATATATATGCGTCAAATCTGCATTCACTCCTTTCATGCGCATGTCCTCATTCAAGCAATCCTCCATCTATTTTTTGGTCTCCCACGACTCTTTCGTCCATCCACATTCATATTGACAAGCAGTTTTGTTACATGTCTTTCATCCCTCCTCATCACATGCCCAAACCAAGCTAACCTAGCGCTCCTCATCTTTTCTACAATTTATTTTTTATTCTGGCGCGGTAAAGTGACCACACTGCACCTGATGGTAAACGCAGTGCCGTCCATATAGAGTATCAAGTAGCGAGAGACAGTCTACCCCTTGCTACTCAACATAATCATGTGGGCCTGCTAAGAGGACCCAGGATCATAGGAAGGAGGGAACACGGTACCTAGCAAACTCCATAGCTTGATGGTGCGGCAAAAATTCGAATTTGCGAACCTCTTTCAATTCTAACAACATATAATAAATCATATAATTATTGCTTACTTCTCCAAATAAAACACATAGAAATAAATCACGGGTTGTCACGTCGCGCGACAGCCCTAGCGGTGCTGTCACGCTAGTGTCACCCGGTCGATCTATCACGCGACGGCTGACACGCTCATGAACCCTGCTCCTAAAATATTGTTACAATTTTCCGATGAAACTAATGTTCAACATTTTTGACGTGTCACTGAATTCCTTTGGTAAAGTCTTTGTCACGGTTATGGCTTTGATAGATGATTTGGTTTGAAACACTCGTAGGCCATAAAATAATGATGAGCACTCATTTTAAATAAGGTACCGCTATATGAACGGTATGCTTTAAATTGAATTGAAAGATAAATTTCTTTCTTAAATAAGTTTAAGGATACATGTAATAAACTACAGTTCTTATAAGAACAAGCCGTTCAATGTCCTCAACTAATAAGACAGCACAGTGAAATTAAATGCTAATTCAAGAGTAAACGGATTTCCTTACGACGCAGTTATAAACAGACCACAAATAATTTCTACTTCAAACAACCTGTCTTTTTATATCAACTCAATACATTGAAAGCCACACTCAATAAATTTCCACATTAAGATAATTAATGTTCATTATTATCGTGAAGAATCTTCTTGAACGGCTTCCATACAAAGTTATTTATATCAGCTCTATACTAAAAGCTATTGTATTATAGACTTAATTTTGTCAATTAAGTCAAGTCTAAATAGAATCACAGTGACATTTATCTTTCAGCACCAATAAACCCGTGGACGTATGACAAAGGGTAATTAATTGACATGCATTGACAGTGAGCGATCTGTCAACAGTCTATCAAGTTGATAGATCGTGCTACATACCGGCGTGGAAATGAGGCGGTTGAAAAGTGCGGGGGCGGTGAGCACTGCCAACTATCGCTGGTATTTAAATTTGATTACCGAGAAATTGATATACGACTCTTTTAATAATCGTGTCCGGTAACATTTAATTTCACATCCAATTAGAGCTGCATGAAAAATGAGAGAGAAATATTAAATACATTTTAACATTTCAAAACATAAAGTATATTTTTGATAAAATTTATATTGCTTACAAAATTATTGAATTCACGAATATATTAACATTTTAAATAATATCATAACAACACTGAATAAACATATTTACAAAATACATAAACTGGTTACGTATTAGCTATATACTCCGAATACTTGTATAGCTATTTCAAAATCTAAATATTTATTGAATCCATGAATTACACATTTTTTAGATTCAGTCGATCTTTTTTACTTTAAGACTGCCTCGGTGGCGCAGTTGTAATTGCGCATGCGTTTACGACTGCTATGCTGAGGTCTCGGGTTCGATCCCCGAGTCGGGTAAAGTGATGTTGGGTTTCTCTATCCAGAAATTCCCAGTATTAGCCCGGAGTCTGGAATCTGTGCCCGGTATGGCGATAGGCTCGCACCCATCACATCATGGGACCGAAATTTGGCGAAAAGTGGGTGTACTAGTTACACCTCTGCCCACCCCTTCGGGGATTATAGGTGTGAGTGTATATGTTTTTTACTTTACTGCCAGTTTGGAATGCAGTTTCACTAGTGAAGAATGCGCAAGAAACTCGAGCGTTGCTCTTTTCGGTTAACAATATCTGGTCATACAATTAAAATATGATTCAAGTTTCATTACGTTAGATTCGAGCAGCTCAATCTATGTTAATTAAGTATTATTGGTTTGGATATTGTATATGAATTCTACAACGTTTTCATAGCAATGGTTAAATAGCGACAGACAAAGAAACCAAATGGAACAAGTAACTAAACACAATCGTAACATAGACAATAAAGAAACATACTAGAAAAAGTTGTAATGTAGCAACACCTATAAAGGACAATGGCGAAATCGTAGTTATAAAAAAAAAATTGCGTTTAAGAATTTCCTACTTTGTAATCTAAATATTATTATTTTGCATGTTTTTTCAGCATACTAACAATAGCTGTATAAGTATAGATAAGTTGTATAATTTATTAAAAATCTCAATAGATTGTTTTGTAACGTGTTATGGCCGAAGATTTTTTTAATGAATGGCTTAAGGTCTTTTAGGCCAAAGAAAATTCGTTTTCATAAGAATTCTATAAGCCGTTAAAAAAACTATAAAATCAATGCAAGTGTGTGTGTCCCTACAATTACAAATAACAAAAATAAATCAGCTTTACTTTTTACCAACTTAGTGAATGACTGGATCGTCTGTTATTTGGCTGTATAGTTACGACCATAGCTTATCTTATTTAGGACAAAAAAAAAACACTACTTCCGTCATTTCATGCTGACATTTTGTGACATAATTTAAATACACGAATACTTGAAAGATTTCACTTAGAAAATAATCTAGCAAACTTGACTGTGGCCACAATTGTGATCTGGAGATCGGCTAATTAAATTTACATTACATTTAAATTAAATTAAAAATACCTTGGGGTGTACATTGACGAAAACTTAACATTTAAAAAACATATAGAGGCTCTCTCAGCCCGCATACGGAAGGTAATATATATTATGCGTAATTTACGTAATGTAGCAGGCATCAGCACTCTAAAAAGTGTATATTACGCGCTTTGCCAATCCCTAGTAACTTACTGCATAACGTGTTGGGGAAGTGCTGCCAAAACGCATATTATCCAAGCTGAGAGGGCACAGCGCTCAGTCCTAAAAACAATGCTACGTAAGCCCTACAGATACCCCACCTGTAAAGTCTATAAAGATGCGGGGGTTCTGAGTGTCAGGCAGCTCTTTATCCTGACAACCTCGCTTTTGGTCCATAAATCAGTAAGAAGTTCTAGTCAATATGAGATATTAGCGAATCGTAGAGTTTACAGACTGACCACCCCAAACGTCAACACTCAATTTGCGAAAAGATTTGGCGATTTTGTAAAAGCGCATGTTTACAATCGAGCTGCCAAATATTGTGACCTCAAAAATAAAACATTAAAAGAAGCGAAAGGTTCACTACAGAAATGGCTTTCTTCATTAACCTACAGTGAAACGGAAGATCTATTAAAATTCCAATGCTAGATGGACAATTGCGTATAACTGAAATAATTATATGTAATATGTATATATAAATAATATATACATATGTACATGAATTTATTAACATTTGTAATGCACGTGCAAAATTGTAAACCATGATACTCATTTAATTTATTTTAAGAATTTCAGTCAAACTTCTAAATAAATATTTCCAAATGTTTTTTTTATTTTATAATTTATATTTTTGTATAAGTTATTTAGAATTGTAGTGCTATCTGAACACAAATTGTATTCTCGTAGGACGATTTCCTCGATACAGGCTTGCCTAGTGAGGAAATCGAAGGAAATGTTCGCAGATACATTGTGATCAGCAAAAACATTGTTCTACTTTTTAAGTTAAGTCAAATTTTATTTGTATGTCATGTTGTATGTATTTTGCTGTAATAAACAATTTTCATTTTCATTTCAATTTCCAAAGCATAGCTGCAGACCGATATATGCTATTTTTGCCGTGAGAACGTACCAAATTCGATAAACACGTTCCTATTATGGTGAACATGTACGTTTCCACGGTAATTCTATAATTGAAGTGTGCAAAGAAACAATTAGTTCATCTTAATTTAATTTAAGAGGCAGTTCAGATACCTTATTGATAAGAGGTAAAATAAAATCACACCATGTTTCAAATAAACAGTATTATGTTTAATTACAAATTGAAAATAATGTACCTGGTCCGACCAGGCTGGTCGAGCAGGCATTATAGAATACTATTGTAGTTGCTTGGTTGTGATTCGTACAGTGGGCTGCTGCGCTCATACCATGATAGTAATCTGGTATTTGGGACCGGCCAGACATCAAGACATATCTGCCCCTGCAGCATTTTTAGATGTATAAGATAGGATAATTATGAAGATGAATAAACATTAAAAAAACCAGTGTTTTATTTTTATTTAGAACTCGTTTTTTATGTTATTATTGTTATTTTCTAATTTAATTTCTAAGTCCAGGATTTAGGATCTGAAGATATTTTCTGCACAACTCTGTGTCTTCCATACCAACTTAGCTTGTATTGAAATAAATTATATGTGGCTTATGTTACTTTTGGTATAAATCTAATGGTGAATTATTAAAAACGGTTCAGCAGTTTATAAGTTTAAAGGATTTATCGATTTCCAAAAAAAAAACAAATTATTCCTATAATTAAGTATAATGTGTTCATATCTGAACATGTAAACGTAAACACGAATGATAACACTTGTGTGTAAGTATCTACGGTGCGGCGGATCATCCTTCCCCACAATAGTCATAAGTCAAGTTCAGTAGGTACATGTTTAATTCACGACCCTGCCTCAAGTGACATTATAATGCTCTTTGGAAAATAGGCAAATAACATTTTTATCAGCTTCATAGATAAAAATATTTTATTCAGAAATGTCAAATAGATCATAACCTCAAAATCTTTAAATTGAAATATCTTTAGTATTAGACTATTGCATCAGAAATCCCTAATACATTATTGTTTAGGAATTGCTGCTGAATTTTTTGATATTTTTTTCACTTCTAAGCGCTTCATATTTATGTCAACTAATTTCATGTATGGGAACCTGCCATTGTTCTTTATCTATACTTATAATAAATCTGTAGAGAGGTCAATTCTGTACATGAAATATATTTCCAAAATAACTATCAGCGGGTGATTAGTGATCGATACTGACGCCAAAAATGCAATCAGTAACATTTTTGTCTGTCTGTCTGTCTGTCTGTCTGTCTGTCTGTATGTTCGTTATAGAAACAAAAACCACTCGACGGATTTCAACAAAACTTGGTATAATTGTTCTTCATACTCCTGGGCAGGTTATAGTATACTTTTCATCACGCTACGATCAATAGGAGCAGAGCAGTGAAGGGAAATGTTAGGAAAACAGGAGAACTTACTCCATTTTTTAAGCTTCCGTCGCGTGTGCAGCCTTAATAGTTAAAGCTACACAGAAATCATGTATGACGGAAATGTTCTCCTTAAAATTATATAAAAAATATTCCACGACAGTAAATGTCTATATTTTATGGTTGACTCACAATAACACATGTAACTCCCGATAGCTTAGCAGTTCGGAGATTTCTGATTATATTTGTCTACTCTTACGTTTATAACACTCACAATCATCCCTAATTAATAAATGTTAACATTATTATCTATTTAATTTAATAAAAAAAGAATTATAGAAATAGGTACAGAAACACCAGGCTATTTTAATTTCAAGAAAAAATAACTCCTTGGATTGTATACTTCTGCTCCCGAAAATAACCTCCACGCGGGTGGAGCCGCGAGCAACAGCTAGTTCTTTAATAAGTATTTATAAGAATTATAAATCATATTCTCTAACACGAACTTCATAGACAATATTAAATATAACGGGTTGAAAGTTCCCAGCTTCTAATGCGTCCTTCACTCAGAAACCCATTCATATCCCAGCTAGAGGCAATACAACACCGTCTTTCACGATTCCTTGTCTCATAAACAATAGACTGTCATCACTCCATCCTTTGTAAATAACGTTAACAAGCTCAGTTTGTCATTCGCACGTCACGTTCATAATGTCAATAAACAGAACCATTAATCGGGCCGACCACGTTCGGCAGACGTCAATCGACACGACTGTCAGATTATCTCATTAGAGGATTTACGATCGGATCCATAATGACATCCGTTATTGTTTGACAAGCCAAAATACATCGCTGTTGAGCTTGCGCGTCATTGGCGTATGTATTAGTTACGCCTGTGACTTCGATTGTATGATGTAATTTTGAACAAATTATTTATTCGTACATACATACATACATATACACTCACGCCTATAATCTCCGAAGAGGTAGGCAGACTTGCAACCAGTACACCCACTTTTCGCCGCATTTCGGTCCCATAATATGATAGGGGACGAGCCTATCGCCATACCGGGCACATATTCCAGACTCCGGGCTAATACTGAGAATTTCTAGATAGAAAAACCCAATATCACTTTACCCGACCCGGGTATCGAACTCGAGACCTCAGCACAGAAGTCGTAACGCATGCGCAATTACAAATGCGCCACCGAGGCAGTCAGATATTCGTATGAGAATATAAATCAATGTTAACCTTTCAAGTTTCAATAGTAAGAACGCTTTTAATAAATAAAAAACATAATTACATTGATTATTATTTCATTGTTAAAGTGGTAGTCATGCTCAGGTATGATTCCGGCAACAATCCAGAGATTCTCAGGATCCCCCGGAACCATCCCGCATGCGCTGCAGAAGGCCACTGCGGGGTTTTTAGTCGGTACACCGGCGTAGGAAAATTAGTTAGAGCCCCAATCTAGTAGTCCCTCGGGTAAACTGGGTCGGAAGGTCGGTGAGTCCGGCATGACCATCTCTCCTCCCCCGAGATTGAAAACGTATCCGTGAGATGGATTTTCCCCGCGGCAAAAAAAAACAAGTCATGCTGTATACCACTTCGTGTACAACGTGATAGTACCAGCTTGACTTACTACCACTGTCTCACAGGAAATCGATGTAAAATAACATGTTTTTTTGTTACTTGCCAAATCCCCATTTTTTTATTTTTATGCCGTCATTACAACCATTAATTTTTTGCTGGAAGGGTGATCACGAACCATGAATTTATCCATTTGTATTTTTGCCAGCCACTGCTATAAAATAATTACGTCTACAGTACAATGTGTAATAATCATATAAATAAACAGGTATTCGTACCATTGAATATTGCGCGATTAAGACCCATTCAATAATTTGATAATATATCACCGACTAGCTGTAGCTCGCGGCTCCACCCGCATGGAGGTTATTTTCGGGAGCAGAAGTATACAAGCCAAGGAGTTGTCTAGCCTATATTAATCAGTGATAATGTAGCATTCAAATGGTGAAAGAATTTTTAAAATCGGTCCAGTACTTTTTGAGCCAATTCGTTACAAACATACATAGAAATCTTTCCTCTTTATAATATTAGTATAGATTTGGCACAGCTAATACAATATCATCAAAATATGGTTAGTAGTGTTTACAACATAATTATAGTAATATGATGAGCAATGACATCCAATTAGGTATTAACATAGTCGTTTATTAATGACATATAATACAAGACAGATGACAGGAGTTTATATGTAAATGACACAAACTACAGAACTACATACACCAGTTGTATAAATACCAAATGTTCTCGATTGAAACCTCAGCTTTCACCGCGCAATTAGCTAATTACAGCGGACCGCGAGCGTGACAGCGTGTCACGTTGTCACATCGACGTTGATATCACGGCTTCGCTTGTCACGTTGGGTGACATGCGCCGTTAAAACTTTTGATGACGTCCATAATCGAGTGGGCTTCATACACTGTAATTATATTTGTTATCGTTATTAAGAAGTTATCAATTGAGACGGGAAGTAACTTGGAATTATGCCGGGGTTTACTGTGGAGTTTTAGATCTGATGTGAAAAAATACTAAAGATAATTCATGAGATTGTTCACAAAGTATTAATTAATATTTATTTTAATTTCATAGAAGATGTTTGTTATTTATCTCTCAGAACTTATATATTGTAAGATTTTTAACACATAGTTCAGAAATAATCTTTAAATAATGACCTGTAAGGTAGAAAAAAATACTACGTAATATTTTTAAAAAAGAAAGTGCTTTCAAAATTTGCACGGACACTTGATATACGCAGACATGATTTTACACTCACATGTAAATAAAACAGATTACATCATACAATGTTATCCCGACGAGATAAGTGCCAAGTCTTTAGCACAATATCTCTCTCAAGATGTTGTGGAGTATTAGAATCGGCGTTGTCGAGCGTCGCGTGCGCACGTCACCCCGTGTTTATTTATATTAGCATATTAGAGCCGCGACAAACGCGGACGGCGTGCGACGCTTAGCCGGACTTGATTTAATGCAAACACGCTGATAATGCATAGAGCGGGAGTTTGGCGTGACATTGTTTATAACTAGCTCTGACGTGTTTGTTGGATGTTTCTTTTTCTCTCTTTTTATTTAATTTAGGGACTTTTATCCAACGTGGATATTGGATATGTCAGTCCCATCATATTATCTTAACCTATAATTATACATTTATACAACGTATAAAAAAATCAATATTAGGAATCCCGCAAAGTAGCCAGTTCATAGAGTAATTTAGTTTCACTTCATAAAGGACTTGATAAAATATTCTGGATCGTAACGATATCCAGGCGATTAACATTTATCTTTTTAAATATAATATCTCTTCTCTGTTGGTTCCTAGCACATTCCATCAATAAAAATTGGACATCATCTACCACATTGCAAGTCTCAGAATAAGATGAATTAGTTTTTTTCATGAGATATCAAACTTTCTTGTTGGATAGTGTCCAGAATGTAATCTATGTTTTGTGTATGTGGTTTATTGTTGTATTATTAGTCGTTTTATTTTGTAAGTATTGTGAAATAGGACAAATTAGAAGTTGCTTATTATGGCTGTATATTAGTCTCTCTGTCAATTATCTTTTAAGTTATAGCTTGTATAGATAGATAGCTTGTATATATATGAAAGAATAAGTAGTGAACGTTACATATAATACTTTTATGCGATATAAATTTCTGGAAGGTTGGCAGATGTGTGAAGTGATAGGTCATAGGTCACAATGTGATAGGTCTGAGCAGTGAGACTGTAGCTATACCGGGCAAAATTCCAATTACAGACAAATCTGATATTCTTATATCAGAACTAGCCCAAAACATCACCCATTGCATAGCCCAAGTTTCTATAGTAAGAATTAAAATTAAAGCCAAAGAAATAAAACTCAAATCTATGTACAGAATATTCGCGAAACATGTCACGCAAGCTCTTGGTATCTAAATAACCTCTTTCATCAACGCAATCAGCGTACACGTCGCGAGCTGTGACACCGTGACACGCCAGGCGCGAAACAATGGCGCGTCACGCCGCCCTGACACATTGCGGGCGTGACGCCGTGACGTGACGGCTGCTCTGCACATTCCTATGTAAATAGAAAAGCGCGGACTGGCTGATAATATGAATGCCAACTTTAATGAATTTATTTTAACAACTTAAGTTAATTTATTTTGTTGTTATTCTTTATGTTTATTTATGATTACTGAATATTTTAATAATTCATTTAATCACTGTGCTTATTATCATAAAAAGTGTAATGATTGTTCAAGGTAATAAAAAGGCTTTTGTGTTTTTGTTTTGTATTGATATTTATATATTTCTACTATATTTATTTATTGACTGCTTCGGTGACGCAGTTGTAATTGAGCATGCGTAACGACTGCTGTGCTTCGGCTCAGCCCTTGAGACCTCAGTCTCAGGTTCGATTCCCGGGTCGGGTAAAGTGTAATTGGGTTTTTCTCTTTAGAAATACTCAGTATCAATAAATGTTTTTAGACTCTCGCGATTTGAATACATATTATATAATTAGGAACGGGTCTTAATCGCGCAATATTTTAATGGTATAAATACCACAATTATTTCCCGACGTTTCGACCGAGTTGCATCGGCCGTGGTCACGGGCTGACTCTGAGTCAGCAGTATTATACCATTAAAATATTGCGCGATTAAGACCCGTTCCTAATTATATAATATGTACTCAGTATCAGCCCGGAGTCTGGAATTGTGCCTGGTATGGCGATAAGCTCCTCCCCATCACATTATGGGACCGAAATGAATTTGGCGAAAAGTGGGTACTGGTTACACCTCTGCCTACCCCTTCGGGTATTACAGGCGTGAGTGTACATACATATAATGTATGTATTTATTTATTGTTTCATAATGTTGCACTTATAACGGTATTGTTAAGATTTTTAATCTACACTTAATAAAAGCAAATGATTATTGCCAATTGTAATAATAGCTAACACTGATTCAAGTAGGTTTACGAGAGTTTTGAACGTGCCTAAGATCAATACTTCTGAAAAAATACTGTTAATATTACCTATAATTCTTCATTATATGTGCCTCTATGAAGAATACTAGAGGGACAAAAGGCTGGTATTACAAATATCAGTTTACGCGTTAATTACCTCGGGTTGAAGGAAATAAAATAAATTCATATTATAATTAATTTAATATAATATACAAAATTTTGTCCATGACTCCATTCACACGGGCAAATAACGTGAGAGAATATAAAACAAAAATAACTGTTTTCTTAATTTAGATAACAGAAATTGCAAACGTCTTTTACATTTTAATTATTATAATGTGACATAAAGGTTAATTAATTCATTTACTTTCGTACAATTCAAATATTTCTCACGTGTTTCAAGTCAGTGTAGACTGTTCGAAATTTAAAGTGCAAGAATTCTGGAAAAGTCTATTAACATACAATAAATGGCATTAAGCTAACTTGGCTTACATTAACCCAATGACGAAAGAGCTTTTTTCGGCATTACATTAACTATATAAAAAATATGCTAATGAAATAAATCGTATCAGTTACATTAAATCGTTCGTAAAATAAGATTTAGTGGTAGATGGTTGAAAAAGCCGATTGTCTTATTGATTGTCACTGTTTTTACACAATGTTTTTATGTCAATGACAGCCTCCTTGGCACAGTGAGCGAGTAGCCGGTTGTGAAACGAGAGGCCGTGGGTTCGATTCCCGCACCGCGACAAATGATTGTGTGGCAGACAGATATTTATTTCGGGGCTGAGTGTTATGGGACCGTAGTCCCTCGTAGTTTTCGGTGTGTCACCCCGAGTACAGTGGTCGCTATCCGGGCGGATATGAATATCCTACCACCAGCAGTTTTTACTTTACCATTGAACATATTAAATGGCCACGTTACTTGACTTGCTGGTGATGATACTGTTCTGTCCTTGACATAGTCATGAATCATTCAATACATGTCATGTCATGTCTTGATTGTGAACTAGGAACGTACTACATTAAACAATGAAATAATCTTCAATTTCAAAAACATTAAATATAATTAAAATATTTTTAAGGCTGTTTTAGATATGCTATAATAATTATGTCGGATTGAAAGAATTAAAAAAAATCATTCTACTTGTGTTCTCATGGTAAATCATTCAGAATTGACATGACAGTCGCGAGTTTAAAGAGCGATGACAGCAATCATGTGGCTTAATTGTTCCTTTGTTGAAGCTAAGAATTTGTTTAAATATTTCTGAAACGCTAGACATTGGACACTGTAATTGGGATTGGGTTCGAAAACTGTACAATTGGCACTCTTGAGCGCAACACCAGCGCACAATTTAACTAAATACGGCGGAATTTTTAGTAAATAAATGAAATAGAGTATTTACTATCTCTAGTTCGTAAATATTCTATTTCATTTAGTTAAGTGAGTTTGAGTTCTAATATCTTCTATATTGAAATTGAAACTGTATCGAGTTCGAGATTGGAATTGATTTCAAGAGTAGGCCTAGGTCGTAAAGCTGATAAATATTTATGAGTATGTAGAGTTGAATATAATGTATATTCAACGAATATAATTTATAAGTAAACATTGACTTTAGTATTGATTGATTGATGATTTTCAAGATGGTAGTAAAACCGACTCTGTATGAAAATAGCGTAAAGTAATGCAAATGCTGCGCCATATTTCATTGTGTTTTGATTGACGCGCCGTCAGCGGTCACGCGAGCATCCACAGCTTATCTCAGACGTCGTAATTACATCCATTCTAATCATTGAGAAATCTAGAGTTATTGTTCTTTTTATTGTTCATCATAAATCTTTCATAATGAGATTTTTCTTGTAATAGAGATAATAAAGATACGACACATATTTTCCGAGTATTTTCTGATGAATCAGAATCACATTAGTTTACCTAAAATCCATATATCTATATAACTTCAAATAACAATAAATTAACACCCAACAGTCACACACATAGCCCCGACCCCACACTAAGATACGAGTCTTGTGTTGTGGGTATCAGGGACTACGAGAGACGCACGGTCTCACAACATCCAGACCCTGCACACAAATATCTGTCTGGCACACAAACATTAGTCCCGGTGAGGGAATCGAACCCACGGCCTCTCATTTCACAGCCGGCTACTCGCCTACTGCGCCGCGGAGGCTGTCTTCTAGTTTTTTTTTTTTTTTTTTTTTTTTTTTTTTTTAATGGGCGGGGTAGGCCCGCTCAGTTTTCCCCCTAACATACAGGTTAGTCAGGGACGTGAACATCGTTAAAATAAATAAAAAATCTTGGTTTATTTAATATACACAGACTAAAAATAGTAGTATAAAATCCTACTTTAAACGATTGCCGATGTATGGTCGGTTTGTCGTGTAAAACATAAAATGTAGTCTTTATTGTCAATTAAAAGAAAAATATACATTTGAACTAATACTAACATTGCAATATAACTTAATCTAGTGTCCTTTGCTCACTTGTTCCTACTTATGACTACGCTAGCTAGTTTTATGCAGTAGTCTAAAAATTTGTACCTTGTCTTCTTATTTACTAGCCATTCGTGTAGGTTATCTATAACTAACTTATCATCTAATTCTAACTCTAGTTCCATTCTTTGTTTTCCGAAAACTGGGCATTTCATCAGTATATGTGTGACACTTTCGCTTTCGGCAGGGTCGCAGATGCACGATGGGCTCTCCTTGCACTTGAAACGATTCAAGTATTCGGAGAAACCACCATGCCCCGTTAACACCTGCGTCAACACAGGATTAATACCGATCTTTCTCTGTATACGGTAGGCTTGTTCAACATCTGGGAAAAACAGCTTCGTTACCGATGCTGTTTCACCCAGCTTATAGCGTGCGTTCCATTCAGCGATCGAGTCGCTACGTATCAGTCGCTTGGCGTATGACACTGAGCATCTGTCATAAGCGGGCTTCGTCTTCAAGGTTTGGGCTGCCTCCTTCGCGAGTTCGTCTGCCCTCTCATTCCCCTCCAATCCAATGTGGGCTTTTATCCAGAAAAGTTCAATTTTCTGGCCGCGTTTACTTATCATCTTAAGATTCTTTGTTATCTGAAACGCTAATGGATGGAGAGACTCGCCACTGGCGATGAGATCGAGGGCTGACCTGGCGTCGCTGAAGATACAATAGGATGCGGCCTTCCCCTTGAGGACTTCGTCCGTCGCTCTTTTAAGGGCTAGTAGTTCCGCCTGGAAAACGGTGCAGTATCTTTCCAACTTGAGCTTTATAGCTTTGGTCTCGGCAGCATTATCCCAAATGGATAATGCCGCTCCGACTTTACCGTCTATTTTACTCCCGTCCGTGAAAATGCAAGCACTTTCACGGACGTGTCGGGCCAACTCCGCACCGTCCACCAAGCTTTGGTAACTCCAGCTCCTTCTTTCAGCCGGGTGATCCAGGCTGGCAAAGGCCTCCGGCACTTCCATCTCCCGGTCACCTACTACTCGCCGAGACAATCCTTTCTTGCTCTCGTACAAGAGTGCTGCTTCTCTCACTCTTATATCTAGCGGTATCATCCCGGCCAGCAGCAGTGCTGAGTTCAGGGATACAGTCCTGTAGGCCCTTGTCAGCTTCAGCGCAAAACCACGCTGGATTGCACACAACTTTTGCCGTACGGACACCTTGGTCGTTGCTGGTGCCCACGCACTTGCCGCATACAGAACTACTGGTTCAATGACCGCCGTATATATGGTCTTAACTACATTCGGATTTAGGCCCCAGTGAACTCTGGCTGCTCTGGAGAGTTGCCTGTATAGGTTGGTAGCCTTTTTACATGTTTCGGCAACGTGCTTGTTAAATGTAAGCTTGTCATCAATGACTAAGCCTAGCACTTTCAGTTCGTTGGTTAACTGAATATCAACACCACCCATGCGCAGGATCGGCGAGTCGTATTTTCGCCTTCGGGTCAACACCATCGCTTTTGTTTTGTGAGGTGCGAATTTCAGCTTGTTACGCTCTCCCCAGTCCCGCACACAGGCGAGTGCTGAATTTGCCTGGCTTTGGATCTCTCCGGTTTCACCAGCGAATATCAAGATTATATCATCAGCGAAAGCCTGGCAGTAGTTCCCTCTACCGTCAAGTATCTTGAGCAGTGGGTCAAGGAGCAGGTTCCACAAGATAGGACCCCCAATTGATCCTTGAACGCATCCCTTGGAGGTCCCTCTTGCGTGCTCTTCCCCGGCATATCGAACCTTTACTTTTCGGCTCTTGAAGTAGCTATCTACAACTCTTCTTAAATTTATCGGACATTTTTCCTCCGCCAGTCTGACTCTAATTATCGGCCACCACGCGCTATCAAAGGCTCCCTCTATATCCAGTGAGATCACAGTGACGATCTTTTTCTCACTTATCCGGTCACGAATGTAATTGACCAGGGTGTAGAGGGAGTCTTCGGTGCTCCTTTGGGGCATAAATCCATACTGACGGGTACTCATCCTCGGAAGTAGATGCCATTTCACTCTTCCCACTAGCATCTTCTCCAGGATCTTCCCCATCACCGGCAACAGTCCTATCGGTCTATACGACTTAACATTTGTGTAGTCTTCTTTTCCGGGTTTCCGGAGGACTACGACCGTGGCTTCCTTCCAGATGGTCGGGAAGTGGCCAAGTTCGAGGCACTTGTTTGCCAGCGATAGGTACAATCCTGGGTCCTTGACAATTGCTTGTTTGCAGATGTCTGCGGTGAGACCATCTGCACCAGGGGCTTTTTTAGGATTAAAGCTTGTTGTAGCCTTTATCAGTTCATGCTCGGTAAATGGCGGGTCTTGATTGTTATTATCTAGAACGTCATTTATCTGCTCGGCTACAACCCTGACGTGCTGGTGGTATGCACTGTCATGTTCCCTCTGGTCTTCTGGGTAAAAGGTCTCCGCCAGGAGCTTCGCTGATTCTTGCGGGTTTAGGGTCCTCCCATTATTGACTAATGGGGGATCTTCCTTTCTCTTTGTTATTCTGCTGATTACCCTGTAGATCCCATCCCACAGGGTTTCCCTCTCCTGCTTCTCGCAAAACTCCTTCCAACTGTTCGTTTTTGCCGTAATAACCTCATCCTCGTAGATTTTCTTTGCTTCCAAGTACTCTTTTACGACATAGGATCTGCGAACCGGCGCTGCGCAGCGGATCCTCCTCTTCCGGGTGACTACGGCTTTCTTCAGCTCGGCAAGTTTTTCTGACCACCACGGTATGGTGAGTTTACTATTTTGTTTCAAAAGGGGCATGGAACAACTACATGCTTCTGTAATTTTGTCTGTGTATGTATTTACTGCCTGATCTAATTCCGAAAAGTTTTCTACTTTATCTATTGACTCTACATTTAAATTGTTTTCCCGGGTTAATTGTACAAGTTTGTCATCAAACTTGCTCCAATTTGCTTTCTTAGTATTAAATTTTCTTGTTGTTCTAACGGTTTCCAAATTTTTGATTTTACCTAAGTTAATTTTGAAAAGAATCGTGTTGTGGTCAGAGCTCACCAAACTGTCGTCTACCTTCCAGTCCTCTACCCTGTTGAGGATGTCCGATGTGCAAGCCGTAATGTCAATGAAGCTTGTGTATGTCCTCCCTCCTCTGACAGTGTCAAAGGTTGGGGTGTTTCCTATGTTGAGCACCTGTAAACCGTACTCGTCCAGCGCACTTGCAGTCTCCCTTCCCCTGCTATCGGTGAGTGCACTGCCCCACCAGATGCTCTTCGCATTAGCGTCACCGCCAATAAGGAGATTTTTGGGTCCTAGCTTTAGCGCAATTTTCCCCAGGTGCTCCAGATATGGGGTAATAGGCGTGTTTGGCTCAAAGTAGAGCGAGACCATGGCGACCTTTCGGGTATTTACCTGGATTATCACCACGCAGATGTTATTTGTGGTGAGCTCAGGGCATTGTAGCACTTTAAGTCTCTGGTCAAAGACAGCTATTGCTGCCTTGACTGTGCTCTCCCGGTTTTCACCCTGGTAAATCCTTACACCGCCATAATCCCTCACTCTACCTTGGTTCCCCACATATGGCTCTTGCAGCATTGCAATGGCAATCTTTCTATTTTTCGATTCGAGCAAAAGTTCTTGTGTTGCTAGTTGCTTGCGTTGCAGATTTATTTGCGCTACAAGAAGTGACCTGTCCTGGGAAAATGCCAGCTGATGTTCGCTGAAGACGCCCTTAACAGTACTCTACTGTGGATCTTGCTAAAGCATCCCATTTTCTCCTCACCGGGCAGTCGGCACTGAATGCGTTGTGCTCGGTGCTAGCCAACTTGGCTTTTTGGCAGTTGCAGCAGGTTGGGGCAATTTTGGCTAGCCATTTTGGGCATTTGGATCGGATATGTTCTCCCCCGCAGTGACTACAGGTATCCGTTTCGTCGTGACAGTACTTCCTGCCATGGCCGTAGCCAAGGCAACGGGAGCACTGCATCAGGGGGGACTGATCCATTACCCTGACTCTTTGCACGTCTATGTGTGCCATCCCTTCCTCCGTCAGTCTCTTCCAGACGGGGGGCGACACTTGCATGACGACGTGCGATGTGTGAGGGTTTCTGGCCTTCCGTCTATACCTTATGGTCATCCTCATGTCGTTCTTCTCAATCCCCCTAAGTAGACCAACGTTCTGTTTTTGAAGTGCCTGAACTATTTCTTCGTCCTTGTTATAGTTCATGACATCTTTCAAAACTACTAGGGGGTCCCTATTCTTGATTTCCTCGACATGAAGGTTCTTCCCGGCCTTTTTAATCTTGTTTGTGACCTTTCTCAATTCTTCCTTGGTTTCACACCCAAGGATGACTTTCCTATCTTTTGCCTTTCTGAGCCTGTCGATCCTTAGCCCTTCCTCCTTGGCATTGACGCTAGTCCTCACTTGGTTGAGAATCTGCTCCCCAGTCGCGTTTTCGTCGGCTGACGTGATCGCGACTGAATGGATGGTTTTGGTCGTCGCCTTTGCCTTGGGGGGAGGGCCTCCTACCACTGCAGCGTAGGTTTTGGGGAGCTCCATCTCCTTCCACTCCTGTCTGGACTTCTGGAGCTCCTCTTGCAGCTTTACCATATCCTGCTTGCTTTGTTCCAGCAGCTTGGTGTGGTTGGATATGGCGTGAAGGATCTCTTTTTGCTCGGTCCTCTCTTTTCCCTTTTCAGGTACTTTCTCGACCGGTGTAACATTCTCCCTGGGTGCTTTTGCCTCTTCAGACTCTTTCACCAGCCTGAATAGCCGCTCCGTTGCCTCGAGCACGTCGTTTTTGATCTCGGTCTTCAAGTTTCGGCTGTTGTTTATTTGGAGTTTGATTTTCATTAGGCAGGCTTTCGCCTCCGCCGTTCGGGTCAAATTCCGCGTTGCTGTGGCCTCTAGGGCGGTCTTTGTCTTCTGCTTCGCAGGTCCAGCGTCCATCTTTGATTCGATACTCCGCCGGGCCTGTGCTACATTGGACTGGACCACCTCTGGGCTCTGCATTTCAACCGAGTCAGTCGACGGTCTCGAGGTTCCAGGCGCTTCTTTGGCTGGTGTCCGATATCCAAACATGTTCACTGGGGTAAAGAACGGAACACGTCAAAAATGTATATCTTTGTGTGTATATGGCTCAAAGAGTGTCGCTTACACTTAAAACAATAAAATTAAGCACTAAATTAGTTCCCTTTGAGTGTACAGGGCTCAAAGGTAGTCACTAAAACTAAGGTCAACAATAAAACTTACAACAACTTATATATATATATATAAAATACAATTTTTAAAATTGTTATATAAAATAAAACTGGTAAACCAGCTTGTCAGAAAGTTAGCTACACGAATGGATTCACAATTCCTCTGTGAGTGTATAAGGTCACAGTGGATTTTGGTCAAACACTTTAAAATTTCAAGGTATTAATCAAACTTTCTACTTTAGTTACAGGTGCAGGGTGGCTTGTGTGGATATCTAAGTGTAATTTTTTTAATTAAATAACAAAATGATGAAAAGAAAAAAAAAAAAAAAAAAAAAAAAAAAAAAAAAAAAAGGTGTTAAAATTTTTAAACAATAGCAAAATTGGAGAACTGCTTGGGTGGAATCATAGGCCTCCTGATTCCCTGCAGAATGAGCCCAAACTCTAATCTCCTAGCCCAGTATTTATGGAGTCAGAACAAGGGGGGGGTGAAGGTGTCAAAAGCAGGGGGGGGGAAGGGATCGATATTTGAGGGGGTGAAGGAGGGGGAGGGTGGAAGGGGGGGGGGGGGGGGTAAAAATTTGGGCGTTGGGGGGTGAATAGTCAGAAGGGTGGGGAAGGATTTGGAAACTAGATACTACGTCACCGGGGGATCAGGCTGAATTGGCTCTGGGCAATATCTCCGACTTCCAGATCTTTCGATTTGGGGGCGGAGCTTGGCACGGGCTCTGACGGCTGATGACGTAGGTTGTTTACGCAAAATTACTACGTCTTACTCGTGGAAAATTTCGAATCGACACGCTGCCACCAGACACAGGGGAACACGGTGTTAAAGGTTAAAATGATAAAAAAAAAAAAAAAAAAAAAAAAAAACACCCTATAGCGAACAAAGGACCCGTAAAAACAGTGCTTGCCCTCTACCGATGCGGTCCTGAACTATCCTGGCTTGTCACCTGGCTGCCCAGCCGCTTCCCAGCACTGTTTATTTCTGCAAAGCAATTTTCAGACACGACACTCTCAGACACCGTGTTGCCTTGCAGAAAAAAGTACCCCGATCGCAATGTCGCGGCGGCGGGAAACCTACACTTTTGTATGGGGTTTGTGTTTATTCCTGTAGAAAATCCAGTTTTGTGGCGCTTGGGATTATTATTCCTCCTCACAAAACTACACGAAAATACCCTTCTAGTGTAACAAGTTTTGTTAGGGGTGAATCATTTCGTTTGGATTCTACAGGGGTTCAAACTTTGGTATTTTTTTCTAGCACACAGAAAGCTTAATAAAAACAGATTCTTACTACGGATTTTGGGGTAGTCTTCGGGTTCTTGTCTGGAACTGCTTCCTTCACCCGGTAGTGTAAATGTTGTCCTTCTGTGTGTCCTAGTTTGGGTTTTCCGCCGCGAGGTCCAAAAACACTTTATTTTATTACTCAGCGAAAACGCATGAGAAAAATCCAAGAATTGTATATAATATGGAGGACAAAAACGTCCTTCATATGATGTCACAAAATATATGTGTTGTCGCTTTCAGTCCGGCAGCGTTTTCACTTTACTATAGAATTTTTCACTATTTTGGGGTTATTGCCCAGCAAAAACGCTCTAACTCGGACAGTTCGTCACCAAAATTGTCAGAGTTTGCAGGGTAATGTCACTGTCACTAATGTCCTGCAGTATGCAAACTATCGCGCACTTCGGAACACTTTTCACAATTTTTCCTATTTTAATACGATTTCTCGGCTCAGGAGCGTGGGGAAAACGATGCGCTCACGGGTGCGGGTAACTCGCGACGGCTGTCTTCTAGTGGTACTGGTGAGAAGTCGGCTCAGAAATGGAAGGTCGCTGGTTTGATACCCGCCACGGAAGTTATATTATACTAAGTCCAGGAAAATTGTTTCTTTGGTGTTATGGAATGATTGCACTAATATATGGATGACGGGGTCCTACCATGATATAATTTAGGAAGATCGACGCCTTACTTAGCCTGAAAAAAATACAAATAAACTGATCATGACAGACTCCGTGGTGTAGCGGACGAGCCGGCAGTGATGCGAGGGACCATGTGTTCGATTCCCGCACAGAAACAATTCTTTGTGTGACAAACAGAGTGTTATGGGACCTTAGTCCCTCGTAGTTTTTAATACCCACGATACAGGTTTGACCTAGTGAGGGGTCAGAAATATGTGTGACTGTCAGGTGTATATATTATAATAAACATATTAAATTCAAATGTCAAACTCTGTCAATTAATGCAAAATCAAAATAAACATCATGAACTAATGATTCAGTATTACGACATTTACCAGTCGCAAATTGTACGTTGCCAATTAATATTATTGTATGACAGTTAATGAAACAACTCACGATGTGTGCAATTCCGCATATTCACATATAATGGCGTCGGACGCGGCAATTTGTTCATTAAAAGCGTCAAGTCCGCAGCTGTCGCACAGTATCTCGGGCTGGATCAAATGTTTGTACAAGCTGTGTTGATGTTGGATGTAATATTGTAGTTATTGGGGTCTTGATTAAAACGGGTGTCTTGGTGGTAAACATACTTCGGATTCTTTTTTAGTGCGCGATAGGCAGACGAGCAGACGGGCTACCTGATGGTAAATAGTCACCGCCGCCCATAGACATCTGCAATGCCAGTGTACAGTAAAGCCGCTGCCTACCGTTAATTACAATTATTTATGTCACTTCTTGATATTCTAATTGGACAACGCATACTTGATGGTATCAGGTGAATTAGGTGCAGTAGTCGCTTTACGATGCGCACAAATATTTGTTAACATAAAGAGATTTTCCATTCTGGTGAGTTACTCAGGTAAATAAAATTTAACGTCCAATTCATTCATGATATGAATGAATGATGATGAGGACTATAAGTATATTTTGTTAAGCAAATGTTATTTGTCCAGATTTAACGAATTAATATTTTAAAATCATTATATTATTCGTCTTATCGAACTTATAATACTTAGGTATGTCTTATTATACAAATAGTAATCTACAATAACCATTGAAACAAGTATACGAAAGAAAAATTTCATCATAAATTAAAATCATAAAGCCTAATATTCTCCCTCAATTTAATACTCCAATACGTAATCAAATCCGCCAAACATTGGCGCAAATGTTGGACCAAACGAGCATTAGAGCGACGCCGACGCAACGCGAATCGTCAATCATCAGCACGCATTAATCTTGTGTAGACAAGTTGATAGATCATCGCGCTGTGAGGCGCGCAGAGTACGAATATACGTCGCGACTGTGCTCACTGGATGCGGCTATTGTGCACACTTGTACTTTGATATTAAGTTTTTGTAGCAAATAAAGCAAAAGATCAACTTGATTACTCAATTGTAATTATTAACGATGTTACAGTCCTCAATGCCAAAAATCTTAGATGAATTGATGAATGACCATTTAATGAAAAAGTGGGAAAAGATATTTATTAATATATATATTTATTAAAAAAAACTTTTTGTCTGTTAAAATCGCTTTCACAATGGCGGTTCCACAATCCTTTTTTATTATCCTCGAACAGCTAAGTGACCACACTGCACCTGATGGTAAGCGCAGTACCGTAAACACGTAAGTAAACACTAGTGGTTCATATTTTTTTTAAACTTATAACATTTTTTTGAGTATCTAAATCGCCGTTCCGTCGTTCGGTTTCATTAAAGATGGCAGCGACCCTATGATTTTTCTATTGATTTTTATGAGCGGTAGAGGTCTCTTATTATCAGTTGATCACCATACAAGATTTCCATCATCAAAAGAATTATAAATAGATTTCAACTAAAACTCTTCAGTCCATACTGACATTTCAAGTGCAATCACTCCATTACCTCCTCCAAGCTGTATCACTCATAGGAGCCACGATTTCCCGACTCGCAGGTAATAAATCGTGTTAAACAAGTAGGTTGGGCCGTTTTATCAAAGTCAGCTGGTATCTCGCCAACACCGAGCAATTACTCGTATTGCGTTTGTACGCCTTTACTTTCATTGTGTGTTTAATTCTCTATTGTATGATATATGTGACTTGAGGAAGTTATAATGTATCTGGGATTAAGATTATTTTTATAATTGATGACAGTAGTTCGTTAATGGTGTTGATTATTGTAGGGGAAATATAAGTTTACTTAATGGTTTCTTAAGTTTACTTATTGATAGAAGATACAAACTTAATCAAGAGTTTGGTAAAACAGTACTAGATGACGTAAGTTATAATGCTGCTGTTTTTAGCTAGTAAAGCTACGCTGTAGACAGTTTTATCTTCTGCATAAATGTACCGGATTGATTAGGTCACTACAACTGTAACCGACAAAACGGTTTTTATAGTTAATGGTATGCCCAAAGACCCACCTTCTTCCACAATTCCTGTTAATTTCCTCGAAGGCTGAAACACCATGGTTCTTCTGACATAGTGGGTATTCATCTGCGGTGAAGATAATTTACCATGATGACTCACCGCTGGACAGGATTGAATAATATAATATAACTTTATTGTTACACCACAAAATACAAAAACAGGTCGTATTAGCTTATGTGGTTAGGTTAGAAATTAAAGGTTTCTAGCTGAGTAAGTAATAAAAAGTACAGTAACATCTGGATGAAAAGTAGCAAAACAGCATTGTATTCAGCATCAATGTCACGACTTGACCCAATCGGTACTACTGTCTCCCACAGATTGAGAGTAGCTGCTTTTTTTGATAAGCCTAGCCTAGATTTTATTATCCATAAAATGCACGTGGTTCATTTGTTATTGCAAGTGGATATTGTGTTCCATGTTAGTAGTTATATGATAATAACAGTAGAATTAAGAAAAAAATAGAGAATTGCTAGGTCTGAAATTTACAAAACTAGATTTTACCATAGGCATTACATCAAAACCTTTAATATCATCTTCAAGGCTTCACACTCGATCTAAAACATATTATCTCATTTATAACGTTTCTTTAGAAGCAGGAGTTCATTAGCTAACTTAACTCATTACTATAACCATGAATATAAAACAAAAAAAATAACATTGAATTTAACAAATCTTTAATTATCTCAAAGCATTACGCGAACACACAATCCGATTGAAATAATGATTATCATTTACCAAATCATTAATAATGCGATGATCAATTTAAAAATTCTCCATGTCATACAATGAAAATTGGATCGTTTCCTCAATCAATCATAATAATTAATGACCGATCATATCACGTATACAAGCCCGCCTATATTTTGATAATGGATTGTATAAAATCATGATTAAGGCGAATGTATGTTATTTGTCGGTGAATAGTTTAGTCATCTTTCTGTTATTGTGAAAATATATGGAGTCTACATACATTATAGTAATTAACGAATTAATATCCGTAATATTAAGTTTGAATTTTCATAGTTGTTTGTAGGGTGTACCAATTCAAGGTGGCGTCAATCTTAAGGAACATGTTTGTAGTTAGCGAGTAGCTAGCTGTTAAAATTATAAGTTATTTTATTTTATTCTGGTATATTAGATAACCTACCGTCAGTAGCATCTACTTCTGTTGAGATCTTCCAATTACTCGTCTAAATATACATATTTTTTCATTCTGTCTGCGCTTACCAACCTACTTTTTCGATATTTACTGCTATTATTAGCGTTAAGTTTAAAAATATTTTTGTTGTATATAATGTTTTTAACGCTGTTGGTTTCTGAAAAAAAAAGTCTAATTCCCACACCGAGACAAATGTATATGTGATCAACAAATATCTGTATGGTGTCTGGGTGTTGTGCGACCGAAAGTTTCTACGACGTAAGTTTGTTTGAATCTTACTATGGCATGGGGGTTATGTGTGTGACTTATTATATTATTATAAGGTTTCATAGTTCAGTGGCAATAGAACTCATATCCTTTCGACCTGTGTGACCGAGGTTATTGACACTATGAGAATGCATGGATGTAAACGGCATATCTTACTGATTATGGCATTCCACATATCTTACTGAAGAGTAAAAAATCTAGAACCCGTAATTATTTTATATACTCAGCCTGTTGCCGTCCACTGTTGGACGTAGGCCTCCCCAAGTGAACGCCAACTATCCCGGTCTTGGGTAGCCCGCATCCACCCGCTACCCGCCACCTTCTTCAAGTCGTCGGTCCATCGTGCAGCAGGGCGTCCCACACTACGTTTGCCTAAACGCGGTCTCCACTCCAACACATGTCTGCTCCATCGGCCATCTGTCCGTCTGCAGACGTGACCAGCCCACTTCCACTTTAGCGTGCTAATTTTGCGAGCAATATCTATGACTTTGGTTCTCTGGCGGATGACTTCATTTCGAACTCTATCCACCAGAGAAACCCCAAGCATTGCCCGCTCCATAGCACGCTGAGCGACTTTAAATTTATGGACCAGTCCATTTGTGAGTGTCCACGTTTCAGCCCCGTAGGTCATTACGGGTAGGACGCACTGGTTAAAAACTCTTGTTTTTAAGCATTGAGGGATCGACGACTCAAACAGGTTACGTAGTTTACCGAATGCCGCCCAGCCCAAACGAATTCTTCTATCTGCCTCTTTCTCGAAGTTGTGCTTGCCTAGTTGGATTATCTGGCCCAAGTATACGTATTCTTGCACAACCTCGAGAATGGCATCACACACGGCGACGGGTCTCGAGAGGACGTGACCGTTAAACATGACTTTCGTCTTGTCAAGGTTCATCCCGAGACCTATCCGTTTTGAAGAACAGTTAAGGCTGTTCAGCATGTCTTCCAAATCCTGCAGAGTTTCAGCCATGATGACTATATCATCCGCAAATCGCAAGTGAGAGATGTACTGGCCGTTGATATTGATGCCCCGTCCTTTCCAATCAAGCGTCTTAAATGCGTCTTCCAACGCGTTGGTAAACAGTTTCGGAGAGATTACGTCTCCCTGTCTTACCCCACGTCGCAGTTGGATTGGCTTTGTGCTTTGTTTTTGTACTTGGACGGTCATCGATGCGGCTTCATACAGGCATCTCATCACTTGGACATATCGGTCGTCAATGAGGCATCTCTGCATAGCCTCCAGAACAGCCCAGGTCTCGATGGTGTCGAAGGCTTTCTCGTAGTCCACAAACGCTAGGCAAAGAGGCTCATTGTACTCCTCGGTCTTCTGAATTATTTGCCTTAGTGTGTGTATGTGGTCTACGGTACTAAAGCCCCTCCGAAACCCAGCCTGCTCCGGGGGTTGGAAGTCATCGAACCTTTGGGCAAGACGATTCGAAATAACCCTCGAAAACAGCTTATAAACATGGCTCAAGAGTGATATAGGGCGGTAGTTCTTCAATAGAGTGTTATCTCCCTTCTTGAAGAACAAAACCACCACACTCCTGCTCCATGCCGCCGGTGTTGTACCAGTGTAGATGACGGAGTTGAAGAGCTTTACAAGCTCAATCAATACTGGCATACCGCCTGCCTTGAGTAGCTCTGTAGTTACTCCGTCATCACCCGCAGCTTTGTTATTGTGAAGCTGTTCAAGGGCTCTTCTAATCTCGCCCAAGTCGATGTCGGGAAACTCGTCTGTATGGTGGCGGGTTAGTCTGGCACGCGGATCATCTGCGCTCGGGGCCTCAGGTGGACTTGTTTTTTGAGTATACAAGTCCCCATAATACCTTTCAACCTCTGCGAGTATCTCTGGCATGGAAGTGACGGTGTTGGTCTGTGATGTTCTGAGCTTTGTCAGGTGACAACTAGAGGTAAGTGGCTTGGCGAAAACTCTGGTACCCTTGTTCTGCGTAATAGCATTATATAATTATTTTAGTTGAGTATAATATTTAAAACGACTTAACTATTTAAGTCAATTTTGGTGAAATAGAAAGAAAGAAAGAAAATAAATTTTATTTGGTCCACACTTTTTACACACATACAATTTAAAAGAAAATATAACACATAGAGGAGTAATACAGATAAGAGACACAAAAACAATTATAAACCCTAACTACATCCGCCACTCCTCGATTAGGAACACCTGTGTCTAAAGTACAGACTCTAAGATCGTAAAAAAATTGCCTCGCCTCTAACGTTGTTAGTGTAAGATGGAATATATTGAAAAAACTCAGTTGAAATAAAACCTCTATGTTCAATGCCTTATGAATCTAATCTTACTTGGAGCTATGAAATTAAAAATCATAAATCAAAGGATTAATAGATAACAAATATCGATAATAATGGAACTGTCAACTGAATATAAATCAGTGGTAGTATTAATGCCGCGTTCTTTACTACGTTTGACGATAATGTCGATTAGTGCTTGTTCGATAAGGGTGAAAATTTTATATATTATGATAAGTGAAATGTAATTAGCATCGGTTAAAGATTAATTCGTAAAGATAAACACAAAATAAACATGATAGCCTAAATAGATCTAATCTGATCTAATTTCTAGTAATCAGTGTAATGGCACCATTTTCAATACTGTGCCATTACACATTTGGCTGGTGGTAGGATATTCATGTCCGCCCGGATAGCGACCACCGTAGACAGGGTGTAAAACCTGCCACAGTGGCACAAGCAAGTGTGTCGTGTTCCGGGGTTAGCCAGTGTACATCTAGTTTTTGTCGTGGGTCTAGAGTTGGGGTACGATGTTAGGCCGTGTTGCGGCCTTCTGAGTACTGTGACACTAAATCCTCGACCGCTTCTTCACCTCCTTGCCCCATGGCGTAGTGTGAAGAAAATACACAGCACGCTGCACCGGCATGATTGCGTTGAGTAGCGAAAAAAATTATGAAACTTAACACCTTTTGTCTCAGGGTGCCGAGGGCAATACTCGGCTATGACCTTTCAATAATCTTTGTTTAATTCAAAGCTTTGAGTGGTGTTTACCGTGGTTCTATACATTTCGATTTCCAGATGTAAATAACCTTATGCTTGAAATTAACCAGGCGAGTGAATTGCTCGTCTAAATATTCAGGCGCATAAAAAATAGGTGTAACTAGCAGGCCCATCTTCTTAGTTTCTTAGCAAATTTGGGGACTTAAGCTATCATACATGACTTTAATGCTAATCTTGGCCAATACATATATGTTTTTGTATATAAAACACTCAATACATTTTGATAGAAATAGATGAAATGACGAAAAACAAAATAAGCAAAGGTGCATCTATTTTTAATCTACGTAATCAGCCGAATAAGATCTTCAGAAGGAAAATGTTATTTTCCCCAAAAAATTGGAATCAAATCAAATCAATCAAATCAAATATTTATTGAATCCATAAAATGTTATACATCATTTAGATTCAGTCAATTTTTTCACTCTACCGCCAGTTCGGAATGCAGTCTCGCTAGAGAAGAACGGGCAAGAAACTATAGCGTTGCTCTTTTCAGATCGGTTAACAATATTTGGTCATATAATTATAATCATAGGTCATATAATATATACGATTTAAGTTTAATTACCTTAGATTAGAGCAGCTCAATGTATGTTAAGTTGCCTTATTGAAATATTGTGAAATAGAACTCATTACAAGACCTAGTGCCACACATGACCGTCGTGATAGTGATAAAAAAAATCGATTTCTTAAAGCAGTCGGTCCTTACTGAAACAGTCTGAGCAGACCAGTCCACACGAGCCGCACCCGATCACGAGTAGTGACGCATGTGTCAGCCATCGGCCTCCTCAACCATGTTACAGGGAAGAGACCGACCTGGCACATGGCGCCGCAGCAAGCACAGATACTTTAGCGAGCATGACATACCCAGACTGAATACAACAATTGAAATACTAGACACAAAATATCAAGTAAAGTCATGTAAGGCATATAAGTTCGCAATGTTAAAGAAATAAATATATTGGCATTACTATATATATGTACCTAAAGTTCCCAATAATAATTTAATGGCTACGCTTCTAAGTAATAGGATAACTTATTCCCAAGCCTTTAGGTCATCTAAATATTCTGAAATTTTGTAATAGGCTTTATTACTTAGTTTTTGCTTAATAGTAGCTTTAAAACATCTTTCATTTAGTTCTTTAATATGATTGGGAACCTTATTGTAAAAGCGTATACAAAGACCCTTGAAAGAGTTGCCGATTTTGTGGAGCCTTGTTTTATAACTAACAAGGTTATTTTTATTTCTAGTATTTACACTATGGACATCACTAATTTTAGGAAATTGTTGTATATTCTTATGAACATACATTAAATTAGCGAATCATTCCGAGTTTGACAGCGACAGCGTCAAACAAATAATAATTTGTAAAATTGGATTAAATGGTATAATTTGCATTAATATTCTATATTACGACTATATTGTGTTGCCGAAGGAATTGCTAAATAGTGGGATTCAATTTTTCGCAAAATTCGAAGAGATTATCGGTGTATTTTTTTTTTGTTGCCTTACATATAGGCAATGATGTTCTTTGGTGATGGTTAATTACACGGATTTGAATTTAACCGATGGTCGAAGTCAGGAGAAGGAAAAACGAGATGAGGACAGCACAAATTCTATGATTAGAGACAGTACCATGGCAAGTAATCAGCTGAAGAGGAGCCGCAAGGAGGGTAATGATGAAACTTGGACAGAAGTTACCAGAAATTCAAAAAAGAGAAACACTAGTATATCAAGCAATGATCAGCTGCGCCCACGACATGTGGCTAATCAGGTATCAGTTACTTGCATGAAAACTTTTCCTAGACAATTCGCTTTAGCCAAATTACTAAAGGAAAACGGGATATCGGGAGTTCTAAAAGTGAAATATGTGAATCAATACAAGTTGTTGCTTAATTTTGAAACAGCCATATGTGCAGAAAAATTTATGAGTTGTGAAGTATTTTCGAAAATGTCTTGGAAGAGGCAAAAGACTTCTGAAATAGGAGTGTCTTATGGGCTTATAAAAGACATTGATTTAGATATTACGGATGAGGAGTTAATTCAAAATATTTCCTCTGAATACAAAATAGTTTCGGCAAAACGTCTCAATAGAAGAAGTTTAGATGGTTGGATTCCAAGTACATCTTTCAGATTCGGATTTGATGGTCCTACACTCCCGAGGTATGTTTATTTATATGAACTTAGGATCAACGTAGAATCTTACGTATTTCCCGTGACTCAGTGCTCACGTTGTTGGCGTTACGGTCATACAACTAAACTATGCCCGGCCAACAGAGAGATCTGTCCCAAGTGTGGTGAAAGACATCCAAATTGTGAAACAAAGAAATTCAAATGCGTTAATTGTTCTGGTAAGCATATGGCTCTGTCTAAAACCTGTCCGAAATACTTAAAAGAAAAGCGAATAAGACAATTAATGTCTGAATTCGGTTGCAGTTATCAAAATGCTCTTGAAAAATTTATTCTAACTTTGCCCTCAGAAGACGGTTTCGGTTTTGTTGATTTTTCGTCTAGTCGTCCGGACACAATTGCAAGCATGCCGACTACTCCACGCACATCCTTCTATGTTCCTAAGTCTGATGTATCAGTATCTGCCCATCAGTCTCGTTCGTATAGTGAAGCTCTGAAATCAGCACAAAAAGTGGATGCAAGTAGACCTCCCAAGACTACGAATAAAAAAAAGAAGAAAGTTCCATTCCATCTTTCGGACTCCGTTGTTGCTATGATTGATATATCATCAGAGTCTGAAGGCACGCCAAACGGAAATTCAGTACCAAATCAGGATAATACAGAGATACGTCAAGATGAACGATGTGAAAGAATACAATCTTCTGAAGATTTATTACAGCGTTTGAAAGAGCTTATTTTTTCAAAGAATAGTCTAGAAGAAAAAATCAAGGTTGCTGTTGAAGTCTGTATGGAGTGGTTTCTGTCGTTTATTCGGAAGAAGTTAACGGATATTTCAATATTTAAATATTTGTTCACCTCAGTCAATGGATAAGTCTTTTCAAAACTATGTCAATTTAAATATTTTTCAATGGAATGCACGTAGTATTAGGCCAAAGTTAAGAGCATTAGAAAATTTGTTGATTTTAGAAAAGGTTCATATTGTTACACTGAGTGAAACTTGGCTTGATCCTGAATGTGATGTTTCTTTAAAGAATTATAATATCTTTCGAAATGATAGAGATGATCAGCATGGTGGAGTTGCTATTTTTGTACATAAATCCATTCAGGCTCAACTAGGTTTTTTACCCAGCATTAATAATGTAATTGAAATTGTATTTGTTAGAGTTTTTAATTGTTCCCATCTGGAGAATATTTTTTCAGTTTATTGTTCTTCTAATGTTTCTACTAGTCAGAGTGATTGGGATACTTTATTTTCTTATGTAAATCGTAAATCACTGATCCTTGGAGATTTTAACGGTCATCATACATGTTGGTCTTATAAAACAGAAAGGAGGGGCTCTCAGATTTTTAAGGCTTTTTTAGATAATGATTATGCCTACCTCAATAATGGTGAAGCTACGCGTTTTCAATGGAGAGATGGCACTTTACGATTATCATCTCCAGATATTTCTTTTGCATCATTAGATATTTCGTCTAAATTTCAGTGGTCCGTTACAAATGAATCTATCGGGAGTGACCACAATATTATTAAAATATCAACTCAGTTTGAAGCAAATTTGAATTTTATAGAGAAAAGAAATTTTAATAAGGCGGATTGGCTGTCTTATCGTGTTTACTTAGATTCAATCTTTAACAATATTAGTTTAAACGATGACCTGCAAGATACTTATAATATTTTTTTAAAACATTTACATAATGCGGCTAAGTTCTTTTTTCCAGTTATAAAAAGATCCAATAATCCACAAAGTAAATTTCGACCAAAACCATACTGGAATGCGGAACTTTCCAAATCAGTCGCATTACGTAGGTTGGCATTAAAGAACTTCAGGCGTAATCCAACCCCCGAAAATCTTAGTCTTTTACAAAATAGAATTCGAGAATTTCAAAAACTGCTTCGCAATTCCCAAGAAGAATCATGGCAAATTTTTTGTTCTAGTCTTCATGAATCATGTAATGTGAGGGATGTATGGCAACGAATGAGGTGGTTAAAAGGGCACAAAGCTCCTAAACAATACGTTGAGGTAGATAGAGCTTCGGCTCTGTTACACTCGCTATCACCAGACTTTGTATCTCCGCCTGAACCGAGGTTTTGTTCTATTAATCAGGAACTGGAAAGAATGATTACTGTTAGCGAAATGGAGAAATCTATAAAGTTAAGAGATACTGCCCCAGGGTGTGATAATATTTCTTATTCTATGCTTAAACACTTACCATATAACGGCAAACGATTTCTGTTGGAACTTTTTAATAGGTTTTTACATAGCGGTTTCGTCCCAGAGCAATGGCGAGACATTAACGTAATTCCTATCCCTAAGCCGGGCAGAGACCCCAGATCAGTATCATCACTTCGTCCTATTTCTATGATATCGTGTGTTTGCAAAGTATTTCATTCCATTTTACAGAAACGTTTAGAATGGTTTTATGAAAGGAAAGGACTTTTTTCCGATAAAACAGTTGGTTTCCGTAAGTGTAGATCTTGCATGGATAACTTAGGCTTACTTGTCACAGATATTCAGAAAGGATTTTGTACAAAGAAAGTTACTGTGGGATGTATCATTGACATAGATAGTGCATACAATAATGTTGATGTTTTGACTACAATGACAATTTTGGATGGTTCTGGGGTGGGACAGAAAATTTGTAAATATTTATGGGAATTCCTTAAAGAAAGATACTTGAAGATTTATATAAATTTTTCATATATAACTCGATGTACGGGTCGCGGTCTAGCCCAAGGGGATCCTTTGTCTCCCTTGCTTTTTAATATTGTTACTATGAGTATTTGTAAACAAATTAACAACGTGAATATTTTACAATACGCCGATGATTTTGTGTTATATACCACAAGTCAATTTGTATCAGATTCTGTTACGAAGTTGCAAGTAGCCCTTAATTTATTTTCATGTTTATTGCGTGGTTTAGGTCTAGATATTTCACCGACTAAAAGTAAGGTATGCATTTTTCAAAAGGGCTTTAAAAGAAATTCTATTCAACTTCAAGTAGATGATGTTGATATTAATTTATCCCCCTACGTTAAATATTTGGGTATGTGGCTAGATAGTTCCTTAAGATGGTCCAAACATATCAATGAAATTGCTAATAAAGCGTCAACATATTTAAATCTTTTAAAAATACTAGCAGGATCTGGTTGGGGAGTCCATCCCAAACATCTAAGATATATTTATATGTCTATTGTTAGAAGTCGATTAGACTATGCGAGTTTTTTATTTGATGATAGTGCTCATTGTCACACAAATAAGTTAGATAAAATCCAAAATGCAGCCATGCGAATCATTGGCGGATTTCTGAAAACAACGCCAATTCACGTAATGGAGAGTGAGTTATGCCTTCAACCACTCACTATTAGAAGACGTTATTTAGGCAGCAAATTTTTATTAAAAAGTAAGTCGCTTCATTTTAATACTAAGATCTTATCGATATTGGAGGATGTGTGTTGCGAGCGTTATGCTTGGAATAGGAAAAAGGAACCGTTATTATGGGTCGTATACAAGCGTTTTAAAAATGTCCTAGTAAATTGTCCTACTAAATTAGAAATGTTTTCACTAAAGTATTGGGTTAGTTACATTGACATTACTAAAACAATTTTTGTACATGTAGATGGTATTGAGCATGCAAAAAATCAGTATAGCAATCAATATCTAAAGCAAACCTGTCTTCAGTATATTAACGAGAAATATTCAAATTTTTACAAAATTTTCACAGATGGATCAAAATTCGAGACTGATATAGGAGCAGCCTTTTATGATCCTCAAACAAATACAAGTGTACGTTTTAGGATTGAATCAGAAATTTCTATTATGTCAGCTGAGCTCACAGCTCTGGTTGAAGCATTGTCATACACGGACTCAATTTCTCACAGTAATATTGTAATTTTCACAGACTCAAAGAGCTCCTTGCAGCACATTGCTCGTTGTACTTCTACTTTTCGGGGCATTTCATCAGCGTATAGAGTTTTAGATGCAATATGTTTAATGAGAAATAAGAATAAAAATATTAAGTTGCAGTGGTTACCCTCTCATATTGGTATTCATGGAAACGAAACTGCAGACCAGTTGGCTAAAGAAGCGGCTACAGAGGGTATTTCATTATTCCCCATACCTCATTACTCCGATTCATTGATCAAAGTTAAGATTTATTGCAGTAATTTGTGGAAAGAGTATTTTGACAAACGCTCACGGGATAAAGGTATTTGGTACCGTACTATAGAGCCTGAACCGTTACAATCTCCAAGGATTACTGAATGTGTTTTACAGAGACGTGAGCTGGTAGTAGCGATGAGACTCCGCTCTGGACACATTCCCACAAATAAGTTTAAGTTTCTAGTTCATGCTTCAAGTTCGCCCAACTGCAGCGCTTGCGGATTAATTGAAGATGTTCATCATGTTTTGTTGGAATGTGTACGGAGTGGGCCACATTCTCGATCTTTAAATATCGGGAATTATATTCAAGACTTAGTAGTTCCAACTTCAAAAAAGGCCAAAATTTTAATTGAAAAATATTTTAAATGTATTAACATTTAGTAGTTGACATATAAGCTGTGGATTTATGGAGCGGCATAGTCGAATTTCGACCAAGCTCATTAAAGTAAGATTAAAAAAAAAAAAAAAAAAAAATTAGCGAATATAAATTGTGATGCTACTGTCATTATATTAATTTCTTTGAATTTTTCTCTCAAAGAACTCCTAGAACTTAGCGAGTAGATAGATCTTATAGCTCGCTTTTGGAGAGTAAAGATGATATTGATGTCAGCAGCACCACCCCATAGTAGAATCCCGTAGCACATCAAACTATGGAAATACGCAAAATAGACCAACCTAGCCGTGTTAGCGTCGGTCAATTGACGTATTTTACTCACTGCATAAGCTGCGGCACTTAATTTTTTAGTAGTTTAATACAGATATGTGAGATCCCCATTGAAGTTAGGGATCTAATGTTATGCCTAAAAACTTGGTTGTCTCCACAAGACTCAATCTATCCCCATTCATGTAAATTAAAGCGTCGATCTTTCTGACTTTAGGTGTTAAAAATCTAATACATTTGGTTTTCTGACTATTCAATAGTAAATTATTAACGCTAAACCAATGTACTATTTTTGCGAGTGTGTTGTTTACATCGTCAAGAACAGAATTATGTCGGCTTACTTTAAATATTAAAGAAGTATCATCTGCAAACAACACTACCTCACAGTTGTCCCTTATGCAATAAGGTAAGTCATTAATATAGATTAAGAATAGAAAGGGTCCAAGAATCGAGCCCTGTGGGACTCCCATGGTAACAATAGACCCAGGAGATAATTTTCCATTGACGTCCACACTTTGAACCCTATTACTTAAATATGACTTAAATAAATTAAGAGCAATACCATTAATTCCATAGTGACTCAATTTCCTGATAAGCGTGTCATGGTGTACACAATCAAAGGCTTTAGATAGATCACAGAACACACCCAAAGCATCCTGTGAATCCTCCCAAGCATCAAATATATTAGTTAGCAGCTCAACACCAGCATCAGTGGTGGAGCGACCCCGTGTAAAGCCAAACTGTTTATGATGCAAAATGTTATTACAAGTAAAGTAGTTTTGAATTTGGATTAACATAAGCTTCTCGAAAATTTTGCTTATCGAAGGTAGCACAGAAATAGGTCTATAATTAGTGGGGTCAGCTGTACTACCCGTTTTAAAAAGAGGAATTATTTTACTTAGTTTTAACTTATCAGGAAATATACCACTACTAATACATGAATTAAAGATTAAAGCTAACTGAGGAGCTATAACAGGAATTACAAAATTTATGATTTTTGTAGATATTCCCCATATATCACATGTATTTTTAATATTAAGAGCTCTTACAACTTTTATAATATCTATACTATTAACACATTGGAATTCAAATGATTCTTTACACCTTGTGATGTTTTCTTGTAAGAATGTTTCCTGAATGAATACTCAGGAACAACTGAAGATCTTTTTCCCATGAGATATTCTATAGTCTACGGTACCAATAAATGCGAAGCCGTGGGCATAAGCTAGTTTTAAATAAAATACCACACAGTAACCTTATTAAATAAGACATCAGAAATGAAATCGAAAATGTCAAGAATATAAAGATGTAGTCATTTATTACAACGTCAATTTGTGACACATATTGAACATTTGGATTCAGTGAAAGCGTTGTCTCAATACTTCCTTATGAAGAAGGATTTAAGGTCGAG
This sequence comes from Laothoe populi, assembly GCA_905220505.1. Lineage (NCBI taxonomy): Eukaryota > Metazoa > Arthropoda > Insecta > Lepidoptera > Sphingidae > Laothoe > Laothoe populi. The sequence goes on along the minus strand of HG992154.1, from coordinate 1,090,626 downwards.
AATGGTCTAGAATATATCAAATCATCAACCCGACCCGACTTTATACCATCGTCTTTATTTTAAACACATAAAGTTGAAAATTGAACGTTGCCGTCAAACCAGCCCGTGGCGAAATATTTCGAACGCATCAATCATTTATGTCATACGCGAAAATATTTGTTTTGAAACTGTTATCGTGGAAAGTGACAGCTGAATTATAATGACATTGAATTAGGTCCGTGATGTTGCAGCATGTTGCAGTGTGTGTATCAATTTGGAATGTCAACATGTGAGGGGACGTTGATTATGAGGTCAATAGTTTTTTTTCTATTGCCTTGATAAGCAGACGAGCAGACGGGCCACCTGATGGTAAGTAGTCACCGCCGCCCATAGACTTCTGCAATGCCAGGGCACAGCAAAGCCGCTGCCTACCGTTGCAATGTCCTTTAATTCTTGGATGTAGACAAAAAATGTCGGACCGTGGAAAAAGTATAACAGATAAAGAACAGCCATTACAACAGTAATTTCTATATAAATGATTACTATTAAAATGTCTCATTTCTTACAAGCCGTTATTTAAGTTCACATCTTTGTTTGCAAGCAAAACTCGAACTAGTTCTTATTGAGTGAAGAGATGGTATTATCTTTGTTGGTTGTAAGTGGCACACATTGCCGAGAAGATGGAATGGACTTTACAAGGTTATGTGGGTATTCATTGCAAATGATCGTTTAATGTTAAAGGAGAGCTTCATGAGGAAAACGCGAGGTTTCAATAAGAGTTTTGAAGGTGTGCAAAGCCTACTTACCTACATTTGGGAAACATGGTGGACCTGTGGCCTAACTCCTTGTATTAATAAGAGGTCCGTGCTTAGTAGTGGAGCAGTGAATAATACCTGAAAGTAATATTTCGCCTAAAAACATACATGTATGTACACACTCACACCTGTAATCCCTGAAGGGGTAAGCAGAGGTGTAGCCAGTACACCCACTTTTCGCCGAATTCATCACGGTCCCATAATGTGCTAGTGTGTAGTAGTGCTAGCCCATAATCTCCTATCGCCATACCGGGCACAATTCCAGACTCCAGGCTGATAATGAATATTTCTAAATAGACATACATACATATACATATACACTCACGCCCGTATCCCATGGGGGTAGGCAGAGACTATTGAGTGCCACAAGCTACGATCCTGACACACTTCTTTCGCCTCTTCCACATTCATACATCTTCTCATACATTTACGACGGTTGGAGGTACTTCTGATTTGCCCTTTTAGGAGAAGATCGTTTATCTGATTCGTAAACGTTCTCCTTGGGCGCCCTCTACCCACTCTTCCAGATACACTCTTTCTAAATAGAAAAACCCAATATCGCTTTACCCGACCCGGGGATCGCACCCGAGACCTCAGCACAGTCGTAACGCATGCAATTACAACTGCGCCACTGAGGCAGTCCGTCTAAAAAATAATGAATTATTCAATAGATTTACAATTGATAGATTCTATGTCTAGAATGAATGATTACTGCCTCTAACATCTGTTCTGCCTTATCATTAAACTAGAAAATAGGACATAAAGTAGCCCAAGGTTACATATTGATCTTATTGTGAACTGCATCATTTAAATTGATACAGTAAATCAGAGAATGTTTGTACATTTGCATTGACGTAATATAAGAAGCTGACGCATATAAACTACAAAAGCTTGCACCTGTATATTAAAAGGGGTAGGCAAAAGTGCAAATATAACAATCACAATACGCATTTATGGTATCGTATTGTTATCAGTTCTTTGCTTTAAACCCTTGCCTTCGTCGTTTAGGACAACTATCAATTTTTATTGATATGATTTCTGGACCACAATTATCCTTATATATCCCATATTATCCTTATATATTATGCAGAATACAGTCTCGACGTATTTATTATTGTGTAGTACATACATAGATCCAGTTAAGATTTACAAAAATACTTTCTACTTTGTGTATATGGACCACAGAAATAACAATATTTCTTTTCATACTAAGTATGGAATGATGAATAGAATTTTTGCGATGCCGATCGTTGTCAACGCAACAGCAAATGAAACAACTCGCAACGAATCTGTCCACATAACATCACGTACGCAAAAACTAGCACAATAACTATTAATTTTGTTCGCAATCTACCCGCAGCAAAAACTTAAAGATTTCATAAGAGAGCTGTTCTTCAAAGAGCAAGTCAAATCATCAATCAACGATCAACATTTGATAGAAGAAAAAAATTCTGACGGACAAATAAACAGTGCTCAAACACATTATGCAACTGACGATCATTCTAACGTCTCGGTTGATTGATGACCGCGGGAATCGTGACTGCTTGAACACCAGCTCTTAAGACCTGTTCAAATCACCTCTGGACTCTTGGAAGGTCTGTAAATGTTGACGACGCGGGAAGCTTGGAAGCTCAACATACGCTGGCCTAGCAAAAACGGTGATAAATGAATGTACGGATAAACATGGCTACTTCATTACTGTGTACGGTTATGATTTATTCATGCTCTTGTCAGATTTGAGCAGTTGTTCCACTTGGGACTGAAGTTGTATTGATATTTTTAATATTGAATTATAAGGCGATAGTATAAATATGATATGTTTATGCATATATTATGATATTGATATGTCAGACATAATCATTACCAAGGCTGTAAGTGGCATATTTATCGTAAGATAATTTACTATGTCATTTTTGATCACATAATGTCATACTTGTATTTCATTGAGTATAGACTGAGCCAATGGATTTTCAACTTAATCGTTATTATTTTTTATAGCAGTTCGTTTTTTCTTCTTTTATCAATTTACTCATGCATTCTGATTTAGTTTCGGTGGGGTAGATCTCTGTCAGCTCTTGCAACCGCACTTTTGAAAAAACTTACTTGATTCGTATATTTTATAGGCCTCTGTTACTCAATTAGGTTTAGTAGGCTTTACACACCTATGTCGATTCTCAGGTATGCAAGTTTCCCTACGTTTTTTTCCTTTACCATCAGAGCAAGCAATATTTAACAATGAATACACTTTACTTCGGAAAGTTGGAGAAGGACTGATTTTGACGTTCAACTTGATCCTCAGCAGTTTATACCAGTCCCAAATAGATTATAGTTCCCGTTTTTAACGTATTGTTGTAATTTTTATGGATTTTGTATATCGTAGTTATAAAAGTATTCATATTATTAATTACAGGAACGAAGATTAAAGCCAAAATAATGTTGCCGTCGACGGAATTTTAGGTACAACTCTTGTATTTCAAGAACTGATATAAACTAGTAAAATAGTTAAAATAGACAAACTTCATAAGATGATAAATCAATAAAAGGATGTCTGTTGTCAGGAACTTGGTACGTTTAAGCATAAATTTAGAATTATAATACACCTTACTTCGCAAGCTAAAGTATATGATCCTGAACCATATCTTGCGCACATGTAATAAGATTTTATCTGTAATAGACAGAGCAGTAAAATGTCACATGAACATACGATAAATGCATCTTATAACGTATAGTAAAACTCGTCTCAAATGTTTCAATAGTATTTCTGATTAGTAAATTACACTTGAGATTCTTGTACTAAAATGAAACCCGCCTCGTTTCATACATATAGGTGTTCTTATAGCATCTAGACTAAGATACCTTATATCGATCTGTTCCTTAATTTTACAATCCTATTCCATAGTTTATTAGTAATATAATGCTATAAATATCTATTCCTTTACAAATTAATATAAATATATAATAGGAGGACACAAACGGAACCGACCAATCAGCAGCATCTCCAGTCATTATCCAGTCACGGAGTATGATATGTGTTCTATTGATGCATGGCTGGTTGTTGTTCCTCTTGATTATATATTCTTCTATATCGATAGATTTCTTCATTACAATAGTTATGGCCGTATCAATATCTTTGATCAGGAGAAAGTTTCTGCAGATCTAAAATATGATTGATGAGTGTAGTTTGCATTTTATATGATGAAGTATTTGTGAATGTAAATAGTGTCAAGACATTATTGAAACAATCATTATTCAGACGTCGTGCAAAATTATGGTTCGAGAAGCTGTCACAAGTAGGACCCTTGATGGTAAATAATCGACACGACCCTAAAACTCCCAAACACTAATTGAATAATACATTACCATTTTTAAACAAAAGGATTGGAGTATGCCCTCCAAAAATCTCACTCACGATTCAAAAACAACATCAGCATACTGAAACATCGTGAGAAAACTTGCAGCCTGAAAATTCTAAATAAGAAAAAGTGTGTGAAGTCTACCAACCCGTCTACGTATCTCTCATTACTAGATGAGGCCCGTGGCCAGTATTTCCCGAATGATTAATACAAGGTTTGTATATACAAAGCGCAACAGAAAGTCGTTACTTCACGTCAGCTGTCTATGGTACAGTATGTGGTATGTATAGTAGATATGGTTTATAATAACCAACTCGAACCATTCTTGCTGTAGACAAAACTATCTACAGTGTGACTCTATCACTTAACCTCTCATGTATTACCTACCGGGAAAGTGTTGGGAAAAGGTAATAAGTAGTAAGTAAAATACAAGTCAAATCCAATTTTATTATTATAATATTAACGTTTTTTATCGCTTATTACGCACGTCAAAGATAATTATGGCCAGTATTTGTCCGGTAGCCGGCTACTAAATGAATACATGACTGTTTTTTTTTTGTTTCAATCACTCTTTCTTATATAAAAGATAAGGCAAAGGTGAAAACACCTTTATTACCTTGAATATTTTACTTTACATTTAACAATATCCCAAGTCCGCAGTGTATGTAGCTTCGTAGACATTAACAAGTTATCCAGCGACCCCTCTGGGCAATTTGTCAACGTCAAAACTCATTTTTATTGTAACCGAGTTGTCAACTTGCCGCCCTTATATCTTTTTAACGACACATTACAACCAAGTGGGACGCTTTAATGTCACCCATTTTGGACACAATGGTTTTAGACGGTTACTAACAACCGTGGGTGGGTGTTGGCTTCGAATTCAATGCATAATGAATATATTTGACAGATGATTCTCGAAGCAGTTCAACAAAATTTGGGACTAATTCTTATCCTATATTCTTATATAATTACCTTTATAGATTCACTGGGGCCAGCTGCTCAACGCAAAAAAAAAATTGGCCACTATCAAGTTCAAGTATAAAGGAATATAAAGACTTCAATGGAACCGTCGCGTTGCTTAGATCAATATTTTGAGGATCTGAAGTGTGATAATAAAAAAAATGTGTCGTGGATTTAATTTTATTCTGTAATAAAAAAAATCTATCACAAGTCATGCCTTACTTCCTCGTACCAACAACAGAAGAAAAAAAGGCACTTAAGGTATATAAAGCTAATTTTAAAGTCTAGCCGTCGACCTCTTATACTATTTCGCTTCTTAATTTCATAGCCCATCTGTCGATATATACCTAATCCTCGTACCTATGCCTAATTTTAGTTAACACCTAAAGCCCAATACACATCAATATATATCCTCGAGTGATACGAGGATCCAACGTAAAAATAGAATGATGATTCACAATTCAGATATGCATTGGTTTTTAGGGATTAACTAAAGTTAAGGATATATTGGTGAAGCAAGCTCTGAAATTAGTTTATCCTTACACTTAATACAAATAACCGCTTTGACACACAACATAACAGATCGATTCTTTATCGAAAAAACAATTACAACAGATCTGTTTATCACCTGCCAAATCTCCATAATCTTCTTATCAATGTATTAAATTGTGATTTATATTGTTCATTTTTGACATTATAATTTATTGCTCTGCTTACCTCACCTTTACGATAAATACAAGCGCATTATAAAAGATTAAAAGGGCATCGATCATTTTATCGACTGGTTTGTTTATCATATTAGCACTTGACATTTCTGGACCTTTCTGTAAATATTGGTAAGACTTTAGAAAACATTTAATACTTTTGACCATACCTGATTAATTTGCTGGTGGTAAGATATTCATATCCCGCGGATAGCGACCACCATACACAGGGTGTAAAACCGAACATAGTGGCACAAGCACTTGCTTGTGCCACACACTTGTGTCGCGTTCCGGAATCAGCCAGTGTACATTCGGCTTTTGCCGGGGTTCTAGAGTTGGGGTACGATGTTTGGCCGTATTGCGGCCTTCTGAGTACTCTGACACTAGACCCTCGACGGCTTTTTCAACTTCTTGCCCATGGAGTAGTGTGAAGAAGCAGGCCGGCATTATTGTTTCGAGTAGCGGGGGATAGACTGTCTTTCGCTAATTGATACTCTAATTTGACGGCACTGCGCTTACCATCAGGTGCATTGTGGTCACTATCCCGTGCCAGATTATAAAAAAATTAGAACTAAATATTTCCCATAAATATTAATGTAATCGATCGGCAATAATTTTTGTTCCACTTCTTTTAATTCTATAAGATTAATTTCAATGCAAGCAGGCAGCTCAGTATTCCAAGAAAGTTGTCTAGCTTTACTACGAGTCAGCAAAATTGTGTCACTGACCACGGCTTAAAATATGATTAATAAGCTTAGTTACAGTGGTGGTTATGTGAGCGTGATAGTTTCATAAAATATGTCTTTATTTTCTTTTACATCATCAAAACCAGTTGCGTTTTCTAGTAATGTATGGAATTTTAATTCAATTTATTTATTGTAATCGATCTTCATTTAGCGGCTGATACTCCAAAATTTTAATTAATAATGAACACTGACTTGTATTTTAGGTTAATAATAATAATAATACTAGCCCTATATTAAACATTGTCCCACTGCTGGGCACGGGCCTCCTCTACTAATGAGAGGGGTTAGGCTTTAGTCCACCACGCTGGCCTAATGCGGGTTGGCAGACTTCTCATACCTTCGAAAAACTCTCAGATATGCAGGTTTCCTCACGATGTTTTCCTTCACCGTTAAAGCAAGCGATAATTAACATTTTAATACACACGTAACTTTAGAAAAGTCAGAGGTGTATGCCACTTGAGCTTCGAACATACGACTTTCGTTTTGACAGTCCGTAACGCAACCAACTAGGCTATGGCTGCTTATTATTATGCTGCTACGTATTTTAGGTTGACATGCATTTTATCGAAATAGAAATGGTAGCGGCCACTATTTGCTGTCTAAAATACAAAACAAATCAACATATTACAAAATTTACCTCGGTGGTAGTTCCAACCCTATCTTTTAACGCAACTAAGTCATTATCTAGCTATAATGTCTCGTTATAAACATATTTTCTATACATATTAATTGAACAGACGTTACAATCCCGATAATCAAGCTCTCACAAAAACCCTGTTACATTGTTAACACGAGGAGCCATTAGGAAAGTGGCCATCCGTCATCCTGTCATGCCTTCGGGAACCTTTGCCCCTCTGACTCGCCGACCATTAGCGTCTCACTGATTTTTGTTATTTTAAATCATGTAATTTAAAACTTTAATGGATTAGTGGAGTTGTTACTTGTCTATTTAGTAATTACAAAAATGTTGGGAGATAAAGTTTGTGTTTTGACATTGTGATTTACGTTGTTTATAAAACTATTGACTTCAACCTTAGAGTGTTAAATACTCTAAGACTTCAACACATTAAATATTAATGAGTCATTAAATATTCATGGATAATTGTTCAGATACGTTTTGTGACATATCTGATTAAGTGCTATGATATGATATAAAACTAGCTGTTGCCCGCGGCTCCGCCCGCATGGAGGATATTTTTGGAAGTAAAGGTATAGAATCCACGAAGGCACGTTAAGCTATTACACCTTTCTACATTTTGCTATACCATAGGAAGCGTACATTTTTCCGGGATAAAAGTAGCCTATGTCATTCTCTAACACCTAAACCACTACTATACAAAAAATCATGTCGATTCCTTGCTCTGTGAAAACAAAAAACTATCCCAAGGGAACCTTACATTTTTCCGGGATAAAAAGCCTATGTGCTATTCCAGACTATAATCTATGTCTGTGCCAAATTTCAGCCAGATCCGTCCAGCCGTTGTAGCGTGATTGAGTAACAAACATCCATCCATCCAAACATTTGCATTTATAATATTAGTAGGATTTCATCTCTCACAGCTACTCTTTGCATAATACAGATATTCGTTCAAACAGGTATAAATTTTGATTGAATGCACCGATTTAAATGAAATAAAGACATAGTTACCTATAAATGTTACCTAGAGATACATCCTATGATTTTATTGACGATTCTTTGCTCGTAATACAATACTTTGGACGTGATGCCTTGACCGACAGACAGACAGTCAGACAATAATTAAAAAACAACAATTGTTTTGGGTTCTATATCGATAATATAACAGGTTTAAATCAAAATTTTGCAAAAATATTTAATGTACAGACAAAGTGCCTCTTCAGTTTTATTAAAGTTTTGTTTATAGAAAAACCCAATATCAATACACCCGACCCGAAGATCGAACGCGAGAGCTCAGTACAACTACAACTGCGCCACCGAGGCTGTCAACTTATAAATTATATAATATTTATGCCAATCACAAAAAGAAGTGTCGTGGGATCGTGTTGGTAGGAATCAAGCAACATTACCAAGACAAATGAGTTCGACCTCACCGTCGCAACTCAGTCATTATAGGTGATAATAAAACAAAATTGTCTGTAATTTAGTCTAGTTAATGGTAGCTTATTTTGTTGACACCGACACGCCTGCCATCAGACTAAAATTACTTAGGGTTAAACTGAGTTGATGAGACTGTGGTTTTAGGAAAATATTTTGTTCTCTATTTTTCATTTGAAGTGACTCTGATACCGTTTGAACAAAATAAAGATTATTAACTTTAGTAGCTATTATTACCAATTTGACAACCTGAAACTGATATCATGTTTGAAACACTGAAGAATCACTAAACGTCAGATGGAATTTGGTAATAATAATTTAAATTGGTGCTATTCTGCATATAGCATAGCAGCGATAGCCTAGTTGGTTGCGGTACGGACTGCCAAGACGAAAGTCGTAGGTTCGAAACCCAAGTGGCATACACCTCTGACTTTTCTAAAGTTATGTGTGTATTAAAATGTTAATTATCGCTTGCTTTAACGGTGAAGGAAAATATCGTGAGGAAACCTGCATACCTGAGAATTTTTCGAAGGTATGAGAAGTCTGCCAACCCGCATTAGACCAGCGTGGTGGACTAAGGCCTAACCCCTCTCGTTAGTAGAGGAGGCCCGTGCCCAGCAGTGTGACAATGTTTAATACAGGGCTAGTATTATTATTATATTATTATTCTGCATATAAGTCCCAAATATATGAACGTAATTTGACATTTTAGCCGGATCTTGAATCTAAAAGACAAACCATAGTATTTAATTTCAACCTGGCGCCCACTGCAAGGAAACATTACTACTTATAAAGCCACAGACGGTGTCGTTAGGCCGACTACACTCTGTCATTATAACTCACGTGCGTTTCACGCCGTCAGTTCTAAATTGTAGTGTCAGGCTGCCCTCAGGCGGGTATCAGTCACTCTTCACTCCCTTAACGAGATAGCATAATCTCTATCATTATAATTTGATGTAACGTTTTTAGATATTAAACTGATCAGATGAAGTGTCTTGTACTGTGATGAAATGAAATGTGGAGAGTTGATATAAGTTCATTTTATAAAATGTGGATACGTATGTTACATATGGATAATGGAGTCCCGGGCATTGGAGTTTTTTTTTGTTTAATACTGTCACACACATAGCCCCGACCCCACACTAAAGTCTCTTATTTTAGTGTGGGTTCGGGGCTATGTGTGTCTTGTGTCTTATGTTGTGGATATCAGGGGGACTACGAGAGACTTTCGGTCTCACAAATATATCTCTGTCACACAAACATTTGTCCCGGTATGGGAATCGAACCCACGGCCTCTCGTCTCACAGCCGGCTACTCGCCAACTACGCCACGGAGGCTGTTTAAACTGTTTAAGTGCTTTAGCTTAGGCACTTATACTGTTTGAAATAAGTAATGCCACCTACTTTGATAATTGAGGCTTCATTGATCAACATTAAATTCATCTATAATGTTACACAATGTTTATATTGCTTTTTCCGTGGTTAAATGTCACTCAAAATAGCAAGATAAAATATTGTATAGCTATTATATAGGAATACATGTTTTAGTAAGGCAGTGAGTAAATATAATTTCCCACTATATCTTGATGGATTTGATATCACCAAATGATTTTACAGTAAAAGGAGAAAAGAAGTGTCTTTGACAGAAGGGATTGTATGTTGGACGCGAAGTATTTTTAGGTTTGTGGCAATGATCTTGCCAGTTTATGGTTCAAATATCCTTGTTTCCAATTATAAGCTTAAATTACGTTAAGAGATAAAGGAGCTTCATCATATGTAAGTCATTAACAGAAAGAAAGAGTATCCACTCTTTTTTTCTGATAATGACTGTGAATCCTCACACCTCTTTATACATGCGAAAACATACCAACCACAGCAAAGATTTCAAATCAACGCTCCACCGTATCTAACCGTCTATCGCTTTCGCTTCTCGACAAATAATTTATGTACGTTGTCGTACGTCGAACGGTGTCGATTATTCATATTTATGTTGCGTTAGTGTGGGCACCGGGTGAAATATTGAACAGAGGAAATTGCTCTGCACGCGTGAGGTGCTTGCAGCTTGATGTGGTCGTATTAGCAGCGGAGAGAGGGAAATGCTTCAATTTTTTATGGGAGGTTGACATATTGGTATATCAACCACTTTTTTATCTTTACAAACTGACCCTGCATCTAGTGGTACTGCCGTAAGGATATAGTATCAAGTAGTGAGAGACAATCCCTTATTACTTGACATAATCATGTCTAGCTGATTACTTTTTTAATAATGTAAGTCTGCAAATGGATTACCACCAGCGTGTACTGTTTAAAGAAGGGAACAAGGATCGGCGTAGGCCTTCATCAGGTCTCAGGTAATGTTGACAATATGGAACATAAGTGCAAATAGGCCATTTTACGTAGGTCTTTTGCGACATAATGCTACTTAAGAAGAGCTGCCCTATTCATACTGTATACAATATTTATTACAAGTAAAAACGAATGCTACACGTATTTTGTCTTAGTTTCTTCATTATTGATGCTTATATTAAGTTCGGAGACTTTTACAAAAATCCTTTTACAATTATCATAAGCATCTTCACTTTGGTATTCCGGTGAATGCGATCAGTGAAAGAGAGCACATCACGTCGCGATAACATGCGAAGTATGGAGAGATTATACTTAATTTAGGTAATGATAATGAGAAGTCACATGCTAAAATTAATTCGAATACTATTACCAAAATTATGGATTCTATTTTTAAAAATTGGAGAGCAATAAAATAATACTAGCCCTGTATTAAACATTGTCCCACTGCTGGGCACGGGCCTCCTCTACTTATGAGAGGGGTAAGGCCTTAGTCCACCACGCTGGCCTAATGGTACCTACCATTCTTCCAGACTTCACATACCTTCGAAATTTTTATAAGAATTCTCAAGTATGCAGGTTTCCTCACGATGTTAGCCTTCACCGTTCAAGCATAATTAAAATTTAATACACACATAACTTTAGAAAAGTCAGAGGTGTATGCCACTTGGCTTTTGACCATACGAGTTTCGTCTTGACAGTCCGTACCGCAACCAACTAGGCTATCGCTGCTATAATACGTAATATAAATATATCACGAAATAAATTAAAAAGATACACAGGTGTCAGAAATCAACCTAATTTACGACAACTTCAAGAGACAAATAAGGAAAAAACAAAAATATAAAAGACACTCATCAATTGCTTACAGCGTAACCCTCGCCGCTGGACAAGTATTGTTTTGTAATGTTAGTGCTTAACTGAAATATTCAAGTTAATCTTGTGCAAGAGTAATAATTATGCGAGTTATTTGCGTCAAATCACATACATTAGACGTTTTTAATGGTTTGTAATGACAGCTTTATTGATGTCAGTTGGTTTAACCCGCTATTAGTATATTCAGGTCATTTGGTGTGTTAGTCATTGAGATGGAAAAACCTGAGCAGCATTTTTATACGTATTTTTAATGCAGTTTATGTTAAGTAGATAGTATCAGGCTGGAATATCAAAGTATTTTCCTCTTTTGAACAACATAATCAAAATGTTAACCGTGGTTCTTAATATGAATAGTTTATAAGGAGAATTCCAAAAGCCGTTGTGCTTTTAATAGCAGACAGAAGCCGGTAAACGATCCAGTGGGTCACCTTATAACAAGCGATCTAATTCTCCCATAAATAACCACAATAAATGAAGAATCATGGGCGTCAAAAGAAAGATCAGAATTCGGTAGTAGCCTGGTATAGCTGGTCCAAGTTACAGACAAAATTGTCTACAGTGTGCTTTCTACCACTTTAACATAGTGACAGAATCATCTGGTATTATAATTGCTGGTGGTAGGATATTCATATCCGCCCGGATAGCGACCACCGTACACAGGGTGTAAAACCCGCCATAGTGGCGGGTTTTACACCCTGTGTACGTAAGCTAAGACACACTTGTGTGTTTACACACACAAGTGTGTCGCGTTCCGGGATCAGCCAGTGTACATCCGGTTTTCTCGGGGGTCTAGAGTTGGGGTACAATGTTTGGCCATTTTGCGGCCTTCTGAGTACTCTGACAATAGACCCTCGACCGCTTCTTCACCTTCTTGCCCATGGCGTAGTGTGAAGGAGCAGGCCGGCATGATTGTGTTGAGTAGCGGGGGATAGATCGTCTCTCGCTACTCGATACTCTAATTGGACCGCACTGCGCTTACCATCAGGTGCAGTGCGGTCGCTTTGTCGTGCTAGGATAAAAAAAACTGCACTCTCTCGAAGGCTCCGCAGTATACATCACGCGGTTACAATGTCTCATAAAGATTTTTGTCTATCAGTCAAAATTCTTGACCAGACAATGTACATACATGTAATTGCCATTGCAGGCCAGCATGATTGTGGCGAGTAGCGAGATATAGTTGTCTCTATCTACTTGATAGTCTAAGTGGGTGGCACTGCGCTTACCATAAAGTGCAGTGTGGTCACTTTGCCGTGCCAAAAATATCTAATAAATGTATGCATTAGCAGTAAACAGAAGCTAAGGGGATATCAACTTTCATTTGAAAATGAGGCAATACATTACCCGAATTAATTATGATAGACATAAATTCTATCATCAATTTTCTTCGATCAGGTATCAATCATACGATAACCCGGCCGAGTGTGGGCGTCCGCCTTTTGTCTCAGACCTCACATGACGAGCTCGCGTTGTAAATAGCTAGCATTAATCTTATCCTTTGTGTGCCGGTACATCAATTACACGATGACAACCGTGCCGGGGAACTTCGTTCGTAAATCTTGTGAACTGGCTGAAATCTAAATAAGAGCTCATCGTTTCGAGTTTTTAGATTTAAGTTAAGTTTGATGTATGAGGTTTGATTTAGGAACTGATGTGCTCTGCTAACATAGTTCTGAGATAGTTGTAGACGATATTAGTTGAATTAGTTCAGAGGATTTGTTGCGAAATTAATTATCGTCGGCAATGCTTGGCAATGGCTGGCAAGGAGCCAGGGGGTCATCCCATGGTAAGTGATCTTGATTGGACATGAACTCTCACATTATAAGAATAATTATGTGTGTATTGCTGGCCTTGATAGAGAAGTGGAAATTAAGAAAGAAGAATTACATGGCCATATATAGAAAAAGAGTAGGCAGTGCAAAAAAGACATTGCCTGCCTAAAAACCACACGCTGAAGACTCTCGACTATATATATACAGATTTTAAAAGACTGTAATGGAAAAATCACTAATGTTAAATGCGATATCAAAACTTTTTAAACTATAACAATATTGAGTTATTTTGTCTCCCGACTGTTCCCCTAGCAAAACATATATTTTTCATAATCAGGTAGCTACGCTATTGAGAGGGATTTAGATTGAGTCGTTTTGTTGCATCATGTTTGTTTTTTGTAGTGGCACTACCGTGACAGCGCTGACACGGCTATAACAACAATATCTTCCACGTACTTCCACCACCTTAAAAATATTTTGGTCCTGAAGTAATCTTCTGGCTTACCAATTACTACTACACATCCCAACAATTCCAATAACCGACAATTTGAATAAAACATGTATCACACCAAACAGTCACACATAGTCTAGACCCCGGAGTAAGATACAATTCTTGTGTCATGATATGAGGAACTACCAGACACTTTCGGCCACATAACACTTAGACAAGAAACAAATATATCTGGATTACATAGACATTAGTATCAATCGGGAATCGAACTTCTGCCTCTCATCTCACAGCCGTCCTGCGCTACAGAGGCTGTCAAAATGATACCTTTCTATGATCCTGAGTCTTTTAGGCGTAATATGAAGAAGCTACACAGCAGGCTACATGATTGTGTTGAGTAGCGGGGTATATTATGGTCACTTTGCCGTGCCAGGATAAAAAAAACCTAGATAATACTCCATTTTTCTAACGTAATGTGAAAGAGCAGTGACAGTCCGCCCCTGGTCGTAAATTGTGTCGGCAATCGCGCGATCTGACACCGATCCTGTTGAAATGAATATTCCAGATAAATCACACTATATCGGCCACTGTGCGCGGGCGGGGCATAAATTGTCGTTGAGTGGACGCTGGCCTTTATTTATTGTTTTAGTTTTTTTACACGGACTGCCTTTTTTTTGCCGCGGGGAAATCCATCTTACGGATACCTTCTCAACCTCGGGGGAGGAGAGATGGTTATACTGAACTCACCGACCTTCCGACCCAGTTAACCCAAAGGGACTACCAGATCGGGGCCCTAATCAATTTTCCTACGCCGCGGGTGTACCGACTAAAAACCCTGCGGTGGCCTTTTGCAGCGCACATGGGATGGTTCCGGGGGATCCTGAGAATCTCTGGATTGCTGCCGGAACCATACCTGCGCGGTACCTCTACGGCCCGTCTCTTTTAGGGCTGGTTGCCCTCCACGCCTACGGCAGCACGAGGCTTCGCTCCGCCATTTTATATTTTTTAATTTTATATTTCACATCGCCCGCTGCGCAGCCGCGACACACGGGACCCCTTTTAGTCGCCTCTTACGACAGGCAGGGTATACCGTGGTAGAATTCTTCAAAGCCCCCAATCCACAGGGCGGATACACGGACTGTCTAGGTGGCGCAGTTGTACTGGCTCATGCGTTACGACTGCTATGCTGAGGTCTCGGTTTCGACCCTCGGGTCGGGTAAAGTGATATTCGGATTGTCTTTTGAGAAATACTCAGTATCAGCCCGGAGTCTGGAATTGAGCCCGGCATGACGATAGGCTCGCCCCTGTCACACGGCGAAAAGTGAGTGTACTGGTAGCACATCTGTCTACCCCTTCAGTGATAGCAGGCGTTAGTGTATGTCTGTGTAGTTGTTATACAATTGGGTGTTTTTATTTGTATAGGTTACGAATTGACCAATTTTTATTTATAATGTCTAATGAAATAAATAATATACTTTGCATACATCCTCAAATGATGGCCAGAGATGCAACAATGTCTTGCCAAGCTTATTTCTCATCTCGTCTCACGGTGTGATAGGTAGCAAGCATTCGGACACTTTTTCAAATTCCGAATAAGTCATGTGTAATTATTCAAATAGAAACAAATTCTTGTGACTGCCTGACTTGTTTGACCCTAGGATCTAGCTATTTTACCAATAAACCAATCATTCGGTCGTCAATTATTCATAACATCGACTTATGATTAGGGAATAAAAAATGGATTTCTTAATTAATTTATGTTTAGGTCAAAGTCGATTCTCATGAATAATTTATCAATACATTAACTACCTTCGAATTCTTGATTTTCTGTCTATAGTAATTTTCTTTACCTGAAATATAACAAATTCTGAAATAACAATATAGCTTTTTTAAAGTCCTATTGAGGGGCACGGGCTTCCTTTAGTAATAGAGAGGTTAGGCCTTAGTCCGATATTAAATTATTAAATAAAATTTATAAGTGCAACTCTTTTCCCTTCGCTATTCTACGATAAAGTATACATCTGCGTTGCCGTCGGTTATTATGTCTCGCTGGGTACGATTTTATTCTAATGTCGTATGTAAAACAAGACATGTAATTGGTACCTGCCAGTGTCATACAACTTCCTATGTAATTTTGATCTGGAGGATGGTAATGTGAGTTTACGATATACGAGTTGCAATGCGAGAACGTGGTTTGAAGGAATTATATCAGAGGGTTTCAAACTGGAGATAATTCATAATAAAATTATACCAGTCCTTTTTTTATCCGGCTAAGTGACCACACTGCACCTGATGGTAAGTGCAGTACCTTCCAATTAGAGTACCGAGTAGCGAGAAACAATGTATCCCTCACTACTCAACACAATCATGCCGGCCTGCTTCTTCACGCTACGCAAGGGGCAAGTAGGTGAAGAAACGGTTGAGGGTCTAGTTTCAGAGTACTCAGAAGGCCCCAAAACGGCCAAACATCGTACACCAACTCTAGACCCCCGACAAAAACCAGACGTACACTGGCTGAACCCGGAACGCGACACACTTGCTTGTGCATTATTTATCATACTTTTCCACTGCTGAGCACTAAGGTGGACTAAGGCCCCCTACCATGATCATTATCATTAATATAGGTCAGTACCTATATTAATGAGTACCTTTAATATAGGTAAATAATTATTAAAGCCTTAGTCCACCACGCTGGCCTAACATGGGTTAATAGATCTTTTAAATTCTTACAATAAAGTCGCAGATATTCAGGTTGCCTTACGATGTTTTCCTTCACCGTTAAAGCGAGCGATAATTTCAATGAATACACACATAATTTCGAGAAGACTGAGGCTAGTTTTGAACCTGCTACTTACGTCTCGACAGTTTTTATACATAACTAGGCTATTAAGTGTATTCTTAATAATAAGCCTATGATTTTTTTACATAATTAATCCTTAGTTGTTACTGTTAAAAATCTTCTGTAACTGCTCGCTTAGCTCAATATAATCCCAAACTTTCACGATATTTAGGACCAATATAATAAATGTAATAGTGAGTAATGCTATATAATAAAAATATTTATGATTTGCAAGAATATTCTAGATAACTTTATCGAGTTATTGCCATATAAATTGTACGTGAAATATGGCTTAATTATTGAATATGTTATCTTTAATTACTACAAGAATTCTTAAATAAAGAACTTGAAATTGATGATACTGGTTTTTTTATATAATTAATCTTATAATTCATATTATTCACCTCCACACGCACTAAAAAATGTACTATAAAGATACTTACAATTATTCTAGCTTATTATCCTACGGTAGTAACTAAAATAATAATCAAAATAAAACACGACATATCGCTGCTGTAAAAAAACGTATTCACACCTGAGCTCACACTTCCAGCTCAGGGTAGGCAGATATGTAGCTTCGGCATCTACGGTCAAGCTTATTGAACAACCTAATACCATATTAGGGCTCGGACACAAATGAGTACCTACAACTAACCAACTAAAAATTCAAAACTTTAACTGACCTAGGATTTGCCATGTCTCCACCACTAACCAATGAGATGATATAATTCATGACTATCTGTTGCCCGTGGTTTCGCTCGCGTGGATACATGTATATTAAAATAAGGTTCGGTCATAATATTTTTCCTAAACTTTATATGAGAAGCTTTATTATTGAATCTCATTCATTTTCCTTCAAATTCTTTTCCCCCTTAGGGTATGGTATTGCTATATGCTACCGTGTTCCCTCCTTCCTATAATCCTGGGTCCTTGAGGCGTAGTGTGAAGAAGCTACACAGCAGGCCGGCATGATTGTTTTGAGTAGCGAGGGATAGATTGTCTCTCGCTACTTGATAATATAACTGGACGGCACTGTACTTACCATGAGGTGCAGTGTGGTCACTTTGCCGTGCCAGAATAAAAAAAACTGACTTCCTTACAACCGTTCATCCCTTATTTCACCCCTTTGTCTTTCCAAAAATCTCTTCGTTAGTGAATGCTTACAACATAAATTGCATCAACTGCTAAGTCCCAAGTTTGTAGCCCGCGAAGCCCGCGTGGTTTTGCGTTGATGAATCAGTTACTCAGGACATATTTGTTTAGATATAGTTGTATCGATAACTCAAGCGTTGCAGAGACAGGTGTGTTATAAACACAGAAAGCTCCGAGCACGAGAATTCAGTAAGTGCGTTGAGTAATAAATCTGTGCGGATAAATACTTGTCCAGCTGTGAAAATTAATGGAGCCATTAGGATCTTAACAGCGTTACAATGGACCCGGTTGCATGAGATTTCCGGTTGTATTTTGAAATGAATTTAGACAATTATAATTATAGCACATATCTTATATGTATATTTAAATGAGCAATTCTTGTAAATGTATAAATTTATTTCGCGATACCACTGGCTCTAACGATTTGTATAACATTTCATATTTAAACTAGCTGGATTTTTTAAAATAAAAATAAATCGCGATTAGTTTTATTTAAAAAACACTAGGCAGGGTTTAAAGCGATGGTTCTCTCGATTCTGATCAAACTGTTTTCAGGTTTTGCGTTGATTAGGGTTGGCATAGCGTTAAATATAGTATAGCCTATAATCATAACTGAACGAAACCGTTGTGTATCATCCTGGAAGTTTCCTCACAGATACCCCATAGCCATAAAGGCTGGAGGCTTGGAAATCCCGAAACTATTTCAACAAAACTTATACTTTTTATGACCGACTAATATTCGAGAATACCAACCATTTAATCAGAATTGTTTATAGGACGATATATCACTTCATTCTAAATTAATCTTTAAAGCAATAACAATAGGTTATTGTATACAATGAATTACGTAAGCGGATGTATCATTGTCACATCAGGCATTATTTACGAGTTTAAATCTTCGACCATAAATTGTTCTTGAAATCAATAAGATTATATTTTTATATTTATGATAATGTAAAACGTGGAAAAGCCCAGAACAACACAATAATTGGGGAAACCTGGTGATTTATCGTCGAATATATTATATGAATGTGATGTTGTAAATTAAAAGTAATCTATAAAGTTATGTATCATAAATCAGGATATACTTTGCGGTTGCAGATAAATTCAACATGGAAAACATTTTGTAGCAGATTTATCTTTAAATCAATACTAAAATTGTACAATTTCTAGAATAATAAAGTCGAATATTTGTGGTGAGGCATATCACGATCTCTAATCATCAAAAACCGCCTTTCGCGCACTACAGCTTTACAGGAATTAGGCTCTTTTTTATCACGAACATCTTTCCTAAACGTATTCAAATATTACATTCAGTAGATACAATTTTAGAAACTACACATTAACATCTTCAAAATATATTTCAAGGCAGGTAAATCAAAGCGCTCCGTGCGCAGTTATAGCAAATCCATTGTTAAGTAACTTATTTATTATTTCATGATCCACTACACATAGAATGTTGTTTCTTTCAAAAATCCAGACACAAAACTAGCGATTTCCAAACGGTAAACAATCGTGAGCGTTGGCATCGCCTCGTATACTGTGAAAGTACCAGGGCGACATAAATCATAAGAGAACACAATGAGCAGTTAGCGAACGGAGATTACCGCTGCCAATGAGTTATTGACTTTCAACTGTAATATTTGATGAGGTTTTGCATAGCGGTGACTTGCGTTTTTGTGGTGGTTGTGGACTAACACTGTCGTATATAGGTAAATCTGATATCAAAACATGAACAGAGAATTGAAGAGAGTTAAGACCAATAGGGTAGTTGACATGATTTTTTTTATTGTTTTAACAACAAGTTACATTACCTAAAACCTATTATCAAAGAATTTTATGGATCACAACAAACATAAATAGGTAAATGATGCCCATTCAAATCTGCTGGAAGGGATAGTTGTCAAATGACAGTAAAAGGATGCATGATGAACCATGACGTCACCTCTCAGAATGGTATTTACTGTGCCGTTCTGCGAGGGAGATGTGAGATGTTCCCACTAAGCACCCATTTTTAAAACTCATACCAATATTTAAAATAAATATTGTGACCACATTTTTCAATCAATTTTGATTCTGTTTGCGAAGAAGAGTTTCTTTTGCGTATAGTCGGTTGCATAACGAATAATGTACACAAAATTAAACACAGGAAGCCCCCATTATCACTTATATTTTGAACGAATGAAAAAATGTGTAGTAATATTTTGTATAATGTCACCATGAGTCGATCTCATGCGGACAATCTTATCAAACTCAGCTTACTCATTTTTATTTAAAATTATAAAAACTAAGTCGAAATTAGCTTCATAAATCTTTTTGATTGTCTGTCTAACTTTTTAACATATAAATACAGTGCGTTACATATTTTTTATTAAAACATTCTTTATTGTAATATATGACTCATACGGCTTGTTATACAGGTAAGGAATATAAAATACATTTTTATTTGATTTTCGACGCTATTTCTATTTCGCTTAATGTCTAGATTCCACAGTGCTGCATACCAATAGCATGTTTATTGCCTACGCAGAAACAGAAGCCCATTTATCTTTAGTCATGTGCCAACGTTCACCCTGGGCATATGCTGACATGCAGACGACAAAGCTTCACGCTACTCAGGTTTTGTATAGAGTTGCGTATGTTACGACATAGGTGAAAAAATAGAATAAAGCAATATACATATACACTCACGTCTGTAATCCCCGAAGGGGTAACCAATACGTAACTTTTCGCCGAATTTATTACGGTCCCATACTGTGATAGGAGGCGAGCCTATCGCCATACCGGGCACAATTCCAGACTCCGAGCTGATACTGAGTATTTCTAAATAGAAAAACCCAATATCACTTTAGCCGACCCGGGAATCGACCGAGACCTCAGCACAGCAGTCGGAACACTTGCGCAATTACAACTGCGCCACCGAGGAAGTCATAAAGCAACATACTTTGATATCTGTTATTTTTAGCAGAAGTCGGAAAACATGTAAGTGGAGTAACCTGATGGCGTTTGAATTCCACCGGCTATGAGCCAAAATTCCAGAAGAAGCAGTACCTGCCTTAAAGGAAATGTACTTCAGAAAGTCTTACTCTACGAAACAAAACAAAAGGCTATATATTCCATTAAGTAGTTCTTGCTAGTTTTCTATAAGACAGTGGTATTACCCTGATTGAGTCGGTATTCATGTAGACCAACCTTTATATCTGGCTCTACCACTTTAAAAGCGCTCTTCGTTGCCTAGGTTTTCGTAAACTAAGCTTAGGGTTACAATTCGCTATATTTTCAAGCGACATTGTTACAAGCGACGTATGGCTCAGCATTAACGTTAAAAGCTACTGTTTTACATAGTACATACAACATATGTGTACATACACAACGATAAAACAACTTGTCGTGATTTCGAAATCAAGACACCATTTTTTTGCAACTTAATTTTGACACGATTTTCGTATAAACTGCATTAGAAAGAATGCTATGGCTCCACACAGTGCGAAAATACAATCGCTAGATTTAGAGTGATTCTAAATTACTGTCCTACGATTATATCGATCGATATATGGAGAAGGAGTTCAGAAAGCTAATATTTAAGTATAAAAAGACTCCGACGAATTGAGAACCTCCTCCTTTTTTTGAAATCGGTTAAAAATTATTTCAAATGCATTACATCAATAAAACATAAATTGCTTACGTTCATCCTGATAATGTCAAACGAATAATAGACGTATTAATTATACACGCTCGAAACTAACAAAAAAGACATCTAATGAATTACTGATATTCAGTTACTGCCCGGCACTAGTTATTATTGTTATTTATGTGTGAGGGAAATATTAATTACCGTAATGACTGTTATATTTATTATTTTAAGCATTAGGTTTTGTTGTTTTGAAGTGGCACAATGTGTGTCAAAAGCTCGTCTTGGCAGCTGATAACTAAACCAAGATTTAGAAAACAGGAAATTATTCATCATCAGATTCCCATTGCCTTATTATTTTCATATAGATTCATCAAAATAAAAAATCATCAATGAATTTATTATAAAAATGAATATGATAAAATTGTAACGGAAGTTGATTGTACAAAAACTTGTTTATTATATTCGTGAGTGGCACTTCCTTCCGGCGCGATGGAGCGTCTCGCAAGATCCGGCCGTCGTCACGACAGCAACCGGTAGTAAAGAGTTTGTCGATATCAAACGACACTGGATGAGGTGAGGTTTCCTTCCAATGTTTTTATATGGGAAAGGATCATTTGCTGCTGGTAGTATATTCATATCCGCCCGAATAGCGACCACCGTACACAGGGTGTAAAACCTGCCATAGTGGTACACGCAAGTGTGTCGCATTCCGGGATCAGACAGTGTACATCCGGTTTTTGTCGGGGGTCTATAGTTGGGGTAGATTTGGGCGGTTTGCGGCTTTCTGTGTACTCTGACGCTAGACCCTCAACCACTTCTTCACCTTCTTGCCCATGGCGTAGTGTGAAGAAGCAGACCGACATGATTGTGTTGAGTAGCGGAGGATAGATCGTCTCTCGCTACTCGATACTCTAATTGGACGGCACAGTATAAAAAAATAAAGACTCGAGGTAACCTCTAAGGTATTGTGAGATCTAAAAGTTTTTAGTAGTTAAATGGGTACTTATCTCTACTATTCACTACTCTGCTGTTGGATTGGTTCATTTTTTATAACAGAAATCTGGTTAATAATTAAATCAGGGTCGTAATGGTAAGTACCTAACACGAGAAGAATTAAAGTAAAAGAATTGGGGAAGGGGGTTAAGCCCTTGGGAATCTTACTCATGAAACACCAAGTTGCCAGTTCCGATAGATTTTTGGTGAGACAGTGGAGCTACTTTGTTTGAGCCAGATGTAGACAACACTTTCTACATGGCTATAACACCTGACATACTACAAGCACACACAAAACATATTCATTAGTTCTGTCCAAAATATCCAAATTAGGATTTGTAATATTAATAGTCATTTGTAGAATTTTGCAAACACCAAATTGTTTCCCTTTAGTATTAAATAATATACAATTTCCACTCTGCATCATAAAGCTATCAGTATACAATTCAAAATAATACATTACTTATAAATAAAATTATCATGATTCATGAATGATGCCGGAGGGTATAATCCGACAATATCTGGAACGCCTGTTAACACATCTCAATCGTATATCAAGCGAGGTGCAATTAAACTCGATAGGGTTAACCTCCGGGCCACCACCTCATATATCAAGGTAAGATCTGATATTGCGCGCCGAAGGAAATCGGTAAATTTTAGTTGTTACAAATTTACTTTCCTATATTTTTTTAATATTGACATACCTTATGCAAGCTAACGCAATTATTGCCTTTTTGTATTAGTAGCAGTGTACATAGATTCAAAAACTGGTGAGATCTTCTACTTCAAATCTGAAGTCTAGCAATCAAGATTAAACAAGAAAAACTATCAGAGGGCAAATCTCACGGGTCTAAGAAAATTCACCATACAAATAACCCATCATATTGTAACAACAAAGCAGTAACAGTTGCTGGTCGTAAATAACTGGCAGCCATTAAACACGATAATATCCGCATTGCCGGACGAACTGCTTCCAGATACAAATCAGATATTGCACTGTATTTATTGTACCATGCTCCTAACATATTGCTTCATCTACACTTCCCGTTGATTATTAAGGATTGACTATGGTGTGGTTAGTATTGGTTGAACTTTTTTGCATGACTTTTGATCATGACTGCTTTAAGTGGGCGTTAAAAACTACCTAACTTATTCGGGGCTTGCCCAATGTTACTCAGTTGCCCTCATAATGTCGCCGAGTTCTACATGATCAGAGTACTTCTATTTTTTACTAGCTGGTGCTCGCGGCTCCGCCCGCATGGAGGTCATGTTTGGGAGAAAAAGTATACAATACAAAATACCAATTTTCATGCGTTTAACTTAAAAAATGACGGATTTTCATACAAACTTTCATTTCCTATTTTACCCCCTTAGAGGCGGAATTTCCGAAAATCCTGAGACATATATTTTTTGTTTTTAACTAAAAGGCCAAATACTAATTTTCATGAATTTAACTTCAAAAATGACGGATTTTCATACAAACTTTCATCCCCTATTTTACCCCTTCAGGGGTGGTATTTCCAAAAACCCTTCCTTAGTGGATGCCTACGTTATAAAAGGTACCTACTGTCAAAATTTCAAGTCTCTAACCCCAGCCGTTTCGGCTGTGCGTTGTTGTGACTGATTAGTCAGTCAGTTTCTTCTTTTATATACAGATGTTTCTTTGATTCGCCAAACTAATCATGCTGCATTTGATGGTAACTGCAACACCGTCCAGACAGAGTATAGAAAGGCCAGAGATTACCTCTCGTTATTCGACAACGTTGTGCAGGCTTGCTCAATTGCTTTTTTATGCGTCTCTTAAAGCATCCAACGTTATAGAATTGTGAGAAAACTGTTTAATGCCATGGGTCGTATGGTAAATAAAGTTTCTGCTTTCTGGTGCAAAAGTATATAATATATGTAACCAACTGGGTAGCGATTACAATACAAATGATGAAATATTGGCTTCGGCGAGTCACGTTCCAAGTCAGCCAGAGTATATCCAGTTACTTTATGCCGGCATAGTGCTGGAGACCGTCTATGGTGATATGCCTCTCGACGGCCATTATATTTAGATTGTATTTAAGGAACCAGACATTTTTGATAATTGGCAGACCTTACAGATTGTGATGACTTCCTATGATTGACTCTGGGGTTCAGCTGGTATTATGTACTTACATCAGTGCATTTAGAAACCAGACAACGTAGATTTCGTTTCCAGGCCATTTCGGTTTCAGAATAATATGACTAAAATATTAGTCATAGTAAATTGTACATAATAAATGCTATCAAAAACAATATAAGCAATTAAATCCATACGTGTCGTAAACCTGTCAGTTATTAAAATTATGATAAACAACAATATAACACTTACGTTTCGTATGAAATAACAGGTAATAAATAATGCTCAATTAACATTTCACAATAAAATTCAAAGATATTGTATATTTTATGAACATAATAATTCCCACAAATACTATTTTGAGTCATTCATATTTAAATAGTAGTTCAAAACACTGTACCACTTTCATTTCGATACTATGAAATTGCTTTATTTGAAAACGCTAGAATACTTTATAGATTTAAAAAGAACTAATATATGACTTCTTTTTCATAAGAGCATCGGATCGATTTGACGTAAAATCCGATTCATACCATTCCAGTAGAATTCCAGTCGAGATCCAAACCAGAACAGCGCTGGACTGAAATGGTGGTTGTTTAAATTATTTCAGTCATTTATAATCATAAAAAGTACACCGACTTCAATAAAAACAAATTACGCGTCCCTATAAAATTTGAGGGTTGCCCTCGATTTTTCTGAGATCCCATCATCAAATCCTGACTTGGTGCCAATGGGACCTGGGAAGTATACACTTTAAAAAAAAAAAGAATTTCACGAATCGCTCCAGGCGTCTTCGAGTAATCGGGGAACATGCATAAAAAAAGATTCCGATGAATTGAGAACCTCCTCATTTTTTTGAAGTCGGTTAAATATACGTTGCAATTCAACGGATTCAACACTAAAATGACAATGATATCAAGAAAGCTCACACGTTCAAATTCTCCCCGGAATGAGTTTGCGTGCTGGATTTGAAAGTACACTGCCTAGCCTGAGGACTGAATCTCTCACTAGAATCAGTGCCAGGTTACATTATTTTAATTGCAATCCACAAATCTGTTGCAAAAAATGGGATATATCCTATAACGCTAATATTATTATGAGCACTTGTTGATTTAGTTAGCTGAACGAACACAGAATGTACTTCAGAAACTGTTGGCACATTGGACACTCGATTCAATACTTAAAACTTCCTAACCGATAACTGGATAAAGGGATGCAACACAAGCGACGTGGGGATAATTTATTTGTAAGTCGCTACCAAGAAACAACTTTATGCAGAACACCGTATTCATTAATTAATAAACTGCCTAGAAGGCATTGTGACTGCCTCGGTGGCGCAGTTGTAATTGCGTACGCTATACGACTGCTGTGCTGAAGTGTCGGGTTCGATCCCCGGGTCGGGTAAGAGTGATGTTGGGTTCCAATATCACGAAATACTTTGCATCAGCCCGGAGTCCAGAGGATCACGAAATATTCAGCATTAGTTCAGAACGGTGTTCAGTATGACGATAGGCTCGCCTCTTATCACAACATGGGACGGTAACAAGCTCGGTGAAATATGGTTGTATTAGTATTGTACACTTCTGCCTACGCCTTCAGGGATTACAGGCGTGAGTACGTATGTCAGTATGTATATTCATAGTCATTATGTCGTATGTATATTACGTCATATACATATTACATATACACTCACGCATGTAATCCCCGAAAGGGTAGGCAGAGGTGTAACCAGTACACCCACATTTCGGCGAATTTATTACGGTCCCATAATGTGATAGGGGTAAACTTATCGCCATACAGGGCACAATTCCAGACTTCAGGCTGATACTGAGTATTGCTAAATAGAAAAACCTAATATCACTTTACCCGATCCGGGGATCAACCCGAGACCTCAACACAGTAGTCGTAAAGCAAGCGCAATTACAACTGCGCCACCGAGGCAGTCACTATGGCGTATTTATTAACTAATAGAAAAGCATAACTCCGTCTAGTTTGCTATTACAGCTCTTTCCAAATCACTTCCAGTCCCGCAGCACCAGTAGAGCAGTACTCACTGTGCTCAGTTGGCATAATATCAGAGCGTGGTAATTTATAGTACATGGAAGGCGTAAATCAAAGCGCCGGCGCACGCCCTCGTAAATCCAATAATATTATCCTGTGCCGTTCTGGCATGGGACGTACGCAAGAATAGTGTGGGTCTGTCCCCCACAGGAAACTGTTTTAACATGACACGTGATTTTTGAAAGTTTATATTGCAAGTATCTAGATGTGCAAGGCAGATGGCGATATATAAATAAAAATATGAATACCCAAATGGCGAGTGATGCGAGTGATACTATATAAAGATTTAATTCTCGTAACATAAGAAGTTTTTTCATACGAAAATTCTTTAAAGTTCATGACTCCGTTCCGATGTCTTGACGATTATTTTCAAATGTATCAAACTATTTGACACATAAGAAATATTTAAGAAAGGCGCTTACAGTTTGATTGTAATACTTTATTTTTATCTACATTATAACTATCTTCTAAATAAATAAATAAATAACACCCAACAGTCACATACCACATCGATCCCACACTAAGATACGAGTCTTGTGTTGTGGGTATCAGGGACTACGAGAGACGCACGGTCTCACAATACCCAGACCCGGTACACAAATATCTGCATGTCACACAAACATTTGTCCTGGTGTGGGAATCGAACCCACAGCCTCTCGTTTCTCAGCCGGCTACTCGCCTACTACGCCAAGGAGGCTGTCTGTCTGTGAATAAAAGAGTCGGATTTCATTGTTAATATATTTATTATTATAAATATTATTGCCCCCCAGCCCGCACTGCACCCGACCCATGACATTTGGGGCGAGGCGATAATTCCCCCGTAACTGCGAGCTCTGATGGCGTCTCACGGTGGTTAAGATTATGTGCTTTATGGCGCAGATATCTGTTAACTTTCTGATAAACAACTCTTTGAAGTCGTTTCAGATATTTTTTAACATAAACATTATGTAGTATCGGATTTTGACGTAAACGAGTTCCGGGTGGTTTTATCTATGTGATTTATGTGTAATTTGTTTTAATAGTCATATGTCAGTACTGTCATATGAGTTAGATAGGGCGGTCACATCTAAAGAATGTGTCCGGAAACAGTCAAATGGTCATACACTGAGCACATTGATAGTGTTTATCAAAAAACTAACATACATACACTCACGCCTGTAATCCCCGAAGAGGTAGGCAGAGGTTTAACCTGTACACCCACTTTTCGCCGAATTCATTATGGTCCCGTAATGAGATAGGGCCTGAGAATATCGCCATACCGGGCACAACTCCAATCTCGGGGCTGATACTGAGTATTTCTAATAAGAAAAACCCAATACCACTTTACCCGACCCGGCGATCGAACCGCAGACCTCAGCATAGTAGTCATAACGCATGCATAATTACAACTGTGCCACCGAGAAGAAAAAGTTCAACTCAAACGCAGTCATAAAAAAATGATTTCTTTTTTAAAATGGTATATTGGTATTTTAATTGTTGTTGCTAAACATGGCTCAAATTTTACCATAGTCATCATAAGAATACCCAAAGCCATCAAAAGTGCTAACAAGTGACAAACAGTATAATATTCAAATAACTTATAAAAGTTTTAACAGCGTCTACGAATTCTTGTGAATGTGACATTATGACTGGAAAATATATTACATTTGAGATTTATCGTCTGAAATATACAGCGTATTTAAAAGATGAGAGATCGTTTTTCTGAAAGATTAAATAGTTGGTATTTTTTGAAATATAAATTAATAAAACACAATCAAGGATACGCTTATAATTCTGATGGAAATGTGGAAGTAAAGCCACCGTCGTGCTTTACTAAAGTTAAAAGTAGCGTTAAATTTATAAAAATTACTATCGCTGAAAATTTTAATATTATGAATTTGCGAAAATCCCCAAAGATATTAGCCACACTTCAGAAAATAATCAATTCTACATCCCTATTTCAAAACTAAGAAACTACCACCAGCCTTTAAAATATTTTTATTCGTGAATAAAATCTTATCTAAAGCCTGAAAATTACTTCATATCGAAGGTAAAACAATTGTTATTAACGGAAACTATCGTAGGAGGCTGTTCCGTCTGCCCACACTAGAGACACAGTGCCATCTGTGTCAGTATTTCTAGGCTACAACTACACCTCAGTGTATTGTTGGAATACAACGTCTAGTATTCCCATTCAGCCTTCTATAACACTACCACGGACCATCAATGCACATGCAGTATCGTTCTGGCCGTTTGACTATCTGTAATGTCCACCCTAAACGAGTGTCGTGAAGATACACTATCTAAATGACTCTATCTTTGGATGTTCTGTGGGTGCAAACATGGTCGTAGAACGAAATTTACTTGTAGTGTCGATATTGTTCTTAGAACTAAGAATGTTTTCCTGAATGATTCTGTAACAATGTAGAAGGTTTTTTATGGGAGGACCGATTTATTGCAAAAAATATGAAATAATATAAACGCTAAAGAAGACTACAATACTGCAATGCTGAAAACAAGATCGCCTGAAGTTTATATTTAGAAATATTTTGAAAACAAAAAAAAGCAATTCCATTTTCACCATTTATTAAATAATAGCTGAAGCACACAAAAATAATAACAAATAGAAACATAATGCAGAAAATGATTTAAATTTGTAACACGCGTTAAAGAAACACAAAAGACGTCGGCGTATAGAAATAAGTAATAAAAAATATAAAACACGAGTGAACGCAAGGCAAACAAAAAGGCAAACAGAACTTGCCACATAAAGGGAAAAATTATTACGCTTTCAGCGGCACATTTAAGCGAAACATATTTCAAAAGTTTCAGCGTATTAAGCAACATTTATTTTGGCAGTGACTTGGCCATTACGCCGTTGGAAACGAGTGAGACCGGCGGTTATGAATAACTTTGCCCTTACTGCTTGTTCTAGACGTGACTTATCATACAAAAGTATTATATGAAATACCTATTTTAGTCCAATAATACTGGTGGAACGAATGAAACTCATATCAGTTAAATTTATACATTTTACACTAGCCCTGTATTTAACATTGTCCCACTGCTGGGCACGGGCCACCTCTACGAGTGAGAGGGGTTAGGCCTTAGTCCACCACGCTGGCCTAATGCGGGTTGGTAGACTTCACATACCTTCGAAATTTGTATAAGAATTCTCAGATATGCAGGTTTCCTCACGATGTTTTCCTTCACCGTTAAGCAAGCGATAATTAACATTTAATACACACATAAGAAAAGTCAGAGGTGTATGCCACTTGGGTTTCGAACATACGACTTTCGTCTTGACAGTCCGTACCGCAACCAACTAGGCCATCGCTGCTATATTAAATTTATAAGCTGGGTAAAAAATCTTTATTTGGAGTAGAGTCTGGAAAACTAGTGTGTAGGACATTTGATCATGTCTCACAAAATTGCACATCTGTAAATGTGAGAATTGGGAATTCAGAAAGAAGAAACCAGAAACTTCGCAGACCTTAAAAAAATGCCACGGTGACCTGTTACTTTCTTTTTCTGTGAGACATTGGTACTAACCCAGTCGAGTGGGCCAGTTCGTACTAATTTCAAAACTGTTTCTGCTCTACCACTTTGAAATATCCATACTCACCATCACCATCTTTAAGATGTTTATTAAGATATCTAAAAGTTAAAAGGGTATCCACACTTGCCTGCCTAGCAAGGATGTCACGAGAAATTTCAATTGATTCGTTATCCTTGGTTATAGCAACATAGTTTTATCGAATTCTGATAGTTTTATTGGAGATTTTTTGTGAAATATGGGGTGCATTGGTTGCGCAGTCAAGCATGGTTGACAGCACGACTTGCCGGCCTACCACCAGCTCTTAGAGCATTGTATTCGCATTGTAATATTACCATAATACTGCTTTAAGAGTTGGTGGTAGGCCGTCTGGTTGATATGAATTTCCCAGATCAAATCTATAGTAATTCTATAATAACACATTTATTGCTGAGCACTATAAATGCCTTGGTACAGCCACAGCGGGTCGAAGCCAGCTTTTTATTATTTACACTTGGCCCCACTACATTCAAGTATGAACATTTTCTTGGAAATTATGCTCGCACTTTATCATCATACAAGACAATGGAGTTATTGGGACTTGGCTCGGAATTACTTGTGAGATTTATCGTGTGTGCCTTTATTGTCCATATTCTAAGAAAATGTAGATTTTCTGTTTTATATTCGATTACTTCGATATTCATGTCTTGTTCTTGGTCGATTACGTCCGAGTAAATTGTCTTTTATTACCATTTTTTTTTCATTCTTAAAACTATGGACATTTATGTAACAAATAGTTTAACACATAGACACTCTACTCAACTAAATTTTATTTAAATAATATGTATTTCTTACTTTGAGTTCATTTTTATTTCATTATTTAAAATTTTGAAACGTTTTGTGTTAAATACAGCTATTGTATGTAAATATACAGTGACCTAATTGCGACATGTGTGCTGTTAGTCGTAGAGAAGTCTATTTTTTACCTAGTACACTCGTTCGTACTGCAGTTCAGTTGCATTGCAGTTCGTCAGTAATTTCAGTGGATTTAATGATCTTCGACCCGAAATATGACAGTGCTTGCCATTGGGCACGCACTGTCATCCTAGGTACTTTAAGAGTACCTATTGGGGTACTTTTAAAATATATACATACATACATATACAGTCACACAGGGGTAGGCAGAGGTGTAACCAGTACACCCACTTCTCGGCGAATTTCGGTCCCATAATGTGATAAGGGGCGAGCCAATCGCTATACCGGACACAGGTTCCAGACTCCGAGCTAATACTGAGAAACTCTAGATAGAAAAACCCAATATCACTTTACCCGACCCGGGGATCAAGTCTGAGACCACAGCTCAGCCGTAACGCATGCCCAATTACAACTGCGCCACCGAGGCAATCACTTGTGAAAATGCGATGGTATATGCCGACGGACTCACACATACGACCTACCGCCTAGTAAATAACAGAAAACAACTACAAATCATACCTTTCATCCCCATTTTACATACATAATTTAAAGACAGTCAAAACAATGTAATTACAGGTCTGTGTCAAAAGGGTGGATGTTAGTTCAGCGTTTGTTAGGAGCGTTGGGCGGGTCACCACGCCCTGCCTGCAGGGAGCCTTTTAAGGGCCAGGCGACATTTCAAATGTATTGAATGGAGTTCTTGTTATGCTATTCTTTGGAAGAGTGACATGCGGTATTTAGGTTCACGGTCGGAAATTAGATTCATAAAAAAAAGGTTTTTATAGTGAGAATAACATAGCAGCACTACTAAATGAAGTACGGTAGGTAGCGGCTTTGCTGTGCCCTGGCATTGCAAAAGTCTATGGGTGACGGTGACTACTTATCATCAGGTGGCCCGTCTGCTCGTGAGCCTATCCAGGCACTAAAAAAAATACTTCACATAATTGTTTTTTAACGTTAGATTACCAACTAGACTAAAATATTCACGTCACTTCTCCCCATTAATTACCAACACCCACGTCCTTCATACCAGCCCCGCCCATCACTAACGACGTCCTCGACAGTACACTCGGTTTAAAACTCTGTGACAGCACGCCCCGGCTCTTACTGTGCAGGTATATAACCCCCGGGTAGATATTGTGTACAGATTTTATTGTTAAAACCATAAAGCACTTTTTAAGCCTAATTTACAATACCACATAGTTTTACCTTAAAGTATCTAGTGTCATAGTTATCTAGAACTATGAAATATATACTGGTGGGTATCTGTATACATTTTTATCTAACTGTAAAGCGATTATATTGTGAAGAACCTGCCATAGTGATTCGTTTTTTTTAGTTCTTTTTTGTTGAATTCAGAAGTTAGCTATGATATTTAGTTTTTCAAACTGGCATCATTGTGGCTAAGATTGAGACGAATAAGATAAACATTTGAAAATATATAATTGGACTGTGCTGTGTGTATCGTTAGGTACAGATAAGTCACTCATCCATGCCTCGAGAAAAAGAAGTGATATTTGACTATATTTTGTCGCTATCCGGGCGGATATGAATATCCTGCCCCCAGCACTTGTTACTGTGTTGATACATAGGTGGTTACATTGTTGATATATTTTGGATAATAGTTATACTTAGTACTCTTTGATCAGCCTCATATTGGCATACAAGTGTTACTCAAAATTGTTCAACAATAAAATAAAATATTAACTAGATATGGCAATGAAATATATCTGCGACACATGATTATTCTGTTATTGTTGATCTTGTCTTGTTCAAAGAAAGTAGGAATACTTACTATGTGATCCACTAGTACGTTTACCGATCGGGCATATAAAAATTGATACTTTATTTCGCCTTCCTGGAATGGAAGTGGAAGTGGAAGTTGAGAGTGGGCGGAGTACAAAGCCACTTCAAGACTCGTGCTGAATGCCTCCAATCAACGCTAGTCTTCCATCACTCCTTAAACACGTACAATTCAAAAATTAATGGAAATACGATAATTTGATTTCCACTCAGGAGTTATAGCTCAAGGGTGCTTTGGTACTTTAAATAATTATGGAACGTAAATGGAAGATTTATTAATGGAATTGTCTTGACTTTAAATGCTGTTTTTAGAAGAGTAATAAACTTGGTAGGCATTTATGTAGCCCTGTCATTTCTAAAGGTAATTACGAGTTACTATTTTTAAATAGTATGCGTAAATTTTATTCGAATCTCGAACAAGAATAGACTGGGTTCATATTCTCGAGGGTATTATTTGTTGTTATTGACAACACTGTTATTCATTTCTACCTACTGGGCTGGTATTCCATCTTTTTTCAATTTTTAAATCGCTTGCCGCAACTGCAACTACAATTCAAAATATTATTTCTGTTGTATTAATAAAGAGCAAGGAAGAAATAAACGATTTATTTGTAACAATCTACAACGCGCACATACCAAAATTAAACATTTATTAACAAAAACTTTTGTAATTAAAAACTAAGAGGTTTTGCATTTGCGCGTCGCTGCTGTGATGGGTAATAATATTGTCTTCCAAATCTTGGAAAGCTGACTAAGTCATTTTAAATAGAGCATATAGAAATTGCTTAGTTATTGAGTTACCTACATTATAGTATGTAAAACAGCTCTTGTGCAACAAGTTTCGTTTATAGAATTGATTGTTATTAGAAGCCTGTAGCCATGAAGTTTGACAGCCTCCGTGACGGAGCAGGCGAGTAGCCGGCTGTGAAACGAGAAGCCGTGGGTTCGATTCCCACTCCGGGACAAATGTTTGTGTGACAGACAGATATTTGTGTCGACACGACACAAGACTCTTAGTAGGTCGAGGTTATGTGTATGACTGTTGGGTGTTATTTATTATTATTTATTATGAGGCTGGTAGTTGAAGAGATTCTAATAAAATTATAGAATTTAGAGTTGTGTTGTTAGAACAGCTTTTTGTAATTACCAATGCTCATACGGCTAGATTTCTTAAGTTTATTAAAAACAACTGTTACTCAATAATATCATGGGTTTACACTTCATAGTTGATGTATAATCAGCTGATGTTAATGGCTAGTGGTAACGGCCGTGCGTCCGCGCAGATAATCACAAGCGCGGTAAATCACACGCGGTCGTGACCTCACGTATCGGAGATCGACGGGATAGGGTTGGGTGTATTTACATTACTGACTTTCTACGCACTGTTTTAAAGATACACATAATAAAAGTACAAACAATTGCTTTACAATTAATATATATTTTTTTAATTTGTCTGGTTGGGTTTTTACAGACTATTGGATTCTCAAATAATGAAATTTACACTATAAATACAGAGGATTGCCGCGAATCATTTTTGAGGAATACTTTGCAATTTTTATGGAATAGTAAACTATACTCAAAAATTCTTCAGTTAACAGCTTTCATTAGTTCTTCTATTTATTGAGTTAATAATCTTCATTTGTTACTCTATTGTCAGTCATATAATAAGCGAGCTGTATTCGTTGTAGAATCGAAATAATATGGTTTCTATTTACGATAAATTTTAAGTGGATATGCAACCGAAGTTTTTGTATAATATGTTTTTATATTTATAACAAAATTAGCATAGCGTGCGACTTCATCCTTGTTTTACCTTTTAGTCAAAAACTCAGTATCACTTCTTATACTCAATAGTATCAAATGTTTAACATTTAAATGCGTTGGATGATTAAATTATATATCAGCCCACAGATTGATTTCCTCTGACGTCAAACATTCCCTCAAATAACAGGATGAAGTTTAATCATAGTCCCTCACGCTAGGTTGGAACGGATCAAAAAATAATAATTCGACGGTTGGCGGGCTATTTGATTTAAGTTAACTTTTTTGCGATATTGCGTTATATACATATTCGGAATTAGCACATTTTTCTGCATCTTTTGAGCATAGTTTAATTTTTTTGTGCAATTTTTTAGCGCTCAAATCAACTAGTAAACCAGAGCTTATTTTTTAAGACTCTTAATTTTTTTTTATTCTGGCACGGCAAAATGACCAAACTGCACCTGATGGTAAGCGCAGTGCCGTCCAATATGAGTATCGAGTAGCAAGAGACAATCTATCAGCTACTCAACAAAATCACACCGGCCTGCTTCTTCACACTACGCCATGGGCAAGAAGGCCAAGAAGCGGTCGAGGGTCTAGTGTCAGAAGGCAGCAAAACGGCCAAACATCATTCCCAAACTCTAGACCCCCGACAAAAACTAGCTATGAAAATAACCCATAAAGATGCAATACGTGCTCATGCTAGTAATATATTAATTCTACTAACAGTAACTTCAAAAATGTTGCTAAAATTAAATAGCCCGTTGACATTTT
This sequence comes from Laothoe populi, assembly GCA_905220505.1. Lineage (NCBI taxonomy): Eukaryota > Metazoa > Arthropoda > Insecta > Lepidoptera > Sphingidae > Laothoe > Laothoe populi. The sequence continues at coordinate 1,054,950 of HG992154.1, read as the reverse complement.
CTTTACAGACCGATGCAACCCTACACGGCAGGTCGTGCGAACATTATTGAATATTGCATATTTCCCTCATATCGTCCCGCGTAGCCGCTCGGTACCCCGCACCACCCCACTCCACACATCTCATTGTTCCAACGCTACCGTATTTCACTACTAGTTACTGGGATTTATGCTTTAATATTCCATAGCTGTCGACTACATCGATGTGATCATTTTCTTGATATTTTAATGTTTAAATCGGCTGTGAATATTTGTAGAAATCTCCACAATAAATATTCTATCAATGTAATTGATCCTAGATTAAGAAATAATGTGAAATTCATACATGAAAATTACTGCCTCGGTGACGCAATTGTAATTGCGCATGAGTTACGACTGCTATGCTGAGGATCTCGGGTTCGATCCCCGGTTCGGGTAAAGTGATATTGGGTTTTTTAGAATTTTTCTATTTAGAAATACTCAGTTTCAGCCCGGAGTCTGGAATTGTGCCCGGTATGGCGATAGGTTCACCCCTTATCACATTATTGGACCGTAGTAAATTCGGCGAAAAGTGCGTGTACTGGTTTCATCTCTGCCTACCCTGTGGGGGATTACAGGCGTGAGTGTATATGTATGTCTTGTATGAAAAATACAATTGTAGAAATCCAGTGGTGCCTGAAATGTGATGTAGTGAAAATGATTTGAATAAACACACCGATAAGATTTAAAGAAGATTTATTTATATTCTAATTCTATGGATAATAAAAATAAAAACAATTGAAACCGCCACCTAAAAAAATATATGCAAAAATTCATATTTAAGTTTTTGCAACAATATCACGATAGGCACATTTATTTTTCAAAAGACATTTCATATAATATATATATTTAAAGTAAGCTTTGGCTTCTTGGTTTAACTTTTACTTTAATATTTTACATAATATCTACTGTGAATTGAATTACATCCTTTCATCTATGTACACTACTCTAAAGGCAATAACATTAAATCTCAAATACTTTTCAAACCCAACCTTCTTGTAGACTAACCAAACATTACTAAAGTGAAATTATTGCATAATGCCCGGTTGGAAACGGAGAACCAATTTGCCTGAAGCCATAGATTTACTTAACTCCCATGCACAGAACAAATGCTTGTGAAAGCCTAAGATCGACCCACAATTTGCCTACTTTGTAGTGATGGAATTGTTTTTCCTCTTTTTATGGCTTTATTTTACTGTCTTTTGTCTGCAGCTCCTCTGAGATTTAGAGGTACTAGACTGATAGGGGACTGTGCCCTATATAATTAATAAATACACCCAATGTTTTTCTCCATATAAATATTGTCCCGAGATAGATAAAATTTAGCTTTTGTATTAATACAGTAGCTGTCTTCATTCTAAATTCAACTTAAATTCGTTAGGCCGTTATAGTAGACTAGCTGTTGCTCGCGGCTCCACCCGTGGGAAGGTTATTGTAGTTTTAGTACGGATCCTTATTTTTTTCCTGCAATTACAATAGCCTATATTAATCAGTGATAATGTAGCATTCAAATGGTGTAAGATTTTTTAAAATCGGTCCATTACTTTTTGAGCCAATTCGTTACAAACATACTTACATACAAATCTTTTCTCTTTATAATATTAGTATAGATAACAATTATACATCATTTTTGTGATTGATTTGATAGCGAAAAAGCTCTATTATATTTATTATCATTAGGAATTAGTTTTTCTTATCCTGGCACGGCTACGTGACCACACTGCACCTCATGTTAAGCGCAGTGCCGTCCAATTGGAGTATCAAGTAGCGAAAGGCAATCTATCCCCCGTTACTCAACACAATCATGCCGGCCTGCTGTGTAGCTTCTTCACACTAGGCCATGGGCAAGAAAGTGAAGAAGCGGACGAGGGTCTAGTGTCAGAGTACTCAGAAGACTGCAAAACGGCCAAACATCGTACCCCAACTCTAAACCCCGAGAAAAACCGGATGTACACTGGATGATGCGACATACTTGTGTGCCACTATGGCGGGTTTTACACCCTGTGTAGGATGGTAGCTATCCAGGTGGATATGAATATCCTGCCACCAGCAAAGTTCTTTTATCATAACGTTGAGTAACGTTGAAATAACACTTTAAATTATCTAATAAGAATACGTTAAATTCCAAGTTTATAAACAACATCATTTGATTGGTTTGCTAACTGCATCGACTTGTGCAAATGTGATAATTTATCGAAGGACGTCAGTAAATAAATACACCCAACAGTCACACACATAGTTCACGCACTAGGCAAAACCAGTATAGTGGGTACCAACAACTACGAAGGACTACGGTCCTACACCACCCAGACCCGAAACAACCATCTGTATGTCACACAAACATTTGTCTCGCTGCGGGAATCGAACCCACGGCCTCTAGTTTCACAGCCGGCTACTCGCACGCAGCGCCACGTAGGCTATCATATAAAAACTAGCACAGTTGCAACTAAATATAAACCTTTATAGCCCGTATAATAACTTATTTGTCTTGTATTTTATCTTGTGTTATTTTGACAGCCTCAGTGGCGCAGTAGGCGAGTAGCCGGCTGTGAAACGAGAGGCCGTAGGTTCGATTCCCACACCAGGACAAATGTTTGTGTGAAAGACAATTTATTTGTGTCCGGGGTCTGGGTGTTATGAGACCGTGCGTCTCTCGTAGTCCCTGATACCCACAACACAAGACTCGTATCGTAGTGTGGGGTCGGGGCTGTCTATGTGTGTGACTGTTGGGTGTTATTTATTTGTATTATAAATGGAATAGTATTATGTGTCAATTCTCAACTCGCAGTAAAATCAAAGTTCACCGATTTCCCATCACTGCGCGAGCTACCAGTCGGGCTATCACGACCGGTATATTTACGAGCTAACCTCTACGATATCGGCTCATTATTTATGACTCTTTCATATTTTTGTTTTATACTATTACTTATAGAGTTGTGTATGCTTACAGTTTTTATACATAAGATACCACCAGACTGTTTCTTGATTGTGACATAGAGTGGATTACCGTAAAGAAAATTTAAATGTGTAAAAAATTAAGTAAGATTTAAGCTTATATTTTCATACTAGACCTAGAGCGCACTATTCTTATAAATTAAGTCACTTGCAAATTACTTGACATACAAAAAGTCACATACTGTCATTTTTTTTAAACACCCAACAATCACAACATCGCCCTGTCCCCACACTAAGATACGAGTCTTGTGTCGTGGGTATCAGAGACTACGAGAGACTTTCGGTCTCATAACACCCAGACACAAATATCTGTCTGCCACGCAATCATTTTTTCCGGGTGGGAATCGAACCCACAACTCTCGTTTCACAGCCGGCTACTCGCAAACTGCGCCACGGAGGCTGTGGAGGAAAGAGGCAACATTATATCCTAATTAGATTCAATACTTTAAACTAATATGTGTAATGGATCGTTTTAATATTTTATTTTTGTGTATTATCCTCCACGTCTGTATTTTGTTCAAATCAAATATTTGTCCGATAACCAATTGATAAAATATGGTTATGGTTTTAAATGCTGATAGTGAAGCTTTCTTTCTGGTGTAAACGTTATCTTAGGTAAATGTATTGAGAAATTTATCTAAACTTTGTAGGAAATATCTATTTAAGATTTTAGGTCGGCATGGTTGTATGTTTCGTATTAAGTAGCGAGGTATACATTGATTCTCGCTACTTGATACTCTAACTGACGCCACTGCGCTTACCATCTGGTGCAGCGTGATCACTTTTCCGTATAAAAAAGAATAGTTCAAATTATAAGTAACAGTAGTCTATAGCCAATCTGTCCAATATTTTTTTCGAATCAGTATTGCGATTCAGTACCAATATACAATCGACGGTGTATCATCAACCTTGGACAAAGCAGTATCGTCTAAGAAAAAGCGCGTTCCCACATCAGCAGGAATAGCACGAACGAACGTCTTAAACAGAAAAAATGATATCGTGCTGGCTGGTATTATAACACACTTAATTATTACAAAAGTAACATCCCCTTGGGGTGGGTATATTTTGTTTTTTTATACTACGATGGTGGCAAACAATCTTACGGCCCGCCTGATGGTAAGCAGTTACCGTAGCCTATGGACGCTTGCAGCACCAGGAGCATCACATGCGCTTTGCAGACCCTTCATATACCTATTTACTCCCTTCTTCAGACGAACTAATAAATATAAATAACACCCAACAGTCACACACATAGCCTTGACCCCACACTAAGATACGAGTCTTGTGTTGTGGGTATCAGGGACTTTCGGTCTCACAAAATCCAGACCAACCAACACAAATTTCTGTCTGTCACGGAAACATTTGTCCCGGTGTGGGAATTGAACCAACGGCCTCTCGTTTCACAGTCGGCTACTCGCCAACTGCGCCACGGAGGCTGTCATGTCATGTCATGGAACTATCTCCAAGAATAACACAAAAAGATGTCAGCTTGTCACGCCATTAAATTCATGCATTTGCATGCATAAGCGGGGATCGAATGAGTTATCTCATTAATGCAGTCCGTAATGTATTCGGCGACACGGCAGACGGCCGGAGGGTGCGCCCGTCAACCGACGTCACTGCGGAGGTAATAAATTGTGTAATTTTATGCGCCGTGGTATAGTAAGTGTTATTGTCAAGTTTCTTGACGGAGATTTCATAGTCGTGTGTCATTTTGTTTTATTCATGTATACGCCCGTTACTGCGAAAGGAGACCATGCCGAGCGAGTTCTATTTATTTTTTGTTTTATTTATTTTTTGCCGTCCTAAAAAATATACTATATGGAACTGAAGCTTATCTGCTGATAGAAGTATTCATATCCGCCCGGATAGCGACCACTGTACACAGGCTGTAAAACCCGCCATAGTGGCACATGCAAGTGTGTCAGCGGGATCAGCCAGTGTACATCCGGTTATTGTCGGGGGTCTAGAGTTGGGGTACGATGCTGTTTTGCGGCCTTCTCTGACACAAGACCCCCGACCGCTTTTTTACCTTCTTGCCCATGGCGTAGTGTGAAGAAGTAGACCGGCATGATTGTGTTGACTAGCGGGGGATAGATTGTCTCTCACCACTCGATACCTTGATCGGATGGCACTGCGCTTACCATCAGATGCAGTGTGGTCTTTTTGCCGCGCCAGGATTAAAAAAATCTAGCGTCATCAATTACCATTGTGAATTTAATAAGATGTATTATGGATATATTCATATAATATATTGGTAATTTCGTAAATGGATTATTTCACGTATCATTTATAATTCTAAATTCATTTTTACCTGCGAAAATCGAATTATATTTTATCAAGATACTTTAAACAGAAAGTTATTAAAAAAAATACACAATCTTAATTATATTAATTGATTCAAATAGGCTGGTTTTGCCAATCAATTGGGTGGTCCAAAACCAAAAAACATATACTATTGAAACTTTTTGCTTAACGGATCTTCTTAAATCTATACAGTAGTTTTTAAGAGTTTTTATTTTGTATAATATATGTACGTCACTGGCTGGGTTCCCTATTGAAAACCAGCGCTACAGTATGAGTTAGCCTGTACTGCAGCATGTAACTGAATAGGGACTCTCATTGTTGGTTCGATTTTTTATACGTGTTAGTTCTTGTTTACGTTCCAACAATAAAAAATCTTTTTTTTCTTTCACTCGCTATCAGCACTACCTGTTTATTGAACTCAAGTTGTAAACAAGTGTTCCACTCATTGTGTCCCTCCCTTACTCATCAGCCGGCGGGCGCAACGCCTCTTCCATGTCCCGCATCAGATATGCGCCGATTTATAGTCAGACCGCCTTAATTGCGGACCGATTACGCCCGCAACAGACCGACAATTTCAATTTGTTATTATAGACCCTTAAAATGACTGATCTGCTGTACGTTAACCACATATTGATGAAATTAGACGTCGTGAGTGATTCAATCTGATAGAATCAAGCCTGACACATCTTTTTTTTTAATGAAGCAGACGAGCAGACGTGTCACCTGATGGTAAGTATACACCGCCACCCATAGACTTCTGCTATGCCAGGGCACAGCAAAGCTGCTGCCTACAATTGCATCTTTAATACACTGATGAGTTTAGAATTTCAAGGATGCATTTTTGGAAAAGTATCAAACAAGCAGGTTGGTCACTAGAGTGTTTCAAAATAAACAAATAATTTCAAAATAATGCTTTTTCGTAGGTAATTGCGTAGATAATGCTGACAAAGGACCAATGATTGTATATCAAATAAAGTTCTACATAGGATGCAGGCGAAATAAATCTTAAAAATCCAATTTAGTCTGTGGGAAAATTTTAAATTTGATGGACATTTTAAAATTAATATTAAGAGCTCAGATTTTGTCACAATTTTGTTTGTAGCATAAGTAAGTTTAGTAGTTTTGTTTGTTTTGAGTTTAACATGAATTTGAAAAAAACGTATCGTTTTATTTTGGAACACCATATTGGTGACCTGATAAGTGTGTACCGCTTTCTATGGAACAAGTTCAATACTAGAGCTGTCAGCGCGTTTATATTTTTTTATGAAGGAATAGCTTTCTTTGAACATTCCTAAGTCATATGTGGAAATACGACAGATGAAAGCTAATTCAGTGCTGGGTGAGGAAGAAAACTCGAAGCAAATTGTAACATTGAGGAACGTCACCTGTCTAAATGTTGGTGAATCACAATTTATGGTGTTTTAAGTACTTCTAAAGTAAGCTAAACTAGTAACCGTTGACCAAGATTGCGGCATCCGAGAATACTGCACATACGGTGTCTATTTTAATCCTTGATCAGTTTGTTGGGTATTTCAATCTTTGATTGGCCACGACAGTAGTTCTGCCGATGGCAATAGGTTTACCCTTCTATAAAATCAATTTGGTGAACTGGGGATATTCTGTCTGCCCTTTTGGCGTTACTGTTGTAAAAAAAACTCCAAAGATGCAGTTTTTTTTTATCCTGGCACGGCAAAGTGACCACACTGCACCTCCCTCCCAGTGCCCTCCAATTAGAGTATCGAATAGCGAGAGACAATCTATCCCGCGTTACTCAACACAATCGTACCGGCCTGCTTCTTCAGACTACGCCATGGGCAACATAATGAGCAGTCTAGTGACAGAGACCAGAGTACACAGAAGGCCGCAAAACGACCAAACGTCGTAAGTAATTTATACTGAATTTTTGTAAATCTTTCTAAGCTTAAGGACATTATTTGTCTTTCACATTATCTCTGTTGATTTGTACATACAATTTTATAATATTATACATCTGAAAGTCACACATATAGTCTTGACTCTACACGAGGTCTAACCTGTATGGTGCTTATCAAGAACTACAAACAAAGACAAAGGTCCCAACACTTAGACACAACAATTTGTTGACCACAGAAACATTTGTCTCGACACGGAAAGTAAACCTGCGGGCTTCTGGTTTTTCATCTGGCTGGTAATCTACTGTATTCTAAAACATTAAAATAGGCAACTAATATTTTTCCTGTCGTGTCATTTCAATACCTGGTTACTTCTTTTTCAAACAACCGTTGACATTTATTTTGTTATATCTTAAAATGAATAAAGTAATACACCCAGTACACACTTAGTTCTGACCCCACACTAGGTTAACTAGGTTAGGAACTACTAGGGATTATGTTCTCAAAACAGCCAGACCCGTAACAAATATCTGTGGGCCACACAAATATTTATTTTGGTGCGGGAATTGAACCGACAGCCTCTTGTTTCATTGTCGCCTACACGCACACTTCGAATGTAATGGTATTCAAATATTGTATACTAGCTGTTGCCCGCGACTCCGCCCGCGTGGTAGTTATTTTGATAGAAAAGGTATAAAATCCTTGGAGTCCATCTTACTATATTATATGTAGGAAACATGCAATTTCCTTGATAAAAATATAGCCTATATGCTATTCCAGACTATAATCTATCTTTGTACCAAATTTCAGCCAGATCCGTCCAGCCGTTGTAGTGTGATTGAGTAACAAACATCCATCCATCCAAACATTCGCATTTATAATATTAGTAGGATTAGGAATCACAAATAAATTGTTAATAATAAAATCTATTTAATTAATATTAAAATAATCACATTCTGATATATAAAAAAATTCAAGCTTCTCGACGTCCTTCCAAACAAACTTCCCAACCATAAAACAGCCTTTAATAAAACCGATTTAATCGTATATTTCATTACACAACACACGGAAACCAGCATAAAATTCCCATCAAACGGTAGAAACGTAAATATGAAATAATAAAATCCGTCATATAAAACATGGGTATGTAGGTACACCACTTAGTGCCGGCTGCCACGACCATTCTTCTTCTTTATGATGTCGATTCACCCCCCTGAATGCGCTCGAGTATCTATAACTCGAACGCGGAGGGTTGGGAACGTTTTTCGGCTTACACGGGTTCGTATTATCGAGGTTATGACTTTTTTACACGTAAAAGCTCTTGAAATAAATTATTTATTTATTTATATATAAGGTACACAAACAGCACTACATATTAATATATTACATCTGAGATCCTGAGAATCTCTGAATTGCTGCCGGAACCATCCTTGCGCGGTACCTCTACGGCACGTCTCTTTTAGGGCTGGACATTCTCCATAGACAACATAACATAACAAAAAGTAAATTAGTTATGGAAAATTAATTTAATATAAGTTTAATTTTATAAATTTGTATTAACTATACTATTACAATTATATAAAATTAAACTTAATACAAAACTAAAACACTTTTCTAGTGATGGTCAATTCGGAGATTAAAATAAAAATAAACCATTATAGGAAGGGTAAATATAGCAGTTACTTTTATTCTAAACTAGCTGTTGTATTGATTAACGTATATAAGTTACGTTAAACCGAGTTGTTCGATATAAAGAGGACACCAACGCGAAGGTTATACAACGCTACGCTATTTTTACAGCCCCGGGGTCATCCCTTAAATTCTTTTTATTGCCGCCCTTGTAAATCATTGCGTAATGCTTCAGTGCATTATCCGTCCGGGGAAACTTCATTATGGCCGGTTTAATGGTTCGAAGGAGCGATAAAATCTAGCTGGCTGTGGCGAGGCCGGCATCAACGCGTAATAGCTGAGGTGACTATGTAAATCGGGAAATGTGGATTGTTCCTACAACATGTCAATATGGTAGTTTCCTGTGTTTAATGTTGTACATTATTCGATATGCAACCGAATATAATACAAACAGCCTCCGTGGCGCAGTTGGCGATTAGCCGGCTGTGAAACGAGAGGCCGTGGGTTCGATTCCCACACCGGGACAAATGTTTGTGTGACAGAGAGATACTGGTTTCTCATATTTACGCGAATATTATACATTGAAATAAAACGAAGTTTACGGATTATATCGCGGTTTATTTTACTTTTTTAACCCGACGTTTCGAAGACTTTACAGCCTTCATGGTCACGGGGGAGACTGAGTTGTATGTCATCTCGAAAGTGTAGTGCAATGTTTCTACCCTCAATGTAGTTGATATTACATTTTTATTTTGATGTAGTCCGATCTACGCAGAAAGAGCTCACAGTGTCATGAGGTCTGGCAGTTGGTCTTTTGGGTTCCGATTTAATTAAATGTATAATTGGATCCCAGGCTGGTGCTAACTTCCAACCATCTTCTCTATTGAAATTAGGATGTTTTTTAATTTCAATAGCCTCGCGGATCATCCTAGGTAGGAATCGGTGTTCTTTGGCAAGGATTTGTGGTTTATCAAATCGAAGATAATGTTTGGAGCCTTTTTCTGAATGTTCAGCAACTGCAGACTTCGTCGACAGTTAGCACCAGCCTGGGATCCAATTATACATTTAATTAAATCGGAACCCAAAAGACCAACTGCCAGACCTCATGACACTGTGAGCTCTTTCTGCGTAGATCGGACTACATCAAAATAAAAATGTAATATCAACTACATTGAGGGTAGAAACATTGCACTACACTTTCGAGATGACATACAACTCAGTCTCCCCCGTGACCATGAAGGCTGTAAAGTCTTCGAAACGTCGGGTTAAAAAAGTAAAATAAACCGCGATATAATCCGTAAACTTCGTTTTATTTCAATGACAGAGAGATATTTGTGTCCGGGGTCTGGGTGTTGTGAGACCGAAAGTCTCTCGTAGTCCCTGATACCTACAGCACAAGACTCGTATCTTAGTGTGGGGTCGGGGCTTTGTGTGTGACTGTTGGGTGTTAATAAAAAAAAATACGCAAAAGAAACCCATTTCCGAAAACAGAATCCAAATTGCTTGAAAATGGTTGCGTAGTGCAAACATATCGCTATCTCCAACGCACAACGTCACAGAAATAGCCATTCTGAGAACCGTGACGTGATGTGTCATATCATGCATCCTTTTACTGTCATTTTACAATTACCCCTTCCATGGATATAGTCTTGTGCCCTTGGTGGAGAATATTTTTAGACCAGGAATACCTTAAGGGACACCTATATTCGGCAATACATTTAACTGTCAAATGTGTAGATTTTTTTTTATCTTGGCACGGCAAAGTGACCACACTGCACCTGAAGGTAAGAGCAGTGCCGTCCAGTTTAGCAAGGAATAATCTATCCCTCGCTACTCAACACGATCATGCGGCCTGCTCTGTAGCTTCTTCACACTGCGCTATGGGGCAAGGAAAAAATTGTATCAAAAAGAGGTGTGACTCCTGGTCTTTCGCATACCATCTAAATGTTTCAGGTAGTGAGCTCACCCACTATGTGATACGTTATGCATGATGGGTTTTATATTATAAGAAATAAAACTCACAGAAAAATAAATAAAGGTATAACATTGAAACAAGATCGAAGAAATAAAAACTGCAATCGTAACACGGCCAGTAATAGTGTGAACGTAGAAATATATCAGCAAAAACCAATTAGGCACGAAAAACATTATAATATTGCCAGTGATCATTTGCATCACCCAGTTTGTCAATCACAATATTACTAAATACATACTAATACACATACACTCACGCCTGTAATCCCCAAAGGGGTAGGCAGAGGTGTAACCAGTACATCCACTTTTCGCCGAATTTCGGTCCCATAATGTGAGTCTATCGCCATACCGGGCACAGATTCCAGACTCCGGGCTAATACTGAGGAATTTCTAGATTGAAAAACCCAATATCACTTTACCCGACCCGGGAATCGAACCCGAGACACAGAAGTCGTAAAGCATGCGCAATTACAACTGCGCCACCGAGGCTATCAGGCAATATTACTAAATATAAAATTATTGATAATATCCTTAATGAAAAACGCTTTATTTACTCAGGACTGTCCACCAGCACCCATGGTATACGCCGGTTTAATAGCAGACAATACATCACTTGCAATTTGTTGCGATAGCGGCGCGATAGGTGGCCACTGCCAGCGCTGGATTGTGTTTTATTGCTCTATAAAAACGTATGTATTACTTTTTGGCTCATCTTTGTAGAATTCGGGAGAGTAGGTTATAAAGACTTTGAAAACCAGCCCATGGCAGCTTCTATTATTGCACACAATCGAACTTCAAAATATATCTTAGGCGCTTCTTTGGCTAGCTACATGTTTCTTGCACATTGATAATGCCTCAGGTCTAATTGTGAATGCGTTACGACTTCTGTGCTGAGGTCTCGGGTTCGATCCCCGGATCGGGTAAAGTGTTATTGGGATTCTATTTAGAAATACTCAGTACCAGCCCGGAGTCTGGAATTGTAGCCGGTATGGCGATAGTCCCGCTCTCTATAATAAATTCGGCGAAAATGGGTGTACTGGTTACTCCTCTGCCTACCCCTTCGGAGATAACAAGCGTGAGTGTATGTATGTATGTACGTATATACACAACATTATATTGTAAAATTATTTAATACTACATAATTATTACAAACAAAAAATACACTCATTCTGCCAAACGTGAACCGAAGAAATGCTTATCATGGCCAAAATATTGTGTAAAAAACATATACTATTTCTTATATAAAATTCTATTATTATATCACAAAGGATTATCAAATTGATGAGCGTTCAAAAACGAACCAAACTCAAAATGAATATAAAGATAAAATCTCATAGATAAAATATGATTTCTATAAATCACAATACACGTAAATCCTATATTCTAATCACACAACTGCACACTCATCGAGACGTGATTTTTCAACTATCAATAAATGTAGTTCTTATAAATTTTACGTAACAGTTGGAGGCTATAATAAAAAGTCTCATTAAATAGGTAATATGTTAAGAAGAGCTTCATCATTACGGCTAATGCTGAGCTTTTACATTGTGATGTGCGGGTTCGATTCCCGCGGGGTGCTGCCCGGGGGTCCCCGTATTCATTGTCAAAGAATAACAAGAAAAGATGGGACGGTTAAGTAAAATTTATAGTCGGCTTAATTTATTTAAATATTATGACTGTATAAATATACTAATAAGAATGTATGTTGGAAAAAAAAATACCGCGTTTTTTAATCCGCAATGCTTTCCTTTAAGGTCTGGTATATGGACTGTTCGTGTGCAGTGTAGAGATTAACCTGATTCTAAATTAAATTAACATTAAATGGTTTCCTATATTTACGCGAATATTATACATTGAAATAAAACGAATTTTACGGATTATATCGCGGTTTATTTTACTTTTCGAAGACTTTTCAGCCTTCATGGTCACGGGGAGACTGTGTTGTATGTCATCTCGAAAGTATAGTGTAATGTTTCTACCCTCCATGTAGTTGATATTTCATTTTTTATTTTGTTTAGTCCGATCTACGCAGAAAGAGCTCACAGTGTCATGAGTAGCGTAGATCGGATCCCCCGTGACCATGAAGGCTAAAAAAAAAAAAAATAAACCGCGATATAATCCCTAAGATTCGTTTTATTTCAATAAATTAATATTTTTTATTAAATTACCTACTTGCGTGTTGGCCAGCATTTACTGTAAAAAAAGACAATCATGGGGACTGCCGACAGAAGTGAAACCTTACAACTTTGGAATGACTCTGTTTTTTTTGAGACAGCGTCCATGAAGTTAGTAGTTGCTTTCTGAACTGAAAACTTCTTTTGGCACGTTGAGTACTTTTGTGATGGGGAAAAACACTGTTTATTTTACTTTCGACGTAAGCACGCATATGAAGTCAATTAATATAATAATTAAGGTGTGAGTTCATAGCCGACTGCAAACAGCAGCAGCAGACGACGTGTCGCTGCGACACTACTGGTTTCTATGTATTTCTATGAGATATCTAGAGCTAGCGACGCGTCGCCCGACAACACGTCGCATCACCGCAGAGAAAGTGTCGTGCGACCGCAGATCAGTAGTGTCACCGACGCTGGAGCGATATCATGTTTCTTCTCGATAAATCTTCCTCAAAAAAATGAGTTTTCCGCTTCAGAGGAAAATAAACTAATAAAACAGGTGGCCCATGTCGCACTGTACGGTGCATCTCACAAAAACTATTTAAATGGTATCCTAAAGGATAAAATTTTGACGTGTGGCTTGTCGTTTTTTCTCTCTATACTTGTATAATAAAAAGACGTCATCCTCTTCTAACAAAAGATACAAAAGTAAATCGTAAATTAATAAAATCAATCATTAATTAATCGACATGTTAGCTTTAATTCAAACATCGGTTCTGTCCACATTACTCTTTGTCACTTGACACTCACTTTTATATTTGGGAAATGGGGGGCAAAAGCATAAAGGGCTTGCGGTCCCCGCCCTGGGGGGTCCGAATAAATCCAGCAGCGTCGTGAAATTGATACAGAATTCGGTTTTCATACGCACGGATTGAGTTTTACATTCATTGTTATTGAAATTGCCGTTCGGTAGTTATTAGGAAGATGAGTTCGTATTTCTTACCCCTTTTTAATAGTAATTAAGAATGAAAAAATATGGATTATGGTATAGCTATTGTATTATTCATTTTTGTTGGGGTCTTGTTTTATCCTGGCAAAGTGACCGCACTGCACCTGATGGTAATAACAGTGTCATCCAGTTAGAGTATCAAGTAGTGAGAGACAACTATACCTCGCTACTCAATACAACCATAGTGCCTTTAAATAGTAGTTGTAAAATTATTGCCATTTACATAAATGGCAATTATGGAATATATAACAGCACTTTAGGGTACGCAAAAGGCATCATTCGTGTTAGTTTTTTATAGCATAGTCTGGCAAACAATCAAGAAAGTCACCAGGTTATACGTGATCACCACCCATTAACAATATATAAATTATGAATATATTTCCAGACTTAATGGAAAGGAAATTAAAGGTTTAACAAATTCTGAAATTCCTACTTCGAAATTTAGACTGTGTACAAACCTGACTTAAGTCTTTTAGACAGTGACTTTTCGTAGCAAACTTGAAAATACACTCACCAAAGTCAAGTTGCAATCTGTATAAAATATATAAAAAGAAGAAGAAACTGACTGACTGACTGACTGACTGATCGATCAACGCACAGCCAAAACGGCTGGGGTTAGAGACTTGAAATTTTGACAGTAGGTACCTTTTATGACGTAGGCATCCACTAAGGAAGGATTTTTGGAAATACCACCCCTAAGGGGATAAAATAGGGGATGATAGTTTGTATGAAAATCCGTCATTTTTGAAGTTAAGTTTATGAAAATTATTATTTGGCCTTTTAGTCAAAAATAAAAAATATATATTTCAGGATTTTTGGAAATTCCACCCCGAAGGGGGTAAAATAGGGGAAGAAAGTTTGTATGAAAATCTGTTATTTTTGCAGTTAAACGCATGAAATTTGGTATTTGGCCTTACAGTTAAAAATTAAAAACACACATTTCAGGGTTTTTGGAAATTCCACCCCTAAGGGGGTTAAATTGGGTAAGAAAGTTTGTATGAAAATCCTTCAATTTGGAGTTAAATGCATGAAAATTGGTATTTTGTAGTGTATACTTTTTGTCTCAAACATGACCTCCACGCGAGCGGAGCCGCGAGCAACAGCTAGTCTGTATATATAAAACAAGAAACTGACTGACTGATCGATCAACGCACAGCCTAAACGGCTGGGGTTAGAGACTTGAAATTTTGTCAGTAGGTACCTTTTATGACGTAGGCATCCACTAAGGAAGGGTTTTTGGATATACCACCCCTAAGGGGGTAAAATAGGGGATGAAAGTTTGTATGAAAATCCGTCATTTTTGAAGTTAAATTCATGAAAATTAGTATTTGGCCTTTTAGTTAAAAATAAAAAATATATGTTTCAGGATTTTTGGAAATTCCGCCTCTAAGGGGGTAAAATGGGGGATGAAAGATTGTATGAAAATCCGTCATTTTTTTAAGTTAAACGCATGAGTATTTTGTATTGTATACTTTTTCTCCCAAACATGACCTCCACGCGGGCGGAGCCGCGAGCAACAGCTAGTGTTGAATAAACAATATTCGATCCACACGATTAATTCTTCAAAATAGACAATATTTGATCCTAAAAAATAACATTATTTATAGCAACCTATTTAAGTAAAAATAAAAGAAAAATATAAAAATATTTTTAAAATAATGTGGTTGTAAACAAAACTTACTATTACTGTACTTATTTTTTTATAAATAATTAATGTATTTATTTCAGGTGACTAATGACCCACCATTTATACCACGATGGTGGCAAACAAGCTTACGGCCCACCTGCTGATAAGCAATTACTGTAGCCTATGGACGCTTGCAACACCAGGAGCATATTATCATACCCATTGCCGATCTTACAAAAACCTATTTACACCCTTCTTGTAGAACCTAACTAACTACTATACCTAACTTGGCTATATCATATCCATTCAACATACCTTCGACTAAGCCAAAGTTTGCGTTAAAGTTCCTTAGTTTAAAATTATCTTTTTTTTATGCATAGACAAACAAGCCAGTTGGTCACCTGATGTTAAGTGATCTCCCCCGCCCATGAACATCCATAATACCGAAAGTATCATGTATGCGCTGTCGGCCTTAAAGGACAGGAATAAGGATTAGGGAAAGGAAGGGGGAATCTGGGCCTCCGGATATCTCACTTACCATACGAAACGCGACAGTAAACTGTCACTTTACGTTGGTTTTTTGTGAGACAGTGGTACTACCCTGGTCGAGCCGGCCCATTCATGCTGTAGACAAATATGTCTTCAGCGTGACTCTACCACTATATCTTCTGTCATCAGAGTTACCCATAAATAAAGAGTTCCAGCATGTCTCTAAAACAACCACCGTAGAATAAAGTACAATACCGTGATCCGGGAACATTACTCAGTTCCGAATCAATGGGCCATTGTGTGGGGTTACATTAAATTTGTTGCCGCAGTTACTCATAACGTATAAAGGTTGTCCTCCACACGAGACGAAAGATGTGCGAAATATTGTTCCGGAATTGTTGTATTTGTGTTAAAAAATAAAAAGTTAATAAATAAATAACAGTCACATACATAGTCCTGACACCACATTAGGTTTAACCTGTATCGTGGGTAGGGTATATATTTGTTTCAGGTCTGGGTGTTGTGGGACCGTAGTTCTTGATACCCACGATACAGGTTTGACCTAGTGTGGGGTCATGGCTATGGGGTGTCCTGCCTGTCGTACGAGGCGACTAATAGGGGCCATCGGGGGTCGCGGGCGCGCAGCGGAGGGCTGTCAGCCCGTATCGATGCACTCCCAATTCGGAGCATCGTGCGACCCCGAGATGGACGGCAGCGCGTGTGGTAAGGCCTCGTTCGCTGTCGTTTATCGGTGCGCGGGGGCTCCTTAGCCCTCCATGGAGATGGGCTGCTACGCAGCACCGCGCAGGGGCGATTCCGGCTGCAATTCTAGCACTCCTTAGAATACCCCGGGACCGCTCCGCAAGCGCCGAAGAAGGCCACCGCGGGGTTTTAGCTGGTAGTGTCGGGTGGGGTGTACATAGGGGTTAGGGACTCGGCCCAGCGGCAGCACGGATAGCCATCATCCGTGCGAGGGGGATGCTGGGTCGTAAGACCGGCTAGTCCAGCATACCCGTTTTATTCTTAATCCGCTTCCCTCCGAAGCGGGCGGCAGTAATAAAACAATTTCCCCGCGACAAAAAAAAAAAAAATGGCTATGGGGTGTGACTGTTGGGCGTATTTGTTTAATGGATCCTCTTACGTATCGAACCCAAACCTAATAAGATAAGTGTAAGGTAAAAATAATCTCTGTTAATTTCTTAATTAATATTAACTAAGAAGAACGGATAGTGATAGTGTCCACATACCGGAGTATGTGGCCTAATGCATGATTGTAATGCATTAGACCACATACACATTATAATGAATGTAAAACATCACCTTTTTTTGTAAATAAAAATTCAAATAATCTACAATCAAAAATTTTATATATCAGTTACATTTTTCAGTAATTTTTAAAATCATGTCGATAACTAAGAAAAACAGTCATTTTAAATTTCTTTATTGAATTCTGATTAACACAGTGGATCCCTACCCCGCACTGTAGGTAGCGCTCCATAATTCCGTGCTCACAGCCCGCCCGCCGTGCCTTTGATTAATGCGCGCCACCTAGCGGCCGCTGTTGAAATGAGATGTTGCTTTGTAGCCCCATACCTTATATTATGTGAGGTATCGCGAAAATTCAATAATGTGTAATATACTGTGAGAGCAGCGATAGCCTAATTAGTTGAGGTACGGACTTTCAAGACTAATGTCGTATGTTTGAAACCTAAATGGCATACCTTCACATCTAAATTTTCTAAAGTTACGTGTGTATTCATTGTTAATTATCGCTTGCTTTAACGTTGTGAGCAAACCTGCATACCTGAGAATTCTTATGATAATTTCTAAGGTATGTTTTGTCTACCGACCCGCATTACGCTGCATTAGACGAAGGCCTAACCCCTCTCATTAGTAGAGGTAGCCCGTGCTCACCAGTGGGACAATGTTTAATACAGAGCTAGTTGTATTATTATTATAGTTTGTATTTGATAGCAAAACCTTCAACTTCTACAGAGTAATCTCTGTTACTTCTACTTAGTTCTGTTACATGAAAACCTCGTTGTGCAGTGAGCTAGCCGACTATGAGAGAGGTCGCGGATATGATCTCCGCAGACATGTTTGTAAGATCCAAAAATATTTGCTTCGGGTCAGCGTGTTTTGAAAGTCCCTAGTAGATCTAATACTCACGGCACAAAACAATTGTGTGTTTTTTTTTTTTATTATTCTGGAGCGGCAAAGTGACCACAATGCACCTGATGGTAAGCGCAGTGCCGTCCAGATAGAGTATCAAGTAGCAAGAGACAGTCCATCCCTCGCTACTCAACACAATCATGCCGGCCTGCTGTTTAGCTTCTTCACACTACGCCTAAAGGACCCAGGATCATAGGAAGGAGGGAACACGGTAGCTGGCAAACTGTTCCACAGCTTGATGGTGCGGCAAAAAAAAATAAAAAAAAATACGAGTTTGCGAACCTCTTGGTTCGGGCCGGGGTAGTAGATACCACGAAGCTGTGGCTCCGCAATCCAGTACGCGTCTTGTGGGTTGGCACTATGTGTGCGACTGTTGGGTGTTATTTGACAAGCTGTTGAGGCCTGCCTCAACTAGAACTATGATGCCCTGGCATCATAGTTCTAGCGACCAATGAGAGGAATCACATCGTTGCACGTTGTTTATCATCAAATTTTTTTTTTTTTTTTATGGAAAAAGGGGGCAAACGGGCAAGAGGCTCACCTGATGGAAAGTGATCACCGCCGCCCATGAACATCTGCAACACCAAAGGGCTTGCAAATGCGTTGCCGGCCTTTCAGGAAAGAATATGCTCTCTTCTTGAAGGTTCCCAGGTCGTAACGGTTCGGAAAGACCGCCGGCGACAGCTGGTTCCACAGAGTGGTTGTGCGTGGCAGAAAATGCCGTAAAAATCGCGCTGTTGTGGAACGCTGGACATCGAGATGGTGCGGATGGAATTTTATGTTTTGGCGCGATGTCCGATGGTGAAATTCAGCGGCCGGGATCAATCCAAACAATTCCTCGGAACATTCCCCATGATAAATGCGGTAGAAGATGCAGAGTGATCCAACATCTCTACGCAGAGCCAATGGATCAAGCCGATCGGAAAGAGCTTGATCGTCGATAACCCGAGCTGCCCTACGTTGAATGCGGTCAAATGGAAGTAGCTGGTACTGGGGGGCTCCCGCCCAGAGATGAGAACAGTACTCCATGTGGGGCCGAATTTGCGCCTTATAGAGATTTAGGCGTTGACCCGACGTGAAGTACCGTCTCGCCTTATTGAGCACACCAAGCTTCTTTGAGGCCAATTTGGCCTTTCCTTCCAATTGACCGCGGAACTGGACGTTGCTCGAAATGTCGACTCCAAGTATTCCGATACTGGGTTTGGCAGACAGGGGAGTGTTCTCTAAATGAGGAGTCACGACAAATGGTGACTTTTTAGCGGTTAACGCGCAGACTTGTGTCTTTTTGGGGTTGAATTGGACTAAGTTTAGTCGACCCCAGTCCGAGACTTTGGTTAACAAGGACTCGACTTCAGACACAAGTTTGTTCCGGCTCTCGTCGACGTATTCCCGAGAAATATTAGCACGGCCAGTGTACAGTACATCTACAGTGCTATCGTCTGCATAGCAATGAATGTTGCTGATTTGCAGCATGTCATTTATATGCAGAAGAAACAGAGTAGGAGACAGTACACAGCCTTGTGGAACACCAGCATTGACAAATTTAGGATCAGAGCATGCACCGTCGACGACGACCTTGATGCTCCGATCTGCCAAAAAACTGGTGATCCAGTTGCATAATTTCTCGGGAAGCCCATAGGAAGGTAGCTTCGAAAGAAGCGCCTTGTGCCATACCCGATCAAAGGCCTTCGCTATGTCCAGGCTGGCTGCAAGCGCCTCCCCCTTGGTCTCAACTGCTTTTGCCCATCTATGAGTTAGGTAGACTAGAAGATCACCGGCTGAGCGACCCCGACGAAAGCCGTACTGGCGGTCGCTAATCAGCCGGTGCTCCTCCAGGTACCGCAGGAGCTGGCAGTTAATAACGGACTCCATTATCTTGGAGAACAAGGAGGTGATGGCTATAGGCCTGTAATTGGACGGGTCCGAGCGGTTGCCTTTTTTAGGGATCGGGTGCACTAAAGCGGCCTTCCAGGATTTCGGGACTACGCCTAATGTATAGGAGTGCCGGAAAAGACGCGTTAAAACCGGTGCCAACTCCGGAGCACATGTCTGCAACACGATCGGAGGGATGCCATCGGGCCCACTCGACTTATGAATGTCCAAGGACAGGAGTGCTTTGCGAACTGCACTTTGCCGGAACTTAACCTCCGGCATCGTTGCATCGCACCGCGGGATTGTCGGCGGTGAATTTCCTCGGTCATCCAAAGTCGAGTTGGACGCGAAGAGAGAGCCCAGAAGATCGGCTTTCACCTTCGCGGCATGGGCCAGCGAGTCATCCTCCGTGTGCAGGGGTGGAAAAGATGGCTGACAAAAATTTCCTAAGACAGCCTTGGCGAGAGACCAAAACGCACGTGTTCCCGACGGGAGACGTGCCAGTCTCTCGCCAATTCTGCCAATGTGCTCCGACTTCGCCTTAGCAATGGCGCTTTTGAAGGACCTAGAGGCAAAGTTAAACTCCTTTTTAAATGCGCCGGTATTTACATCGCTAGACGCCGACGCGTCAGCCCAGGCTTGGTAGCATTCCCGCTTTCGGCGTAATGCCGTCTTGCAGGAGCGACCAAACCAAGGCTGGGATTTGCCTCCGATGGGCACTGCAGAGAACGGAATAAAGAGTTCCATACCCTGAAGTACCACATCAGTGATAGAGTCAGCAACGACGTCAGGATCATCCGGCGAGAAGCAAATCTGCCCCCATGGGTAGGACGCAAAGAATGACCGCATTCCGTCCCAATCCGCTGACCTATAGTGCCACACGCGGCGGCAGCCCGCAAAGCGAGGCCGTGTTGAGTGCGTGACTGGCACTGTACTCCGGACAAGACAGTGGTCCGACGAACCAAGAGGAGGATCGACGGATACCAGGTAGCCTTCCGGATGAGAGGTCAGCAGAAGGTCCAACAGGGAAGGTGTATGATCCTCCACATCTGGGATTCGCGTTGGCGAGGTGACCAGTTGTGTCAAATCATATGCTAATGCGAAATCGTGAACAGATCTCCCCGCATGATCGGTGGTGCGTGATCTAAGCCATTCGGCGTGGTGGGCGTTAAAGTCACCGAGAATCACGATCTCTGCGGATGGGATCTGCTGCAGCACGGAGTCTGTAGCCATTTGCATGTGCTCAACAAGTCGGTCAGTTTCGGCATTACCGCTATGGGACCTATACAGGCATGCGTAGATTCGCGGATGGTCGTCGCAGTCTATGCGTAGCCAGAGGTTGGATAGGTCCCGCCCTTCAAGGCTGCCGAGGCGACGAGAGCAGATATCCTCTCTAATGTACACGCACACCCCAGCCCGCGGTACAAAGGAATGTTCCAGTTTGTACCCCGGGTAGGAGAGGAAAGAGGTGTCAGCCGGAGAAGATATCTGCGTCTCGGTAAGGAATAGCAAGGCCGGCTTCGGCGTCTCAAGATGGAAGTGGACGGCGTTCAAGTTGGAATTCAGCCCCCTTATGTTACAAAAATCCACAGCAAGCGTGGAAGGGGTGGCCTTATGTTGCCTGCTCCGTTTGCCTCGTACACGTGCAAAATTGCCCCCCCCAGAATACGGAGGGCAGCCTGGGCATCCACACACAGGTGGTGTACGATCTGGGCGTGGACGTCCAGAGAGGGATTCTCCACCGCGATGTACGCTGGTGGTACCCTCCTGGGGTAGATCAACCAAATCTCGCACTGCCATGTTATTTAGTGGTGTGGGGGAGGGATGGGGAGTGGGCCTCCGGGACTCTCACAGACCAAACGAAACGCGACAGCATAGCTGCCACTTGACGCCGGTTTTCTGTGAGAGAGTGGTTCTTCCCCGGGCGTGCCGGCCCATTCGGCTGCTACCCGAAAGTGCGCAGCATGGCACTACCACTAGTTGGGTTGACTGATTGCACTGGTGGAATAATCTCTGTCACAAGATTATCCCACCAGCGGGCGATGGGGTCGTCACGTCCCGACGCCGGGAAATGCCGCATATCACTATTCGCCGAATTTATTACGGTCCCATAATGCTATAGGGGCGAGCCTATCGCCATACCGGGCACAATTCCAGACCTCGGGCTGATACTGAGTATTCGTAAATAGAAAAACCTAATATCACTTTTTGCTGGTGTTAGGATATTCATATCCTCCAGGATAGCGACCACCGTACACAGGGTATAAAACCCACCATAGTGGCACAAGCAAGTGTGTCGCGTTCCGGATTCAGCCAGTGTACATCCCGTTTTTGTCGGGGGTCTAGAGTTAGGGTACCATGTTCGGCCGTGTTGCTGCCTTACTAGACCCTCGACCGCTTCTTTACCTTCTTGGTTATAGCGTAGTGTGAAGAAGCAGGCCGGCATGATTGTGTTGAGTAGCGGAGGATAGATTGTCTCTCGCTCGATACTCTAATTGGACGGCCCAGCATTTACCATCAGGTGCAGAGTGGTCTCTTTGCCGTGCCAATATATAAAAAAAAACGACCCGGGATCGAACCTGAGACCTCAGCACAGCAGTCATAACGCATGCGCAATTACAACTGCGCCACCGAGGCAGTCCTACCTACGACTTCTACGTCCTATTAATTCTATGTATTTAATATGTCAGAATTAAAATTATCTGAGCGTGTGACGGTCACGAAAGTTCAGTGCTTTTTCCCCAACCGAAAAATTCCCAACGTGTATAAAGAAGTTTTCACTACAAATATGCGCGAATTGTAATCTACAGCAACAAAAGTCGTCAATCGCGTTCACACTGTATAATAGACACTCGACACACCGCCTGCAGATGAACTGAATAGTATAATAGAAAAGCAATCAGCATTGAAGGGGCGTTGTGTCAAGCGGTGAGCCCCCGCTGTTCATTGTAGACTGGTGATAGGGTAGAAAAGATATCGATGTAAATCAATTATTTATTGTAATAAACTAACCGAATAGAAAATGTTCGAGGTAAAACGAAATAACTATGTGAAATAGAAATAATAATAATAACACCCAACAGTTACACACATAGCCCCGACCCCACACTAAGATAGAGTCTTGTGTTGTGGGTATCAAGAACTACGAGGGACTATGGTCCCACAACACCCAGACCCGAAACAAATATCTGTCTGTCACACAAACATTTGTCCCGGTGCGGGAATCGAACCCACGGCCTCTCGTTTTACAGCCGGCCACTCGCCCGCTGCGCTAAGGCTGCTTATAATGAGGTGGATAAGTTAGGGAGAAGTTGAGTTCAGGTTTTTGAAGTGAAAACTTCTTTAGGCACGTTGAGCACTTTTGGGATGGGGAATAAGCACTGATCTCGCATGACCGTCACACTCAGTTTATTTTACTTTTGACATAAGTACGCCTATGATGTTCTATAATTATTGACAAGTAATAAACAAAAAAAGCTACTACTTCATGGAAGCTGTTTCAAAAAAGAACACAGTAATTCCAAAGTTTTAGTTTTCACTTCTATCGGCACTACCCATGCCTGTCTATTTTTTTGGGAATGCTTTTGATTAGTGCATAAGTTGTTTGTGGGACTGTAGTTACTCCTAACTAGGCTGTCGCTGCTTTTTCCATCGTCGTCATCATCATCATCATCTTCAGCCTTTGGACATCCACTGCTGAACATAATCCTCTCCTAAAGATTTCCAGACGAACCTATCAGAAGCGGCCCGCATCCAGCGAGATCCTGCGACCTTTACAGGGTTTCCCGTTATATCCTTCCGTACGATTTAAGTACTGATTATTTATGATTTTTTAGTATACTCAGAATTACGGGAATCGCACAAGTTTCTTTAAAAAATCATCAAACGTTTTAAAAATTATTTATCATTTATTTAATACTAGGTGTTGCTTCCGGCTTCATCCTCGTGAAAATTCTTCCCCCGCTACAAAAGAATAAATCACTGTAGGGTGCCATTGCACCATCTGTACGATGCCAGCGCCCGCCCATAGACTTCTGCAATGCCAGTGCACAGCAAAGCCGCTGCCTACCGTTAAATTACCGTCAGCGTTATTTTGTATCGCATAACTTAAACCAGTATTTGTCTGATTGTATTTGAATCTGAGGCCTCTACACCGATGATATGAACAATGTTCATACTCAAAAACTTTCTTCACTAACAACAACTGTTTTGCACAACTTCAAATAAAGACGTACATGATTTGAACGTTCATTTACTTTAGTGGTTAAGATTTAATGGTGGTCTATAAGATATTACCCTGAGTGACAAAGCCGACAATTTTATTTCTTAATTTAAAATGTTATAATATGTATTTCCAGTGTAACCTACAATAAAGTTTAGACAAATATATTTTTTTATAAATTTTTTCCTAATACTTTTGTTATGATATTGGCAATATCACCGAAGTTATACGTTGGAGTCATAATAATTAAAAAAGAAGAATAATCTCTTCCCACTTAAAGATTGTCTTCTTGACTGTCTTCTGTACTTCGACAGATTTGATCAAGGTCCACGCTAATGTATTAAAGATCTGTATTCTAATTTAACTCTATCAATTTAAAACGTGCAATTTGTAGAGAATAACGGAAAATAACTCCTACATGAAATTAATAGCAATGTTGCAGAATGGAAAATGATATTGATAAGTTTGAATTATTAACAATAATATACGCAATCATAATACGTCTTTATAGAGTATCAAATATTTTTAAAGTGCCATCTTTCGATTTTAAGTGAAACTAAGTAATAAGATAGTACACAATTTGAAGTATGCTTCATATTGAACACTCATAGTTCTAGCAATAACACATAGATGACGCTGTAAAAAGTTTTGTACTTTACATAATATTCGTGTACTTTAGTTTTCATTGTTTTATGTAAAACAGCAATAATAGTTTTTAGAAAATATTCTTCAAAAAAATATATGACTAAACTAAACTCTATGATGTAATTCTATAATTTTACTGCAACTATTTACGATAATATATAAATTCTACCCATGGACGGTTTGAAATAATGCTTGGAATGTTTGGCAGATGTCGTGAAAATCTTCTTTGAGCTCATCTGTATGCAATTAAAAAATATAATGCGATGAAAATTTATTAAATACTCTAAGACTATTGGTCTGTTAAATACTATCCTTTTATTTTCTGTGTTCTCCCTAACTAATCATAATAATTACTCATATTTTGTGATGTTCTTTTCGCTACCTTCTAGCTGCATCAGCGTGTTACTTCAAATATTTGGGTGTACGATTTTCAAATCATTTTATCCTACCACTATATCACATATTATAGCTATATAGTAGTTCAATTGTATGACCCCACTTAGGTACTCATAAAGCTCCAAGCAACCCCATAGTATGATGAAATTTTACCTAGCGTCGTGTTAATTTTGTTTATTTTTATTTATTATTTTTTCATCCTGGCACGGTAAAGTGTCCACACTACACCTGATAGTAATCGAAGCGCCACCAAATTAGAGTATCTATCCCTCGCAACTCAACACAATTATGCCAGCTGTGTAGTTTCTTCACAGAACGCCTAAAGGACCCAGGATCATAGGAATGAGGGAAAACACATTAGTTGGCAAACTGATTCACATCTTGATGGTGCGGCAAAATACGAATTTGCGAACCACTTAATTGATTGTTTCCATTAAATTCTAACGCAGCTATGGACGGTGCGTATTGTGGTGTTAATGATGGACATCTCATATTACTATGTAACCCATTTACTTACTCTCCAGATGCCAAAAAAATAAAAATTGTGATGAATTCTAACGATATTGTACGGGACATCTATTTTTGATGTGTTTAATTGATACGACTGTCTTTAAACACTCGTTTAATGTAAAAAATTACTCAGTCTATGATGAATGCTTTATGATAATGATATATGAGTACACGTTTGCCGTCGGTCGGAACAATCGACGCACTGAATATAATTTTCATAAAGTTGTAAAAGCAATGCGACGCTATTTGCAAAAATATAATTATGTTTGGCCCGTACAGATATGATAGACTTGTAAATCTTACAGAGCAAAAATAAACATAGAAATCATAATTACATGAGGTTCTTTTTTAGGCACACATTTGAAATAAGTCAAAAACAGTTAATATATAAGATTGCCTCTTATGAATTACGGTTGCAAAAAGTAATTAATCAGCAAAGAAAAAATGAGGTTGCCTTTATTAACATAATGGAAAGTTTAAATACATGACATTCAAAACGTGTTGCTTAACTTCGTAATTACCGATCACTAAGTAATTGGAATGATGCTGTCAACGACAGTGCTTCTTTGTTAACTATAAAGATACATCTCCATCGAGCAAAAGCTGACACCATGTGTGTAGATTTAAATCAAAACTACAGATTTACAAATTCACATACACATCAACACGTGCAATAAACATTATAGCTGTCTATTATCTATAACTTACAAGCTGTTGCCCGTGGCTCCGCCCGCGTGGAATAATTTTTTGAAGAAAAGGTATATAATCCATGGAAGCATATTAAGCTATTACATCTCTCTAGATTTTGTTATCCCATAGGAATAGAGCATTTTTCGGGGAATAAAGGCTCTTGTCTCATGCCTAAACTACAAAAAATACAACTACTGTTACAACAAAAACTCCCACGGGAACCGTACATATTTCCGGGATCCTATGTGCTATTCAAGGCTATATCTATCTATGTGCTAAATTTCAACCAGATCCGTCTAGCCGTTAATAAGATTGATATAAATGACGTTGCTCTTTTGAATTCCACTGCCACTCACACCCTTATTATTTTTTAGAATGAATGTGTCATCATTTTGACGTCTCTAACTAGATCTAGGAATCCTGATCAGATAAATTATTTTCATTGATCTTTGCTCGACCTTGTTAATTAAATATTCTTAACCGGAGTCAAGTTAATTTGACAAGAAGAAACAAATAAAAGAATTGGAATTATTACAAATGGCAATATCCATTAAATTAACATTTTAACGAAAAGTATTTTTTAGATTACTGACACATGTAGAATCAGATATTTCTTAGATTAATGTGCTGTAAATTATAGTGCCTGTACATCCAGCAGCATCAAAATGAAATGTGGATTTGAATATTTTTTGCAGATAATTTTATCAAATTAAGCCATGCCAAGTATTTTGGAGATGTATTCATATAAAACTCCTATATATTTATGCACCTACCAGGTTCATCTCTGCAGGTTCACCCTAAGGTTGATTGGGAGAGAATGCCTTTGGGCTTAAGTCCGCCTATATACGATGTATATAAAGTGTATAAATAAATAATAACTCCATTATTTGACTAATACAATATTCCCTGCCATGTAATTAATTATAGTGAAAAACGAGTATTAAACAATAGTATTCAGCTTATTAAAAAAATAAAAACTCACTAGTATAAAGGTTTTTAAATCGTCTTTACAACATACTAGATATTGCCCCCGGCTCCGCTTGCGTGGAGGTTATTTTTGGAACAAAAGGTTTACAATCCATGGAGGCATCTTAAGTTATTACACATTTCTATATTTGGCTATCCCATAGGAAGCTTGCATTGTTCCAGGATAAAGAGTAGCCTTTGTCAGTTTCGGATCCCTAAACTGCCACTATGCAAAAAAATTTATCGATCCCTTGCTCTGTAGAAAACTAAACCATGACACGGGAACTGTTCCTTTTTTCGGGATAAAAAGTGGCCTATGTGCCAGTCCAGACTA
The DNA here is from genome assembly GCA_905220505.1 of Laothoe populi. Classification (NCBI taxonomy): domain Eukaryota; kingdom Metazoa; phylum Arthropoda; class Insecta; order Lepidoptera; family Sphingidae; genus Laothoe; species Laothoe populi. The sequence continues at coordinate 1,027,150 of HG992154.1, read as the reverse complement.
TAATCTATCTCTATGCCAAATTTCAACCAAATCCGTCCAGCCGTTGTAGCGTGATTGAGTAACAAACATCCATCCATCCATCTAAACATTAGCATTTATAATATTAGTAGGATTATTCCTGTAAGAGTCAGTAGTTCGAAATGATATTGACTGTTGATAGATGGAGTGCACCATGACCTTCTTTGTTTGAAGATCTATAATAATACTAAGCACAGATCAATTTTCAGGCGATATATATTTTTTAATTAAAAATATCTTCCAATGTAAATTCAACATATACTATACCACATGAGGGCTTTATCAGATCTAAATTTAGCAGTTACTCCATTGGGAACGTAAAGGTATATATAGACAAAAAAAAAGTTATTACTGGAGCGATTGTATGAATACTTGCGTGAGCTTCCCAGCTTCTTTTGATACAACTAATCAGCTAACGAGAGAGACGTTATATTTCTTAATAGTCATCAAAAATGGTGCACTGGTTTTAAAGTTCACCACCACTAACTCCAAAAACAATTGACCCAAAATTTACTAACATAGTCATAGTCAGTCATATGGTCATGACCACACGCTAAGATAATATTGTATACTAGATAATCAGAGCTACCAAAGAAATGTAATTGAAACGGGAAGAAGAAAAAGATTGCTCAATAAAATCTGAATGATCCATTTCGGAGGAATTCAGAACATATCTGCAAGTTGCCTTATACTAAGCTATTAATCTTCGGTTATCTGATAACACAAAAATATGTAAATTATTATTGAATTATTACAAGTTATCAACGTGATCTTCGCAATAAGTTCGGTGTCGGTTTTTGCGATATTAGCAAATCATTTGTCAGTGATAATTAGTGCAAAAGAGACGCGAATCTTTAAAATATTTTTACTTTTAAATGTGACACTGATAGTGCTTTATAAACAAGGTACGTGACTTATTCGGATACTTTCGTGTTCTTTAATATCATTACCCTAAATTCATTTTCGTGCTGTCAAGCTTTTGTTCTTATGCAATTACTAAACATAATAATATTATAAATATCTTGAAAACATTTCGTATGTTTGTACCTTTGTATACTTTTTATGACTGCCAGTGTTGACGTTGATTCCTATTATCCTCAAACTCTAAACCCACTATTAAGTGTTCTTACAACATTACCCAGCTCTTTCCTTTGCTGACTTTCACCATATCCCAACCGAGTGATTTTTTATCAACTAATAAAATTAAATGAAATCGTTTATTGATCATGTAGGCAATTACATAGCTCTTATGACAAGTTAGTACTTTAAAAAGAGTAAAGAAATTTAAGAAAAAGGATATCAGCGGATGTATAAATAGCATACATAGCATCATCAATACACTAGCAATCAATTTATTCATTTATAGTGTTTATAATTTTTATTTTTAATGTTATTCAAAGAAATACCAGTCAAATATACATATTTTTAAACTAAATAGATTATATTGATTAAAAGTAAAATGGGAAAAAAGTAAGTTACAAAACAAATCTAAAAAACTTAACTTATAATATTGTTATGAATAATAATATTAATGACAAAAGCTTTTGCGAAAATGTGAATATAATTATTGATAATTTCAGCATGACGGCTGGAGACGTGAAGCAGCGGGTAATCAAAGATGAAAATGACAACAAGACCGAAGTGGTAGAAGAAAAGAAGCCGAGGTATTTCGATCCACTAACAGATGGAGTGAAATGGATCGAAAAGTACGCAGACTCTTTGGAGAAGTTCTTCGAAAGACTACCTGAATTTATCAGCACATTCATTGCCACATTCGCTGTCTTTACATTTGGGGCTACTCTTAGAGGTAAGTGATAGACATAAGATTATTTTAGATAATCAGAAGTATTCTATCTACAGCATAAGTGAGCCAATTCTATCGTTTACCCCTGTCTCCTAGACCTATAAGTAAAATAGTAAAAAATTTCTACTACGTTTCATGCAGTTAGCGAATTTGCTAGAGAAAATTTTATAGTGTATTATTATGTGATATATACATCACATAAGTATTTTGTTCTTTACTAATCTTGTAATAAGAAAAAGATAGATCCGATTTATTTGTAACTTTTCAAGTTTAGTCCAATCAGTTTAGCATACGTAATAAATACAATGAAAATATTGATAAGATCGCTTGTGCAAGACATTTTTTGGTTATCAGTGTATATATATCTTAACTGTTATGCACGTAGACTGGCTTATCGATTATGATTGCTGAGTTTGTCACCTCGTGTTTGGCGTCATTGTATCAAACTTCTATTTGTTACTAAGTTAAAGCCTGTCATTTATTTGATCTGATATAAAAGAATATAAAGATCCCGTCATAGACGAAGTTGAAGCATACCAAACAAAGCCAGCCAGGTTCTTAAATTTTTAATTAAAATTGAACATGGGTGATGGCAGATTCCATCTTAGTATGGTTGGGTTTTTTGCCAAACATGATAGAATAAGATGTATGATCAGATAAAGTGCCCAATAAATATTTTGATACATAAGAAGATCAGGCTGGGTAAAAGTGATTTTCTATTATAAAATACTCAGTATCAGCCCGGAGTCTGAAATTGTGCCCGGTAAGGTGATAGGCTCTTCCTATTACATCATGAGACGGTTATAAGATCGGCGAAATGGTATTGGCTACACCTCTGCCTACCCCTTCAAGGGTTACGTGAGTTATGCGTGAGTACGCATGTATATAATACAGCTATTTTAACAAATCGTTTATATTCATATCCCATATTATTCTAGTAGTAATACTTTCATTAATTCCTTTGGATATTATTATCTAGAGTTGAATTTGGAAATTATCTATAGGTCGTGGCATGGCCTATTATCTTACATACATTGGCACCGATAATATTGTAAAAGCATATCTTTATAGTTTGTTTTCGGGTATAAATAGTGATTTACAATGTCATATAATTCAGTCACAATATTTATTGTATGTTAAACAACGTAAACATATATATCATAAAATATTTTTAATATTATAAAAACTTTATCAATTTTAATTTCTAAGGGTTGAACCACGCTGATAGTTCTGTATACATCGTAATTAGGTTAGCACACCGCTGTAGCACCACTAGCCCACAGAAAACTTACCTGAAATTTCAGCTTGTTATTCCATTTCCTACAATAACAGATTTCCCAGCTCTCAATCTCCCAATGATTTAGCCTTTTATATTATCCTTACTACTCCGTTCCCGTAAAAGTAAATTTTATTGTGAAATTTATATTTATATTAATGGAGAATATATTACTAAGAAATAATTCATATAGATATTGGTCGAAGACTATTTAAGATTAGTAGTTTTAGAAACTACTCTTTATAAAATGTATTTATTTATTTACTAATTAAGACACAAAACAGAATACAGCCAAGAAAAACAATAAAAATACAAATTCACAAAAAATTACTAAACTAGACCATACTCCAAAGCATTCACAAAATTACTAAGTTTACGTTCGTGAATTATCTAAATGTGGGAATCGATCCCGCGTCTTTTTGTTTCATAGTTCCATTATAGAAAAGAATGAAAAAGGGTGTTTAAAAAAGATAAAACACTCATAAAGAGATGGGATATTGATAGTTTTGGGTGGGAGCTTTATGCTGATTGGCGCTCTGAATGAAGACGTTGAATGTTTACGATGGAAGTATACCGAAACTGAAAGAATGAACTTCATAAACGTATCTTAAGGCAAAACTACCTTTAAACATTCACTGAAAACCTTACGGACTTTATATATGTATTCAAATCTAAAATAGTGTACCCTGGGATAAATACTGACTAAAACAATAACAATAAACAAAACCACGTCACTGAATCCAAACATCTCTAGAATTATGTATACATTCGAGTATGCACGTGATAAATTCAATATATAGCTTTATTATCGTGTTACGATAATTTTCGGGGAATCGGAGACATTGTTGATTATTCGCAAAGATTTAATTAACATCCATATGTACGTGATGTGAAGCATTCCCTGGATTTAATTAATACGAGCTGAAGTGATTTAGGAAAATCTGTATTCAAATCATAATCATATTAACTCAAATCTGTTAACGACCTTAATTGTCATAATTATTTCTTCATTTTGAATGTAATCCTGAAGTATGTATTTTAAGAGTAAGGCAAGCAAATTATCTATTGTGTCATCAGGTAGTAAATGAATCGTGGATTTATTAGTTGCATCTGTGCCTACATCTTCTAGGTTACGGGGATATGCTTAATGTATGTGCACAGCTATATTCAACTGTAGAGCAAAGGCCTTGAGATATACCCTGACATCACCAAAGTCCATGAGCGACGGTGCCTTTTACCGTCAAGCAGGCCGAATCAGAGTATAGTTAGCGATAACTATGCCTCAAGCTAATAATCCATTACAGTCTTCAAGTGTTGATAAATTAGCCTATGTGTTCGGAAAGCTGTTGCTAAGACTATATCTGCTATCAAATCTTTGAACAAATTCCAAAATATTGAAATGTTGTTCACCACGAAACTGTGGCTCCGTAAACTAATACGCGTCAATATTGTTTTTTTTATCCTGAATGGCAAAGTGACCACACTGCACCTGATGGTAAGCGCAATGACGTCAGATTAGAGTATCGAGTAGCAAGAGACAATCTATTCCTCACTACTCCATACAACCAGCCTACTTCTTCACACTACGCCATGAGCAAGAAGGTGAAGACGCTGTCGAGGGTCTAGTGTCAGAGTACGCAGAAGCCGCAAAACGGTTAAACATCGTACACCAGCTCTAGTAGACCCTCTACAAAAACCAGATGTACACTGGCGGATCCCAGAAGGCGACAAACTTGCGTGTGCCACTATGGCGGGTTTTACACCCTGTGTAGGTACGGTGGTAGCTATCCGGGCGGATATAATTATCTTAAGCTATTATTATATACTATTATCTCCAGCGACATGCAATGTTACTCTTGAATTTCGTACAATGAGACAGTACAATTGTGGGTGGCTCCAGAATCTACGAACTCCACAAACTATTTGAAAATTTACGAATTTCGACCGTTGTCGCAAATAATGACTAATCCGCTTGACATAATGGTATTATTTTTATTTCACCGATAACGTACACCTGCAACTTAGGTCATTGCTTATCGTCGACCAACCACCGAATTAAGCATGCGTCTAGTACGTTGAGCCGATAACGATGATAGATATCTATTGTTTTGGTGCTAAGGTATGGGAGTAATTATTCCGTACAAATTTTGCCGTCTCTTCTTCTCTGGTTTGAATTTCGAAAAATACCAACCTTAAAATCTCCAATACAAAAATAACCAGATATCGTATGAAACAGAAATTTCATATAAAATACTGGATTTCACGATTTTTCGACGAGTTGTTTGAGACAACTCATCAACTTAGAAACATTTAAAAAAATAACTAATTCAGTCCCGCCGTGTTCAAGTGATGCTTGAACTAGCAACAATGTTTTTTATATATAATAAAGACATAGATAGATAGACAATGACTATGCTATTCTCATTTATGTTGCCAAAGCTTAGGGAGGATCATTATATGAAAACTAAACAAAAAAGTGTCTACTATATTTATCACTTTTCCTAACATCATAGTCCAATCAATGTTTGACAGTTTCGCGGCCTTCTGAGTACTTTGACACTAGACCCTCGACCGCTTCTTCACTTTCTTGCCCATAGCGTAGTATGAAGAAGCAGGCCGGCATGATTGTGTTGAGTAGCGGGGGATAGATCGTCTCTTGCTACTCGATACTCTAATTGGACAGCATTATGCTTACCATCAGGTGCAATATGGTCACTTTACCATGCTAGAATAATAAAAAAACACTTGTTCGGTCGTACGTGATTATTGGTGTGTATCCCATATTATTAATAACATAATCCTAATGACTGTGTAATCAAATTTGCGTAATTGTGACATCGGAATATCATCGATAGGATATCGCGGTCCTATCGGATAATCGATATCAATAATACGCATGTTGCCAACTTTTGTTGTTTGCACTTGACCGTGAAGTAAATTTGTATGAGAGAAGAGTCACTTGCATCATATATGTTTTACATAATGGTTTCTTATATTTACGCGAATATTTTGATTAAAATAAAACAATTATTAGGTGGTTTATTTTACTTTTTAGTATGTTTTGAAGGCTATACAGTCTTCATGGTCACGGGATGGACAAAGTAAAATAAACCACGATAAAATCGTAAAAATTGGTTTATTTCAGATAGGTTTTTTATACATAACTAAATAATTAAACAGAATAAAGATATGATCTGGGCGTTTTACCATTAGCGGTAGAAAGTATACAGCTTGCTTATATTGATGGGGTCAGTGAGGCACAGTAGTTCCTTTGACTGTTACTACTCGATGTATGATAATTTATTGTAATATTATTGAAACATGGCTGGGTACGTGGTTCTATTGTGAAATGAAATATAGGTGACAAGCTATGTTTGACTGTGAAGAAGCTATACAACAGGCCGGCATGATTGTGTTGAGTAGCGAGGGATCTCTAACTGGACGGCACTGCGCTTACCATCGGATGTGGTGTGGTCGCTTGCTGTGCCAGGATAAAAAAAAGTAAAGATTGCCAAAACATTATTTCATTCCTACAGATATACATAAGAAATAATTCAAAAGCCATTTATAGCTCTATTAGATCAATTACTAATTTGACGAGAAGCTAAATCTAAATACAAAAGTTAACAATCAACTATAGTATACAAACACCACCCGTTAATAATTATAGACCGCCTGGATAACCGAAGAAACAGAATTAGTATTTACAGTGACGAAATTATAAAGCTCCCATAGTTGAACAAATACGAGCTCACAACAGAAGCGTTATTAGAGGTCTTGGGTGTCAAACGTAATTGTTTGACGTGTAAGATTTGAAGATTATATGTATTTATAGCTTATTTGGTTCCAGTATTCAAGCTAAGCTATTTCGAAATTAATATAAAAGATAAATATGTAATTTTAAGTCTCATTATGCTTAGTAATTTTACTATCTTCAAAATTCTCCACATTGAAACACACTGTAGCTTAGCAGATTAAGATTTCTACAGCAGAAATTAATAGTCGGAACGGCAGGCAGCGGCTTTGCTGTGCCCTTTTTTTTTTTTTTTTTTTTTTTTTTTTTTTTTTTTTTTTTTTTTCGCGGGGGAAAACGCTTTATCGCTACCGCTCCATCCTGGGGGGAGGTGGAGTGGTTATGTTGGACTCACCGGTCTTACGACCCAACGATAAGCCGTCCAGTAGAGATGGAAATTTCTGAACGGTCGTTGGGCCGAGTCCCTAACACTATTTACACCCTACACCGTAATACCAACCAAAACCCCGCGGTGGCCTTCTTCAGCGCATTATGGTCGGCCTCGGGTTCTTGAGGCTAAGTCGCCCCAACTTCTACCGGAACCTACCATGCGCAGTGCCGCGTAACGGCTCATCTCTAAAGTGGGGCGGGGTTGTTCAGAAATCCCCGCACACCTAAGGACGCCCTTGGCGTCTACAACAGCAATGAGGCTAGACACCCATGCTGCCGTCCATCTCAGGGTCGGGCTTTGCTGTGCCCTGGCATTGCAGAAGTATATGGGCGGCGGCGACTACTTACCATCAGGTGGCCCGTTTGCTCGTCTGCCTATCGAGGCGCTAAAAAAATATTCTAATTTTAATATTTTTTTATATTCTAGGAGAATGGGTGGTGATCCTAGTGACAGCCCTGAAACAGATCACAGGGCACACCCAAACCGGTAATGTCACCGCTGAGGAGATCTATAAGCTGTTCACATCCGAGAAGCTCAAGATGGAACACTTCGGCATCATCTTCATTTCAGCGCATGTAGTCTCTATGAGCATTTACTTCTTGATAGGTGGATTTTTGCACGTACGTATAGATTCTAATCTATTTTTAAACGACTTCAAAAAAAGGAGGAGGTTCTTAATTCGTCGGAATCTTTTTTTATATGTTTGTTTTTTATATGTTCCCTGATTACTCGAAGACGCCTGGGCCGATTCGAGAAATTATTTTTTTGTTTAAAAGGATATACTTCCCAGGTGGTCCCATTGGCACCAAGTCACGATCTGATGATTGGATCTCAGAAACATCGAGGGCAACCCTGAAATTTTATAGGGACGCATAATGTGTTTTTATATCCCGAGTTTTTTATTATTATAGTACTCAGAGTCTATTGTATGGATTGACAATGCAAAAGATTTAAAAGCCTTGGTGATTAAGTCACCTAGAAATCGTTACTTTTATAATATGAAAGTAATACATTTTATTAAAAAAAATTATAGCCATATGACTTAATTTAGCAACTGCTCATAACAGCCTCTAATTTCAAAGTAAATTCTAGACCACTTACCATCTTAATATCTGAACCTTTGATCTTTTGAAGTCAATAAAATTCGATCGTGGTTAATTATGCGAGTTCAATATTTTCATTTAATTTATGTAAAATTTAATATTACTTCGAGTTTTCAAACCAGTCTGAAAACTTTGTCACCACCAAACAAGACTTATATACGTCGAATGTTCTGCCACGAAGTTCTGAGTATTGGATGTTTAATACAAATTAGTGCACTGAACATTCGGTAAGACGAAAATCTCTTTAAGATGTGATAATACTTTAAATACAAAACAAGACGACTCACGAATAATTTCAAATTTGAGTATAAATAAAAATTAAGGTATAAAGGTAAAAATGTGGTTATGCATTTTATGAGACCGTAGTCAAACTAAGGGCAACTTAAGTTGGTATAGGCGAACTAAAAAATTATGAAGGCTGACTTTAAACACAATTTTTTGGTATGTTAGGGAATTTAGCAATAAAATTTAAGTATTTCTTAAACTAATGTAATTATTTGCACGTTATTAACACACATTCAGATAATGTCTTTGTATATCTCGGCTAATCTCAAAAATAGCTGATACCATTTTTCTCGGGATTTTCATTTGAAGCTCTCTGGACTATTAATAAAGGCATTTGATATTAGTAGAAAATAAAAAACTGTAGAATAGTGTAAAAAAAATTGCTTATATTGATATGAAATTTTATGTTAATGCTTTTGGCATAATTATATAGATATTTAATACATTTTATACCTTTTCTTTCAAAAATAACAAACACGCGGGTGAATCCGCGGGCAAAAGCTAGTAATAGTAATATAATATTTGAAAAAATATTTAGTTGCAATTATTTTGATATGTAAATATCAAATTCAATTCTCATATCTTTCAATTCGTTACACCGAAACTTCTTTATATCGATTTAAATCATACATTTTCTGTTTTAATTATAAATTTTATTAATCTTCTTAATGCGTCTTCAGTTTGGTTTTGTTTTGTCTTGTTTCACTTTACTTCAGCTATCAGGGTTCTCATCTTAATGAATAATATTTCAAAACAATTGTTTACGTGACTTGTAATATTTATGGATGCTTAAAGATTTTTGGGTGTTTTTCATTTTAGTATTTTAGAAAATTTGTTGGTACAGCAGTTTTAACCAGTTTTTCTAGAACATTTTTTAGAATTAATATTTTGTTCATGATAGGTCATGGATTACAATCACAATTGAGTTCCCCAATCGAAGATCTTTTAATTCTTTTTACAGACCACTGACTCATAAAAGGCTACAAAATATTATATTTTCAAATATATTTACAAACATTGTACCCCTCGAGTTTGTTACATGATTACTTTTGTATATAATAGAGACCGGCAAACAAGCAAATTCGTCATGTGATGGTAAATTATCTTCATCGCCTATGAACATCCGTAATATCAGAAAGCCCGGCGATTCATGCTATTGTCTGCACCGGAGTTCAAACACTGTAAAAAAGTGTTCTATTGCAATCGTACCATTATCCATTCCAGTAAAGAAGTACGTTAGTATGAGATCAAATCAGATGATGATGATGATGCCTATGAACCGTAGTACTGACTTGATATTTTAGAGGAAGACATGAGAGCCAAAGGGCCTCATTATAAATGTTCAAGGCCTAGCGTAGTGACGGCGTCTAAGTGGGAAGTCAGGGCCTAGACCTATACCGGAATATTGATAGGTAGAAAAATGTAGCAATAAAAGGCATTCTTTATACATCACATCGGACGAGACTCTCAGTGACATTGTCGTCAATCACTGGCATTCTTATCAGAATGCCGATGACTGACGATACGAAGAGTTGACGACGATTGCGCTGAGTGACATCATGCACTAAGTATAGTGCCGTCAAGTCAATGACGAAAGAAACCTCGTCAAATGCTCTCACGTAGATTTATAGTGTTCAGTACAGTCACCGGTACTAATGCTTGTCACACCATCGGAAGTCTACCTTAAAACACAAGCTCATTGTTCAACAAGCGACAACCAAACATATTTTAATATAATCAAAACGTATCAATATTTTACAATGTTATCATTATAATAATTTGTTTTAATAGAAAGATTAGATTCGCATTGGATTATCACTCCATAAGTTCACACAAGGACGTTTAGTACCATACCGTCTCATTGTTTGATAAAACTAATATGAATCCTGATATATGGATTAAGTTATAGATTGATAAGAAACGGATTTTGGTGATTTATTTATTAGCTGTGGATTTTGGTGATTTATTTCTTAGCTGTTGCTTGCCGGCGTCACATTCGTGACAATCATTTGCTTTATTTCCGTGATATTACAACTTTACTCAAAAAATATACTCAATGAAATAATGCTTAAAATAAAAGAAAACATTAATCAAATATGACTGGTAGTTCTAGAAATTAGCTCGTTCAAACAATTTTTTAAAAATATTAGAACAGAACGTTTAAAGCCCTCTGATGTTGTTAATATTCAATAACCCAAAAGTAAATGATTTCCCATTTAATAATCTTCATCGACACTTTTGTGGCAGAATATGTTTAGTTGCTTGTGTGTAACAGAAGCTGAAGTAGTATGCTCCTACAAAATATTCCGTAGCGGCAAACAGCTCCAATAAAATGACAATATTCGGTAATATTATTTCATAATGTCAAGTTTTTCAGACAAAAGTATCATAGCATAATAAAAAATACTGCTGTATGTTCACGTTGACAGCCTCCGTGACGCAATAGGCGAGTAGCCGGCTGTGAAACGAGAGGACGTGGGTTGGATTCCCACACCGGGACAAATATTTCTGTGACTCGTATCTTAGTGTGGGATCGGGGCTATGTGTGTGACTGTTGGGTTTCATTTCCTTTAAATGTACGTCCACGTATAAAATTAAACTTCGAAAGACTTCATGTTTTGCCATTATATTATTTCCAGTGGTACTTCTACATGAACAGAAGGCACGTTGCTCACGAGTGGAAGATCCAGCCTAACAAATGGCTGAGTCCAGAGCTCGAGCGTCACGAGATCATGGTGGGGACTATGTCCTTGCTCATCACTGGCTCTTTCTCAGCTTTCCTTGCATGCTACATTCTAAACGGAAATCCTTCCACTGTCTACTACCAGTTCGATGAATATGGCTGGCTGTGGTTCTTCTTGCAGTTCCCATTGATCTTTATTTATACTGTGAGTATGATCATATTCAGAGTCAATAGTCATTTGGTTGTTAATGACCAGTTTGAGAGGTATTTTACTAGTATAGTCTAAAGTCAATTGCCTCACAGTTTTAATAATTCGTATGCTTATATTTATCCTCTATTTAACTTTTCTCAACTTATTAGTTGACAAGCTATTGCTTGGCTAGACTTCAGAAACCGACATAAGATACTTTAAATAAGTAAATTAGGAGTTAGTCTTTTATTAATAATAAATCTTGATTCTTGATAAATCAAAATATAAAACTGAATAAAATAAATCAAGCTATACATTTTATTCTGCTTGCTAGAGTAATATCTGTTCCCGAACTTTGAATGTGACATTTTTAAACGAATAACATTGGTCTGCAGAGACTGGTTTATTTGGTTAGAGAATAAATGTTTAAACAAATAAATGTTTCGTATAAAATTCCCCATAAAATCCACTCGGCGACCATGTTGCATGGAATAAAATACAAAAATATAGTTTCAACAAACTATTGATATAGACCCTCGATAGAAAAAAATAATTTCAATATTTGGAATTTAGAGATTAATTAATTCAGTCCTCAAATACATAATATTATAAAAAGGTTTAAGCGTAGACTTGTAGAATTGTAGATTACCATAGACCTAGACATCATTAGTGATTGCGATAGTTTCACCGATGTTTATTAAGTAAATTATTTATTTCATTCTTCAAGAAAGAACTGTCTCAACAGATTGTTCTTTGCATTAATCCTTGCACACCAAGGTGACCACACTGCACCTGATGGCAAGCGCAGTACCATCCAGTTAGAGTACGAAGTAGCAAGAGACAATCTATCCCTCGCTACTCAACACCATCTTGCCGGCTTGTTGTGTAGCTTCTTCACCCTACGCCATGGGGCAAGGAGGTGAAGAAGCAATCGAGGCTCTAGTGTCAGAGTACTCAGAATAACAACACGGCCAAACATCGTACTCAACTGTAGGTCCCCGACAAAAAACTGACGAAACCTTAATCCTGTTTGTTCATTATCTAGGACTACACCACGTACATTCTCCACCGCCTGTACCACACGCCATGGCTGTACAAGCATTTCCACAAGCTCCATCACAAGTACAAGCAGCCGACTGCGTTCTCGGTGACCGCCATCCACCCAGTGGAGATCATGCACGTCCAGCTCACCATGTGTCTGCCGCTGTTCACCGTGCCTGTCCATTGGCGTCAGTATTTCTTTTATATAATGCATTTTAGTAATGTGGTTAGAATAACCAATAGACACGGGATTCTGATTGGGTAATCAATTTGTCATTGCTTTAATTTAAAGTGATATTGCTTATCGGCATTTACCTAACTATATAATATGTAAAAACAGAACTTCTAAAATATTGTCTTTCGTAAATCAAAAACAATATGATTAAAAATTATGAACTCTGAATAATCTATCCGAGTTTAAAAATATCAAAATATTTACTAAATCTATAAACTATGATATATTATTGAGATTTCTAGCATACCACTACCACTGCTTTGGCATGCATTTTCGCTAAAAAAAACAGACAAGAAACTTTAGCGTCTGATATAAGATCATTCTGAATCATATTTTTCTTTTGGAGTGCCATAACTTTTTGTTTTTGTTTCTGTCACTAAATGTGAATGAATAAAAATGACACTAAACTAAAACAATATTTTTAAAGTTTGAAAGCGATTGATCAACCTAAATCTGGCACGTATCAATTCTCATTTTATTTTTTAGTACCTTTTTACGTGGTCATCATCTATAACTACTACCACGGCATCATCGACCACTCTGGCATCAACTTCAAGAGTCAGTGGTGGCAGCCTTGGCAGCCTGATGCGGAGTTTCACGACCAGCATCACGAGTTCTTCCACTGCAACTTTGGCTTCAATATGTCCTTGTGGGATAAGGTATGTGTTTATCTTCAAGTCTTTTTATTTTGGTGGCAAACGAAGAAAAGGGGTTCCTGGTGGTGATTACTTCTATAGTATTTTTATTGTGCAATAAACTAGACATGTGTGTCACTAACCACGCAAAATGCAACAGTAAAGTTTGTCGTATAGCCTGTATACTATTTGTTAGCAATCTCCATTACAGTAACATACATCACTTACAATTAAATCATTGAAATTTATAAGAAACTAGATGTTGCTTGCAGCATCACTCCCATGCCAGCCATTGAAAAAATAAATAATCTCTACAACAGCGTTTGTTATCGTGCCGAAAACTATCAAATTTTTTAAGCTGGAACTAACCATATACATTCATAAAATTTCATTGAAACCAGTTGGGAGGTGCCGGTTTAGCGTGTACAGGAAAATGGATTTATATTAAGATAATCTATTGTTACTTTAACATTAAAATCTAATTTCCAGCTCCACAACACAGCAAGGAAGAAGAATATTGTGTACACAGAAGATACTTACCATGGCGAGGCTCCTTCTCTGGATACAAAGGAAGCCAAAGCTCTTCTAGAGAAAGACCCTGATCTGGCCGAGAGCATAAACAAGCCGAGCGTGTTTTGACAAGACTGAACTAAACAAGCCAACGTGATTGCTCTGTATAATAATATAGACAAATTTTTAGATAGCGGTAATTCTAAACCCATATTTATTACACAAGCAACAGTCAAATGATACAGATATGTTTGGCAAAACTATTCATGCGGAACATGTTTGTACTTATTATCTACAGCATGAATACGCCAGCTCGACCGAGACATTAGTGCTGTTTCACAGAAAACCGACGTGAAGTGACATCTTGCTTTTGCGTTTCTCCTGTTCCTTTTCCCCATTCCTTTCTTTCAAGATTAGCACACTAGATTCGTCTAGTTTGTGAGAGTCAATGGATAGTTAAGATTATTTACCATCAAAAACATCGCCTTAACCCCGTGCGCTTCCTTTGATTTTTGATTCTTGGGTCACCGTACATTTATAGCAGCTGATCTCTGCACATGCATCGAGACAAGCGTCAGAGGAAGATGCAAGTACAGGAAATTGTAAGCAACTAAGCTAGACAAACATGTTAATGACAAAAGCGCTGTGATGAGATGATACTTTATGATGGTGATCCTGCATCAATGCCATGATTAACATTCTCTGCTAGAAGTTGGGCAACCTGTCAATTGTTACCTAATGCATAGCATGGATTTGGTCGATGATTTCTTGTCTAATATCCAATTAATTATCCAAAAAAAATTGCTATTTGGCTACGCTTTCATATTTGTAGTTTAGAAATAAAATGAATTTAAAGTATTAATTTATTGGAATTAAAATTATAAAAAAACATTTATGACTTTTTTGTAATGTTTTATTCGTTGGCAAGAAAAAAAATCTTTAGTATTAAAAATTCATGTTTGAATAGATTTTTTTATTTATATACAATTATAATAAAAATTGGTCTTAATTTTGTAAATAAGTGTTTACAATAAGTGAAAATTAACTTTAAAATCATGGCACAGAACATCTGTTGTGATGTAAAATCTTCAACGAATTGTAATAATAAATACAGCAATAAAGTATTGTGTACACATTTCCTTTTATTTTATAACTTTGTAAAGGTTTTATGCGATTTTTTATTCGTACTTTATTATTAACTTACGTTTTCAATAGTTTAGGCTGTGTTATTCACTAAAATACACGTTATACACAATATCACACGTTTTAATATAAAAAAACGAATAATCCATAATACGTAGTCGCTACGCTAATCATTCTGGTAATAGGGTGGTAATTTTGCTGGTGGTAGGATATTCATATCCGTCCGGATAGCGACCACCGTACACAGGGTGAAAAACCCGCCATAGTGGCACACGCAAGTGTGTCGCGTTCCGGGATCAGCCAGTGTACATCCGGTTTTTTGGGGGTCTAGAGTTGGGGTACAATGTTGGCCATTTTGCGGCCTTCTAAGTACTCTGACAATAGGCCCTCGACCGCTTCTTCACCTTCTTGCCCATGGCGTAGTGTGAAGGAGCAGGCCGGCATGATTGTGTTGAGTAGCGGGAGATAGATCGTCTCTCGCTACTCGATACTCTAATTGGACCGTACTGCGCTTACCATCAGGTGAAGTGCGGTCACTTTGCCGTGCTAGGATAAAAAAAAAAAAAAAAAAAAGGGTAGTTTCCTGAGTTTAATTTTGTAGTGGAAACATCACGCTATCTTCTTCGCACAATGGTACAGTAATGGTCAATCGGAGAGGTGACGTCACGGTTCATATCATGCACCCTCTTACTGTCATTTGACAAGTACCCCTTCCAGCGGATTTGATAACGTCTAATTTACTTACATACATACATATACACTCACGCCTGTAATCCCCGAACTGCCTACACCAGGCAGAGGTGTAACCAGTACACCCACTTTTCGCCGAATTTCGGTCCCATAATGTGATAGGGGGCGAGCCTATCGCCACACCGGGCACCATTCCAGACTCCGGGTTAATACTGAGTATTTCTAGGTAGAAAAACCCAATATCACTTTACCCGACCCGGGGATCGAACCCGAGACCTCAGCACAGCAATCGTAACGCATTCGCAATTACAACTACGCCACCGAGGCAGTCTAATTTACTTCAGACTCAAAAAAATATTTTGATGATAGGTTGTAGGTAATTTAACTTGTAGATTAAAATAATAAAAATATCGTGGCAACTCCACCTTTTTTTTTTTTATTCTTGCGCGGCAAAGTGACCACACTGCGCCTGATGGTGTTCTATAAATCACGTCCTTAAATTCTTTAATCAAATCTGAATCTAAAACCAACTAAAATGTGATGTTTAATTAAGGTGCGACACCTCTATAGCTCGGGTCGCATAAATCAAACGACCTTTGCACACACATTATTCCCTACCGCCCCTTAAGACCATTTTTTTCATCTCAATGATAAATGGTTGTTGGACGTTAAAATTTCTTTAGAACGCCAGTTATTGGATATGTACGTATTAAAGTTACTTTGGGAAGTCATTTTTTTAGATTACCATTTAGACATTAGATTTGCTTATTCGTCAGCATGGTTTCATTTAGATTAATATAAACTGATATCCCAAAACATAGACCTTACCTCGGTCTAATATAGTTTTGTATCGTCAGTTAGATTTGGGTTGGGAGATTTCCGTCTTATAATGCCTAACTCCCAAAACATTATGGATTTCATTTGTAACGACCTCGGTTGTAACGTTTTTTTGGTTATAGCGATATATTCGCAATATAGTTCGCAAATTCGTATTTTTGCAGCACCATCAAGCTGTAGAACAGTTTGCCAGCTACCTTATCTTTCCTAGGTCCTTTGGCGTAGCGTGAAGAAGCGAGGCAGGCCAGCATGATTGTGTTGAGTAGAAAGGGATAGATTATTTGTCGCTCCTTGATATTCTGCACTTACCATCAGGTGCAGCGTGGTCGCTTTGCGGCGGCAGACTAAAAAAATTAACGATTTATAATTAAAATATTATTGTGATGAATATTCTAGTCATTTATATGGTTTTTAAAACAAGCAAAATCCAATGTCAAAGCACTGAATCTCGTATATCATTAAAACCACAAATAAAACTACAAAATTTAATTCAATTTTTTTACCCTTTTTAAAGGTTCATGAACCCAATTAGGTAGCTTGTTATATTAACGAGTATTTGATGGAAGTTTTTTTGAACTTTTTAAATATTGAAATCGGATAGCAATTAAATAAAATTGAAGTTAGCGGTAAAAATAAATTCGATTTAGTTTGCTGAAACACGTCGGCTACTGAACTTAGAGCCGTGCCATGTTAAAGCTGAAATGTTCTCCCCGTCCTTAGGTTAAAAAATAACTTCACGTAAATAAAAATTTATATTATAATAATCGATAAAAATCAGTTGTAAACTAAAATAGCTTTTTTGACCCAGAGGTCTCTTAAAATATATTACTATAAATAGGGCGGCCCCTAGTATATATAACTCTGGCTGACCAGATTAGTTTTTTAAGCGATTTCAAAAAGGGTATGGGGATTTCTATTCTAAACTCGAATAACCTGAAGCGAAATTGAAATAGGTCATCTTATAAAATGAAAACTATTATTAATTCAGTAATTTATAATAAGAGCAAATTAAAAAAAAATTAAGATATTTGACCTGTACCCAATAATAATAATACTAGCCCTGTATTAAACATTGTCCCACTGCTGGGCACGGGCCTCCTCTACTAATGAGAGGGGTTAGGCCTTAGTCCACCACGCTGGCCTAATGCGGGTTGGCAGACTTCTCATACCTTCGAAAAAATCTCAGATATGCGTTTCCTCACGATGTTTACCTTCACCGTTAAAGCAAGCGATAATTAACATTTTAATACACACATAACTTTAGAAAAGTCAGAGGTGTATGCCACTTGGGTTTCGAACCTACGACGTCTTGACAGTCCGTACCGCACCAACTACAACAACAAACAACTTGGTGTTTTTGTTATCGCTGTACCCAATAATTTTAATTATTTTTTAATATAACCTGAATACCGAAACATTTTAAATGTAATATATTTTTCGACTTATCAAAGGACAGCCTTGTAAGAATTTATTTTGATTGATTGTAATTGAACACTCAGACTTATTAGAAAAAACATAAAAAACGTTCTCCAATTAATTAATATTTGTTGTTATTTTTTTGGTTTACAAATAACAAGGGTATCAATTTGATATTTTTAACCGACTTCAAAAAAAGAGAAGGTTAACAATTCGTCGGAATCTTTTTTTTTATGTATGTTACCCGATTACTCGAAGACGCCTGGACCGATTCGAGAAATTATATTTTTGTTTAAAAAGGTATACTTCCCAGGTGGTCCCATTGGCACCAAGTCAGGATCTGATGATGGGATCTCAGAAAAACCGAGGGAAACCATAAAATTTTATAGAGGCGCATAATTTGTTTTTCTTTGAAGTCGGTGTACTTTTTATGAATTAAAAAAACTTTTTTATAATCTTGACAGCCTCTGTGACGCAGCGGGTGAGTAGTCGGCTGCGAAACGAGAGGCGGTGGTTTCGATTCCCGCACCGAGACAAATGTTTTAGTAACTGATATGTGTTTCGGATCTGGGTAACTGGGTTTGGGTAACCGTTGATCTTGATACCCACGATACAGGTTTTCTTTGATTTATTATTTTTTATTCGATGTTATTTCGCTTTCATTTATTGATACCTTATCAGAAACTCTCAAAGCAACAAATTGATTAAAATCCGATGACTTCTTTAATACAATCAGCAAACGAGTATTGAGTCTATTTTTATTATTTAGTTATTTTATATTATAAAAACGAAATTATAACAAAACAAAAAACTCCCGACTAGTACACATTAATGCTAAGTTCTTGACTGAGCAGTACAGATAGTGTTCCGGCAATAGCAAGATATACTAGAACTATACCAATTGTACTGTGATAATGTCTACGTGTGGCAAGCTTATAGCGATTAATACATTTTTATTTTATTCTATTTCTATTACAATATCAGCGATAGCCTAGTTGGTTGCGGTACGGACTGTCAAGACGAAAGTCGTATGTTCGATACCCAAATGGCATACGCCTCTAACTTTTCTAAAGTTATGTGTGTATTAAATGTTAATTATCGCTTGCGTTAACAGTGAAGGAAAACACCGTGAGGAAACCTGCATACCTGAGAATTCTTTTAAGAATTTCGAAGGTATGTGAAGTCTATCAACCCGCATTAGGCCAGCGTGGTGGACTAAGGGTTAGGCCCTTCTCATTAGTAGAGGAGGCCCGTGCCCAGCAGTGACACAATGTATAATAAAGGGCTAGTATTATTATTATTATGAATTATGGATGCATTGCCGACTATAAAATAAATAAATAGAAATGAAGATTAAGAAAGGAATTTATATCATCTGTGCACGAAATCCAACAGCAAAAAGTTACTTCATACTGAAGGAAAACACTATCGACTATTTTGCTCTAAAATTGAAATGTTTGAAAGCTGTATGTATGTCATAAACCAGTTAGAAAATTTAATTATCATAACACTATCTACAATGTCGATATAGAAGAAAACAAATGGAGTCCAAACTTGACATTGTGAAGATAATTATTATAAAATCAAAACTTCTACTGTGTTAAAAATAAATATTAAAAGAAAAAAATAAGATCTACGACGTAACTCCAATCATATAAGGTATTGCAGGCGCCGACAATAATCACTCAATTAAAATGTAATGGATTATGATATAATATAATACACACACATACAGTCACGCCTGTAATCCCCGAAGGGGTAGGCAGAGGTGTAATCAGTACACCCACTTTTTGCCGAATTTATTAAATTCCCATAATGTGATAGGGGCGACCATATTGCCATACCAGGCACAATTCCTGACTCTGGGCAGATAGAGAGTATTTCTAAATAGAAAAACCTAATATCACTTTACGCGACCCGGGGATCGAATCCGAGACCTCAGCGCAGCAGTCGTAACGCATGCGCAAGTACAACTCCTCCACCGAGGCAGCCAGTTGAGGACGATGATGTAATTTAAACATGTTTCTCATATTTAAAAAAAAAACATATTTAAAAATACATATAATCGAATAACTATTCTCTTATATCTTCAACCACTTCCAAGAGCAAAGAGGTTAGAGGAGAAAAGCCTCCTGCATAATGCATCGCGCGACTGCAACAACCTTTGAGTCCGCAGATTATACACTGCGGGGTTTATTTGGAAAATTTCTAACCCGTGGTATCCCGAGAGACCTGTTCCCGGCTCCGAAATTCTTTGCACTTTCCTCGAATTTTGTTGGGTACGGCTTAGCGAAACGGCGACGAGCGCCAAAGGTTTCCCGAGGATATTCACATTATCTGATATTACCGAGGTAATTGTTTTTTAGATTAGGTTTGTTTACTATACTTTGAACTCTGTAATGGATAAATAAAAGATAAGTTTGGCACATGTAGCTAATAATTAATGGAACACACCGCCTTTATAGTCAAGCAGCTGCGTACATAGGTTACAATACAAAACCCTTGAAGTCAAGGCTTCAATTCCCAGTCTAAATAATCAGTGATACTTAAATATTCACATTCGAAAAATACAAATCACTTGGAAATTTGGCCCAGCATGACCATCAGCTCGCCCTAAATCACACCATGAGAGAAATAATCTCAGAATACGGCAGCGTAAGTGCTCTCGTTACCCCTTCCTGTATTTAAGACCAGGATACTTAATTATTCATTAGCGTTCAATTATTTTCCTCGAAGAATTAAGCCTTTTCCCGCTAGTTATCAAAGTTCATGCATTAATTCCTGCTCAAAAGCGTGTGACGGTGACTTTATGTGGAGTATTCTCTGTCGTGAAATTATGAAATACAACGACCGGGTAAACCACTGTCTCAGTGAAAACTGGCGGTTTGTAGGATTTCCGAAGGTCCAAAAACCCATTTCGTTCTTTTAAAGTCGCAGCCATGATTCTTCTAGCTTGTCAGTGTTTCTGGGAGAGATCTTATTATATTGTTTATGTATTTTGAAGGGACGCATTGTATTAGTTTTATGTGCCTACTACTATTGCATTGTCTTAGTTTGATTTTGCCCATAGATTAGCCAGGGTGTTTAGATAACATATGCGTACATATACCAGTTTTTAACCAAATACTAAGCTCACAAATCTAAAATGTTTGATCAAAATAGGTCTAGTAGTTATTGTATGATGCTCTTACGGATAGTGGAAGTTTATTAATATTTAGGTTTTAAGCAGTGGTAAAAATTTGGTATTTTTTTTATTACTTTGATATTGTATATTCCTATAATGCACTGTATTTAGATACAGAAATATAAAAAGACCACCTACCGCAAACAATTATCTTTTAGTTCCCCAGGAAAGATTGCTGGCATTTCACTGGCTGGAAATGACGAGGCTATATACAGTCAGCCTTGTTACAAAAGGAGAGAAGCTTGTAATTTCCCGCAAGTGATTGGTAACAATCGGAACCAGGCTTAACGTGTTCAGTAGAGCGAGAAGCAATCGTACTAATAGCTTCGTGATCACTTCCCTGAATTCACACCAACGACCATCTTGCTTGGGCTTATGTGGGAATATGACAAAGCCTATTTACTTATAAATTATAACAACAATAGCTGTATGGGGAAATTTGAAAATAAACGTATCTTTAGTTTAAAGAGTTGTCTCAAAAAATGTAGCGGAGAAGTTATGTATGGTTAATGAAACAACTGGAGGGATTAAAGTCTCTTCCTTTCTCTCAGTCTCAAAGATCGGCAAAAGCGCATACTAATGTTGTGAGAGATTAAGGTCGGGTGATCTTAATCTGGTGACTTACAAGGGATATACTGCCAACGTTGTCATCGGAATAAAACCAGCGGAAATTTAAACGAAGAACAAGTAGTAGAAGCGTAATTAGATCCTGAATAAATCAATAATAACCATCATCATCTACCTGCCCTTATCCCACACTAAATAGGGTCGGCACAAACGGTTTGAACCCTCCACGCAGCCCTATCATGCGTCAAATCTGCATTCACCCCTTTCATGCGCATGTCCTCGTTCACGCAATCCAGCCACCTCTTTTTTGGTCTCCCACGACTCTTTCTTCCATCCACATTCATATTAACACCCAGTCTTGTCACATGCCTTTCAACCATACTGATTAAATGTATTTGAATATAATAAACGTATATAAACAAAACATAAATGTAATAGACATAAGGAAGTAGATAAATAAATAAAAAATTAAAATGGAACGTCAGAAAATAATGTCAGGAAACAGGGTAGCGGTGAACGCAAACATCAATTAACAACCTGATAATTCTCCATAATCATATCAAAATAATGTCAAGTCCCTCAACCCGCATTAAATCAGTGTCGAGGACTGAGGCCTTAACCCCTCATTAGTAGAAGAAAATAAAAAGAAAAGATTTTATGAAAACAAGAGGGAATAAAAAGTATTTACCTTAAGCTAGGACCAGAATGAGAGACCAGAACGCCACAACAAAAATCAAGGGATCCAAATGCTCGTGTGCTGGCCGTACAAAATCAAAAAAGTAAGAACCTTATTTCAAACTAATATGGATCGATTGAGAAGTATGAATGGCCACCAATTAGACTGTATAGTGAAGTAGAAATATACGGCGCGTACGTCAAATAAAAATATTTAATTGGACGCCTCCGAGTTTGAGTTCTTAGTTTTACAGTCATGTCGTAAAACGTCTATATAAATAAAGTAGAAAATATCGTCTAGCTACAGTTGTGAGTTCGTTCTTGAACCAATTGAATTAATCGAAATTGTTCAGTTTTTGATATGATAAACACATAAGATGATTGTGATTGAATTTTTTTAATTTTGAGCGGTAAAATAAACCTCAAGATCATTAAGTGATATAATATTAATTATTTTTAAATACATTTTGTAATAAGGTAAAACAAAACGAATTTCTGTTAGAGTTGATATATTATTTTAGAATCCGAGAAAATCGCGCAGTTTTGAATAAGTTATTCTATGCATACCATTTGTTTGGTAAATAATCCTACCAAAACCTATAAAAACTTGAAAATAAAGTTTATACCTTAAAAAATACTATTTAAGGCCGAATATAACTATTCTAATCTTTAGAATAAAAAACTAATATTTATGATCTTGCCTCCAAAGATTTCAAAATAAATGATTCTACTTTATTGTTTGAGCACCTCAATGAAACTTTCAAGGTTCTTGAAAGCAATGACATCGAACGATTAATCATTTATCACAGTTTTTCTGAAACGCGGTCATAATTGTGTTCCATATAAAACCAACTCACTTAATATCTTTTAAAAAAGTTTAAGTACAAATAACTTTTTGCAAGTAGCACCACATAATTACACAGATAAAAGTGGTAGAGCCACGCTGTAGACACATTTGTCTACAGCATGAATGGGCCGGCTCGACCGGGGTAGTACCACTGTCTCACAGAAAACCAACGTAAAGTGACAGTTCACTGTCGCGTTTCGTATGGTAAGTGAGATATCCGGAGGCCCAGATTCCCCCTTCCCTTCCCTACCCTATTCCTGTCCTTTAAGGCCGACAGCGCATACGTGATACTTTCGGTATTGTGGATGTTCATGGGCGGTGGAGATCACTTAACATCAGGTGACCCACTGGCTCGTTTGTCGGACTATGATATAAAAAAAAAAACAGATTAAAAATCTAAACTAACCCTAGTTTAGATGTTTGATAAGCCTGTAAAGAAACAAGTTGCTCGCCTGATGTTAAGTGATCTAAACCATAAACACAATAAAACAGAGTCCGTTGCCAACCTTAAAGAAAAAGAAAGGATCTGAAAAAAGGGTATTTGGCAACGGGAACTCAGATTCACCGTAATAAACGATACAAGCTGTCATTTGGTAATTAATACTTTGGTCGAGAGATGCTATAGAAAAGACTATCTACAACGCAATTCCTCCAATCAAAAGAATTTATGTTATACATCAAGAGGCATTATTTATAAATATAGAATGCTTAAAATTTATTTATAGTTTAGAAGTAAACAATGAAAGGAACAGATGTTAAAGCCCATTCATATTCCACAGCCTTAGCTTGCGTATTAATTCGTTACACTTGAACAATGAAACTTGTAGGTTACTGAAGTGAAGCTGCGAAGTTGAACAAAAACTGTTACACAGACAACGGACCGACAATAACTGTATCGGAAACTTGTGGAAATTTACTTTTGTACAGCTCCACGATTTCTTTGTGAGCTGGAACACGTTCTTTAGATATTCATTTTCTTGTTATCCTATTTTGTATTCTATACTTTACTTAGATTATATGGTTCAATTTCTAGATTGAAGAAACTGTTTGGTTTCGAAAATGGGTTGTATACAGCGATATACATTATCTGTCAGTATTGATGTTTAAATTTTTTTCTAAATCCGATTGTTTTTTGGAATTGTCCATTGTTCGATCTCTATTCACGCTAAAATCTATTTCGATAATTTGCAGCTGGCATATTTGGCAGAATGTAATCAATAATTTTAACCCAAACTAGTCTGAGTAAGGCGTCACAAACACACTTTCTTTGTTGGATAGTTTTCCATTGTGTATATTAGTAACAGCAGTGATTTAATATCGCTTGATCTACCTAATGTATATACAGCGAAGTCAAATATCAGTATTTTTCAATTCAAAGCTAAACTATCAAATGCAACGGCTCATGAACAGTTAGTATATCATATAATAATACTAGCCCTGTATTAAACATGGTCCCACTGCTGGGCACGGGCCTCCTCTACTAATGAGAGGGGTTAGGCCTTAGTCAACCACGCTGGCCTAATGCGGATTGGTAGACTTCACATACCTTCGAAATTCGTATAAGAATTCTCAGATATGCAGGTTTCCTCACGATGTTTTCCTTCACCGTTAAAGCAAGCGATAATTAACATTTAATTTACACATAACTTTAGAAAAGTCAGAGGTGTATGCCACTTGGGTTTCGAACATACGACTTTCGTCTTGGCAGTCCGTGCCGCAACCAACTAGGCTATCGCTGCTTAAGTATATCATAAATTTAATAAAACTACCGCAAGAGACTAGAGTTAAAAAGGAGAAATATTTTATTACGAAGTTGTTCAGATAAAAAGCTATTATACCAGTAATACCACTATTGTTTGAAGCAAGGCTCCATAATCGCCTACAGTAGACGACGATCCCAAAGCTAGCGTCGACACAGCATTTTATTTTAACTGCCTTTCAGCAGTGTCATATAAAACGTAATAACTTTTATTACTCCACTATCTGGTTTAATATTCAGAGCAAATTTTCTGTTAATAAGTTTCCGTGTATCATTACAAAAAGTACAAGTGTTCACTTGTAATTTCGTGTTCACATCACAAATTACTGAAACGTCTGCGTTAATAAATAGAACATATCTTCTTATTTTTATTCAGTGATCGTTGCAGGCACGTATATTACACGAATAATATAAGTCTGAAGGATTAAACTGCCCGAACATCTAAGAGACTCTGTTATCTAGCCAATGCGAGTATAGGCCGACATGATTGTGTTAAGTTGCGAGGGATAGACGGTCTCTCGGTACGTGATACTTTAACTGGACAACACTGCTCTTACCATCAGGTGTGGTCACTTTGCCGTGCTTTCCACTGCTTGAAACATTCTTTACTGATAAAATGCATATGACACTATGCATTTATCAGTAAAGAAGATACTAGTATATTCAAGTTGCAGTCATCTATTTGATTTGATTTTGATTTACGAAATGTATAGTGTTCTAGCCAGAAAAAAGTAACGAATAAGTTCAAAGGCAATTTTAGAAATTACAGATCTCTATCTAAGCTGTCTGAATTATTGATTTATTGTGCCGAATATTTTTTATTATGATAATCTGATCATCGGCTGCTTAACGCTTACAAATCGAGAAAGATCTTATATCGCTGTCAAGCCTCTATGATCTCATTTAAAGTTAAGTTGCCTCTTGTCTGTCGGACTGCCTCGGTGGCACAGTTGTAATTGCGCATGCGTACGACTGCGGTGCTGAGGTCTCGGGTTCGATCCCCGGGTCTGGTAAAGTGATATTGGGTTTTTCTATTTAGAAATGCTCAGTATCAGCCCGGAGTCTGGAATTGAGCCCGGTATGGCGAAAAACGATTACAGGCGTGGGTGTATATGTATAACTTGATCAGTTTTTATTAGTTATAGGTGCCTATGTACTTCTGGTCATACTAATGATATGATACATTCATGAAAAATAACATGATAGTGTTTGTTCGTCGCGGCGTTGCAGCTCGGTTAGTAATTGAAGAACCTTGTACATTGGCCTAGTTTTACGGTTCAGGATTATTCTCGGTGACGGGTGCAGATAAAAAAACTAAATTACTTACAGCTGCAGCTATTTTTTTATTTGTTGACTACAAATTTTGATTAAAAACTCTTGTTTTCTATTAATTTAATAATATGAGCCTTAAAAATTATATATGGAAATTTAAACCTATCTCCTTATTATTTATACCTTTAACACCGCGATTCTTTTGGTATTTTGGTTGTGTATTTGGGCTGTGACCACTTATCATCAGGCAGGCTTGATTGTCGGTAGCAACTGTTCGATTTTTTACGTTATCACTTTATTTTATTTTTCAGATCTAAATATTTCATCACTGATTTCAAATAATCTATATCAAAAAGTCTAAAATGTTCATATCTAAATTCTTCTTACTCCGTCATTAATAAAATACAAACGAAAGAACCATAAAACATAGCAACTTTAATTTGTAATTCTGAACCTACATTAGCAAACAGTGACGACTCCTAAGGGTTCAAATGTAAAGGTCAAACCCCAATATTGGATCCATCAACACAGGTACCTGTTGTCGTCCATTTGTATAATACTACTCGGAGTTTCACAAAAGGATTCGGAACCAATTTGCTGCTTATTTCAATTTAAAATAAACCAAATAGAATGTACTAAAAGTTGTAGGTAAGGATGGAAAATCTACTGAGAAACAACAATTGTATTATAGACATGACAGGAGAGTATTTGACGAATGGTTCCGTATATGTTTACAGGAATAATATCCCATTTGATTATATCACTGCTCTGCTAGTCTCGGGTTCGATCCCCGGGTCGGGTAAAGTGATAGTGGGTTTTTCTATCTAGAAATTCTCAGTATTAGCCCGAAGTCTGGAATCAGTTCCCGGTATGACGATAGGCTCGCCCCCTATCACATTATGGGACCGAAATTCGGCGAAAAGTGGGTGTACTGATGTACACCTCTGCCTACCCCTTCGGGGATTGCAGGCGTGAGTGTATATATATGTTGATTATCATTTTCAAATGCCGTCTCATTGGTCCGTGGCAACATGTTTACTGTAAGCTAATTAAATCCTAAGTTTGAGACTTCAGGTTGTTAATAATTTGTATCTATTTATCGATAAAAACCGCACAGGAATGGGCCAGGATTAGAGTTGGTGTTCAGTATCATGCACTGCTGTCACATCATGGGAGGATGATAAGCGACAAATCGTGAGTGTACTAGTTGAAGTATGTTACCTCGCCAATACTCTGACACAGAACATATCAACACATGCCATAGATAAATTTTCTTTAGACTTTTTTAATATAAATAAAATCAAATCAAATATTTATTAAGCCCATGAAATGCTCAACATTATTGGGATTCAGTCAATTTTTGTTTTCTCTTCCGCCAGTTCGGAATGCGGTTTCGCTAGAGAAGGACAGACGATAAACTCTAGCGTTGCTCTTTTCGAGAATTCGTAGAGGGAATTCGAAAGAACAATTCTGTACTACATTATTTTGATGATCTCATAAAGTTATGCAAGCAATGTGAGCGCCCAAAAATACAGTTTTTTTTTTTTTTTTTTTTTTTTTAGTGCCTGGATAGGCAGACGAGCAGACGGGCCACCTGATGGTAAGTAGTCACCGCCGCCCATAGACTTCTGCAATGCCAGAGCACAGCAGAGCCGCTGCCTACCGTTTAAGGACTACTCTTCTTAAGCCTCGTTTAAAGAAGGACATGTCATAGCGCTCAGGGAACACCGCTGCAGGGAGTTCATTCCAGAGCTTGCACGTACGTGGTAAGAATGAACGCTGAAAACGAACCGTGCTAGACGGAATCGTTTCCAGGTGGTAGGGAGTAGTTTGACGACAGGATTACGAAACATCAAGATTTCTTTACATTCTATTAATATAACATGCATCCAACCATACAGAAGATATTATCGCAGTGATAATGAAATCCGTATCAAAATTTAGAAGAATATTGCATGGTTTAATAGAATTAAATACACGAAAAGACATAACTAGCCTAAGACCCTGATTCCATCTCCGCATCGAGGTCAATACTTGTGATCTACAAATATTTGTTTCAAATCAAATCAGTTTTTATTTGTTAAACATAGGTAAAAAATACAGTTCTTATATTACATTCATAGTGCGCTATGTTTTGCCACTAGAGCGTACAAATATTATAACAATTAATTAATTAAATTTAGATCCATGCAATGTCACTAAAAGAATTAAAATATAAAAAGACAGAAAGAAACAATACTAATATAACAAAAGTCAAATATAAAAAATTAAGTAAATGTACAATATAATGTCAGTCATAAATTAGTCCGTCAACGAAATTAAATTTATAATAAACAAATACACAATTGTTTCATGTTTATCCAATCTATTGCAAGTATTATCTATTATTATATTAGTTTAACTTTTCTGTAAGAAACTCTGTAATACTATAATATGCTTTCAGTTGCGTTTGTTGTGAGATTGAAATGTCTTTCATAGTTTCCGATACTCAGAAGCTTTATCTATGCCGCCCCTATCGCTCTAACAAGGTTTTTACTTTTACGGACCCCAAAAGTTTCCAAGTTTACTTATTGATACAATTTTCATTTCGTCCTTACGTTTGTGATAGTATTATTGCGGGGACGCAAAATAAAAGCTAAGCTTTGTGATTTCAGTCCTTTGTCCCAGCTTATTTATGTTTTGCTTTGATGTCGATGGCTCTACGATTAGATGACCTATGCCTCGTTTGATATTACGTTGTCAGCTGATTTTAATCTATGCTTTTTATTACGTCTGAGCTTTGTCCATGGATTATTGTTATAAGAAATACTTCATGAGATATTTCATGTACATTCAAATACATGAAGTCTAGCGTGCTTTCTAAAAGTATGTATACAGAAATCAGAATGTTGTTTTACTTTATTCGCGTTGAGAAAATATTGAGTCGATGTTAATTAGCGTAGCAACTCACGAGCAATGAGATAGCAGTTAATTGGTTCATTACTCGCTGTTTTAACAATCGGATATAGGAATTAGAATTATTTATTCAGTAACATGTTGATTTCACACATGTACATACATCATAGTGCAAAAAGAGCTACTATTTTATAATAAATCAATTTTAAACGAATTGTTGCCACATAAAGCGTAATTGCAAGTCATGACAAATCTGTTTTGCCACCAACGTATATTAAAACACAAATTTATAAAATGGCACGAACCAAATTGTGGCACTTCGTCAAACTATACGGTTTGCCAGCTACCGTGCTCCTTCCTTCCTATGATCCTAAGTCCTTAAATATTAGTGTGAAGAAAGAAAGTCTCTTGAAGACTACTTGATAATCTGGTACACCACTGCGCTTGCCATCAGATGCAGCATGGTCACTCTGCAGTGCCAAGTTAAAAAAGTATTTTCACTATCTCTCAATACGTTCCATTACGCAAGCATCCACTCAAACACATACTGTTTAATAGAAATAAACAGGGATACAAAAGCCGGAATTCTCTCACGTACAACTTGCCAGGATTCTTAACGGAGAAGTGCTCCTTGTGACCGTTTCCTTCGCAAATATTTCTCATTACTGTTTCAGATGTGTGGGTTGTTAAGTAGTGAGGCAGGTGTACAATGTTTATATCTGATATCTACTAACATGTATTGAATGATTAGTTTTGTTAGCAGATCTGTTGAACTCTTTTTTGCTTAGATGTTTGTTTAATTTACATTTTGATAGTCCAAAATTCGAATACGAATTTTATTCATGTGAATTTTACTTCAAGAAATAAAATTATTTAAATGAACTTAAACTACTACTATTTTATGAGTAAAAGTGAAGGTAGAACCTTCACTTTTACTCATAAAGTAATTTGAAATTTTCACCCTCTTACCTCCATAAAAGTGCAAGAGTGGATAAATTTATATTAAGTTTATATTATTTAGTATGGATTTGAAATACTTCGTTGTTTTACTGGTTTCTTTATACTGTGGACGTGTGAAGGTTTTTATTGGACTACAAGGTGCGTCTTCGCGCCGACCAATTTTGTTTTCATTTTCGGTTGTAATAATACGAAGAACATATTACATTTCAGTAGCTTCTACGTTAATACTTCAATCAGCATGACTATTTATTTTTGATAACATATAAATAAATTGTATGAGTAGCTACTATATTTATATTTTTTCCTTACATTCGCGATAACAAAACCATTCACAGTCGCTATTAAATAGAACAAATTATCTACCTATATTGTAGGGGAAATATTTTTTAATATTTTTTTTTAGTGCCTCGATAGGCAGACGAGCAGACGGGCCTCCTGATGGTAAGTAATCACCGCCGCCCATAGACTTCTGCAATACCAGGACACAGCAAAGCCGCTGCCTACCGTTAATCATTCAGTCATTTTCACTTTTTTAGACAAATGACAAGCAGATCGCTCGCCTGCTGGTAATTCTCATAGTTACCTGTAGTCACTACTGCCATGACAATTTCATCGTTACAAAATATTTCATGGTTTGCCAATGTTTGGTAAGGAGTGTTTGAACCTCGAGATGGTTTTCAGTCTGTTTGTTTTAAAATAAATTACATTAGAATGTGCATATGATTGTTTTATTTACTTCCTATAAACGTGACTTTATCTAAGTACGTGTAATTGCAATTATGCAGTTTCAGTCGTGTTTAAAGTAGGTTATGCATCCATCCAAAGTATATAAACTCCCCAGACATTGAGTTGTTTTGTTTTATTTACAATCCCAAATTTATCAATCAGTTTTATCAGGAGTATCCTGAGACTGACTTAGGAAAAGGATTTTTGTATTAAAAGTATCCTAGAGTTAGTTATCGGATACAATGTCGGCCTTCGTCACGGGGCTAAGTGACCTCTGGAGCAACCAAGGGCTGTTTTTATTCATGAAACATTTAATTATATTGATTGAAATAAAATTGCGCATCGCCCGCCTTTAATTCGCCTTTGCCTTCGATTTCAATTCAATTTGGTCGGCTAGAAATTCAATAAGATCGTTTTTGGCATAACCTGATTCTATACACAGAGGATTAATCAGTTTATACTTGGAAGCTACTTGCGCATTTATTGATCGAGTCTTAATTTAGATAGTTTTCACATTTCTAGAAGTCTATAAGTATGGATTTGTTAAGGTATAGAAAACTTGTTAGTAACAACTTTGGTTATCAAGTTTTACATTGAAATGAGACAAGATATTACCTGTAAAAACTATGGTTGTTATTATACGTAACATTTTATTGTCGACATCATCCTACCAGACAGCCTCCGTGGCCCAGTAGCCGGCTGTGAAACGAGAGGCCGAGAGTTCGATTTCCACACCGGCACAAATGTTTGTGTGACAGGCAGACATTTGTGTTCGGGGTCTGGGTGTTGTGAGGCCGAAAATCTCTCGTAGTCCCTGATACCCACAACATAAGACTCGTATCTTAGTGTGGGGTCGGGGCTATGTGTGTGACTGTTGGGTGTTATTTATTTATTTTAGTATCACACTTAAAATAAAGACGTCAGTTGAGAATATTGTAACGACACGTAATTTATGAAAATCTACAAGGCTCAGAGTTAACCAAAGTAAAATGACTGCGTGCTGTTACGATCGTACGCGATGTGGAGATTTCCTGAGCTCGAGACCCATCGTTACTTCCTCCAGGCAAGAAAAAGTCATAGGCCTTATTCTGTGTTAAAACTTGTATATTACTATATTCCAAAGTATTGTAGGATGTTATATATGGTTAATGATTCTGCTCATTTTCGAAGCAAATATTCTTAACTAGATTTTGCTCGCGGCTCCGCCCTCGTGGAAGTTATTTTTGGAAGGAAAGGCATACAATCCATGGATGCATCTTAAGCTATTACACCTTTCTATATTTTGCTATCCCATAGGATGCGTGCATTTTTTCGGGATAAAAATGTCGTTTACTGATCCCTAAACTACCACTATGCAAAAAATCATGTCGATCCCTTGCTCTGTGAAAAACTAAACTATCCCACGGGAACTGTAAATTTTTCCGGGATAAAAATGTGCTATTCCAGACTATAATCTGTCTCTGTGCCAAATTTCAACCAGATCCGTCCAGCCGTTGTAGCGTGATTGATTAACAAACATCCATCCATCCATAAAAACATTCGCATTTATAATATTAGTAGGATTACTAGTGAATCGACGACATCATCCAAGTAATTCTTATCTGCAAATTTTATTATTTCGATCATCTTAGTTTATAATTTATTAATTAAGTGTTTACTGGCAGTTTAGTTCGTTGATGTAGTCTGTGAGATCCCGGGGTCCCAAAATTATTCTTCAAATAAATAAATACAAATAGTCACACACATAGTCCTGACCCCACACTAGGTAAAACCTGTATCGTAGGCATCAACTACGAGGTACTCCGGTCCCACAACACCCAGACTTGAAGTCAATATCAGCCTGACACGAACATTTGTCTCGATGCGGGAATCGAACTCATAGCCTCCCGTTTCACATTCAGCTACTCGCCCGCTGTCTTTTTTTTTTTTTTTTTTTTTTTTTTTTTTATCGTGGCTCGGCAAAGTGACCACACTGCACCTGATGGTAAGTGCAGTGCCGTCCAGTTATAGTATCAAGTAGCGAGGGATAGATTATCACTCGCTACTCAATACAATCATGCCGGCCTGCTGTGTAGCTTCTTCACACTACGCCTAAAGGACCCAGGATCATAGGAAGGAGGGAACACGGTAGCTGGCAAACTGTTCCACAGCTTAATGGTGCGGCAAAAGTACGAGTTTGCGAACCTCTTAGTTCGGGCCGGGGTAGTAGACACCACAAAGCTGTGGCTCCGCAATCCAGTACGCGTGGTTCTGGTATGGAAGGGAGAGGATGGGATAAGATCAAACAATTCTTCAGAGCATTCACCATGATACAGACGGTAGAACACGCTAAGCGAGGAAATATCCCTACGCAGCTGTAGCGGCTCCAGGCTGTTACTCACGTCTGCATCATTCACAATGCGGATGGCCCGCCGCTGCAACCCGTCCAAGGCATCGAGGAGGTATTTTGCGGAACCGTCCCAGAGGTGCGAGCAGTATTCCATTCCCGGTCGCACCTGTGCTTTATATAAGCGGTAGAGCTGACCGGGCGTGAAAAACCGCCGCACCCTGTTCAGGATTCCGACCCTGCGGGAAGTGGCGGATATTACGCCCTCGATGTGACTCCTTGGATTAAGATCGCAGCGGATATCCATACCTAGGACACTAAGGTCATTCCGCATTGCGAGTGGAACACCCTGAAGAACGGGGATTGCAGAAAACGGAGACTTCTTGCACGAGAACGCGCACACCTGGGTTTTCTTGGCATTAAACTCAACCCGATTCCTGGTACCCCATGATGATATGAGATCCAAGGCCTGGTTGAGCTCCATGACAAGATCCTCGCGTCTCCTCTCAGTATCCACCCGGCAACCAGGAGGCTTGCTGCAATAACGCCCATGAACCGTGCTGTCGTCTGCATAGCAATGAATGTTGCCAAGCGACAACATATCATTGATATGCAGAAGAAACAAGGTGGGCGAAATCACAGAACCTTGTGGTACTCCGGCATTTACTGACATGAACTGCGAAGCGTGTCCATCAACGAGGACACGCATTCTACGCTCATGCAGAAAGCCGGAAATCCACTTGCACAGGTTGTCGGGCAGACCGTATGCCGGGAGCTTGGAGAGTAGGCCACGGTGCCAGACCCTATCAAACGCCTTGGCTATGTCGAGACTCACAGCCAGAGCCTCGCCATGCCTGTCAATCGCCTCGCCCCAGTGATGCAATACAAACGCTAGAAGATCACCCGTTGATCGGTTATGGCGGAAACCATATTGTCTGTCACTGATCAACGAGTGATCCTCCAGGTAACGAACTAATTGGCTGTTAATTAGTCGCTCCATGACTTTACAGATCACTGAGGTGATGGCGATTGGGCGGTAATTGTTAGGGTCTGACCGATCACCCTTTTTGGGGATCGGCTGCACATTGGCCTCCCTCCACGATTCAGGCACAACACCTGAGAGGTAGGACGATCGGTATAGGCGCGTCAGTGCAGGAGACAACTCCGCTGCACACTTTTTGAGAACAAGCGCTGGGATACCATCCGGACCACTGGCCTTCCGGACGTCGAGAGACTGCAGCTCACGCCGCACATCACAATGCCTGATACGGATATCAGGCATTGTGTGACCGCAACCGGGCAGCGTAGGTGGTAAAGGAGCATTGCAGTCCTCGATTCTCGAATTAGCCGCGAAGAGGTTTGCCAGTAAATCGGCCTTCTCTTGCGAGCTATGGGCCAGTGTTCCATTACGATATCTCAGCGGTGGCAGCGAAGGGCGACAGAAATTAGATTGGACCGCCTTAGCCAAGCTCCAATAAGCACGACTGCTTGTCGGGTGATCGGCCAAAGCACATCCAATCTTGGAGACGCGCTGGGCATCCGCTCTAACATACTCCCTCTTGCAAGCCTTGGCAGCACGGTTGTAGGCTGCTTTGAGGGACTTGAGATTGGGATCCTTCTTAGCGCGACCCCTGATCCAAGCGCGATACGCCGTCTGTTTTTTACCAACAGCATCGGCGCATGCACGATTGAACCAGGAGCGTCCTCGGCCGTTGCCCGCGATCTCAGAGGAAGGAATGTAATATTCCATTCCTAGTCTGATCTCGCAGGCAACGGCGTCGGCACTCGCAGAAGGATCCTTTCCCTCAAAGCAGCGCTGCTGCCAAGGGATGGATGCGAAATAATCCCGCATACCATCCCAATCTGCCGACGAGTAGTGCCAGACCCTGCGCTTGACCTTCACGGGACGTGGAGGCAAAGCGCGAGGTACTGACGTCCCAACCAGACAGTGATCGGAGGTTCCCAGAGGAGCACCAACCGACACCGTATACCCGGTCGGGTGACTCGTCAACAGAAGGTCCAGCAGAGAAGGCGCATGACTCGCCACATCTGGGATCCTGGTAGGCTGGTTCACCAGCTGTGTCAAGCCATGAGTCAAGGCGAATGCATGAGCAGTTCTGCCAGCATGGTCAGTTCTGGAGGAGCCCAACCACAACTCATGGTGTGCGTTGAAGTCCCCCAGAACTACCAATTCCGCTGTTGGGAACTGCTCCTGCGCGTCGTCTGTCGTCTGGCTAATGTAATCAAATAGCCGAGTTGTCTCAACGTCCCCGTCGTGTGACCTGTAAAGGCACACGTAAACCCGACTCTGAGAGCCGAGGTCGACGTGTACCCACAGGGTGGAGAAGGAGGGGTCCTCCATGCAGCGCAGACGGCGACAGCAGACGTCCGACCGAACATACAGGCATACCCCGGCCCTCGGCCTGAAGTTTTCTTCAAGTGAGTAGCCGGGGTAAAGCAAGTATGTGGTATCGGTCGGACTACAAATCTGCGTCTCCGTCAGGAAGAGAAGAGCAGGCCGGGCCGTCTCAAGATGGTGGTGGACGGCATTAAGGTTCGAATGGAGTCCGCGGATGTTAGCGAACTCCATTGTGAAAGCGGTGGTGGGGTTACGCACCGCTGTAGGTCCTGTTCTCTTTATAGGCACTGTCATGGAGTTATGGGGGGAGGATGTGAAGAAGCGGTCGAGGGTCTAGTGTCAGAGTAATCAGAAGGCCGCAACAAGCGCCGGTCCACTAATAGAGCCAAGAGGAGGTGAGCTGATCCGCCGGACGGAAGGGCCCCCGTACCCTCCCGGGATAGGCCGCCGGGACCCCACATCCGGTCACCAACCGGCACGACGGACCCACCCAAGATTATGCGCGGCATGGTGGGGCAGCCTCTCGTGGTGGTTAGCCACGATTGGGCCCCTGTACTGTACCGCGGGCGGCCAGCGGTACAACCGTTTCTACAGGTCTCCCTGGCCGACGGATCAACACGCCTCCAACCGACTGTGAACCGGCTAATACCGGCACGGCCAAACATCGTACCCCAACTCTAGCCCCCCGACGATAACCGGAAATACACTGGCTGATCCCGGAACGCGACACACTTGCGTGTGCCACTATGGCGGGTTTTTCGCCCTGTGTACGGTGGTCGCTATCCGGGCGGATACGAATATCCTACCACCAGCTAAATAATACGAGAATAAAATCCTCAAAAAAAATATTTATTACTTGTTTGTCGTCACAAAATATGGCGGCAGACTTGTCATCTAGCTTCTTTTGTCATTTAAGCAGGCCGGCATCATTGTGTTGAGTAGCAGGGGATAGGTTGTCTCCCACTACTCAATTTTCTAACTGGACGGCACTGCGCTTACCATCAGTTGCAGTGTGGTCACTATACCGTGCTAGAATAAAAAAAACTGTCACGGAAATCAGTTCGTCAAGCACTGATTGCATTTAATCCTTCCCCAAGGATACAGACGTAAGATGTGTGATTACATTTTGATGATAAGATGTGTTTTTATCTTACACATCGAACCATCCTTGTTTTGTAATATACGAACACCCTCAAATTTCCTCATTCTCGATGAAATCTCCTCAAATGTTTATTTCGAGAAGACGTGGTCGGAACGTGTCGATAGTATTCCAATTTGGCTTCTCATCAGGCGGGACGTGACGTGCTTAAGGCTTTCTCTATTACAAATTCTAATAAACTATAAGGAAATTGGTATACAGTTTGGTGAATTCCATGTGGTTTATTAAATTAGATAGCATTTAGGATATAGAAAAAATAATCAAAGTTCATAACATTATTTAAAACTGTAATTCGTTTGTAGATGGTGATTTTTTTTTTATACCACGATGGTGGCAAACAAGCTTACGGCCCGCCTGATGGTAAGCGGTTACCGTAGCCTATGGACGCCTGCAACACCAGGAGTATCATATGCGCGTTGCCGACCCTTTAAAAAACCTATTTACTCCCTTCTTGAAGAACCCCATACTGTAGTACCCTTCGAAAACCTTGGCAGGGAGCTCATTCCACATTCGGAGCGTTTGCGGGAGGAAATTCCTCTGAAACCGCGCTGTGCGCGACCATTTAGGTTCCAAAGTGTGAGGATGAACTCCCTGTCGATGGCGAGCGGTGCGATGGTAGAAAGTGGCCGTGGGCATCATGATCAATTTCAGGAAAAAAAATCTGATCAATCAGAAAATATACCGAGATTTGAAAACCTCAGCAAGCTTCAATTACCAAATATAATCTCATTCGCAACTAAACGTAAAGAAATGGACGTTAATTCACGTTCATGACTGCCGTTCTTTGATACAAAAAATATAGCTTAATTACTGGGAAGGTAATTTTATTTTCATTTCTGCCAACAAACGAAACGGTTACAACGTTGGCTAATTAGCGGGGATTAAATATCGTGTGCCTTACTATATACTAATGTATACATTTGTCATGGCAGTGTTTTGTCTCGTTGTGTTCAGTGAGGTTTACCTTCAGAGGGAACTAGACATAATGATAGTACAACTCTTATCAGTAAAGACCTTAGTAATAACAGTAGGTTGGGTTATACGTAGAAATCTAAGTGATACTGATCACATATCATTGTCAAACTGGTGGGACTGAGTCTACTAACAGAGGAGTTTTTTTTTGTTTTCGAGGTAGGCCCGCTAAGATCTAGTTTAATAATGTACCGACGTCTGTTCGGTTTGTCCTGTATGTATGTGGTAAAAATATTAATAAAAATCTTTATTACAGTGAAATTAAAACTATACATTTACATATACATTTGGACTAAAACTAGAATATTGTCATCTTAATCTAGTGTCCTTTGCTCACATAATCCTATTTAATTTTATGCAGTAGTCTAAAAATGTGTACCTTATCTTATTATTTACTAGCCATTCGTGTTATCTACTGCTGAGGTCTCGGGTTCGATTCCCGAGTCGGGTAAAGGGATATTGGGATTTTCTATCTAGGAATTCTCAATATTAGTAGTATTACTCCGGGAGTCCAGAATTTGTACCTGGTATGGCGATAGGCTCGCCCCCTATCACATTATGGGATCCAAATAAATTCGGCGAAAAGTGGGTGTACTGGTTACACCTCTGTCTACCCCTTCGTGGATTACAGGCGCGAGTGTATATGTATGTATGTATGTATGTTATATAGTCCTTTGTTAGTTCAATTTCACTCTTAAGTAGTCTATGTCTGTCAGTCTATGCATATTACTTTTGCTATACATACATTGCTTAAGTCTTGTCATCTTAGTTCTATACCATTCAACTTGCCAAAGGTAAATTATTTGGAGTTTGCTTTATGATAAAACAATTTTCACTAATATCTACTTCCTTCGAAATTGGTTCAACTTGGACATCATTTTGTAAAGTGTAAATGTATCAACAGCTGGTTCAAAACAAGGCTCGTCTAATGGTTTTCTTAAGTCTTCTCTGTACATCTCAGAATGAAGCGGAATGAAGGCTATATTTAAATTTTAATTAAAAGCTCTGTGTTTATAAAGACTGGTCTTTGTAATTTTATACTGTTTTAATCTTTATTAATTTTTCTATGCGGCGTTTTGTTTGAATGTTCAACATAATTGCGAAGAGAATGCATAGTTAATTATGATTATGTAAGATTCAAGTTTTACTCAATTGCGAAATTATTTAAACTTGCGCACTAATTTTTATGCGGTAATCCTAAATTTCCTGAGTCTTCAGGAAACTACGGATACAGGATATTCACAAGCTTATTTCACAAATAAATAAGTTTCTGAGAGTCTGCTAACCAAATTGCTTTATAAAACACTAGATGTTGCCCACGGCTCAGCCCGAGTGGAGGTTATTTTTGGAAGAAAAGGTATACAATACATATATTGTATACATTTCCTTCATCGGCATCGGCATCTTAAGCTATTAAACCTTTCTATATTTTGCTATCCCATAGGAAGCCTGCATTTTTCCGGGATAAAAAGTGGCATCTGTCATTTCCTGATCCCTAAACTGCCACTATGCAAAAAATCATCTCGGTCCCTTGCTCTGTGAAAAACTAACATATTCCAGGGGAACTGTACATTTATCTGGGATGAAAGTGTAGCTTATGTGCTATTCCAGACTATAATCTATCTCTGCGCCAAATTTCAACCAGATCCGTCCAGCCGTTGTAGCGTGATTGAGTAACAAATATCCATCCAAACATTCGCATTTATAATATTAGTAGGATTAGCTTTAAACTTTGTGTCGCAAATCCAAAAAGTAGATAATACCGATTTTAATTGTAAAGCGTCTTATAACTATTCACATTTGTTCGATACCAACAGAAGTCAATACTTCTACCATCTTAAAAAGCGAGTCTAGCTATATTTTCAACTTTCCTAAACTATAAAAACCTTCATGACAACTGTTTTTTAATGATGGACGCTTTTTGTATCAACGCTTAGATCTACAAAATCATTGGCGCAAGGTATAATTAATCAATAAACTGAAATATAATTTGATCAACGAGATTTACTACCTAACTCCATGCACATTTTTATTGTAAAGTTGTACTAGCTTCTTCTACGTCTGTCTCGCCTACATCAACCTCATCAACAATTGGTTACAAATTATAATACCATGAATTTTCGTTTGACTGCCGATGCGCGACACTCCATACAAATTGTGTGATAGTCGAACCGTACCAATTTAATAGGCCAGACGAATTACACGCGAATTATTCCCAATTTATTGTTTCCACTAGATTTTTTGCGCCGAATTACTCTGAGGCTTTAATGGCTTTCCAAATTAACATTTTCAGTTAATTTGTGTACGTTGGATTTTGTTTTTGGTAGGTTAAATCGGCTTATCTTATAATGTATTTTTAACCGACTTCAAAAAAGGAGGAGGTTAACAATTCGTCGGATTTTTTTTTTTTATGTAGGTATGTTACCCGATTACTCGAAGCCGCTTGGATAGATTCGAGAAATTCTTTTTTTGTCCAAAAGGGTATACTTCCCAGGTGGTCCCATTAGCACCAGGTCAGGATCTGATGTTGGGATCTCAGAAAAATCACGGGAAACCCTCAAATTTTATAGTGACGCATAATTCATTTATTATTGAAGTCGGTGTACTTTTTATGAATTAAAAAACTTTTACTTATATGTACTAGCTTTTGTCCATAGCTTCGCATGTAATATGCATGATTATGTTTGTTCGTACTTTAGGCGATTGAAATACACTTTCAATGTTTCAAGAATTTTCCAGTTTTTAGGCAATCTTTATAAATGTTTCCCTAAAAATCTTGTTGGAACTTACGACCATTAAAAGTCATATCGGTCTAGACGTTCCCAAGGGATGTGGTTACCATCGAACAGCATTCAATTTATAATTGTTTACACCAACTATTGATCTTTGGGATATATAGTAGTTTATATAACCTATTGTTTGAGCTGTACAAAAAAGTTTAACATGCATTGCAAACTGTTTGGCCATATTTATGTGGTGCAAGAACAAATACTTATAATTTTGCTGGTGATAGGATATTCATATCCGCCCGGATAGCGACCACCGTACACAGGGTGAAAACCCCGCCATAGTGGCACACGCAAGTGTATCGCGTTCCGGGATCAGCCAGTGTACATCCGGTTTTTTGGGGGTCTAGAGTTGGGGTACAATGTTTGGCCATTTTGCGGCCTTCTGAGTACTCTGATAATAGACCCTCGACCGCTTCTTCACCTTCTTGCCCATGGCGTAGTGTGAAGGAGCAGGCCGGTATGATTGTGTTGAGTAGCGGGGGATAGATCGTCTCTCGCTACTCGATACTCTAATTGGACCGTACTGCGCTTACCATCAGGTGAAGTGCGGTCACTTTGCCGTGCTAGGATAAAAAAAAATACAGACAGACAACAGATAATTGTTTACTTTAAATGTCGTATAAAAGTATTTTAGATACAATATAATAATAATACTAGCCCTATATTAAACATTGTCGCACTGCTGGGACGGGCCACCTCTACTAATGAAAGGGGTTAGGCCTTAGTCCACCACGCTGGCCTAATACGGGTTGGTAGACTTCATATACCTTCGAAATTCGTATAAGAATTCTCAATTATGCAGGTTTCCTCACGATGTTTTCCTTCACACTTTAGAAAAGTCAGAGGTGTATGGCACTTGGGTTTTGAACATACAAGTTTCGTCTTGACAGTCCGTACCGCAACCAACTAGGCTATCGCTGCTATACGATAGCCTAGTTGGCTGTCTTATATCAGCTATATAATACAATATATTTACCATTTTTTTCTTAACGTTGTGATTACAGATCTTTAAATTGTCCCTACTTGTTATTTTAAATCAAGAATTTTACGAGACGTGCTGTTCCATTTATATAATTAAGACAAATGTGACGACAGACATTTAAAAGGTGGCATATATATCTAGTACCAGGACCTCCTCCTTATATCCTCCGTTAATATCATAAGTAAACAAATGCCATATTCAAAATGTAGCAAAAATACATGGTTCCAATGTTCAAACTTTGTTATCTCGCTAATTGCCCTCAGCTTACGCGCGTCAAAGATGATTTGGGTTCGTAATCTAATTTACTCTTGTTAATTGTGTTACCTGCCTCAGATTTATGTTTCGTAAATATTGAAGGTCGACTGGCCAATTAATTAGGTACTAGGTGTCATAGCTTATCAGGCAATTGCTTTGGGTGGACTTTATATATTGGTCATTAGAATATTATGCCAAATTATTTTTAGTAAACTCATGGAAAAGTTATATTTTCTAATGTCCCTGATAGTCTAAACAAGGTTTATAAAAATAAAATTGGAAAATTTTTATTTTAGATTTCAATCCCCTACACAACTACTGTACTGCTAAACGTAATCACACATGCGAAGCTGCGGGCCAAAGCTAGTCAAGAACAAAGTCGCTACTTTTGTCTGTCTTTTGTCCACTTACATCTTCTATGCTTCGCAACAGATTGTGGTGCGGTTTTTACTAAGCTTCAGAGAATTTCTTATAAATTCAATTCAATTTTCAAGAGGTAGTGAAAAGTCGATATGTGTTCCTATTAGCATGTGTCCATCTCCTCAGTATCACAGTTACCATACAAACGCGACATGATTCAAACATATTTAATTTTAAGATCATTATTCATATGAGAGATACAAATCATAAACCACGATGTAATAAACCAATGAAATATCCAAACAAACTGACCACACTTTACCTGATGGTAAGCGCAGTGCCGTCCAGTTAGAGTTGCAAGTAGCGGGAAACAACTGTACCTCGCTACTCGACACGATCATGCCGGTCATCTGAGTACAGTCACTCTACGCCTAAAGGACCTAGGAATAATGTCATAGTGGTATAATTGTTTTAAAACTTTGAAGAAGTCGAATAAAGCTGAAGATTGCTTTATTTACAGCATGACTGACCATCTCAGGATAATATCACAGCCTTACTGAACACCAACTTGAAGTGATAGGTCGCTGTTCTTTTAATTCCAGCGAGTATCTGAAGATCTAAATCCTCCCCAATCCTTTTTTCATCCTGGTTAGATTATTTTAAAGTCATCTGCACATAATACGGATGTGACCAACTTTTTTGTTTGCAGGCACCTGCTGTAGAACAAAAAAAATCTAGCTTCAACGAAGATCCATCACTTGAAACCTATTTCTACTTACCCCACTTTACAACACGATTTTAGACCAGACGTCAGCTAAAAGTAACAAAAGTAAACTTACAGCAAATTAAAAAGACTTCCTGTGCTTTTCATTCTAAAATACCACACTTGACCTAAAAACGTAGTCATTATTCTTTCTCGGAGACTGGTCATGCATAATTTTATACAGATTTATTTTAAACTGGTGCTGCAGTTGAACAAAAAAGCGATTTCCATTATAATAGAAATACAATGGTTCAGTTTGAAAATGTATTTTAATTTTTTATCTGAGCAATATTGTATAATGTATTCCTGAGTTTATAATTAGAACACATATGATTATGATGATGACCATTAAAGACATGGTGAAAAATTCACCATATAGATTCTTTCTGTTGTCCAAGAGCTAGTCAGCCAGGAGTACAATAATAACATCGTTCAATACAATCTTCTATCAAAGTGAATATTATTGGAAACCAAATTCACTTGTCCATTTATAGAGAACTCTGTTACTTTTAATTTTAAGAAGATGATCATTAAGTTTCTTCTAGAAGAACAGTAATAATATTTACTGTTGAAAATTAAACAATTTAATGTTTTATGGTAATGATAAGGACTATTTTCTACATGCAATAAAACGTTAACACTTATGTGAATTCTTATTTTGTATAAACTTAATCGTTACTTATACGCGGTACGGACTGCCAAGACGAAAGTCGTAGGTTCGAAACCCAAGTGGCATACACCTCTGACTTTTCGAAAGTTATGTGTGTATTAAAATGTTAATTATCGCTTGCTTTAACGGTGAAGGAAAACATCGTGAGGAAACCTGCATATCTGAGAATTTTTCGAAGGTATGAGAAGTCTGCCAACCCGCATTAGTAGAGGAGGCCCGTGCCCAGCAGTGGGACAATGTTTAATACAGGGCTAGTATTATTATATATATATATATAATTATTTTTATGGAATTTATTGCGGATTATTTTACTTTTAATCCTAGCGTTTCGAAAACATACATAATTCATACCTGTGACCATAAAAAAAATTTATTTAAACGGTACAACAATTGTTTATTTTTTTTACAATTTGTATTTGATGTGCTGGAGGGGCCCACAGTGAGTTTATAACTTCTAATACTAGCATCACCACATACACCTCTAATGATATCAGTTATAGGAAAGATACCAGCGATTCGATGATAATCTTTGGTGCCATAATTTAAAAGTAGCAACACCTCGGAACATTGAAGAAGAAAGAAGAAGAAAGAAATATTTTATTTGTTACAAGCATTTACACAGGTACAAACTAAAAGAAATTATAATAAAACGATAATTATACTAAACATGTAAAAACACAGGGGAAAAAATAAATAAATACCTTGTGTTTATACAAAATAAGTTTAAAATGATATAAATTTTGTGCTCATAACAAATACGGCCACAGTCTCAGCGTGTACTGGTTTAAATACCAGTGCTGGTCTTCCGATGGGCCGTTCGGTGACATCACGCGATTCAAAAAATTTTGGTCTGGCAGCACTGACAATGTGACGTGGCATTCATAATTCATATTAATCTAACCTAAATTGACATACAAATATTGAATTGAATTACATTGAATACAAAGTAACAGGCCTCTACCGCTTCTTCACCTTCTTTCCCATAGCGTAGTGTTAAGAAGCAGACGGGCATGATTGTGTTGAGTAGGGGGAGATATATAATCTCTCGCTACTCGATACTCTAATTGGACGGCACTGCGCTTACCATCAGGTGCGGTGTGGTCACTTCGAACGGTAGGCAGCGGCCCTGCTGTGCTCC
Organism: Laothoe populi; assembly: GCA_905220505.1. Lineage (NCBI taxonomy): Eukaryota > Metazoa > Arthropoda > Insecta > Lepidoptera > Sphingidae > Laothoe > Laothoe populi. Next base: position 982,442 of record HG992154.1, on the reverse strand, counting down.
GGCATTGCAGAAGTCTATGGGCGGCGGTGACTACTTACCATCAGGTGGCCGTCTGCTCGTCTGCCAATGGATGCACTAAAAAAAAACTTTGCCGTGCTAAGATAAAAAAAAGAAAAGGCTATCAACTATTCATATCGAAATATTCACACAAATAACAATACAATAATCAGAATGTACGCAGACTATAGCAACACAATTGCCACCATCGCAGATCCATTAGCAGTTACGGCCACATGGTATTACATAAATAGCGTTAACATTAAATTAAAAGCCGGTAATGCGATTATTTCGGGGTAATCGGACCCGACCGAGATGGGACTTACAGAAGTGCCTGATAAAATAGGGCGACACGAGTTCTGATTTTATTTGGGTCTGTTTACTGATACTAAAGCTATTTTGGCACATTTCGGAGAAATAACAAGTGGTCATAATGTGAATCATGAGTGTGATGCCAATCTTAATGGAAAAGAATATCGAGAAGGGAAATTGGATTTGAGTCTCCAGAAACTAGTAGGGTGATGCAAAACCATACTGTTACTTTACGTTCTTTATGTCACACAACATCCTGAGATCCGTATTTGATGTCGATACACGCAACATCGATACAATACACGAGGTTCCGCAACATCTAGACACAGTTCCTCAATGAGGTGCAACATTTCGACACTATTTGCTGTCGTACAACATCCAGACACCCGTCATCGACATCACACAACATCCAAGTGCTTGTCTTCAGGCAAACATATACGGAACGATAAGGCTAAACATAAAAGCATCAAGTTCAGACAGAGATCAGATTTTGAAATGCATACTCTTTTTAACTGACTTCAAAAGAAGGAGGAGGATTTCGAGGATTACTCGAAGACGCCTAGACCGATTCGTGAAATTATTTTTTGTTTAAAAGGGTGATCTCATTGGCACCAAATCAGGATCTAATGAAGGGATCTCAGAAAAATCGAGGGCATGCCTCAAATTTTATAGGGACGCATAATTTGTTTTTTATTGAAGTCAGTGTACTTTTTATGAATTAAAAACATTTACTATTTTCTTTCGTATTGTTCGTTGAAGATTTAACAGTAAATTTAAAGAAATGCTCAATAAAAATGCAAGGAAGCGGCACATGGAGTATAATTTAAAAAAATTAATACAGCAAGCCGTGGATTCGTTAATGGTTCATTAATAATTATAAATTGTTGCATTCAGACGTAGCCCGGCGCCAGCTGTCGGCGATATACCAGCGGTAATTATGAAAGATAATGTTAGAAGTTAAGCAGATTATGGCACTGTTTCTAGCTTTAGTCGGACTATAACATTCGGTAACAAATCTGTTTGAACGAGTTATAGTTGTTTAATGGAAGTCTTTTTCTCATATTAATAAGAATACATACGTATACCATATACACTCACGCCTGTATTCCCCGAAGGGGTAGGCAGAGGTGTAACCAGTACACTCACATTTCACCTAATTTATTACGGTCCTGTAACGTGATAGGGTGCGAGCCTATCGCCATACTGGGCAAATTTTTTCCAGACATCGGGCTGATACTGATTATTTATAAATAGAAAAAAAACAATATTTCTTTATCCGAACCGGGGAGCGAACGCTAGACCTCAGCGCAGCAGTAACGCATGCGTAATTACAACTGCGCCACCGAGGCACTCAGATTGATAAGAAGTAATATGATCATACAGAAGATATAATATAAATAGCATCGCTTCCATTAAACTTCACACTGGGGGACCATATTTTCACGTAAAAAGAGGTGTGAAACTGCCCTGACTCCGAAACTATGTCACCGCTGTGTTGGAGGAGGTCTTCAAGAAACTGGCAGTGTCCTGGAGTAAGAAGGGCGTAGTCTTTGGCGAGAAAAGGTTAACCGTCGTTTCGCCGATGCCATTGTGGTTTTATCTTGTTCAGCATATGAGTAACGTGATATGCTGAAAGAACAGCAAGACCAGCCTTAAGGTCGGACTTTGGATGAACATGTCAAAATATTGACAAAATAAGAAAGACAAGACCAAAATATTGACGAACAGCGTTAAACGCAAAACATATGTGGGGGGTGTTGAAATTGCATATGTTCATGATTATATATATTTGGGCTAAATTATTTCTTTCCAGGCACGACTTGATGAAGTTTCTAGACGTATCGGGAATCCCTGGAGGAGCTTTTGGTCTATGAAATAGCTAATAAAAGGCACTCTGCCACTTTCTTTGTAGAGAAAACTTATGGACATGTGTAGTCTTCCCATCCTCAAATATGGATCATAATAACCATCATAAATAAATGGATTAAACTATTTGTGACTGTTAGCTATTACTTATTTACTGTACTGAAAAGAATTTCCATCGGAAAACTTTTAAGAAAGAAAAGAAAAAAAAAGAAAGTTGATATAAATTCGTAAAAACGGAAACTGACGCATGCACGTAAAACTTGTTTTCCTATCTTCGAAACTTCTACCGACAACAAATGTTATCGGAGAATTTTACCTTCAACCTGGCTACCGGACCTTTTTGTTTTAGGGTTTTTTTTATTTCCATAAATAAATTACGCATTATTACCCACAATTTGGAGTATTTTCTTTATGGCTAATATTTATCATACTTATTTTTTGTTTGATATCGGGGTTTTCTATCTCGAATCACTCAGTATCAGCCCGTCCGAAATTGTGCCCCGTATGGCAATAGCTTCGCTACCTATCACATCATAGGATGATAATAAACTCAGCGAAATGTGAGTGTGCTAGTTATATATCTGCCTACCCTTTCGGGGATAAGAAGCGTGAGTGCATATGTATGTATTATTTTGTTTTATTATTAATAAATCTAAGCGAAATATCACTAACTGACTTACAAGATCTTTAAAACTATACACCCGACTGACTTGATATTCAGCTAAGTTACTTATTTCATGCGTTTTAGATGCTATTAGGAAAGGATTGAAAGTGAAAGTGGCAGAGCCACGCTATAGACATATTTGTCTACATCATGAATGGGCCGGCTCGACCGGGGTAGTACACTGTCTCACAGAAAACCAACGTAAAGTGACAGTTCACTGTCGCGTTTCGTAATGTAAGTGAGATATCCGGAGGCCCAGATCCCCTTCCCTTCCTTAATCCCTATTCCTGTCCTTTAAGGCCGAAAGAGCATACGTGATACTTTCGGTATTGTGGATGTTCATGGGCGGTGGAGATAACTTAACATCAGGTGACCCACTGGCTCGTTTGTCGGACTATGATATAAAAAAAAAGGATTTTTGGAAGTGTCACCCCTAAGAGGGTGAATTAGGTGTTGAAAGTTTCTTCAGTTACGTTTTCACAGCTAAAACACTGAACCGATTTTAATGTAATTTTGTATGAAGAATATGAATGAATGAATGAAGAAATGAATACCTACAACCCCGAGGATGGACATAGAGTACTTTATTATTATATAAAGAGGTGAAGTAGGGCATGAAATTTTGTATAGGAATTCTGAAACTGCGAAATTCAGAATATCATTTGAGATAATTAAGATTCAAATTTTATAGGGGGCTCGGCCCCATTAAAATAGGGGATGAAAGTTGTCGTTTAATACTTCTAGAACAATAGTAATCATTGTTTCGTTCCTACGGGATAGCGACAAAATAATTCAACGCAGACGAAGTCGCGTGCAAAACCTAGTGTTATATATAACTAGTCATGATCGAAATATACAAGAGAATAAACTACTATTCAAAGTAATATATTCATAATTAATCTTAACAAGTTCCCGTTGTTAAAATATTTTTATAATCAATTCAGATTCAGACGCATCAAATGTAAGTATTATTTATTTAAATAAATTACAAACAATTAAAATATGATTAAATATAGATTAAATATATGCTGCCTAAGGAAATAAATGCTGATGGTCTATCTGAGTCTACGGCTTGGTCTTTAAAATGCGTTAAAAAGGAAATATTGGTCCGTTAGTGCCACAGAATGTTTTTTTTTCTTTTTTAGTGCCTTGCCGAGCAGACGGGCCACCTGATGGTAAGTAGTCATCGCCTTCTGCAATGCCAGGGCACAGCAAAGCCGTTGCCTACCGTTGAAGGACTATGAAGTTATGAAGTTGAAGGAATGTTCTCTATATAGGTTTTTATCTGTGCAAATGGCTTACCTACCCTTTCTGCGGAGGCTTTAATGTGATTCTGACATAACTTGTGCCTCTCGGTTTTAGCAAAGATTATGCTAATTTTGCGATAGACAATATGTAGAGCTTAAATAATACTAGCCCTGTATTTCACATTGTCCCACAACTGGACACGGGCCTCCTCTACTAATGAGAGGGGTTAAACCTTAGTCTACCTTGCTGGCCTAATGCGGGTTAGTAGACTTCACATACCTTCGAAACTCGTATGAGAATTATCAGGTATGGTTTCCTCACGATGTTTTCCTTCACCGTTAAAGCAAGCGATAATTAACATGTAATACACACATAACTTTAGAAAAGTCAGAGGTGCATGCCATTTGGGTTTCGAACATACGACTTTCGTCTTCACAGTCCGTACCGCAACCAACTAGGCTATCACTGCTTCTATGTAGAGCTTATACAAGATTATTATAAACAAGCTTATGCCTGCAGCTTCTCATGGGTGGTGACGATTACTACGATTAGCATTAATAATAATAATAACACCCAACAGTCACACACAGTCTTGACCCCACACTAGGTAAAACCTGTATCGTAGGTAACAAAAACTACGAGGGACTACGGTCCCACAACACTCAGACCCACCCATATTGAAGACTTTTTGTATTTGATACGTTCTGTCTAGAATGTGGAGCTATGAATTTTGTAAAGATCTGCAAAGAGGGCACGAGGTAAAATTGGGAAACTCTATGTATAACACCAAATGCGATTTGGGAATTGAACTCGGTTTCTTCAGTTGCTGTTAAACTTATTTCAATTTATTGTTAAATTATATTTTACTTGAGGAGGAAATCTTGTGCCCCTTTTTCAGCATATTTCGCGCATCGAGGAGGATGAAATTTGGCATAATTAAAGTTAATGTGGAGAAACAATTAAATTAAAACATTCATACTGCCAATGTCAAACAAATAGCTTATGTCGTATATGTATACTTATACATGCTCACAGCTAACGTATTAGAAAAAAATCAAAAAGAATCTGCAATAGTTATAATTGTTAATAAAAGAACCACAATAACGTTCAAACTTTAAAATGCAATATATGACGGTTGAATTTTATCCACTGGATCATCACTATTAATTATAAACAATCCATTGTGAAATACAAATTGAGCTACAATATACTAGCAATGAAAAAGTAAAGAAGAAATATAATAAAAGCAGGAGTTGCTAACAACCGACATACGTGGCCGCCCTTATCCCGCGAGTAATCGAAAGAAAAAGCCATAAAACTAACAAGAACCGAAGAATAGTAACGAGGTAAGTTTTAATTCAATGAACGCGACAGTCGAAGTGTACTCGGACACAAACTTCCGAAACGGTAAACCCGAGCGAAAGGACGGTTAATTGAGCAAACTTTGAAAGAAACCAATAAACATTAAGGTAGGGGCAAGATGAAATGATAAGAAATACAATTCTTGGTACCTGACCTGATATCAAGGGTAACTGTACTCCAACTATATTACAATCTATAGATGATAATGAATTTTATAATGAAACATATTTTCAAAACTGATGTTTAAGATGGAAAACGTCACGATGCAAATGCCTGAGACTCCCGAATGAAAAATTCTAAGGTGTATGAAGTCTTCTAACCTGCATGTTTCCAGCATGGGTGGATTAAGGCCTAACCACCCTCAGGCCCGTGATTTGACATGAGACAGTGTCTAATACAGCGTAGGAATTATTAATATTGGATACTTTCAAAACGGTTTCTCCGAATAATAGCAGATTTATTCTTAAGCGAACCAGCATTCCAGGCATGAATTTTACCCTTCCAATGTATTGTAATTAAAATTTAATAATTTGTATTTTTTAACCCTGGGTATGCACCCACGATCTTCAAGTTTACGACTTAAGTGTGCTGTTACAAGACTGATTGAGAAATGTCTCATTATGCTGGCTATTTCATAACAGTAAGTCTAAAAGATTGTGTTAATTGAATTGTCGAGCTTTTTGTCCCTTCAATTTCCTTGAGTTTGAAGTTTCATGAACATCGGAATCGGTTCGAATGTTAAGACTTAACAACTGACGAACTCTATTGTGTTTGTAATATCTGCATGAATGAGTGACTTCAAGCAAAGGGCTTTGTCTAAATCTTCTTTAGACAAAGGCGGTCGCGCATCACTTTGCCCAACTTTGTCAAGTCTTTTGTCAGGAGAAACCATTTTGCGACTTCCGTCTTATCCATCAACTTCAATAAGAGGTTATCAATTCATATATATTTTTATACATAATACGTCATAATATTCTAAGAATTCTTGTCTTATATTTTCCAAAATGTATTGATGTAAACATTCTAAAGGACCACATTAGTGTCTTTAAAATTAAATTAAATTGACCCAGTTTGACATAGTTTTTTTTTAGAGAATTTGTATGTGATTCTAAATATAATCTAATCAATATTAATTTTTATGTAAATACTCAAGAGATGAGTATACAGTTTAATACATTGTAATTTTATACAAGATTTATGTTGTGTTATTTACAGTAAATAAATGGACCGATTTTGGTAAATTGTTTATTATGATCTACAAATTGCATTTATGTTTTAGTGTATCGGGCCTGTATAATGTGTCGACGAGCTAGATATAGTTGTCTTTCGCTACTTGATACTCTAACTCGACGACTGTGCTTACTATCAGTTGCAGTATGGTCACTGAGCCGTGCCAGGTTAAAAACAGTCTCCTATATTTGTACAGAGTCAGGGCTACGTGTGTTTTTGTTATGTTGTTACTTATGTATTCCGAGTTTTCGCTTATAATAATACTAGCCCTGTATTAAACATTGTCTCACTGCTGGGCTGGGCCTCCTCTACTAATGAAAGGGGTTAGGCCTTAGTCCACCACACTGGCCTAATGCGGGTTGGTAGACTTCACATACCTTCGAAATTCGTATAAGAATTCTCAGATATGCAAGTTGTTTCCTCACGATGTTTTCCTTCACCGTTAAAGCAAGCGATAATTAACATTTAATACACACATAACTTTAGAAAAGTCAGAGGTGTATGCCACTTATTATTCGTATTCGCAGCGATAGCCTAGTTGGTTGTGGTACGGACTGCCAAGACGAAAGTCGTATGTTCGAAACCCAAGTGGCATACACCTCTGACTTTTCTAAAGTCATGTGTATATTAAATGTTAATTATCGCTTGCTTTAACGGTGAAGGAAAACATCGTGAGGAAACCTGCATACCTGAGAATTCTTATAAGAATTTCGAAGGTATGTGAAGTCTACCAACCCGCATTAGGCCAGCGTGGTGGACTAAGGCCTAAGCCCTCTCATTAGTAGAGGAGGCCCGTACCCAGCAGTGGGACAATGTTTAATACAGGGCTAGTATTATTTTATTTTATTTAGTATGCCACTTGGGTTTCGAACATACGACTTTCGTCTTGGCAGTCCGTAACGCAACCAACTAGGCTATCGCTGCTTTTTTCGCTTACTCTCGCTTTAATATGCCAATAGGTATATAACCTAATCTCCAACCATCAAATACCTCGGAAATTACATGACTGTTCTACCATTTCTCGTAACGCAATATCGTTCAATATATGTAAAAAATATAGATAAGAAAGAAGCAAACTCTGAAATAAAGAAATTCTCGCGACCTCACACAAAGGCCTTCATGTTGATATTAAAATTTCCTGGGATACAATTTTTTGGAAGATATCGCTTTTATTGGCAGCGCCACATGGGAACGGCTTTGTGTGTCGAAGCGCGTTTGATAGAAATGTTTGCCTTTCTGTTGCTTTCTGAATACTGTAAATGGGAATTTGTTCAAACGATAACATTAAAATTGAAGATATCGCATTTAGGCAGGTGTATGCCATTATATAGAGAAATAATGTATACTTGAGACGATATTTTTTTATAATATTAACAATAAATTACGTTTCCTTAAACCTGTTATCGAAAATCCGCGAAAGAGGTTAAAAGCCATTTTGACTTCATCTGTGGCGCAGTGGGCGAGCAGTTAGCTTAGAAACGAGAGGCCGTGAGTTCGATTACCACACCCACCCGCATTCATATATTTGCTTCGGATCTGGGTGTTGTGGGTGTGTAGTCCCTCGTAGTTCTTGATACCCACGACACATTTACATGTATGGCTTTTGGGGGTGTATTTATTCAAATCTGATGGTATGGGTAAATGTCAAATGTCCCAAAAAGGAGGCACAATTCATAACGTCACCGCCTGAAATCGCAATTACTCTGCCGTCGTGCGAGGGAGACAGTATGATGTTTCCATTAAACACCCACTTTTCTTCATACCAACTTTGAAAATGACATTTCATTTTTTAATAATATTTGATCTAATTTCGCAATAAGGCTCATTTTTTATTTTTCAGTTGCATAGCAAATGTGCGAAATTAAACACAGGAAACTATTATGACCAAAGTAGGTATATTTAAGTACAGGTAGATTACTGAGAACAGCCGGTTAGGATATGTCCATGGTCAATAGATGCATAGTTACGTCAGGTAATTTTGTGATCCCTTATTTTTTTTAAAGTAAACAAACTATATAGATTCTATATAGATCTATGAAGTATTTTTATTTTAGGATTGTCTCTGTGGCGCAGTTGCAATTACGCATGTGTTACGACTGCTGTGCTGAGATTATGGGTTCGATCCCAGGTTCGGGTAAAGTGATATTAGGATTTTCTATTAAGAAGTACTCAGCATCAACCAGGAGACGTGAATTGTGCCCAGTATCGAAATAGGCTCGCCCTATATGGGAGCTATACGCCTATACGCCCCTATTACATTATGGGACCGTAATAAGTTGGGCGAAAAGTGGTTCTACAGGTACTTCTACCTACCTCTTCAGGGATTATAGGGGTGAGTGTATATGTACTTTTATTCAGAATTCCCTAATATTTCCCTAATTCCCTAAAATATCCTTTAAAACAGATGTAAAGAAATAAGCAAGCAAACAGACACATAATTGAAATGGTGAAAGACTGTAAAACTTCTCTGCATTTAACTATTAAGTACTTTTCAGTTACTGTCTGAATTATGAAAACATGATGAAACATGGGACTACTACCCCGGCCCGAACCAAGAGGTTCGCAAATTCGTATTTTTGCCGCACCATCAAGCTGTGGAACAGTTTGCCAGCTACCGTGTTCCCTCCTTCCATGATCCTGGGTCCTTTAGGCGTAGTGTGAAGGAGCTAATACGAGGAGGTTTGATTGTCTCTCGGCACTTGATACTCTATTTGGATGGCACTGCGCTTACCATCAGGTGCAGTGTGATCACTTTGTCATGCCAAAATAAAAAAATATATATATCTTGAAATAGTATTACATAAGTTTTGTAAATAGCTCCGACATAAAATATCATAAATAACACATGACCAATATTTTATGGACAAGAGTTATATTTTATAAAGTTTCGTATCGGCTACGTGTCGGAGCATTAACGGCGACAGTCTAATACAATATTGATTCGGCGAAGCTCTTAAACACTGTTGCTGCCAACTGTATTCCGATATTCTACAGTGTGGCGACAGCAAGTGAGGTACTGAAGCGAAATGTGTTGAACTAGGGTGCACAGAGAAAATTGTGAGGCTTATTCGTCTCCTGCATGACGACATGCAATGCTGCGTCACTGTAGACGGCGAACAGTCAGATTTTTTCCCCGTTACCTGTGGGGTGAAACAAGGGTGCGTTATAGCACCCACACTGTTTGCTTTATACTTTGCAGTAGTAGTCAAGGAAGTCTTGCAATCACTCTCTGAAGGAGTGCGCATCCGCTTTCGCACAGATGGCGGGTTATTTAACCTATCTAGACTCAGGGCACGCACTAAAGTGTCGCATACATTGATTACAGATATTGTGTATGCTGACGACTTGTGCTTCGTAGCAGAATCCCCAGGTGGTTTGCAACGACTCATGTCCGTGTTTCACCAAGCCTGCTGCAAGTTCGGCCTGAAGATCAGTGTCAAAAAGACGGAAGTGATGTCCCTAGACACACATGGTCATGAGACACTGGCCATAAAGCTTGGTGAGGACATGCTGAAGCAGACACATACATTCCGATACCTGGGGAGCACGTTAACATCTAAGTGCGACCTTGATGCTGAGATCAACAGTAGAGTCGGTGCTGCAGCCGCAGCATTCGGCAAGCTGTGCTCCAAGGTATTCTGCTCGCATGATCTAAAATTGCCCACTAAAATATAAGTGTATATGGCAATTGTGCTGCCAAATCTTTTATACTCCTCCGAGGCGTGGTGCTTGTATCGTCACCAAATACGCACATTAGATCGTTTTCATCTGAAATGTTTACGTAAGATCATGAGCATCAGATGGTCCGATCGCGTGAGAAATACCGAAGTTCTACAAAGAGCTAATGTCAGTGGCATTGAAGCTTATATAATGCGTCGGCAGCTTCGGTGGTGCGGTCATGTATCCCGTATGGCAGAGGAGAGAGTGGCGAAGCGCATCTTTTATTCTGAACTTGAGGAGGGCAAGCGGAAACGCGGCGGACAACTGCTCAGATATAAAGATGTTCAGAAGCGTCATATGAAAAGATGCAATATTGAGCCCTCTCAATGGGAGGATTTGGCAGCACAACGATCGAAATGGCGCGGACATGTACAGAGGCAAGTGCGCGAGTTCGAGGAGCAGCGTCAAGCCGACCTCGACGCTAAGCGCGATCAGCTTAAAGCCCGTACACCCGCAGCCATTACATATAATATATTAAACGGCAAACTGACGTGCCCACATTGTGCACGGGAGTTTGCCGCGAAGATTGGCTATATAAGCCACCTCCGTGCGCATCAGCGCAGATCCGATTCTTAGGAGTCAAAGAGGTCGCCATGGCTGAAATCGGTCGGAAGACATTACTGAAGCGAAATGTGTTGAACTAATACAACGTCTAAAGTCTAATCTAGAAATTGAGAAGGCGATTGAGTACATCAATAAAGAATACGAAAGTATGAGGACAACGATTGAAAAAATGGAAAAGGAACGGAATGATCAACGTATGTATATTCTTGATTTAGAAAAGAAAGTGAACGATCTTCAATATTCCTCACGCCCCGCAAGCATTGAAATAAGGAATGTTCCCGTCGGTGACACGCAATCTACGGAAGACCTAACATCAATTGTTCTTAACACCTGCAGCGCCATCAAATCAGATATAAACAGAAATGACCTGCGTGATGTTTACCGTCTTTCTAGTAAAAAGGGCGAAATTAGACCGATCGTTGCCGAATTCAAAACTGTTTATTGTAAAAATAAAGTCATTGAATGCTCACACAAATTTAATAAGAGCCTGCCGGTTGCTGATAAACTAAATACTACACATATTCAATTTAATGGCCAAAAAACCCCGATTTACATAGCGGAACACCTTCCACCCAGTATGAGACAACTTTTTTACGAAACCCGCAAGTTTGCGAAAACTTATAACTACAAGTTTTGCTGGGTTCAGAATGCCAAAATTTTTCTTCGCGAAAGGGAAGGCTCTAAATACAAGATTATTACATCGATCTCTAATCTCAAACAACTGCAACCAGCTGAATCCTGAGTTAGTGTATTCTTTTCCTATTTATTCCTCAGATATTATACAAAAAATATTTTTTAACTTTTGTCCTCAGACTGTTTTTGGAACTAATATTGTTTGTTACACATTTTATTATTTGCATGTCAAAGTTAATTATATCTCATGTACTGAGTATTTTAATTACAATTTTTATTTCTTTAAATATAATTTAATTATACCACTGTATACACACACAAGCCATGTCTTACTCCTTATTATAAAGTTTATTACTTTTGTGATTTTTTCCGTCTTAATTTACGTCAACCCGTTATATGTTCTGCTATATCATTTATACTTGTAATATCCCTTTTAAATACCTTGGCTCCGTATAGACGAAATAATGTGCTATTTGACTTGCGTTTGTGCTTATTAGTGATAAATAACTTTGCTGATATCTTATTTCAAACATGCTTGACTTAAACTCTTTATCTGAGGAACTACATTCCTTTGGAACGAGCCAACATATGATCTGTAAGCCTGAAGATTGTACCAAACTATTAAAGTTTTCCAGCAAATCGCTCACATTTTTACACCTCAACATACGTAGTATAAATCGGAATTTCAGCGCACTAAGAGTTTTTCTGATTAGTATTGGTATAACACCAGATGTGCTAATACTATCAGAATGTTGGCTGAACGATAAGTCTGATATACCTACTCTCGAGGGATACACATCATATTTCACTAAAAATAATAATAATCAAAATGATGGTGTTACGCTATACGTTAAATCAACTCTTGGTCACCTGGTAACCGAACCTATGTTCTCCGATGGAAATTGTTTAGTCTGTAGAATTAAGTATTACAATCTTACTATTATTGCATTGTATCGTTCGCCCTCTTTTTACAATATTGATAACTTTATTAATAGCCTTGACAGTATAATTACCAGAAACTCAGACCAAAAGCACATTGTAATAATGGGTGACATGAACATAAACATAAATCCAGTGCATCCGAACCAGAAGGCAAATGAATACCTGAATCTTATCGCCTTGCACGGATTTTTACCGACACATACACTTTCTACACGCGAAGACAGTTGTTTAGATCATGTTCTCTTAAAATCCAACTTAAATTCTAACACCATTGTTTTTGACACCAAAATTACCGATCATAATCCAGTCCTTTTAAATATCGATACTAATCGTTCATCTCCTAATACACTTTCCACACGTACTATAATTGATTATGTCTATGATGAAATTATTATTACTGATTTCAGCCAGGTCACAGCATCATTAGATCCCAATTTGTCAACTGAATTGTTAATCTGCATTCTCGACTGCATTATTAAAAAACATTCTAAAATAGTTAAAATACCTTCCAAATGCAAAGTTTTTAAGCCATGGATAACTCAGGGCCTACTCCGCTGTATTCGCAATAGGGATATTATGCACCGAAAAATTAAAAAAAACCCCAATAGCTACATTCTCAAAGTTACGTACTTAAGGTATCGTAACTTTTGTAACAAACTTCTTAAGAGACTAAAACATGCTTACGAAAGATCTGAATTTGATAAGGCTAAAAATGACCCCAAAGCGACTTGGAAAGTTATTAAAAATATAACCGAATCGCATCGCACTATCGTCCCTCCCATAGAATTATTAAAACTTACTCCGGATGCAAATTCTTCGATAAACAAAGTGAACCATTTCTTCTCCAACATCGGCAGAGACCTAGCAGAGAAAATTGTGCCCGCTTCCCATTTATTGCATTCTCAGCTATTTCAAGTAAATATCACAGATAAATCGCTTGCCTTACTGCCTACAGATGAGGCAGAAATAAGTAGACTTATCCTTGATTTACGCACTAATTCCGCTACTGGCTGGGATGGTATCTCTCATAAGATATTGAAAATGTGCTCATTTGCTCTGGTCCCTGTAATTACATATATTTGTAATATCTCGATCTCCTCCGGCACTTTTCCCACTCTGTTTAAAAAAGCCGTTGTCCATCCTATCTACAAAAGTGGCGACCGAGACAGTGTTAACAATTATAGGCCTATCTCTGTTCTCTCTACCTTGTCAAAAATTATTGAAAAAGTTCTAAACAACCGCTTAGTCAGTTACCTAGAGTTACACAATATCCTAGCACCTAACCAATTCGGTTTTAGAAGCGGAAAATCTACAGAACACGCTGTTAACTCTCTAGTAGAACACGTCATTGACAGAATGGACGCACATGAAAAGTGCATGGGTATTTTCCTCGACCTATCAAAAGCATTTGACACTGTCTCGATCCCGCTTCTCCTAACCAAGATGGAAAAAATCGGATTACGAGGGATATGCTTGGACATTTTTAAAGATTACTTGACTAACCGCACGCAATGTGTAAAAATTGGCTCAGTAATTAGCAATACCTCAACTGTCACCTATGGAGTTCCGCAAGGCTCCATTTGGGGTCCCACACTCTTCCTAATCTACATAAATTCATTATGCCAGCTTTCGATACCAAACTGTTCCATTTTCACTTACGCCGACGACACTGCCTTGGTTATACATGGAAATAACTGGGATGAGACACTTTTACACTCTGAATTTGCACTTAACCAAGTCATGAAATGGCTAACGCTAAACTTATTGACATTAAATTTAAACAAGTCGACCTACTTAATGATTTCTTTAAAACCCTTGAACCACACTATCTTAGACACCATAGTACTTAAAGCCCACTCATGCTCAGCGTCATCCCCAAACCCTACCTGTGACTGTCATATTTTAAATAGATCCAGTACTGTCAAGTATCTTGGTGTACAAATTGACAATCTCCTGAACTGGAAAGCTCATTTGTCATCCCTGACCTCACGTGTGAGGAAATTAATTTACGTTTTTAAAAAATTACGTAACTCTGCAGACCGAAATACTCTATTTACCGTGTACTACGCTCTAGGGCAATCTATATTGAACTATTCTATCTCTGTTTGGGGTAGCGCCCATAAAACATTCCTTCTGTTATTAGAGCGTGCGCAAAGGGCAGTGCTAAAGGTTTTAACCTATAGGCCGTTCAGATTTCCCACAGACCTCCTATACAAAAATTGCCAGGTCTTAACAGTAAGGCAACTGTACATACTCCACACGGTTTTACGTAAACACTCCACCCTTACTTTCGATCCGAATGTTTTAAAGAAACGACGGGTCTACGCTGTTTGTCCATCCATAACTTTCAACACATTACTGGCTAAACGGAGCTTTAAAGTTACTGGCAATCACATTTACAATAGACTAAATAAACTTTGTAACATCTATTCTCTAAATAAGTTTGATTGCAAACATAAAGTAAAGAAATGGCTACTAACACAAAATTACATAGAGACGGAAGAAATCCTGAATTTCATAACACTTTAGTATACTTTATTTACACCTGTTTTAAGATAATGTTTTAAGATAATGTTCTCATACACTTACACATACACACCAACACATACACACAACACACACAAACAAACGCGCGTTGATTACGGCACACAGACTTGCAACTACATGAAGATTCCCCCGATAATGTCTTTTTGTCGGAGTGCATTTTATATTATAATTTTTATCTTCTAAGTTTAATTTAAAGTCAATTATAATGTACGATATGAATCCCTGGTGTTCATAACACAAGTTAGATCTTTATTTGGACACCAGAGTTCAATCAAACACATCGCTGTACTCTTAGCATTACTCTATTTATAAGATATTTTATTTCTAGGTTAATTTATGTTATGTGTTACTGTATGTTTTTCTTTTGTGTGCAATAAAGTTTATCTTATCTTATCTATCTAACGAATCAAATCAATTGATACAAGTCTGGGTGAATCTACTGCTATGATGGTAGCTTTTCCCTTTATAACAACCATAATGTTTAAAATAGGTATACTTCGATTTTAGGGATTATTTGTTTTGTGAATCTATTCCTAAGCTAGTAGCGAGCGTACCTGTTTATAAAAACAATTTCGTTTTATGTCTAAGAATTATAAAAAAATAGAGCTAATATCAATTTACAGCAATTTATCCTGCTAACGGACTTAGATGCCAAATAGCATCTTGAACTTGAATCTCATTTGTCCGTTTAACAGAAGTTGACCATTTTTCAACAGATGACAATAAACGCCTTAGGTAAATAGATAAAATAAAATATCTATTGTTAACTCTTGATACCCACAGAAAGATGTAATTTTTTATTCAAATTCATTGAACTAAAAGATTGATAGCGTCCGTGGCGGGCGAACAGCCGGCTAGGAAATGAGAGCCGCAGGTTCGATCCCTGCACTGAGACTGAGATTGCATTTGTGGATGACACAAATATTTGTTTCTGGTCTGGGTGTTGTGAGACCGAAAGTTTTGGTAGTTCCTGATACCCACAACACAAGATTGGTATGTGGGGTCAGAACTATATGTGTGACTGTTGGGTATATTTTTTACTATTATTATAAGGAGATGAAAATATAATTGTTTTTGAGAAACACTAACGCTTACTCCTTACGCCATAGCACCAAGGCAGGTGTAGTCGGCTCTCAGGACGTGATCCGACGATAATCGATCCAATATAAAGACAGAGGCTATGGTCTACGCGCAAAACCCACCGCGGCTGGAATTGACACACTCTAATAAAAAAAACACCTTACCATAGCTTAAACGAACTCTTAAAAGTTGCTATGAAAATTGGAAAATAAAAATATTTTAAAAAACTAATAGACTACTAATAGTATTAATGTAATTTTTTTTATGTTTGTTACTTAAACGGCTGAACTAATTTGGATGAAAGACACACAATAGTTTATGATGGGACTGACATATCCATGATGGATAAAAGCCCCTAAATTAAATAAAGTTGAAAAAAAAATAGTTTACGGGCTGAACTAAAACATAAGATATGTTTTATCCCAGAAAAATTTGCCTTTTTAACCGACTTCAAAAAAAAGGAGGAGGTTCTCAATTCGACGTGTTTTTTTTTAAGTTTGTTACCTCAGAACTCCGTCATTTATTGACTGATTTGGAAAATTCTTCTTTTATTACAGAGAATATACTTCCAGATTGGTTCCATAGAATTTTTATCAAAATCGGTTAAGTAGTTTGGTTTCAAAACCAAAATAACTTGAAAAAGTATGTTGTCCGAATATAAGAAACTGCGAATTTTACTTTTCTGTGACTTTTTCAGTGGTGTTTTCTTTTGGTACTCTATCCAACGTACCTTTTTATATTTGAACCACTAAAAAGCAAAAAATAAATTATTACTTTTTAAATAAAAATAAAACCGTCTTCAAAAAACCCAGACACAACTAAAAACCAAATAATAATTGGTTACATTTACGTCAATTAATTACATACAAATGAAATCAATTATTTGGAGTCGGTGCCAGCCAAAACATGGAAAAAACAGTATAATACAAAAAAATATACTTGGTATTTATGAATCTAAAAGTAAAGAAAACAACACCGGCACCGACTCCAAAAATAATTGATTTAAATTGTATGTAGTTAATTGATGTAAATGTCACTAATTATTATTTGGTTTTTAGTTGTGTCTGGGTTTTTTGAAGACGGTTTGTTTTATAAATTCACTACTAGGCAGCTATAGAAAAATGTAATAGCTTAAGATGCCTTCATAGATTGCATAACTTTTCTTCCAAAAATAACTTTCAACGGCGTGTAGCCGCGACTAATAGTAGTTTGTATATTCGAGCATTACGTATAAACCACTAAAGAGACATGACGAAAAGTGTATAATAAGGCTAAATTACACACAACAGCTATTACTAAAATTAGTTAGCTAAAAGTATAGTGCCCGGTGTCATGAATTATTATAATTTCTTACCCATCCATCAATTATCTCAACTGTAACTTTTAAAACTGACATAGTTTGTCTGTGATGTGATTTGAATGTTGTGTTTTACGTCATCGTGGGATGACAGAAAAAAAAATGTCAATTTATGTGTAATTTTGAAATCGAAAACTCCCAACACAATTCATAACTGCTGGACCTCTGATTAAGGCTAGATTCTCAGTCTATGTTGGCTGCCAAAATACTTAGTTTTCAACCTTGTCCTTTCTAACAGGCCAAGTCACTTCACTGAATTAGCTTCACTTGTTAATCTTTACCTACCTATGATATATTATTAATATAGGTTATAATAATAATTATTATTATAACCTATATTTATGCTGGTGGTAGGATATTCATATCCGCCCGGATAGCGACCACCGTACACAGGGTGTAAAACCCGCTATAGTGGCACACGCAAGTGTGTCGCGTTCCGGGATCAGCCAGTGTACATCGGGTTTTTCTCGGGGGTCTAGAGTTGGGATACAATGTTTGGCCATTTTGCGGCCTTCTGAGTACTCTGACAATAGACCCTCGACCGCTTTTTCACCTTCTTGCCCATGGCATAGTGTGAAGAAGCAGGCCGGCATGATTGTATTGAGTAGCGGGGGATAGATTGTCTCTCGCTACTCGATACTCTAATTGCGGACCGCACTGCGCTTATCATCAGGTGCAGTGCGGTCACTTTGCCGTGCCAGGAAAAAAAAAGAACCAGATTGGAATTCAAATGCATTGTCTTATACGAAAATAATCTGTGTTTTATCCACACAAAATTAGTTAATCCAATAGGGCGATAGCCTAGTTGGTTGCGGTACAGATTATTAAGACGAAAGTCGTATGTTTGTAACCCAAGTGGCATACATCTCTGACTCTTCTAAAGTTATGTGTGTATTCATTGTTAATTATCGCTTGCTTTAACGGTAAACATCGTGACAAAACCTGCATACCTGAGAATTCTCATAAGAATTTCGAGGGTATATGAAGTCTACCAACACACATTAGGCCAGCGTGGTGGACTAAGGCCTAACCCACTTATTAGTAGAGGAGGCCCGTGCCCAGCAGTGGGACAATGTTTAATACAGGGCTAGTATTATTATATATTATAAACTAAAACCAACCCAACTATACATCATCACTTTACTGAGGTCGCAAAGTTCCAAAAGGTCTGTGTTTTGCATAAATGACCGACCGTCAGTAAATTCAAATCACATATTCAGCGGGAGGTTTTGATGACAAAGTGGACTCCAATAAAGAAACGAGTGATAGGTCTGGCTGACACGTACCTGGCCAATATGTAAGAGCGAACAGTATGAAACCTAAAAGCCTAGAGAGTAGGAGCGAGCACACTGATATTATTGAAGAATGATACTTAATTGAAATGGAGCTTTGATTGTTTGACGCCATTGGTTAATTTTTGGTGCAAAAATTTACCATAATAGAAGTTGATGTTCTCCAGCGCAATCTAGCGAGTTCTTTTTCCGGCCAGGAACCTTCGCAGGCGTCTGCAAAACAACTCACCAAAGTTTCATCATAACCGGGTGTATAGTTTAGGAGTATATACAGGACAGTAGGCTTGTCCTAGAGGTGAGACCACGAATCGGCAAACGTAGCGTAGGACGTCCTGTGACCAGGTGGAGCGACGACATACGCAAAGCGGTGGGCTGTGACTGGAAAAGAAGAGCCGAAGATCATGCTCAGTGGCGCATCTTGGGAGAGGCCTACGTCCAGCAGTGGACTGACACCGGCTGATGATGATGATGATATACACGACAAACATACTTACATATATTTTTATTTATATATATAGATAAGTGACGAAGTCGGTGCGGGTCGCTAGTATTTTTATAAAACCTAATTATTTGATATTATAATCTTGTTCGTTTAGTGATATTCTAAACTCAATCTACAAAAAGATCTCTTTTGTAACTGTAACCTTAGTTGATCCGGCATCATGTATTTTTCCTTACAAAGTAATATAAGTTTATTTTCCTTGTATTTTGACAATGACATGAAGTTGACGGCAACGATCCAATATTACTTTTGTTTCAGAGAAATTGTTACCTCTTTCCATACGATGTTCACGTTATGATTTAATATGTAGGGCCAGAACTATGTGTGTAACTGTTGGGTGTATTTTATTTATTATTTTTTGAACAAGATGAGTGGTTTGAATAGCCCTTAAAACTGCTGAAACGAACCTATATGTTATTAACCAAGTTCAGGCATTTGTGAAGGGAATTATGCAAATTTAATACAAGAGCAGTTCCTGTGTGTCAAAATGAGAAAGCCATAGCCTTCAGCAGACTTGGTCTATCTAAATTTAAAGTTACCTAACATTTTTGCACGAAGAAATGCCTAATCTCCTAGGATTGGACATTTTTTTGTTTTCTTATCAACAAACTCCTCCAAATTCAGATTGTTGCAAACATTAAATAATATCCAAATCCATCCGGCTGTTATAAATTTATGCGCCTATCAAAGAACAGTCCTTAATTTTTATTTTGGTAGGCAGCGGGTTTGCTGTGCCCTAGCATTGCAGAGGTCTATGGGCGGTAGTGACTACCTACCATCAGATGGCCCGTCTGCTCGTCTGCCTATCCAGGCATTAAAAATTATATAAATTCAGAACGTCCTACTACATTTTCCATTACTGGAAAGTAAATTCGGTCCCTCATTTGTGCGTTGACTCAGCAGACAGCCTACGTGTATGGGAATTTTACAGCCAGCTTACACACGGTCGACCGCCACAAAACGTGCCTTTACAATGAAAATAAAATTTATTATCAATAAACTATTGAATGTGGTGGAATTATACGAAGCTATTGAATAAATTGGATCTAGCAAAATTGGATCGTGTTAGTGCGTAAAGAAGGTTATTTTGGAAAAATTTGGTGAATTCTATTATGCCTTACTGAGTTCAGGTAACGTTTTGATGTAGTTATTTTTCCTTTTTTGTAATAATGGCTGTTGGTGATCATACTGTATTTAGAACACCAAACATCCTAAAAGTAATTATTTAAAAATGAGCAACTGAATCGATTTCAGTCATTTTAAAAATATATATTTTTTTTAAGAGTAATTTGTATGTAGAAGTATGTTAGCCTTTGTAAAACAGTGAAAACAAACAAAATTGAAACTGAAGTCGTAGTGATAAGGTCTTTTTAAAGCCAACAATTAATAAAATAAATTTCTTATCAAACAAAATGGACTTTATGTCGAGGGAAATAAAGGTTTGTACAAATAAATAGTTTTAAATACGTAAACAATACTCAAGTTCATCACAGTAAAACAATTTCGGTGTATGGTATTCGATTGCCACTTTATGTTTCAGTCGGGATGTCTGAGGCTATTCGTTATCCTTGTGACATGTTGTATGATACAAAGATCCAATTTTTATAATGCTTTTGGATTTTATCGAGTAGTTGTCAATCCTTTACTCATGGATTGTGGAATTGCTACATCACATTATGAAGTCGATAAAAATAGTGAAATAGCGGGAGAACTTCAACATGTTATTGTTTCTTTTGCCTGTTCATAACAGTGGATTCATATAACCATCAAAATAATAAAACAGGTACATATTAAAAAACATTGGTAAAGTGCCTGTCGAGTTCACTAGAAAAGGTTCCGTACATGTTTCCCGTGGAGATTTATAGTTTTAAGAGTAACGTTTAGATTTTCCTACAGTATACACGTAAGACCCAGTCGTTTCACAGGTAAGGTTAACTCATGATTTTTAAATTAATAAACATATTATGTTTTTACCTATCGTAACAAACAGTTTCATTCGATAACTTGATGCAATGGATTTTTTAATTTTCAATATCCCCCCAAAATAAATCTCTAACATCAGAATTTCGGTTCATTTGCTTCCTTAATTTCTTATTACCATAGATAACTTTGTAGTATAAGTGCTAAATTTATTTAATTTTTTCAAGAAGATTTGGTGAAAAAATCTTTGATGGAAACTAGCGCGCTCCATTTATTAGAGAGACTTATGTAACCCTATAAAACAACCCTTACAACTTCTACATGAAATATAAAACGAAACCACTCACAAGCCAGTATTGAATCTGCGCTCTTTGATGTTTCGTAGGGTAATCGAAATTAGGGCTGTACCGAGACAAAGGACCGCTTGAACCAGTAATAGAAACTGTTTGCCCCAATTGAGTTATGTACGCAATTGGTTCGTTATATTTGCTAGAGTTGTTACCTGAAAAGATTTTCATATCAATAAATAATATATTTTTTTTATCCAGTCACGGCAAAGTGACCTCACTGCACCTGATGGTAAGCGCAGTGAGGTCCAATTAGAGTATCGAGTAGCGAGAGACGATCTATCCCCTGCTACTCAACACAATCATGCCGGCCTGCTTCTTCACACTACCCCATGGGCAAGAAGGTGAAGAAGTGGTCGAGGGTCTAGTGTCAGAGTACTCAGAAGGCCGCAAAACGGCCAAAATCGTACCCCAACTCTAGACCCCCGACAGAAACCGGATGTACACTGGCTGATCCCGGAACGCGACACACTTGCGTGTGCCACTATGGCGGGTTTTACACCATGTGGTGGTCGTTATCCGGGCGGATATGAATATCCTACCACCAGCAGGTTTTACACCCTGTGTACGGTGGTCGCTATCCGGACGTATATGAATATCCTACCACCAGGTCTAGTGTCAGAGTACTCAGAAGGCCGCAAAACGACCAAACATCGGACCCCAACTCTAGACCCCGACATAGAGTCGGACATTAGTTGTTTAAAAATATTGTTAGCAGTACTACCGTTTTGTCTATAATATGAATGGGCTGAGTCAACCAGGCCTTACTTACTTCATTTTTCTATAAGACAGTAGATTACTACTGGCTAAGTAAGTTGCTGTTTATATGGTTAGTGGGAGTTCAAGAAACCTAAATCCCCTCCCCTTTTCATTTCCATTCCATTTGAAGTCGAATATATAGCCATGATCTTTCATAAATGTGGATATCACTTAGGATCCCGAGACACCGTCCCGTATGCACTGCAGAAGGCCACTCCGGGGTTTTTAGTCACCGGCGTAGGAAAATTGTTTAGGGCCCCGATCTAGTAGTTCCTGGGTCTCCATCTTAAAGATACCATCTCTCCTCCCATCGAGATGGTATCTTTAAGATGGATTTTCCTCGCCGACGGCTTCTGCTATAAATAATATTCTTAGTGGTAAGCTGGTGTCATTTTTTCTACGATGATATTTATATATGTGAAGTAGCCGGCTGTAAGTCGAGAGGCTGTGGGTTCGATTTCTAGGCCGGAACAAATGTTTGTGTGACAGACAGATATTTTGTCGGTTCTGGGTGTTGTGAGACCCAAAATCTCTCGTAGTTCTTGCTATCCACGACACAAGACTCGTATCTTAGTGTGGGATTGGGGCTATGTGTGACTGTTGGGTGTTATTTGTGAATGGGATGCTTTGACTGGAGTTGCACAATATACATAATTGCAAATGTACTATATGCTCACTTCTCTTCCACGTCTGACAAAACATGAAAAACACACAGCAAATGCTTTTCGGCGCTGAGGTTGAACAAAACACCTCTAAACTGATTTAAAAATACTCATTATAAATCTTTATATTACGGCTTAGGTCCAATAATTGCATTATCTTCTGTGTGTGTGTAATTTCATCATAGTTGCTATCCAGGTTCGTTATCTAAGATTTCATATCTCCAACTGCATTTGCCAAAAGAGTCTTTTGAAACGATACGCCAAGGGCGCCGGAGTGGTTGTAGGGTGCACTAGTACTTTGGAGTCGCTTTGTCGCGCCCGAGGCGTCGCGACGCAGTCGACTGTGCTTCCTTTTGAATGATTGTGTACTGTGGAGCATATTACAGAATATTGACCTATATTTCTTTCAGTCTGTTTGTTTTTTTTATATTCATTCGTGAAATCCCCGTTATATCTACACTAATACCATTATAACATGAGCTTTTTATTCCGGAAAATTTTATCCCGCAGGATTGACGGCCCGGCACAAAAATATTTTTAAGATCGTAGTAAGGAGTTTGCAGGGAAAGCTAGTTTGAAATAAATTCCTTATCTTATGTTGAACTGCAGACCAATTTTTTAACAGACTTCAAAAAAGGAGGTGGTTCTCAATTCGTCGGAATATTTTATTTATGTATGTTTCCGATTACCCACTCGAAGACGCCTGGACCGATTCGCAAAATTCCTTTTTTGTTTACAAGGGTATACTTTCCAGGTGGTCTCATTGGCCCTAAGTCAGGATCTTATCATGGGATCTCAGAAAATTTGAGGATAACCCTAAAATTTTATAGGGGCACATAATTCGTTTTTTATTGAAGTCGGTTTACTTTTCATGAATTAAAAAACCTTTTTTCCGCTTAAAGTATCATCGTTCTTTCTCCATCCTGCAACGATAAAATATTATTAGATAAAAATAAACATTCACAAACACACAGTCCCTACCCCACAATAAATTACAATTATCTTATATCGAGGGTATCAGCAACTACGAGAAACTTTCAGCTCACAGCACCTAGTCCCAAAACAAATTTGGCTGGTGGTAGGATCATATCATCATATCCGCCCGGATAGCGACCACCGTACACAGGGTGAAAAACCCGCCATAGTGGCACATGCAAGTGTGTCGCGTTCCGGGATCAGCCAGTGTACATCCGGTTTTTCTCGGGGGTCTAGAGTTGGGGTACTATGTTTGGCCATTTTGCGGACTTCTGAGTACTCTGACAATAGACCTTCGACCGCTTCTTCACCTTCTTGCCCATGGCGTAGTGTAAAGAAGCAGGCCGGCATGATTGTGTTGAGTAGCAGGGGACAGATCGTTTCTCGCTACTCGATACTCTAATTGGACCGCACTGCGCTTACCATCAGGTACAGTGCGGTCACTTTGCCGTGCTAGGATAAAAAAAAAAGATCTCATAATCTCTAAGCATGAGTCGAGTCTCTTTCACTGCCGGCTACTTGTCAACTGCACAGCAGTAGTTGTCAATATTTTATTTAATGTATTTATTTAACACACTTTATACATTTAAGTATCAATTTCAAATTGGTATCCAAGAATTAAAAAAAGAAGGAAAGGTAGACCTTGTAAAATATAGAGAGACAACATCGTACAAACAGCCGGAAACATATGGCATAGGAAGGCAAAGGATAGAGCCATCTGGAATAGTTTAGAGGAGGCTTTTACCACACTAGGCGGCCCTTACACCTAATAAAACTAACTTTATTAACACAAAATTACATGAAAGAGATAAAAATAAAACTATAAATAAATACATTTAAGTATAGGGACTTAAAGCCGGAGTCATTCATTGCCAGTCAACCTGAGGAGGTGCAGAGATACAAGAAAATAGGTGATTAAATAAATTTCTACGTTGGAAGAATTAATTGTGAATTTACACAAATAAATATATTTATCGATTTAAAGCATATATGAAAATAAATATAACTACTATATCTAGTCTTGACATAACGAGTCAAATCTTACGTGCAGTTATAAATGCGTCAGAAGATATGACACCGATATATCAATTTAAAACATGCGATAAAATCTCATGCGTTTATGCTAGGCGGCAGATCCTAGTAACATGGACAATAGCTTAAAATCATATTAACAAGTGGGTGCGCCTCGCGATGGCAATCTAAACTCCAGTAGAGCTAGCGTTGTTTGCACTTGACGTTGTCTTAGCAAGACGTGAGACTTGCATAAACTGACAATGTTGCTGTGAAGATAGTAAGTCAATGTCTAGATATAAATAACTCCCAACAGTCACACACATAGCCCCGACCCCACACTAAGATACGAGTCTTGTGTTGTGGGTAGCAGGGACTACGAGAGACTTTCCGTCTTACAACACACAAACCCCAGACACAAATATCTGTCTGTCACACAAACATTTGTCCCGGTGTGGGAATAAAACCCACGGCCTCTCGTTTCCTGTGTGGTAGGTAAGCAATCAGCTGGTAAGCCCAGACAAATTCGTATTTGTTTATTCTAGGACCGTAAGCTCCTTTTTTATATTCATACTTATATATCAGTCGAAATCAGGACTATTTTTCTATCAAATCAAATGAGATTAAATCAAAACTGTCTAACATATAATCATGTATATTGTATAGACTAAAAATATTATGCTCTTGAACTATAATAAACCGTAAAAATAGATTTGCTATTTATTTAGATGATTCTGTAACATGCTTCGTATAAATATGCTTGTGCAGACGGTTTCGGATTTTTTTTTTATTCTGTCGCGGCAAAGTGACCACACTGCACCTGATGGTAAGCGCATTGCCGTCCACATAGAGTAGCAAGTAGCAAGAGACAGTCAATCCCTCGCTACTCAACACAATCATGCCGGCCTGCTCACAATCATGCCGGCCTGCTAAAATATTAAATTAAATATTCTTGGCTTGTTACTAAAACAGGTTTATTATTACGTCTCCATCCAGGGTTATAACAAAGGAATAGAACAATCGTATTACCAGACGAAACAGCCCGACAAGATTATTATTTACACTACATATTTCTATTTCTATGATGTATCTACTTTCCAAAATACATGTAGCTATGCTCCAAATACACTTAGAAATATTGCACATGCACGTAGATGTGTATTAAAAAAACATTTTTCTACATTTGCATATTAAAGTTCTTCAGTTGTCCTTCTACCCTATATGCTACTGCATCCTCAACACAGGAAGATGTCTGTTTGATATCTTCTGCGAGTTACCCACTCCTCGCTGAATTTACTAAGTGATTGTTTTAGATTTACTTACACGTTATATGTATATTCTACTCAAATAACTTAGAAGATATGATTTATTTTTCACACAAAAAGAACATGGGTATAACCTGTAAGATTATATTTTAAAAGTGGTAGAGCCACGCTGTAGACATATTTGTCTACAGCATGAATGGGCGGGGTAGTACCACTGTCTCACAGAAAACCAACGTAAAGTGACAGTTCACTGTCGCGTTTCGTATGGTAAGTGAGATATCCGGAGGCCCAGATTCCCCCTTCCCTTCCCTAATCCCTATTCCTGTCCTTTAAGGCCGACAGTGCATAGGTGATACTTTCCGTATTGTGGATGTTCATGGGCGGTGGAGATCACTTAACATCAGGTGACCCACTGGCTCGTTCGTCGGATTATGATAATAAAAAATTATAAATATTTTTTTTCCTTGTTAGCAACTGGTTTCAATAAGCGGAAGCAAATAATTGAAATTTGCCTAATAGGTTTTTTAGATAAAAGACTTTTTTATTCTTTTGATTGGTATTGACAGTTAGTTTCATATAATTTGTTTATAAATTGATAATGAACATCCGCAATGAATAATAAAAAAGTCGGTCCTTAAATTTTAGATAACTCATTTTGTTTCTTAAATTTATGTAGTCTGACTAAAGTACAGAACAAATTAAAAATACCGGTACAATTGACCTTTGACATAAGGTTACTAGCATCGTTAATTATAAAAATATATTTTTATCCCAACTTCCCTATAATTTTCCGCCAGTATTAAAATAGAAAATACTGGAATTCCTTTATCGCGACCGGAAACATATATGAGCAATGCCAAGGTATTATTGGAACTTCTCAGAAACACCTTACTTCATTATCGACAAGGTTACCTTGAATTTGTTTCAATTTTTGTGAATGGAGTCATCTTAATGTGTTTGTAATCGCCGAGGGGGTAGGTAGAGGAGTAACCTGTTTTCACACTCTCATTTCGCCGAGGTATCCTCCCATGATGTGGATAGGGGCGAACCTATTGCCATACCGGGCAAAATTTCAGACTCCGGGCTGGCTAAATAGAAAATCCGAAAAGAATCCGAGACCTCAGCACAGCAGTCGTAACGCATGCGCAATTGCAGTTGCGCCACCGAGATAGTCAGGAAATCAATAAATATTTGAACAATCAATCAATCAATTGGTTTAAATATTTCCTTATTTATAAATTAATACCCTGTCAATATTTCCCATATCGAAGAAGCTGTCGATGAAACAAAGATACAGAGTTTTGTAGCCAGCTCGGTGGAATGACGCGGCGGTAAGTCGAGTTTGTCGTTCGCGGCTGATGAGTTACCCACGCAATGGTCCGTGTGATTGCACAGTACGCTTAGATGTGTCGCAATATGTAAGAAGTTGGAGAAATTTTAAGTTTTCTGCCAATTTTAAGGTGGGAGTTTGGATGAAGTTTTGCTTTTGCATGTCTTCGTGGCGCAGTTGGTGAATAGCCGACTTGAAGAGCGGGACGGTTAATTCAATCCTAGAGACAAATATTTGTGTTCTCTCAATGGACCGTAAGTCACTCGGAGTCTCTGATACTTTTTTTGTTTTCGCGGAGAAAACGATTTTTACTGCCGCTCGCTCCCGGTACATATTATTCCAAAAATGTGATCCTTAATTATTCTGTAATTAGTCATGTTACATATTCCTAGTTAAGTGAGACTTAATCGTTTGATTGAAAAAAGTACATACTGTTAGGACTTAATGGTCGGCAATCGACATTTCTCGGTGATTCCTCTGGAGGATCTCATCTTCTCTTTAAATGTACTGCTTCATAAAAATACATGAAATCAATTTAATCAAGAACTTTATACATTTTTCGAATACAAGTGCTATGACCAGCAGAGTTCACGCAACGGTAGGCAGCGGCTTTGCTGTGCCCTGGCATTGCAGAAGTCTATGGGTGGCGGTGACTACTTACCATCAGGTGGCCCGTCTGCCTATCGAGGCACTAAAAAAAAAACGCTGGGGCACGCCGCTCTGCTTTGATGATCTCCTGATCAGAAATACCTGGTGAGTTATAGAGGCTTCATGAATCTCAAAGAATTTCATCGTAACAAATCTTTCAATAAATATGTTATGGTAGTAAACGCTAGTTGCTGTCACTCGCACCGCTCCTGGCGTCTAGCGATGTCAATCATTGCAGAAGGCATCGCCGATTTATTGATGATCCGCTGTTTGAATAATAAGCTTATGACATCGTTGATTTTTTCTTTGACTTAGATAACTGTTGTATTCACTTGGCTTCTGTCATTCCATCAACGTAATACACCAACAGACACACACACATAGTTCTGACCCCATACTAGGTGAAACCTGTATCGTGGGTACCAGGAACTACGAGAGACTATGGTCCCACAACCGAAACCCCGAAAAACCCGAAACATATATCTGTCTGTCTGTCACATAAACAATTTGTCTCGGTGTGGGAATCGAACCCACGTCCGCTTGTTTTACAGCTGGCTACTCGCCCACTGCGCCATGGAGGCTTTCAATAAGCTAACGCTTGTGTTACAAAGTTGCTAGAGTTTTTTATGGTTGATACTTTTAACTTAAATAAAATCTAACTCTACTAATTTCCATGTAGACGGGCAATTCATGACAAATTAATCATTCTTTTTAGCAATAACATCTTCTTCATCCACTACATATGTAACAATAAGTCCTAGATCCCAGTCAAGCAATTCACTTATTCTATACCCGATCTGTTGGTTATAAATAATCAAAAAATCTATTCCAAAAAGAAACCAATCTATACAGGGTGTCCCTGGAAGTAAGGATCAAATCGATTAGGGGCAAGCGATTTGCAAGTGGGTATTAAGGAATTTCCAAACATTTATCTCGAGATAAATTTACATTGCCATTAAATTGAATTCTGCTTAAGGAATTACAGTACAGAGGGCATTATACAGGGTGTCCCTGGAAGTAAGGATCAAATCGAATAGGGGCATGGGCAAGGTCATTTCCAAATGTTTAACGCTAAGAATGTTGTTGCAATTTTCTACGGTTCAAATGTTATGACCAATTTAAAAATGCGACGTCCTTGTAAATACAATTCTGAAACTTTCAAACTAATAAGAATATACCAGTGATTCATACCTCCAAATAATCTTTATGACTTGTACAAGTCTCTCAATACATAGTCTTCTTTCGCTAGTGTAACTATTTCCCATGAAAATCGCTCGAAAATTGAGTTAAATTTGTGCCCGACCGAAACTTGGAGTAAATATTTTTTCTTATTGAACACATGTTTTTTAGCTACGCAAAAGTATTACGTCAGAAAGGCACACTTTTGAACAATGTTCTCAAAAAAAATTACATTTTTAGCTCTGATAGTTTATTTTTTATGATGTATTTCTTTGAGCACTGCGAAAAATACAAAGTTGGTCATAACTTTTGAACCGTAAAAAATTGCACCAACATTTTTAGGGTTAAATTGGGAAATGACCTTGCCCATGCCCCTATTCGATTTGATCCTTACTTCCAGGGTCACCCTGTATAATGCCCTCTGTACTGTAATTCCTTAAGCAGAATTCAATTTAATGGCAATGTAACTTTATCTCGAGATAAATGTTTGGAAATTCCTTAATACCCACTAGCAAGATAAAATCTAGATAGAACATTGAAAATTCCAACTTGGCCTGGATATTTCCTTAAAGCACTCCACGTATTTAATTTGACGAGTGCCTATATTTCAGTCTAAGTTTAAACGGCGGGAGGTTTTGAAGATTTCCATAAATTTGCATATAATTATGCTAGTTTCTGTTAGGTGCTGACGGGAAAACATTTAGTATTTTCCGGGTTTTAGTCTCTCGAGTTAATTTACACGTAGTTCAGCTGAAATGTTTGCGCGTACCTTTTGGGGAAACAATTTAGTTTTATAAAATTTATTGTACACTGTTTTTAAGTTTACATAATGGAACAAAATAAATGCATATCCAGAAAATAGTTTGTTAAAAATGGGCTACTGCAATTATTTAAAATAATTAGTACTAATTAATAACGTCGAGACTTCGTAAAACAAACGCAATTGAAAGTTAAATCCAGGCATTTTAACACGCAACACTAAACTGAATCCCTTCCAAATCAAATCAAATCAAATCAAATCAAATCGTTTTTATTGTGGTACATAGGATTCAATGATGTTATATTTTAAAAATTTGTACAGCTATGTCCCGCCATATTGGCATACAATATTTGTCACACATTTATTTACACAAAATAGAAAAATAAAAAATTTTAAATTTTTATATCATTAAAATAATCATTTAAATCATAATAACATTTCTCATTTAAAAACTGAAACAATTTATTCTTATAATTATTAATATTATTCAATTGGGTAATAAGTCTTGGTAAATTATTATATATTTTAGGAATTAAATAAAACACACTTTTATGTAGTAGTGCAGTTTTGTGGAGCACATTTGTCATTTTATCATTACGTCTGTTTCGGTTACAAAATAATAAAAGCTTTATGTCCAGGATAATAAAGATTTTAGAAATAATACTTTAATATGTTAGGCAATACTTAAGTCCATCACAGTATAATTTCAGTGTATGAATTACGATTCTAACTTGTTTTAATTTAGTGACATACTGTATATCTTTTCTTAAAACATGTTTATTGATAGCTGTAGCATAATTGTCATAACTGAACGTACACTGACTGCCTCGATGGCGCAGTTGTAATTACGGATGCGTTATACTGTGATGAGGTCTGGGGTTCGATCCCCGGGTCGGGTTTTATTGAGTTTTTCTTTTTAGAAATACGCATTATCGACCCAGAGTTTGGAATTGTGCCCGGTATGGCGACAGGCTCGCCCCCTATCATATTATGGGACCGTAATAAATTCGGTGAAAAGTGGGTGTACTCATCCTGCCCCTTCAGAGATTACAGGCATGAGTGTATGTATGAACAACGTATAGTCAATCCCCTTTGAAGCGATGTTGTGCTATTTTATATGCTTTTTTGTCCAAGTGTGAAAGTGACAACACATGGACATTAGTTGATTATTGAATAACATTTTATAGGTGTCCATAAATAATTAACGAATGAATAATCTATTGTTGCAGTTTTAAAGCCGTGCTCGGCAGAGTTGTACTAAAACATTTAGTTGGATACTAAATAATTCTGATAAATTCTGAACCAGCAGTACGTTGTGTACGAGTCGCAGAGAAATTATAAATGCTGAGATTTTATAAAATACCCAAATGAGGAAGGATGTTATAGTTATGTTATTTTAATTCATTATTAAACACTTTTAAAAAAAGTTTGTAAAATTAGAATTAAACATGAATGCTGTTAAACATCGGGAAGAGCAGAGCAAGGAATCGACATAATTGTTTTACATAGTGGTATTTAAGGAATAAGAGAATGACATATGATATTTTTTATCCCGGAAACATGAACAATTCCTATGGGCTAGCAAAATATAGAAAGATGTAATAGCTTAAGATGACTCCATGGATTTTACACCTTTTCTGTCAAAAATGTCTAGTATTATCTAGTATCTAATAGTATTCTATAAATATTTTATTTAAATTAATCAGTTAAGGCCTTTATTAAATAAACGCCTTTGTTTAACGACGCATAATTTTGAAATCACCCGTTTTTTGACCGTTTTTTTATAACATAGTCCGACAAACGAGCCAGTGGGTCACCTGATGTTAAGTGATCTCCACCGCCCATGAACATCCACAAAGTATCATGTATGCGCTGTCGGTCTTAAAGGACAGGAATAGGGATTAGGGAAGGGAAGGGGCAATTTGGGTCTCCGGATATCTCACTTACCATACGAAACGCGTCAGTAAACTGTCACTTTACGTTGGTTTTCTGTGAGACAGTGGTACCACCCCCGTCGAGCCGGCCCATTCATGCTGTAGACAAACATGTCTACAGCGTGGCCGTTTTTAGACATTTTATCAAACTCCAGTCTAAAAGCATTTCTGCGACACGTACATTGATTCAACAATGCAAATGTAGTGAAGCTAAAATAATTTCAATACACGAACTCGATTCCTATTCGGGGAATAAATTCAAAATCATTTGTTAGTTGTTAGTCGCACGACTTTGTAGGTTATCGGATGGAATAAATAATGAAACTTTCACAAAATACACGGTTATTTCGGAGTTTGGCGTCGCGGTGTGAAATTTCGTACTTTGCTTCTGGAATAAATTTGAATTTGGTTCGCGATGTTCTGCGGTGTATTGATGGAATTCATAATGATTCCGTTATTAGAGTAACAGCTGATGGTTGGATATCAAAAATTAAGGAAATTTATTAATTTTATTGTAAGTTTATTCATTTTTAAATCTTCTTTGGAACTTTCGCTTTGTTTACAGAACCTTTTTTAGGAAATATTTTAATTCGTATACTATGAAAACATAGGCAGTCGTAGAGACTACTGACAGAAGTGAAAACTTAACACTTTGGAATTACTGTGTTCTTTTTTGAAACAGCGTCCATGAAGTAGTCATTTTTTTGTTTTTCATTGCTTGCCAATAATTATAACTTCAAAGGCGTGCTTATGTCAAAAGTAAAATAATCTGAGCGTGACAGTCACTCGAGCATTTTTTTTAATGACTGAATAGCCAGACGAGTAGACGGACAACCCGATGGTAAGTAGTCACCGCCGCCCAAAGACCTCTGCAATGCCAGGGCACGGCAAAGCCGCTGCCTACCGAGAGTTCAGTGCTTCCCCCCAATCCAAATGTGCCCAACGTGCCTAAAGAAGATTTAACTTCATAAACTGTCTATTACCTTATATATCTGCAATTGAATTGACATGAATTCGTGGTTGAAATAGAAAAGTTACTCTGTTGACATTTGTCTACAACATGAATGGACCGGCTTGAACGAATGACACTAAAAACCGACATGTAACATCTTGCTATTCCGTTTCGTACAGTGAGATTTCCACAAGATTCTCTCTTTCAAATTCCCATTCTTATACTGCCGGTACTCATAATCCATCTGGTTTTCTGGATATTAAGACAGTGGTATCGTTTGTAGTTGTAGTCTTATTTTATAATAAACTAGCTGTTGCTCGCGGCTCCGCCCGCGTGGAGGTCATGTTTGAGACAAAAAGTATACACTACAAAATACCAATTTTCATGCATTTAACTTCAAAAATGAAGGATTTTCATACAAAGTTTCTTACCCTATTTAACTCCCTTAGGGGTGGAATCTCCAAAAACCTTGAAATATGTGTTTTTAATTTTAACTGTAAGGCCAAATACCAAATTTCATGCGTTTAACTGCAAAAATGACAGATGTTCATACAAAATTTCTTCCCCTATTTTACCCCCTTCGGGGTGGAATTTCCAAAAATCCTGAAATATATATTTTTTATTTTTGACTAAAAGGCCAAATACTAATTTTCAGAAACTTAACTTCAAAAATGACGGATTTTCATACAAACTATAATCTCCTATTTTACCCCTTTAGGGGTGGTATTTCCAAAAACCCTTCCTTAGTGGATGCCTACGTCATAAAAGGTACCTACTATCAAAATTTCAAGTCTCTAACCCCAGCCGTTTTGGCTGTGCGTTGATCGATCAGTCAGTCAGTCAGTTTCTTCTTTTATATATACAGATATTTTTACTTTACATTTCTTTGTCACACAACTTCTGATCTGCCACAACGATTACAGGATAAAAGTTGCTAAAACAAGAAAAAACAAAAGAATAACAACTTCTCAACTGCATGAAATCACAATTTACGTAACAACAAAACACAATTTAAATAATCCAAAACAAAAAAACACACACACATCAAAACTTATTCGGCGAGTTTTTAAAGCAGACATTATCCGCATAAACAACGAGGTAACGGTGAAATTTTCGTGTCTCGTTGTCGCGAGACACAATGGACTCGGCGACAAAGACTCTTTTGTTCCAGGGCATTGTTCCCGGTAACAACGGGCGAGACGTCGAAACATGTTCCCAACGCGATTTTAGGGTTGTACGGTGGAAAAAACGCTTAATGAATCATAAATTAATAAAATGATGTCACAGGGATATTTATAGTTGGAATATTCTGGGTTGTCTAGTTTATTTGCGGCCTCCGTGGCGCAGTTGGCGAGTCACCGGCTGTGAAACGAGAGGCCGTGGGTTCGATTCCCACACTGGAAAAATATTTGTGTGACATATATCTGTGTCCGGGGTCTGGGTGTTTAGAGACCGATAGTCTCTCGTAGTCCCTGATACCCACAAGACAAGACTCACATCTTAGTGTGGGGTCGGAGCTATGTGTGTGATTGTTGGGTGTTATTATTTTCATATCATCAAAATTAAATCTCTGTTTATCTATTGCTTTGCTTTGTTTATTTTATTTTTTTTATAGTATAGTCCGTCAAGCCAGTGGGTCACCTGATGTTAAGTGATCTCCACCGCCCATGAACATCCACAATACCGAAAGTATCATGTATGCGCTGTCGGCCTTAAAGGACAGGAATAGGGATTAGGGAAGGGAAGGGGGAATCTGGCCCCCAATATCTCACTTAACATACGAAACGCGACAGTAAACTGTCACTTTACGTTGGTTTCCTGTGAGACAGTGGTACTACCCCGGTCGAGCCGGCCCATTCATGATATAGACTAATATGTCTACAGTGTGGCTCTACCACTTCCAGAATATATTGACAGTATATATTTGTACATTGACAGCCTCCATGGCACATCGGGCGAATAGCCAGTTGTGAAACTTAAGGCCGTGGGTTCGATAACTGTCTCCGAGACATGTTTTTGCCACAGAGATATAATTGCATCGGGTAATGTGAGACCGAAAATCTCTCGTAGTTCTTGATACTTATAATACAGGTTTGACCTAGCCTGGGTCAGGATTATGTAAAGACTGTTGGACTGTTCTTTATTTACATAGCTTGAACATATAAGTTAAAATCAAGTGTGCCAATTGGTAGATATTGTTCCATCCCAATAAGTAACAGGTCGCGACCCACCCAAATTCCAATTCATAAACGTAGTATTTTTGAAACGAAATAATCACACATTTTATTTTTATTTCCTAAATAGTTCTTGTTGTGTATATTTCTGTTGTGTGTATTGAACGTAGTTTCCAGTTTTTCTACCACGAAATACTCAGTATCAGTCCAGAGTCTAGAATTGAGCTCGGTATGGAGATAGGCTCGCCCCTATCACGTCACGGGACGGTTAAATGCTAGGCGAAATGTGGGTGTACTAGTTACACCTCTGCTTATCCCTTGGGGGATTTCAGGCGTGAGTGCGAATGAAATAACATATTTATAATGTACCTTGTCAGTTCATTATTATGACTAAGATATTTTTCCGTTAAAATTCAATTATTTATTTTTCTTTGAAGTTTTTTAATCGCCATATTAGTTTTAATTTGGTTTGTATACAACTTCAAACATATAATGTTTCTTTTAAACCAAAGTAACAAACATGTAGGCTAGGTAATTATCTAACTTAATTCCGTTGGTACGATTTTTATAAGTTTAAGCTGAATACCTTCAAGAAGTAAGCACATAGTTTAATGTCTAGCCATTGAAAATTGATATGATATTGAAAATTTGTTAATTATATTGGTGAAATGGGTCGAAAGATCGGTGAGTCCGGCATAACCATCTCTCCCCCGAGGTCCAGAAGATATCCGTAAGATAGATTTTCCACGCGGGAAAAAATGGGGCTCTTCATGAAAGGAGTAAATCAGTTTATGAAGTGTCGGTCGGCATGTGATGCTCCTGGTGTTACAAGCGTCCACATGCTACGGTAACCATTTACCATCTGGCAGGCCGTAAGCTTGTTTGCCACCATCGTGGTATAAAAATAGCATGTATAGGATAGGTAATATAAACAGAGCCACCTCACTTGACAGATGGCTTGCAGACTGTTTGCGTTGGGATCTGGCTGGTCATGAAAAGAATGCTGAATGATTTAGCAGTTGAGGACGGAAAGAATAGTTTTTTCTGCTAACGAAGTATTGTTAACAATGTAATGGTTATCTCTAGTCATTTTTATTGTACTGAATTTCGTATTGACAGACCTAGGTTCAGAATGTATAAGGCTTTTGAATTTGGGTTAAAAAGATAAAAAATACTTTTGATGTCAAAAAAAGTCATGACACACAACGAAAAAGAAATCTAATTATGACATTTTTGACTATTATTTTGTTGAAAGATGACTGACCAGCGTTCGTAGAAGAATAGGTAACTGGAATTGCATTTGATCTTATATGGAGAATTGGGCAATGTAGCTTCTTTTCGCAAAAATAGCTTCTTTTTTCTTAATGGTTTCTTATGTTTACGCGAATATTATACATTGAAATAAAACTAATTTTACGGATTCTATCGCGGTTTATTTGACTTTTTTAATGTAAAATTAGTTTTTATTTATTTTATTTTATTTTATTTTATTTCTTTTTTCTTATTTTTAGTACTTAACTCAAAATGCCTACTATTCAAAAGAAAGTATCCAGTTTATAAAACATAAGTTAAGTCATACTTATGTACCCAACAATCTGAAACATTTTATTGCCTATAAAATGAAATAAGCGATATGGGGTTCTATTGTCATAATCGACAGTTATGCGGAATTTAGCGACACTATATCATAGTAAGTACTATCATCATTATCCTACATATGTCATGTTGGATGAGTGTAAGTATTTTCAGTTCATATTTCCATGTCTTACCTTGTCTGCGTGGGCTTGTATGTGGTTTTATTTGTGTGAAAACTTAACTGAAACATTATAAATCTATAAATATATTAATACACACACACAGATACACTCACGCCTGTAATCCCGGAAGGGGTAGGCAGAGGTGTAGCCAGTATACCCACTTTCACTTTTCACGTCCTAAAATGTGATAGGGGGCGAGTCTATCGCCATACCGTGCACAGACTCCGGGCTAATACTGAGAATTTCAAGGTAGAAAAACGCAATATCACTTTACCCGACTCGGGGATCGAACCCGAGACTTTAACACAGCAGCAGTCGTAACGCATGCGCAATTACAACTGCGCCACCGAGGCAGTCTATCAAAAACATTGTATTTGTTATTTGTTTCAGGGCTGGGTATTGTGAGACCGAAATTATCTTGTAGTTCCTGATATCAACGGCGATCACATCTTACTATGGTGT
The DNA here is from genome assembly GCA_905220505.1 of Laothoe populi. NCBI lineage: Eukaryota > Metazoa > Arthropoda > Insecta > Lepidoptera > Sphingidae > Laothoe > Laothoe populi. The sequence continues at coordinate 944,991 of HG992154.1, read as the reverse complement.
CGGGCTATGATTGTAACCATTGTTTATTTACATACATATATACACTCACGCCTATAATCCCCGAAGGGGTAGGCAGAGGTGTAACCAGTACACCCACTTTTCGCCGAATTTCGGTCCCATAATGTGATAGGGGGCGAGCCTATCGCCATACCGGGCACAGGTTCCAGACTCCGGGCTAATACTGAGAATTTCTAGATATCACCCAATATCACTTTACCCGACCCGGGGATCGAGCCCGAGACCTCAGCACAGCGGTTGTAACGCATGCGCAATTACAACTGCGCCACCAAGACAGTCTTTTGTTTATTTATTATTATTAGTCAGATCAAGATAAACAATTTTAAATGTCAGTATATTATGCACTTGCTGTATTATCGCATTCAATATCATTTCATAACTTCAGAACCGTGTGCAGCGGAATCCTTGAAAATCTGATTCAAATAAGCTACTTATGTATATTTTACCCCAATACCGTAAAGAGGTTCCATTGCTTCGTGCCAGATACACTGTGAAACACCACGATATTGTTTTTGATAGTATCAGGGCGGTGGTGTCATAGAATAATAGTTCTACGTACAGAGATCTGCACTGTTAACACCTTTAAATAAATAACAACTCTCGACGTAATAAAGCGCTTATTGACTTGTGCGATGATACATGCGATGTTAATCCTATTAGAAAACGCCAACTAGTTGAAATTCGAAAATGTAACTATAAATTTATTGAAGTTCTTTATTCAAAAATTGGCAGACTTCTCATACCTTCGAAAAATTCTCAGGTATGCAGGTTTCCTCACGATGTTTTCCTTCACCATTAAAGCAAGCGATAATTAACATTTTAATACACACATAACTTTTAGAAAAGTCAGAGGTGTATGCCACTTGGGTTTCGAACCTACGACTTTCGTCTTGGCAGTCCGTACCGCAACCAACTAGGCTATCGCTGCTATTATGAGAAGTCTGCCAACCCGCATTAGGCCAGCGTGGTGGACTAAGGCCTAACCCCTCTCATTAGGAGGCCCGTGCCCAGCAGTGGGACAATGTTTAATACAGGGCTAGTATTATTCAAAAATTATACTTCTATAATAATATATCTTCTATCATAATTATTGCATATTTTTTTAATAATGTTTTAATACTTCAGCTGATTGCGTGCACACATATGTCATTATCGTGTGTTATGTGTTTGACATGTGTCAGTCTGAATGTAAATAACAAATGTTTTATTTTATTATATTAAATGTATTTGTAACCAATGACGAAACATTGATTTGTATCCTATATTATATACAAATTTTAGCTGCACTCTAGTGCCTTTTAGGAAGTTTTTTTTATCCTGGCACGACAAAGTGACCACACTTGCACCTGATGGTAAGCGCAGTGCCGTCCAATTAGAGTATCAAGTAACGAGAAACAATTTATCCCTCGCTACTTATCAATTATGCCGGCCTGCTGTTTGGCTTCTTCAACACTACGCCATGGGGCAAGGATGTGAAGAAGTGCGGAAGGCTCTAGTGTCAGAGTACTCAGAAAGCCGCAACACAGCCAAACATCTTACCCCAACTCTAGAACCCCGACAAAAACCGGATGTACACTAGCTGACCCCGGAACACGACACACTTGCGTGTGCCACTACGGCAGGTTTTACACCCTGTGTACGGTGGTTGCTATCCGCGCAGATATGAATATCCTAAGAGCAAGTTGTAGGTAATTCTCTTTTACGTGAAGCAAGTCAAGTCTGTTTCTATTTCATCCCAGCGTATTTCACTGATTTGTCACCGAGAGTACAATGAAACCAAAGCGGATTATATGAATACGTTTGGAAATGGGAAAAATACGAGAAAAGATCTTTTCTCTGTATACATTACCAGACTTTGAATTGTGATAGACTTTTGTAGGTGATTTTTGGATTGCTATGTATATATTGTTCTTATAGTATAATTAATCTAGTGACTATACAAGACGTAACATAATGAACTGAAAGTAGTTTCTTCAGAATGGGTTACTGAATCGATTTCACTTATTATAATGGGAAATATTTTTCCTCAATTTAGAACTTTGTATATAACTGTCATCCTCCGTAAAACTGTCATAAGACACGAAATTTAAACATAATTCCAGGTCGTACACCACCCAGACACGAAACAAATATATGTCCGTTACACAAACTTTTGTCTCGGTGCGGGAATCGAACACACCTCTCGTTTCACAGTCTCGCCCGTTGCGCCACGGCGACTGTCAAAATATGATATAAATATCCTTCACTCTGCGTGGAATTCAACGTTAATTTATTATAATAGTTCAATTTTAATATAGATTTATTGCTGTATAAAAATTTAAATTTTTTTGTGTTATAGTTTGTAGATAATTTATTCTAATTCTCTGAAAAATATAAAAATAATTTATTAGATCTATTACGTCTTTTATAAGTTGTTATGAATATTAATGTCTAAAAGATAGTCGAATAAGTTAATTCATAAATTTTGATAAATATTTAATTATAATTAAAAAATATGATAACTTTGCATTATACCGATTTATAGACATATTTTTCTTAAGACTAAACATTTTAAGAATTTTCTTCAACAATTTTATGCTAAAAATAATTTATTGCTTATTTTTATCAAAATAGAAAAACACAATATAACAAGGCATAATTAAAACCGTTCATCAATAAAGTAATTAATAAAAGTATGAAATAAATGTAAAATCTAATTAAATTAAAAACGTACTAGGCACTTTAAAAAACCGTTTTGATATAAACGCCGAGTCTCCGTCGGGCCATTAAAACAATTAATACCACGCCGCAGACGTTTAAATAATACTGTTTTATTACAACCCAGCATTACATTAATGGAAATTAAGAGAGCCGGCAATATTGCCGAGCAATCATTGGCTGAGTGATATGCAATTACGACGCTTGTGAATTATAAATAATGTTTCCATATATTTCGCTTGCGTTGGTGTGTTTGGTTTTGGTTCTAACAATAATTTATTTATGAGCATCGTAGCTAAAATCGGCTAGAATAAATAAAGGCATTCATTAGACAGTAAGTCCACAGCATATAGTTTATTGATGTCTACTGATGAACAAAGGCCTACTCGAGTGAACGCCAACCATCCAGGTCTTGAGTAGCTCGCATCTATCCGCTACCCGCCACCTTAAAGTCATCGGTCACACAATCATGTCGGGCTGTTGAGTAGCTTCTTCACACTACGCCTAAAATACCCAGGATCATAGGAAGGAGAGAACACGGTAGCTGGAAGAAAACGACTCCACAGCTTGATGGTGCGGTAAAGATACGAATTTGCGAACATGTTCGCATCAAAGATGTGTTGTAGATGACCTTATTTCTAATTCTATCCACCAGACATATCCCTAGCATTGCTTATAACAAGTTGAGTGACTTAACTACTGTTTTTGCATTCGGAGGCCTAATCATTATTACTTTCTTCTGGTATTGTGGGTCTTCGTGGAAGATAAAGATCACTAACCATCAGATAGCCAACGTGTTAGCCAGCCTGGGCTGTGAAAATATACATCAGTGATTTTATACAAAGACGTAATCCTTTCTCTTTTTGTCCACTGTCATACAACGAGCAAGTTACCCAAAAAGTTCTCTATTGCTTTCTACCATTATTTACCTTTCAAGAACAGTTAACTGTTCTTCAAAACGGATAGGTCTCGGGATGAACCTTAACAAGACGTAAAGTCATGTTTAACAGTCCCGTCCTCCCGAGACTCGTCGCCGTGGGTGATGCCATTCTCGAGGTTGTGCAAGAGTACGTATACTTGGGCCAGATAATCCAACTAGGCAAGCACAACTTCGAGAAAGAGGCAGATAGAAGAATTCGTTTGGGCTGGGCGGCATTCGGTAAACTACGTAACCTGTTTGAGTCGTCGATCCCTCAATGCTTAAAAACAAGAGTTTTGAACCAGTGCGTCCTACCCGTAATGACCTACGGGGCTGAAACGTGGACACTCACAAATGGACTGGTCCATACATTTAAAGTCGCTCAGCGTGCTATGGAGCGGCTAATGCTTCGGGTTTCTCTGGTGGATAGAGTTCGAAATGAAGTCATCCGCCAGAGAACCAAAGTCATAGATATTGCTCGCAAAATTAGCACTCTAAAGTAGAAGTGTGATGGTCACGTCTGCAGACGGACAGATGGCCGATGGAGCAGACATATGTTGGAGTGGAGACCGCGTTTAGCCAAACGTAGTGTCGGATGCCCTGCTGCACGATGGACCGACGACTTGAAGAAGGTGGCGGGTAGCGGTCGGATGCGGGCGATGCGGGTTGGCGTTCACTTGGGGAGACCTATGTCCAACAGTGGACGGCAACAGGCTGAGTATATATATTATTTACCTAATAGATCATCAGCACAATGATTCCTCGTACATTAAGTATGTAGATGGCAACCGATTAGTATCTTACTCGTTATCTTAAGATAACAATGCTGATGAATCTGTATCCTCATTATTCTTAAGTCAGATTTCAAAGAAACTAAGAGCTAGATTTACTTAATGCTATTTCGTTTTTCTAGAATTCCTGAAGCGTAATCGGATATCCTAATTAACGTAATTAAGGCCATAAATACTCGATGAGCGGCTCAAAGGCGCGAAAGTCTCCCGATAACGTTTGGATAACAGTTTTTCTGTAACAAGTTTTAAGGTGGCTTGAATTTACGACGTGATGTCACGGGACGGACCTATCTCAAAAAATATCTTAATTAACCGAGACAAGTGGGTGGAAGCTTAATTTCGAACGCGCCGAGAAAATCACTTTTTGGAGCATTTCAGCCTTGATATTTTGTAGGAACATATTACTTTGTTCTCCGCATTTAGTGTACATAGAAACTATAGATATCTTGTGTTAAATTTCCAGTCGGGAAATCGCAATTTGTGTTAAATTAAAAAAAAAATTAAAAACTGCTGAAAACTTTATTAAGTGAAGGGAAACATCATAAACAAACCTGTATATGTCATTGAGAAAATTACACTATTGGTCAGAAATAAACTCGACGGACTGTGCTACATTTATGAATTTATATACTATGTTACTAATTAAATTCATAAACGACCCTTTCTCTGCTAAGTGGATAAACATAAAATATTTATACAATGTGTTGATTTTCGGAGCCGTTCTTTGCTGATATTTATTCTGAATACAAACCATTAAAATCATAGCCACAAAATACTTATTCATTTCTAGTTTCTTACTTAAAAAATTGGCCAGACAGGCGCAGGCTACATCTAGTATATCATAGTGCCACTTATTAGTGATATACTAGACTGATAGACTAGATGATATACAACACATAGGATAGACCAATAGGTCTATCGTATGTGAGAGTGTGTCTAGGCAGGTAGTGCAACGACTTTGTCTATTTCCACCAAAGCAGTTTTTTTTTATCCTGGCACGGCATAATGACCACCCTGATTGTAAGTGTAGGCGTCCAGTTAAAGTATCAAGTAGCGAGAGACAATCTATCCCTCGCTACTCAACACAATCATGCCGACCTGCTGTGTAGCTTCTTCACATTACGCCTAATCAGCCTATGAGCCTGGATCATAGGAAGGAGGGAACACGGTAGCTGGCAAACTGTTACACAGCTTGATGGTGCGGTTTGCAAAAATACGAATTTGCAAACCTTGGTTAGGTCCGGGGTAGTAGTCACCACGAAGCTGTGGCTCCGCTAGAAATTCATATTTGTTTCCCAGATTTTCTCGTCGATTTTAAAAAACATCTCGTCGATCTTAATCGAGAGTATTAGCGGAGTCGATCCATTCATGATAATGAAACTCTCTCCAACGATTTACTAATAACTTCATTTTGAGTTGACCCCGCATTAGAGTGGCATTAGAGTAGAAGAATCACCCAAAAAATGCGAAATATAACTTCATCCATAGAAAAACAGCCAAAATTGGTGTCACATCAAATAAGAAGAAATAATTTACCTTCATTTATGAATTATGGTGAACTTTATCATAAATGCACCACCATCTCCATAATTAATGTCATCTCTCTTCATACTTAATCTTCTGGAAGGGAGCATTGATAAGACTGTCCATTGTACATTTATTTTCTCTATAAATGTTTTTCGATAAACCATTTCTATTCTATTTGATAGCATACATTTTGTAAACTAAGTTGACTCTTTGATAATGTTCTCTTAGACGAAGCACTAAAACCCCAGACGTCTATTTAACAATCTAGATCACCAAAGTAACCTGAAAATACCGCCACTACCAACACCTTGCAAGTTATTATGAACGAAGTTTAGTTAATCTGAGCGACACATGACTCAGCCAGTATCTGGCTCTTAATTAACTATCGACGCAAGTTCGCTGATCACGTAGCAACTTTGATTAAGTTTTAGAAAGGGTGTATTATTCAAGGTTGTACTAATAATGTTTACGGGGAAAAACTACCAATAGCACTAAAGTTTGGTAAGTCAGGGTTCATCCGAGAAGTTCGTAAACAAATTCTACCCAAAATATTGGTAATTCTTCTTATTCGTACACACTTGACGGAGTGGTCGTGGTCATGGATAGTGGAAAAAAATATATATCACCACCAAGATAACCCACATGCTCGTTTGTAGCCTTCTCCTGTATAAACATATAAATCCGAAAATATTTTTATGTTCGATCCCATTTCGTATTAGTTCAAGGTATTGAAAGAAACTTAAACGATAAAATTTTCAAAGCGGCTACTACGTGTGTTAAAAGTTTCAAGAAGTTTTACGGAGTTTATTTCAGTTCTCACGTTGTACATGACTGGGAACAAATGTTTTGATGTATGAGGCTTGAAATATACGGCTTAAAGATATGTATAGAAACAAATGGCTATGACTTGATAATGCAAAGAGGTGAGGATAACTTTTTTTTGCCCTGGCTTACAAAGTGACGACGCTGCACTTGATGGTAAGAGCAGTGCCGTCTAATTAGAGTATCGAGTAGCCAGAAACAATCTATCCCCCGCTACTCGACACAATCATGCCGGCCTGTTTCTTCACACTACGCAATGGACAAGAAGGTGAAGAAGCGGTCGGGGGGCTAGTTTTAGAGTACATAGAAGGCCGCAAAACGGGCAAACATCGTACCCCAACTCTAGACCCCTGACAAAACCCAGATGTACACTGGCTGACCCCATAACGCGACACACTTGCGTGTGCCACTATGGTGGGTTTTGCCACCCTGTCTACGGAGGTCGCTATCCGGGTGCATATGAATATCCTACCACCAACAGAATTAAATAAAAGAAATAAATCATCAGCCAGAGTACATCCGGTTTTTCTCGGGGTACGATGTTTGGCCGTTCTGCGGCCTTCTGAATACTCTGACACTAGACCCTTGACTCCTTCTTCACCTTCTTGCCCAAGGCGTAGTGTGAAGAAGCAGGCCGGCATGATACTGTTGAATAGCGGGGGATAAATTGTCTCTCGCTACTCTATAATTGGACAATACTGCGCTTACAATGGAGGATAATGAAAAAACCTTTTTTTAAAAGAATAATCATATTCGATGACTCAAACATAGCACAATTTAAAAAATACCGTTGTTAATAACGCAGAATATTTTAAGAAAATTTGCCGAATAATTTAGTCTAGACACACGAAATTACTCCAGGTCCTAATTTCTTCGCGTTAATTAACTTATGATATTTTCGCATTTTTACGCTAATATGATTCAGCGGTTGAGTCTTCTTCATTTTTGTAGAACAATGTATTTAAGTTAATATTATTTCACAATTTTCTTATTACGGCACGTCCAATTATTGTATCGAGTAGCGAGAGACAATCTATCCTCCGCTACTCAACACAATCATGCCGGCCTGCTTCTTCACACTACGCCATAGACAAGAAGCTGAAGAAGCGGTCAAGGGTCTAATGTCAGTATACTCAGAAGGCGGCAAAACGGCCAAACATTGTACGTCAACTCTAGACCCCCGACAAAAACCGGATGTACACTAGCTGATCCCGGAACGCGACACACTTCCGTGTGCCACTATGGCGGGTTTTACACCCTGTGCACGGTTGTCGCTATCCAGGCAGAGAAGAAACCTGCATACCTGAGAATTCTCATACGAATTTTGTAGTTATGTGAAGTCTACCAGCCCGCGTTAGGCCAGCGTGGTGGACTAAGGCCTAACCTCTCTCATTAGTAGAGAAGGCCCGTGCCCAGCAGTAGTACAATGTTTACTACAGGGTTAGTATTAGGTATTATATTATATTGTACATACTAGAAACAATTTAAAGTGCTAATTAAGATGGATACCTTAAATAGCTACAGTAGACAGTCCCAGAACTGTCTACCGTACGGACGTATGGTGAGCATCAGCTCCCATCGACCTATACCACTATTGGTCTGGTGGCAGTTCAGGATAGAGCGTTATGCTGTCCGTGGGCACTTGTGACTAATTGGTATTTGGTACATCCTGACATGGAATTGTTAACGATGGGCAGCGAGGTGCGTAACTGTGATCATTAAATTGATAAATACAGTGGCGATCATCGTTTATGTGCCGTTTAAGGTACCCACAGTAAATAGCACTTTGAATTGTTCTTTATAATACTGTATACCGCATTAAATTCATACATAAAAAAGCAAATATACATAAAATAAAAACACATACGATCATAAAAGCGGTAATATCGTCGCTGATGGCCCCCTCGGAAGTTTTCGCCAACTAATTTACTAACTTTTATTATTTTACGTGAACCAGGGACCAGACGGGACGCCGCTCCGCGCAAAAAAAAACTTTGTGTTCGGCACGTGTAAAATTTGATGTAATCTCACCGAAGCATTGTTTAAAATACGACACTGAAGAGTACACCAATCGTGTTGTCTTATGGAACGACAAATCGTCAAAATTACATCGAGTTTCAAGAAATTAGAGAGAAGATCCAATAGATAACAATTCGATATCTATCAAGCTGAAGAGGCACTTTGTCTATGCATTAAATAGATTAAATTTTGATTGTACTGTGTTAGTTTATCGATACAGAACCCAAAACAGTTGTTTGTCTGTCTGTCTGTCAAGGCATCACGTACAAAGTACCTACTGTATTACGACAAAAAAATCGACAGTAAAATCATAGAGTGTATCTCGAGGTAACATTAGTCTTTATTTGATTTAAATCGGTGCATTCAATCATAAGTTATACCTGTTTGAATGAATACCTTTATTATGAAAAGAGTAGTGAGAGATGAAATGATTATATAAATAGTAGGTATAAGATAACTTCCACGCGGGCGGAGACGTAGGCTGTCGCCTAGTATAAAAATATAAGTTAAATATGACTTCATTAAATTGTATATCTCAATAGAATTTTCATAAGTCTTCTCAAATAATGTACTAATAATCTTAAAGAGGCAGATAGTAATAACTTTAATGCAATTTGTTTTCAAAAGTACTAATTCTGTTCACGTGCGTTCTATACTAAAAGAAGTTGTGACACCCTTGAAGTTGTATCTAGCTACATTTACGTTCCTAAAAAAAATATATACTCAAAAAAAACTATAAACGTTACACCACGATCGTCCGACACCTGTGCGCATTCGCTTTAGACACTTTTTATCCTACTACGGCGAAGCAAAAGTGAGAGTATGTTTTGACCGGTATGTGAGTTTGTATGTACTATACTATTTTCTTTATCTGTTCCCTCATAACTTGTAAACTACTTATCTTAATTGACAAAAAACTCTAAACAAAAAAAAATTATGTGGCTCTACAAAAACCCCAAAATACTTTAAATTAAAATTACGAAACACGGCTAATGAAAAATCACGCTCTAAAGACGCGTTAGTCTTTCTGTATCTGATATGCCCGTGTGTATTTACCGCCAAAAACAGAATACAAGCACATAACATATAACTTCAACTGCTGCTACAAAAATAACAATAATTTATAGCAAAAACATTTACCTTTGGGTAAAGCGAGGAAGTAAACATTGAAATATGCCCCACGATAGTTTCCTTATTCAAACAAAGAGCAATATCCCCTCGCATTAAAGAACATTTGTAATGTCGAAAACAGGTCGAACCCCACAAGTATACGTACTGATGTGATATGTTTGGAATTTACATTATACATATACCCTCACGCCTATAATCCCGAATGGGTATACAGAGGTGTAACCAGTACACCGACTTTTCGCCGAATTTATTACGGTCCCATAATGTGATAGGGGGCGAGTCTATCGCCATACCGGGCACAGGTTCCAGACTCCGGGCTAATATTGAGAATTTCTATATAGAAAAACCCAATATCACTTTACCCGACCCGGGGATCGAACCCGAGACCTCAGCACAGCAGTCGTAACGCATACGCAATTACAACTGCACCACCGAGGCAGTCATGTTTGGAATTTAGAACAATATTCACATTATGGGACCGAAATTCGGCGAAAAGTGAGTGTACTAGTGTACACCTCTGCCTACCTCTTCGGGGATTACAGGTGTTATAGTATATGTATTATCCCAAAAAGGTTCTATAAATTCACTGGGCAGATATAGAAAGACGTAATATCTTTATATGCCTCCATGGATTGTATACCTTCTTTCCAAAAATAAGCCGTGGGGAACAGCTAGTAATATATAATACGAAGCTAATATTTTTGTATTATTTCTCTACATAAAACCTGTTAAGTTAGTCTATTATTTTATACTATTTTTGATCCAAAAGTTGTGATTAGTTTTCTCACCTGCTTATTCGAGATTTATGCAAAAACTTTCGTTCATTGAAGGAATGTTTTTAGTTTTAGCACATCGTTAAATTTTATGACGGCGATAATTTGATTTAGTTTGGTAGAATCAAATATGTATGCCTAGCAACCTGGCGTCACTAATATTGTAGATAGAAATACAAGTTGAGAAGAGCTCCAAAAATGTAGGCAAAAAAACGAAATATATGTATAAATTATGAATAAAAAAATAATGAATTGAAACCCTCCTTCTGTTTTTTTTTATAGTATAGTCCGACAAACGAGCCAATGGGTCACCTGATGTTAAGTGATCTCCGCCGCCCATGAACATCCACAATACCGAAAGTATAATGTATGCGCTGTCGGCCTTAAAGGACAGGAATAGGGATTAGGTAAGGGAAGGGGGCCTCCGGATATCTCACTTACCATACGAAACGCGACAGTAAACTGTCACTTTACGTTGGTTTTCTGTGAGACAGTGGTACTACACCGGTCGAGCCGGCCCATTCATGCTGTAGCCAAATATGTCTACAGCGTGGCTCTACCACTTCTAATTTTTTTGTATTGGGCACCTATCATCGTTTTATTTTTAGAATTATAAGCACGCAGTGTCAATCGTTAAAAATTGTGCACTCAGTTGTAAGATATTTTTGTTGTGTAAAAATTGTGACAGACCAATAAAGAGAAAAAAAAAACATTTAATTCGTGTTCACTATCACAAAGTTTTTTTTTGGACTACATCACTGCCTCATATTAAAATAGCCTCATCACATTGGGTACAACACTCAATCTCAACACATCTTGTGAATATTAACTAACTATGTGTAGTTTTGTATTTTTAAACAGGTTTTAGATATATTTGTATTTTTTAAGAAGTACTCGTATGTATTTCAAATAGGCAAAATATAAATGCATCACCTACAACTCTACTTGAAATCAAAAAAAAATATGAATGCTTAAAATTCAAGTCATCGAGAAAGATAATAGCTGTCCATCACCCAATAATATCCAAAAAGCGGCAAAGCACCGACTCTTGTTCATGGATCCGGGGATTATTTACCATCAGGTACTAGGTTAACCCTTTTTAGCTATAAAATGATTTCAGAATATCCTTATCTCTTGCGTTAACCCTTTAATACTTTATACAATAGTAAACCTTTCAAAATAAATATGGTTAGAAAATCCCAAAACACGCAATTAAGCGCGACCCATTTCACGCGACACTACATTTTTTACTATCTATCCCCATTAGGGTGTATATTGGCAGTGGATACGGGTTTGGGAAGATTAACAGGCGATCCCGACCCGGTTTTATCTGTACGGTTGGAGTCGGGACGTCCATTATTTTAAGGCGCAATGTGCCGCGGAAACTGAAAAGTGGTACGCTTTTTGACTTGCCCTGTACTAAGTGACTGTGAATTATGTTCCTGTTTGTAGATTGGGAAATCTTATTGATTTTGAACTTGATTTGATTTAGTTTCTAGGCAATTCTCATGGCCTAATGAGTTGCCAGCCAGCTGTGACACAAGAAGTTGCAGGATTGAATAATTATGTGATCCACGAATGACAATCACAATCCCAATCACACGTGGGTCCGGAAGTATCGGGTTCCATCCCCCATCACTAGGCAGAGGTGTACTGGTTACACCTCTGCCTACACCTTTGGGGATTACAGGCGTGAGTGTATATGTATGTATCTATGTACTTTAAAATTTTGCTAATTTTTGGGCTTAACCTCTCATTAATAGACGAGGATCGTGCTTTATGGGGCAGTAAATTACCGTAGCGTATAGTATATCATTTTCATTTATTCGTTGCGTAAAAGCTATTAATTTTCTCCATATACTCGATAAACTAATTTGATTGATGACAATGTTTTTATAGCGTTCTCTAGTATATCAATTCAAATTTTCTATATCACAAATTCAGCACGCGGGTGAGATAATATTTCGGTAAAATCGGATTTTTGTAATATTTTGTGCTCTCAATCATAAAATATAAAAATTACATCGCAGCTTAAGTAATTAAAAATGATAAAAATTGTTTATTGACACGTAAATTAAAAAAACATTTGGTATTAAATTTAGGCACAGTTTTTAAATATTTATTATAAAATGTACTGATTACTGGTTCCCAAACTAGGCCAGAAGCCTGTATCTTGGGAGACAGTGTTCAGTCGCTCCAAAGGTAAACAATACTATTTGCACTTAAGTTCGCTGTTTATGCTTTATTTTGGTAATTAAATGCTCTTATTATATATTTGTGATGTGTATGAGTCAAAGGGTGGGGGTGTGTCTGTGTCTAAGAGTGTGTGTGTGTGTGTTTTTGTGCGTATGTGTGTTGGTCAATTATTTCCTAATTACTAAGTAAGTTCCAGGTTTTATACGGATAAAATAAATTGATACTGCATCTATTCGTAAGAAAAGTGAAGTCTAAATATACTCTCTTCTAATGGTTCGTATCTCTGTTATGGCAAGGATTATACAGGCTTGCTTAAATTTAATAGCTTATTCATATTTCACGTTAGAACCCAATATAGGGGAGAACAAATAAGCCTTCGTACTGTCCCAAAATTTTATGATAGTTATAAATCACAGAGACTATATTATATTATTATATTAGAAATTATTTCCAAATACCTGTTGAAATCTATACATTTAAATTATTAGCTACCAGCAAGTACTAACAAAACACTTTCAGACCTCGATTATTTGTGGTTGAGATTCAATCTTCTGCCGGATTTGTTGTGCCAGTATTCTTCGGATATGCCACGAGACACGTAAACGAGTTTCTATGCGCTTGTCTTAAATTATGCTTATCTAGATACACATTTGGAGATAAAGTAGAGCAAATTTCTCTTGTGCACACAACTTACACCATAGAATTACAGTAGCAGTGACCATTTAAAGCCTTTGTAGAATCTAGTAGTGAGAGAAAAAAGCATGCAAAATGTGATGTAATAAAATCAATTACATAAAAATGTAATTTCAATGGTGTGATTTAACTCAATATCGCCAAAGTTTAGAGCAGTTGTGAAATCTCCGGTAATAATAGTAACTTATAAACTTATAGCAATAACTTATGGACAAATAGTTTCTAGCACTTCAGCATATCATTATTTGTTCTTTAATTTTGACAACCTCCGTGGTGCAGCAGGCGAGTATCCGGCTGTGAAAGAAAAGACACGGGTTCGATCCCTGCACCGAGACAAATGTTTGTGTGATCCACAAATATTTGTTTGGGGTCTGGGTGTTGTGAGACCGTAGCCCGTTGTAGTTGATCATACACACTAGGTGTGGTGCCACCGTAGACTTTGCCTAGTCTGGTGTCAGAGCTATGTAAGTAACTTATGGGTATATGACTGGGTACTGACTATTACGTAATATAAAACTCCAATATATCTTTTACCCGATTCGGGAATCGAACCCGAGACCTCCGCACAGCAGTCATACCGTGTATGCAATTACAACTGCGCCACCGAGGCTGTCAGTAGTAGTATTATATCGCTTATATGCAGTAAGATGGACTCGCCTAAACCAGTTTGGAATTCTCAGCCACTTTGAGGCTAGGATATCACAAAGCACGCGGCATCTAGACGTGTCAAAGTGATAGTATTGCATTTAGACTCATAAGGCTTATCATATTGATCGTGGATGGGTTGATGTGGGCTTTAAGATATATCTATGAAATGAACCGTCGGCAACTGCAGATATAGTCTCATAGTATCGACATTGAGGTTAGTTTTTTGTATAAAAGATAACACGTCGGCGATATTATGTAACGATGTGTATACTTTTGTGTGTCAAGAAAATATTTAGGTTTATATTTTTAGCCTGATACAATTTCTTGAGTCTGATATTTGAAAGATCAGACAAATTAGATTGTTCAGATTTAATTGGTCTCTCCGTGTAAACTTTTAAAAGGCTTTAGCGTTATTTTTGCTGGTGGTAGAATATTCTTATTCGCCCGGATAGCGACCACCGTACACAGGGTGTAAAACCCGCCATAGTAGCACACGCAAGTATGTCGCGTTCCGGGATCAGCTAGTGTATATCCGGTTTTGTCGGGGGTCTAGAGATGGGGTACGATGTTTGGCAGTTTAGCGACCTTTTGAGTACTCTGACACTAGATCCTAGACCGTTTCTTCACCCTCTTGCCTATGGCGTAATAAAGAAACAGGCCGGCATGATTGTGTTGAGTAGTGGCAGATAGATTGTTTCTCGCTACTCGACACTCTAATTGGGAGGCACTACGCTTACCATCAGGTGCAGTGTGGTCACTTTGCTGTGGAAGGATAAAAAATCAATTCGATTATATTGCTTGGCATTTGAGCTTAGACGTCTCAGCTTTATCTAGGAATCTATGTCACAGTCTTGTGAGCGTAAGTCACGACACAGCGGTATATCAGTCAAACGAAATCCAATTTTATCGCACAACCTTCGAAGATAAATCTTTAACCTGTAGCAAAACATGTAATAAAATGTGTAAGTTTCTGAGACGCGGCGGCGTATTACTACTTTATTGGCATTTTGTAATAAATCATAATACATACAAGTCGAGACTGTTTTGTTCTTGTCAATATGATACGGGAATTTATTTGATGGACTATATTGTTTATACTGGTTATAATATACTTGCCGTTGCCCGCGGCTCCAGTTCAGTAGTTTTTGCATTCATTGTAAACAAACAGACAGACGCGGCGGAGGATGCCTTAGTCGCGCAGTTGTAATTGCGTACGCGTTACGACTGCTGTGCTGAGGTCTCAGGTTCGATCCCAAGGGCGGGCAAAAGTGACATTGGGTTTTTCTCAAATTGGTATTAGATCAGAGTCTGGAATTGTGCCGATATGGTGCTAGGCTCGCCCCTATCACATCATAGGATGGCAATAAGCTCGGCGAAAAGTGGGTGTAATGGTTACACCTCTGCCTAAACCTTCGGGGATTATAGGCGTGAATGCGTATATGTTTATAATAATAGCTCTATTTTAAACAATGTCCCACTAGGCAAGGGCATTCTTATTTAGAGGGTTTAGGCCTTAGTCAGCCACGCTAGTCTAATCTAGGTTGGCAGATTTCACACACATTCGAAATTCTTATTTAGAATTATCAGGCAATCAGATTTCCTCACCATGTTTTCCTTTACAGTTTAAGCAAGCGATAATAATAAATGGAAAGTTTGACGTGTATGCCACTCGGGCTGGTTTCGAACTCGCGACTTCCGTGTCGCTAGGTTGTGCCACTTTCAACTACGCTGTCGCTGCTTTGCTTATGCAGAAATGCAAGTTGTAGCATATTGCATTATCTTAAACATGGAAAAGCTATGCTTTAGGAAATTTAGTCTACAGGATAAATTATTGTTTTATTAATTAAACTATGACAGAATTTTCTGGCAACGATAGCTTAGTTCATAGTGGTACAGACTATCAAGAAGTGGTATGATCGAGACCAGCCCAAATAGCATACACCTCTTTATTTTTCTAAAGTTACGCGTATAATAATAATAATAATAATAATAAAGGCTAAAGTGCTTCACGGGAGACACCCACATGATCTTGAACAATCTCACATTGATGCAGATGCATCCAATAAATGGCTTCAAGTAGGTACACTATTCCCAGAGACAGAAAGTTTTATAATTGCTATACAAGACCAAGTAATTAATACCAAAAATTACAGAAAACACATAATCAAAGACAGGAACATAACAGAAGATAAATGCCGAAAATGCAGATCGTGCCCTGAAAATATACAACACATTACAGGAGCATGCCCGAATCTTGCGCAAACAGACTATACACATCGACATAATCAAATAGTTAGCATAATTCACCAGAAATTAGCAATTAAATATAAACTCATTCAGGACAATAAAATACCCTATTATAAATATACACCTCAACATATGTATTTTAGAAAACAATACTCACAAACTATATTATGACTGCACCATTCTTTCAGATAAAACTATACATTATAACAGACCAGACATTACATTAATTGATAAGATTAAGAAAACAACCTACATTATAGATATAGCAATACCCAATACACATAACATTTTAAAAACAATAGCCGAAAAAATACATAAATATACTGATCTCAAAGAGGAAATAGGCAGAATTTGGAAACAAGACAAGTATAATTATATTAAATAAACAAGTATAATTCCAAAACACCTACATCATAGTTTAAAATTATTAGACTTGAATCCTAAAATATTCATCCAACTACAGAAAGCAGCCATCTTAAATACTTGTAGAATGGTCCGGAAGTTCATGCAAACCGAAGAAACTACCCACATTTAGACTTTACTTCATTGACAATTACTAGCACCTAGACCGACTGACAGACAATAATCCAACGGGCTATGCTTACTTGGTTTCGACCCGTAAGTATAACCTTAACGACCAGCTTAAAGCTGAGAGTATTAAAAGACACATATAATAATAAAAAAAATAATGAAGTATATATTGTGCCTTTGGTACTTTCCAGCACCGGAGTTATCCCGAAGCACCTACATCATTATCTACATCAAATTGATTTAAACAGCAACACTTATATAACCATGCAAAAAGCCGCCATATTAAATACATGTCGAATTGTTCGAAAGTTTCTGCAGGACGATTCACTAAGCGCAGATAACCCCTACTATGAATTCCACTTGGCCTAGTCCCGTGGCTTTCATACACACCGAAACATTTCTAGTTTCGAGAAAGAAAAACCTCTTTACAACATAATAATAATAATACTAGCCCTGTATTAAACACTGTCCCACTGCTGGACACGGGCCTCCTCTACTAATGAGAGGGGTTAGGCCTTAGTCCACCACGCTGGCCTAATGCGGGTTGGCAGACTTCTCATACCTTCGAAAAACTCTCAGATATGCAGGTTTCCTCACGATGTTTTCCTTCACCGTTAAAGCAAGCGATAATTAACATTTTAATACACACATAACTTTAGAAAAGTCAGAGGTGTATGCCACTTGGGTTTCGAACCTACGACTTTCGTCTTGACAGTCCGTACTGCAACCAACTAGGCTATGGCTGTTACGCGTATATTCATTGTAAATTATTACTTCTCCTAACGGTGAAGGAAAACATGGTGGGAATACGAATTTCAAATGTATGTGAAACCTACTGACCCTCGTTAGTCTAGCGTGGTGGACTTAGGCATAACCCTTCGCATTCGTAGAACAGGCCCGTGCCCAGAAGTGTGACAATGCTTAGGTATTGACAATGCAGGGCTAGATTTTTTTTTCATTTTAAATACATACATACATATACACTCACGCCCGTATCCCATGGGGGTAGGCAGAGACTATTGAGTGCCACAAGCTACGATCCTGACACACTTCTTTCACCTCTTCCACATTCATACATCTTCTCATACATTTACAACGGTTGGAGGTACTTCTGATTTGCCCTTTTAGGAGAAGATCATTTATCTGATTCGTAAACGTTCTCCTTGGGCGCCCTCTACCCACTCTTCCAGTCACATTTGCACGATAAGTAGCTTTCGTAAATCGCCTTTCATCCATCCTCTCCATGTGGCCAAACCATCTCAGCATACCTCTTTCTATCTTAGTCACCACATCATTCTTCAACTCACAACGATCTCTTATCACACTATTCCTCATGCGATCAGCAAGGGTGACTCCACACATACTCCGTAGGGAACGCATCTCCACCGCATTTACTCGACTTTCATGCTTCTTCTGCCACACCCAACTTTCACTTCCATACATAAGTGTCGGTACCAGCACACCATTATGAACAGCCATTCGCGCCTTTTGTGACACCGCCTGGCAGCTCATTATCGCGTGCAAGGCACCATTCACTTTATTACCTGCCATCACTCTCCTTTCAATATCCCTCTCATATTTCCCATTTCTGGTTAACACGCTTCCCAAATAAACAAACTCTTTCACTTGTACCACTCTCAGTTTAAATGATACTGTATTATTCTTTAGTTTGCAATTCTCCGTAACGCAGCGGGTGAGAAGCCGATTGTGAAACAAGAGGCCATCGCGTGTTCAATCCCCGCATTGAGTCAAATGTTTGTGTGATCTACTTTTTGTTTCGGGTCTGAGTATTGTGGGAGCAAAAGTCTCTTGTAGTCGTTGTAATTCTTAATACCGCCGACACATATTTACCTGGTGTATGTTGAGAACTATGTCTGTGACTTTTGGGTGTATTTACAGTTCCGGTAGAAAAATATTTTTTTATGTAAAGTTGTATTTTATCGAAACTTTAATCAGATATACATTTTCTCTCTTTTAACAAAGTCCAGACAAAAATCCAACAAACTATTAAATTATAGAATAAAATCAAATAAACCCTTTTTATAAGTTACACGCCACGGATATTCCGGAGTTAGTCCAGTGTAAAGCCCATATCCTCAGGGAAATCTGACGCTTCATGACCATTTCTCTAGAAATTTAATCTAGACACTGTTTAGATATAAAAAATTCTGAGCACCAGCAGGAAGTTATAAAATAAACCCTTGGAAAAGAATTTGATATAATGTTTGTATTTCTTCTGTGTTAAACAGAAAGGATACTGGTACACCAACAATTCGCTAAGCTTATTCTGTCCCATAATCTAAAAGGTTGCGAGATTATCACCATTTATGGTGATATTTCGAATTGAAAAGTCAAACATAGTTTTTTACTTTTATACACTCAACATTTTGACAGCCTCCAGTTTTACATACTGTGTGCGGTGGTCGCTATCCGGGCGGATATGAATATCCTACTACCAGCAGGTAATAGGTATCTTCTAGGCAAGCGTGCTCCACCGTAGACCACATCATCACTTACCATCAGGTGAGATAGTGGTTAAACGCAAGCCTATTTATAGTAAAAAAAAACTTCAACTGCAAGTTCTTATTAATGTGCTCCACCTTTGACGCATAGTTTCAAGCACGCAATAACACAGCTACACTCTCAAGCGACTTGAAGATATTTGAGAAACTTTCAAACGTAAGATTTCAATGAAGAATTTCAATTGACGCTTACTGTTCTAGAGGTAAGGCACGTCTTTGAAATCCAACCTAAAAATACGTGAGTAGCGGGCATGTGTGAAGCTAATGCAGTTGCAGCATAGGGGCATAGTTTGAGAACTTAGTTTGAGAAAGTGGAAGTGAGACTGCTCTTTTACTCGTAATTGCTTTTTGGATATTTTTTTATGAAATAGAAGTAGTTTACCTTTTTTTTCACGGGGAATCCATTTACGGATCTTCCAAAGAAGTATGTCGGACTCACCGGCCTAGACCGTCCTACCGACTAAACCCCGCGATGTTCCACTCTCTCCTTTATGTCGAAAGTCGCGGGGTACGCAATTGCATGCAGCCGCAACTTCCGCAGGAGTCGGCCCTTATACAGGGCCAATCACGGTCTGAGGAATAGACCCCTCAGACAGAGCACTGGAAATGCGTGTGTGTTTTTTTCACGCTATCACCTCAGGCCTTTATTTGCATGGTGACGGACCGGTCTGTGCAACCGTCACCTGCAGGCCAGAGAAGTAGTTTACCTAATAATTTATGATCACCTCTACTAATGGACATTTTTAATATATAAGGGATGAATGGGAAGGGATTGGTGTGTTGCTAAACTTAAAGAGACTTTGGGAAGAAGGTTGATTCGGGCATTATTACGCCTCAGTTTTCACTGAGAGGTTATGTTTAATGTGCAAGGACTACACTAAGACTAGGAAAGCTTACAAAGACTAATTGATAATATTAAATCACCATGATCTGGCATGGTAAACAGAATTATAGGCAATTTACGAAGAGGCTTGATAGTCCGTGATCATCACTGTTCATCACATCTACAATAGCTGTGTAATCGTCGGTGCGATTGATATGCAAGTAAATAAATACACCTAACAGTTACACCCCTAGTCCTGACCCACACTACGTTAAACCAGTATCGTGGGTATTAAGAACCACGATACTACGGTCCCACAACACCCAGACGCAAAACAAATATATATTCACACTACATTTGTCTCGCTGCGGGAATCGAACCCACAACCTCTTGTTTCACGGCCGCTACTACCCGCAGTGCCACGAAATTCAGTCGTACTTAAACCACTTCAACATTGTTCCCTGTTATATAATTTACGTTCCACACAACCGCAAGTTGTGGCACATAATCCCACAAACTACTAACAAACTGGATTCTAAACATGTATCATCTTGCAGTATTCCTCTGGGTTTTCGTATTACCGAAAATATAATGAAACCCAATTAATTTGAGAACGAAATATCACCAACATTTTAAGTATTATTTTTACGGGCGTGTCTCGGGAGTCAGTAACTATGACTTATTTATTGGTTCTTCTTCTTAGTCGGGCACTCCTGGCGGAATGGTCGTGGTTATGGATCGTTGTATTGGTCTGTTGCAGCTTTTACGATACGTCTCCATTCTCTCCTGTTCGTGGCACTGCGTGTACACTCAGCAAGGGAACACTTCGTGGATGATTTAATAAGTTCTGTCCATCTTGTGGGATATCGGCCGCGAGAACATTGAACCTCTACCCTTCTTTGAAGTACTAAACGTTCCAAAGAGCTTTCGTTGCGATTAATATGTCCAAACATCTTAAGGATTCGCAATTGCACAGTCGACGAAAGTCTTTGTTTGATGCGGAGCTTTTTTATGACGAAAACGTTAGTGCGGTGAGCAGTCCATTTGATCCTCAGCAAACGCCTCCAGCACTACTTCTCAAGGGCGTCAATCTTTTTTCGATGTTTTTGATGGATCGTCCATGTTTCAGCTCCATACAGGAAAATAGGAAATATTAAGTATCTCATTAAGCGAACCTTGGTGTTTTTAGTTATGAGGCGATCTTTCCATATCTTCGTGAGCTTTTCCACGGCTGATAGTGTCACGGCACACCGTCTTTTGATTTCTTCTTCGCAACTTCCAGTATTTGTGATTGTGGATCCCAGGTAGATGTAACTCTGGACCACTTCGCAGTTAGCTATTTCACGTAAGTCAGGTAGATTGTTAGCTTTACGATCCACCACCATCATTTTGGTTTTATTTCGGTTTAAGGTGAGGCCAAAATCTGAACTGGTTGTTTCCAGAAGCGAAAGAAATCCTTGTATGTCTGCTTGAGATGTTGCAAGAAGAGTAGTATCGTCTGCATATCTCAAGTTTGATATCAAACGACCTTCAATTGATATACCTTTATCCCAGTTCTCTAAAACTATTCGGATGATGTATTCGGTATAGATATTAAACAAGAGAGGGGAGATAATACATCCCTGCCGAACACCAGCCTGAGATTTGAAATTCTTGGAATCGACTCCGTCCACGCGAACAATTTACGCGAATTTATTGGTTGGTATACCGAAAATATCTTCGACAAAACAACAAACAGATCGATGACAAAATCAGTAACGTGAGTATCAAGAACTACGAGGGTCTCCGGTGCTACATCACCCAGACCCGGAACCAAACTTTGGACCACAAAAACATTTGTCTCGATGCGGAAATCGAACCCGCGAGCTCTTATTTTACCGTCGGCTATTTGCCCGACGCACCATTACCTGTCAAATAATTCCACATTGCGTAAATACATATTAGTCAACGAACTGAGACGCTACATTACTACAAAGACTGACAAAGATCGTTGTTACTTTTGAGTTATATTTAAATAATTTTTGAATAATCCCGACCATAACTTGGGAGCAAATTAAGTTTTCATTTACAAAGACCTCATTGTGCAAGTTCGGTGTGTTCTAAGTGTTGAATTTCAGTAAAAGAGTCAATTTTGTGAGAATATTCCCGGCGGCGAAAAGTTTGCGGGAGGAAGTTACTAGGATTTATTGCATAATGCGGCGTGCCCGATGCAATGAGCCGCGTGTTTACAATCTACGCTATAGTAGCGGGCTAGATTTTAGTATTTAAAAAAGTTTTTCGAATATAGAATATTTTGATTCAGACTTTATTGGGAAATGTTTTTCTGAAAGAGATCGCTTTTGGTAAATAAATCTATTGTTATTTTTTCTCTGTTAGTTTAAGAAGTGTTCATTTATTTATAGCAGATAAATATGTCGTTAACACAGATAAACATACGATGTTATGTCTAATAGTTCTTAGTAATTTAACTAGTTTTAACCTCCTTCAAAACGAAACACAACTGCTACTTTCTGTTTGATTATTTATTAGTTGAATAAAGCAAGGATGGTCTGTCGCGAGTATCAGTGAGGAATATGGCATACTTTTTAGTTACGTCTTAGGTAGACGATAGATCTAAAAATCTAAATCAAATGATTATTGAATCCATGAAATACTATACATTACTTAGATTCAGTCAATCGTTGTATACTCTACCGCCAGATCTGAGGGCAGTTTCGCTAGAGAAGAACAGGCCAGAAAATCTAGCGTTGCTCTTTTCGAACACTGGTTTAATTTTGTGAACTGAACACATTTTCATTTTGTGATCGTCTGTAGTGATGGTCAGATTTTTATTAAACAACTAGCTGTTCTACAAACAACTAGCGGCTCCGCCCTTTCGTTGTATTATATTAAAGAAAAGGTATAAAATCCATGGAGTCATCTTAAGCTATTTCACCTTTATATATTTTACCATCTCATTAGAACCATACATGTGAAAAACAAAAAACTATACCACGGGAATCGTAATTTTGCCGTAGTAAAAGTAGCCTATGTGCTGGAATAGTCCAGATATCTATCTCTCTGCCAAATTTCAACCAGACCCGTTCAGCCGTTCTGGCGTGATTGAGTAACAAACATCCATCCATCCATCCAAATATTCGCATTTATAATGTAGTATAAGATAAAAGACAATCGGCCCGGTACAATATTGTCTTTCAATTATATTAATTGACGTTATACTGCCTACATTAATGTAGACTGATAACTGTAAACTAAATCTGGAATATAAATATATTATATAGTATTTTGTACGCGGCACGATGACTTCATCTAAATGTGAACGGAGTGCACCTTGTAGACGCATTACAAAATAAATTTCATAAGCACTCTGAAATGTTATCATCCCATTTGAGACTAGAATCTAGGAGAACGAGGAAATACGCCTCGCTAAGGATTTAGAAGTGCACCGTCTAGTGCTTGGAGATTAGTCTGTCTTTGTTGAAGACGGTTTCCTTTTTTGCTAACTAAAAGTGATGATAATTCAAGCCAATTCCAAAAACAATACACATTAAATTGTTAATCTTGAATGGATTCGTAGTTACATAATAATAATAATTTATTGAGTAAGCCAGTGTTATTAATAACTATTGACTTGAAGGTTGATCGAGCTAGTCATTCTATATGGCAAGGCAATGTAGCCAATATATTATTACTACAAACGCGCAATGTCTGTAACGCGATTTCACCTCTCACGATTTATCAAAGGACGCACGCTATCTGATACGCAATCTCCTGTTAATCGATTGAGAAAACTTGTTATATTTTAGATACTTAAGTAAACTAGCACACTTACTAATAAACTCTTAACATATAGAGATCTGCCATTCATTTTCGTCCCCACTTTTGCTACACACGTTCACCTCGCGATTCATCGTTCAAGTTTCTCGTAAATTTAACAATTTCGCAATTGTAAGATGTACGCAAGACGTCGAGTTTAAGTACTGGTTTATTAAATTCAATCATCCCGGGGCTGTTAATTTGAAATTCTAATTCGTCCCGAGACGATGGTGGAGTTTTTTCTATATTAATGTTGAGATTTCCGACGTTTAATTAGAGTTAAAGTTTGAAGAGCTTGGATTTTCAGATATGAGTATCTGTCACAATATGCTTAAGAAATCATTCATATTTCCAATTAATATTGTTTCTACGACACAAGCTAAAACGACTACAACAAACAAAGCAACTCTCATGGACCACATCCATAACATAAAAAAATCAAGGCGCCGACAGGTGGCACCGAAGAGCTATGGCCTGCGGTGTTCCACAGGGCTCAGTCCTGGGCCCTCTCCTGTGGAACATCGGCTACGATTGGGTGCTCCGCGGTACCAATCCCCGAGGCGTCGCTGACGTCTGTTATGCAGACGACACGCTATTAACAGCGACAGTCAGGTCTTTCCAGGAGGCTACCCTGCTCGCCTCGTTCGCAACCGAACAGGTGGTGGGCAGGATTCGGCGACTGGGCCTTAAGGTGGCCCTGAACAAAACCGAGGCCCTTTACTTTAACGGGCCTCGGATTCGGCCACCTGTAATGCCCCACATCAATGTGGAGGGGGTGCGGATTCCCATCGGCTGTACAATGAAGTACTTGGGGTTGATTCTGGACAGCCGGTGGGATTTCGTGCCCATTTCAAGGAGTTGTCGCCGAAATTGGTGCGGGCGGCGGGCGCGCTCGGACGCCTGCTGCCGAACCTGGAGGGACCTAATAGCCCTTGCCGAAGTTTATACGCTGGAGTCGTGCGGTCAATGGCCTTGTACGGATGTCCCGTATGGGCCGAGTCCCTGAAAGCCCGCTGCGTCGCCTTGCTGCGCAAACTGCGGTTTGTTGGCGCAGCGAATAGTAAGGGGCTACCGCACGGTCTCCCACGAGGCGGCCTGCGTATTGGCCGGCACCCTCCCTTGGGAGTTGGACGCAAAACTCCTCTCGTCCGCGTTCTTCTGGCGGGAGGAGGCGTCCAGTCACCGTCAGGTGAGACTGGCCCCGAGGGAGATTGCAGCCCGGTTTCGCAGAACCGCTGTGGAGGAGTGGCATACCAGGCTGGAAAGCCCAAGTGCGGATTTGAGGACAGTCGCGGCAGTGCGTCCTGTCCTAAAGAGATGGCTAGACAGGCGCCACGGTGCGCCAATTTTCCGGCTGACGCAGGTACTGACGGACCACGGGTGTTTCGGTTCGTTCCTGTGTCGGATCGGAAAGGAGGTGTCTGCCGTGTGCCACTATTGTGGCAACTGCCGCGAGGACACGGCCCAACACACGTTGGAGGAGTGCCCAGCCTGGGACGCAGAGCACAGCGCTCTCAGAGCAGTCGTCGGAGGAGACCTCTCGCTGCCAGCCGTGGTGTCGTCCATGGTCGCCAGCCGGAGGTCCTGGCGTGCGGTGGCCCACTTCTGCGAGAGGGTCATCACGCAGAAGGAGAGTGCCGATAGGGATCGGGAACGAAATGATCCCTCCCGCCGCCAGAGAAGACGTAGGAGGCGCCGGGTGACCGGCTTCTCCCGCCCTGTGGAACGGGGGCGTTTGAATTCCACCACGGTAACCCCTGCCTGTCGTATGAGGCGACTAATTGGGGCCATCGGGGGTCGCGGGCTCGCAGCGGGGGAATCGATGCACTCCCAGTTTCGGAGCATCGTGCGACCCCGAGATGGACGGCAGCGCGTGTGGTAAGGCCTCGTTCGCTGTCGTTGTTCGGTGCGCGGGGGCTCCTAAGCCCTCCCATGGAGATGGGCTGCTACGCAGCACCGCGCAGGGGCGGTTCCGGCAGCAATTCTAGCACTCCTTAGAATACCCCGGGATCGCTCCGTAAGCGCCGAAGAAGGCCACCGCGGGGTTTTAGCTGGTAGTGTCGGGTGGGGTGTACATAGGGGGTAGGGACTCGGCCCAGCGGCTGCCCGGATAGCCATCATCCGGGCAAGGGGGATGCTGGGTCGTAAGACCGGCTAGTCCAGCATAACCGTTTTATTCTTATTCCGCTTCCCCCCGAAGCGGGCGATAGTAATAAAATGCTTTCCCCGCGACAACAAAAAAAAAAAGGGCTGTTGCTGGACTCACGATTGGATTTCAGGCAACATATAGCAACTACATGCAAAAACGCCAATAAAATTCTGGGATTTGTCATGAGGATGTGTACCGTGTTCAACAGCTGTAGAGTTGCCTTGACACTATACAAAGCGTACGTACGCAGTAGATTGGAGTATAACGCTATAGTTTGGGACCCGTACCAAGGTATCTATACCCTGTTGATTGAACGAGTGCAGAGAAAATTTGCTCGATATTTGTTCAAACGAATGTATGGGTATTACCCATATTTATATCCATCTATGTTTGTAACGGGGATGGTAGGGTTGAACACTCTTGAGTACAGACGCAAGCTGTTGCTTTTAGTTCATTACTACCATCTACTTATAAATAAAGTGGACAATCCCACAACGTTAGAGCGTGTGGGTTTCGCGTGCATACCCGCTCCATTTCTGATAAGTGATGAGAGCGTGGAGGGTCCGCATCGACGCAGGAATCCATTCGCAATGCCGCGTGGAGTGCGCACGCGCCGCGCCGCAGCCGCACCCACCGCCCGAGCGATTACACTACTCAACGCTATGCACGTGTTAGATTTATTGAATTTAAAACAACTCAATTGATGAATATTTGTGAATTATTAACTACCTACGTCATTTAAAGTATAAAAGCAAATTGAATTATTAAGAAATAATTGTATTTAGAGTACTAATTCGTTTATAAAGTATACTTTAATTCTTTTTAGAATTAATCATAATGTTTGTATGATGTTCTATTTACAAATAACATGTAGATAAAGATTTATGTAAAACTGACTTGTTTGCTCCACTGTATAAAAAGCTAGAAACATCGGTATAGAGGTTAGTTATTGTTGTATGGTGATAACAGGCGGAAGTTCTGAAAGTATTACCCTGTAAGCTTTGAAAATACTTGTGAACCGAATATGTGTTGCTACTGGAGTAATTAAGCTAAGTATTATTTGATATTTATACATTTGTGTGTTTATGAATTGTATGTTATGATTTGAGATGTAATATCATAGCAGGAGTTTCTTCCCTACTTCTTCTCCTGTTATTAGGCTTTCCGAAGTAGGGGGTAAATATTTAAAAGATCGTTGTGGCATTAATTATTAAAAGATATTGCCTTTGATATATATTGTTTTATTGCTCTAAGAATATATGGCTATTCATATGATATATCCTATAAATAGTCTAATCCAATTGTGGAAAATATGATAAATGAAAGTATTCTAAAAGATAATTAAAACACTACGAATATATATTTTTACATTATAGATTATTAAAGAACATAATGATGATATATCATTATATATTTGTTTATATTCAGTTAAATAAAGGCCATCTATAAATATAATCATATACATATGATTTAGATTAATTGTTCATTTAAAGAAAGTCCTTATTTTTCTAACATCAGAAGTGGGATAGAATCAACACCCACTATTATGAATAATATTAACACACGATATTTTAACAGGAATGTGGCTGCGAAGATATTTAAGTACCCACGGAACTGAAAAATGTAAGGCATCGACGATTACGGAGAAAATCATGACTCATGCTGTTGGTATGCTGCGCCGCTATTGAACTAAGACCGTGTCATGCCATTGGATATATTTTTCATTTGGTGAGTCGCTTCTGATTTTAAATTTACAGGACGATTTTTAGTTTGATCATTTTGCTAAACTAAACATTTAATTAAGAATATTAAGGTTTGTTGCTACCTCATAGATTATTTGTTTAGATTTCTGGAGTTAAAACTGACAATTATTAACTTTGATTCTTCTCCTAAACTAAATAATTGAGTTGAGAATACGAGGGTTAGTTCTCTACGTCATTGAATATCTCTTATGTTATTTCGCAAATGTGTTTCTTTTGGAATTTAATGATTCAAACCATTTTAAAGCTTATGTTTGCCAGTATTCATGAACAATCGAGAAATGTTCTAAAATAATAGATTTTGCAAAAAAAAAAAACAATTGTCATATAGGTCTTATTTACTATAGCTGTAAAGTAATTTACACAGGTCGGCTAATTTATTTAAATTTCTGGTATAAACTGATTGTGATCGAGATTTTGCTTTTACGTGATATTGTATGATGCAAAATATTATTGTAGATATTTTGTGATACTTTGATTACGACAGTTTAATCTAAAGTTCACATTGTGAAGAATCATAATTTGCAACTACCCCTAGTTGATACCGAAAGATTATCATGTTTTATCCCTTATGAAGTTTTGATATAAACATAATAGTTTATTTAAAAATATTGCTATTAATATTGATTCGTCGCTAATAGCAGTGTACATTAAATAATATAACTTTTAATGTAACAACTGTAATAGAATAATAACAATGAATAATTAACAAATCTAAAACAAAATGTTCACATTTAAATTTAAAGATTCCATCTCATATCGGCACTACGTCATCTTTTGTTATTTTAGATTACGTATAATATTTCAAGTTTCGCTACTAGATGGGGTAATAGGAAGTATTTCTGCCATAGTAAAACTATTTTACTTAGAAAGAGACATATTTAATAATAATTTTTATTATTGTCATTGAATAAGTTTATTTTTATTCTTGGCCGTGTTAGAAGAGTTTTGTGTAAGAAAGTATAGTTGGTTTGTGTGGAAATACTTGTGGTATTTTATACATAAATATGTGTATTTAAATATAAATCAAATCATATTCCATCGTTGTCATAGAACGAAGAATCTATGTATCAAAATTATAACTTGCAGTAATAACCTACAATTATTAGCTGTAAGTTATTTTTTTTGTTACAACCGTTAATGTGATGGTGTTAGCTAATTTAGTCAATACCTTAAATATTATTAATGTTTGTTGCTTATATAGCATTTAATGGTTAATATTTAACCTCGCCTCTAGTCTCCAGAACATGACCCAGTAATCGTTTGTGTTAAATAGCTACTGGAGCTGTTTTATTTCTGGAAATTCGCAATTAGTGTAACAACAGGTGAACTTGTTATTAAGTATTTGATCCCACAACATTTCCGCAAACATTTTAATAAACTCCCTACCACTGGTGGTAAGGACAGTAATATTCAACCAACATAGTAACTCTACGTGGTGGTAGCTCTCGGTTAACAACTTTCATATTAGTCACTGATTGAGCAGTAAAGTTTTGTAAACATTTACTCTGGTCACTTTAAGTAACAGTGATTACTAACGAGTATAGAATTTTATTTCCTATGAACTACGATAAATGCTAAAATGTTGGTATGTGTACTGTGAATGTACCCTAGTCTGTGTATACTGATGATGTTTAAAAAAATTTCAGAAAGGATCTACTAAGCGATGCAGAGTATCCATCGCTATGCAGTATGGCTGTGCCGGAGCGTCATAAATATGGATACTGAATTGAAGTTGCAAGTAACTTGATCCACTGTAAAATGGGAAATATTTTTCGATGAGACGTCGCTAAATCTCGCTGGAGCTGCGTCACCACTGTGGTAGAAATGGAAAACAAAGAGTAACCTTAAGTATATAGACGATTGTTATAATATATGGTTTATAAGGGGCACTAGCCGCAATGGTGCTTACTGCCCTACTGTTAATCTAGATATATTATATAAACCGCTGGTCAGTCACTGTCCTGATGCTATACTGCAATTCATCGGCAGCGGGTGATAGGTGTAGTATGTCAAGGCCAGGGACTATGTATTAAAAAAAACCGCTGGTCGGTCACTGTCCTGATGCTATACTGCAATTCATCGGCAGCGGGTGATAGGTGTAGTATGTCAAGGTCAGAGGCTATATGATAAAAAAAACAGTATATAATTGTGTTGTGTATACTTGATAAGTCAATGTAGATGATATTTTGGACACTGGTCGCAGTGGTACCTACTGTCCTGATGTATTTTAAATTGAACATAAGACAGATTCTCTTGTATATACTTGATAAAGACAATATTTTGGACACTGGTTGCAGTGGTACCTACTGTCCTGATGTATCTTAAATTGGACATAAGACAAATTCTTTTGTATATACTTGATAAAGACAATATTTTGGACACTGGTCGCAGTGGTACCTACTGTCCTGATGTATCTTAAATTGGACATAAGACAAATTCTTTTGTATATACTTGATAAAGACAATATTTTGGACACTGATCACAGTGGTACCTACTGTCTTGATGTATAATTAATTATGTCTTAATTTAAGATACAAGACTGGCTATTTTGATTAAGATCAGGATGACCAAACGGTTTCTTATTGGATAAATTTGTTAAATATTGTATATATTTTACTTTGAATTTTACGACCTATACAATTTATTAATAACAACAATTTTGGTCACCTGAGAGTTCTGATTATTACTTCGAGAGCGAAGTAAATATCAGAATGGCCGTGTTAGATTTATTGAATTTAAAACAACTCAATTGATGAATATTTGTGAATTATTAACTACCTACGTCATTTAAAGTATAAAAGCAAATTGAATTATTAAGAAATAATTGTATTTAGAGTACTAATTCGTTTATAAAGTATACTTTAATTCTTTTTAGAATTAATCATAATGTTTGTATGATGTTCTATTTACAAATAACATGTAGATAAAGATTTATGTAAAACTGACTTGTTTGCTCCACTGTATAAAAAGCTAGAAACATCGGTATAGAGGTTAGTTATTGTTGTATGGTGATAACAGGCGGAAGTTCTGAAAGTATTACCCTGTAAGCTTTGAAAATACTTGTGAACCGAATATGTGTTGCTACTGGAGTAATTAAGCTAAGTATTATTTGATATTTATACATTTGTGTGTTTATGAATTGTATGTTATGATTTGAGATGTAATATCATAGCAGGAGTTTCTTCCCTACTTCTTCTCCTGTTATTAGGCTTTCCGAAGTAGGGGGTAAATATTTAAAAGATCGTTGTGGCATTAATTATTAAAAGATATTGCCTTTGATATATATTGTTTTATTGCTCTAAGAATATATGGCTATTCATATGATATATCCTATAAATAGTCTAATCCAATTGTGGAAAATATGATAAATGAAAGTATTCTAAAAGATAATTAAAACACTACGAATATATATTTTTACATTATAGATTATTAAAGAACATAATGATGATATATCATTATATATTTGTTTATATTCAGTTAAATAAAGGCCATCTATAAATATAATCATATACATATGATTTAGATTAATTGTTCATTTAAAGAAAGTCCCTATTTTTCTAACACACGCATACTACACGGAATCAAATCAGCTGGAACCTAGATATCTGGATATACATACATACATACATACATACATACATACATATACACTCACGCCTGCAATTCCCGAAGGGGTAGGCAGAGGTGCAACCAGTACACCCACTTTTCGCCGAATTTCGGTCCCATAATGTGATAGGGGGCGAGCCTATCGCCACACCGGGCACCATTCCAGACTCCGGGTTAATACTGAGTATTCCTAGGTAGAAAAACCCAATATCACTTTACCCGACCCGGGGATCGAATCCGAGACCTCAGCACAGCAATCTTAACGCATGCGCAATTACAACTGCGCCACCGAGGCAGTCATATCTGGATATCTTTCGGGAAAAACCATATTGTGTGTACAAAAAGGCAAAATTGTTTTTAGAAACAATATGAATTCTGTTATTATTTGTAAATGTATATTGGTGGTATTAAGTACAATAAATTAATATTAGATTAGGTACTTAGTTATTAAGGTTTAAATTCACATTTAATTATAATTTACTAGCTGTTGCTCGCGGCTCCGCCCGCGTGGATGTCATGTTTGCGACAAAAAGTATACACTACAAAATACTTCAAAAATGAAGGATTTTCATACAAACTTTCTTACCCTATTTAACCCCCTTAGGGGTGGAATTTCCAAAAACCCTGAAATATGTGTTTTTAATTTTTACATGTAAGGCCAAATACCAAATTTCATGCGTTTAACTGCAAAAATGACAGATTTTCATACATACTTTCTACCCCTATTTTACCCCCTTAGGGGTGGAATTTTCAAAAATCCTGAAATATATATTTTTTATTTTTAACTAAAAAGCCAAATATTTATTTTCATGAATATAACTTCAAAAATGACGGACTTCATACAAACTTTCTACCCCTATTTTACCCCCTTAGGGGTGGAATTTCCAAAAACCCTTCCTTAGTGGATGCCTACGTCATAAAAGGTACCTACTGTCAAAATTTCAAGTCTCTAACCCCAGCCGTTTTGGCTGTGCGTTGATCGATCAGTCAGTCAGTCAGTCAGTCAGTTTCTTCTTTTATATATACAGATAAGGGTAGTTATTAGGATTGTTATTGTTATAAGTTAATTATTAGTTAGTTATTATTGTTGACTCATTAGTTGATGTTAATAGGTATAGATAGTCAGTAACTTTGTTATTATTTAAAATTTTATTATTTAAGAGTTTAATAAATTTAAATGAACCTTAATAACTAGCTAAACTATTAACTAGCTAACTATATTAGAATGTAAGTGTTTTGGTGTAATACTGTAAACTTACATTTAATAAATAAATAACAGTGTCGTGTAAATCAATTAATAAATTATAAACATTGTATTTGTACATTTTAAATATCCATCTTGTATAGTTTTATTGATGTTCCTAACATTATAAAACTAAAAACACACAGACAAAAAATACAATTCACTTAATTTTTACTATTTGGTTAAATCGTTGGATTCTATCTCCAGTTCTGCCAACAGACTTTATGGATTTTCAATCCTAAAACATTATCTACGTAGGGTTAATATTGTGCTCTATAAAGCGATAGACTATCATGTCATGTCGTAGTCATGTCATGAATTTCTCCTAATGTAACTTTGTAATTACTGATTGTATAGAGTTGTACTCCTAGATCTTTGCCGGTTTATGCATAAAATGAGTGAAGAATACCACTAATTGGAATATGAAATAGCGTATACTTTAAACGGCTTGGTATACATAATTCTATCAGTAAATATTTCTAACAAAATTTTCTATATATTACAAAATATCGAAATCTGAGATTTCCGGCGAAGCTACATTGTTTTCCCACCTAATGCAATTACGTTCTAAAAACTTAAATATGGGTAGGGCTTTATTCAGCTGTGAAAAATAAAGCTAATTAATATTAATATAAAAGCTAATAATATAAAATAACTTAACAATAATACCAGAAAATAATCAATTTGATTGAATTATTCACACCTATTATGTGGACCATTGATAAAATTATGAGTCCGAGTCACGTTTCATCCGTCAAATAACATTTGACCCGGTAATTTAACGGTTCCGTAGCGTCAAACGTGAAAGATTACGTTTTGGGTTTTTCATTGGCGTGTGGCTTATGTGATGAACTTGAGAGATTGGAGACTGTACATCGTAAACATGCTACTAAATGAAGCATAAATTTCAGCATGATGCGAATGCACTCTGCCATACTGGACTGCTTAATCCAAAATAAATGGATTTGAATTGTGATGGAAAAAACTATAATATAATATTTAAATTTAATATAGTTCTAATTTGTTAATTTATGACATTGTATTTTTATGGACCGATTTCAGTCGGTCGTCACTTATTTACTTTGAATCGTAAGTAAGGCTTCCATAACGAATAAATAAAGATAATTTAAAATCGCTATATCTTTTAACTTAGTCGCTTAGTTCGCTAGTGTGAGCGACGCGTACAGGAAACGCGTGGACTTGCTGTCAATTGGAGGCACGTCCCGCCCTAGTTTCCTCATAGTTTAGTTACCACGGGTGACTATTAGGGACCTTGTTCACTACTAGATTTATCTAATAAAATATTAGACGAAAACATAAACGCATACGTAACGCAACGTGGCGCAGGAAAGTGTGTCGCGTTTCGGGGTTCGCCAGTGTACATCCGGTTTTTTTCGGGGGTCTACAGTTGAGGTACGGTGTTTGGCCGTGATATGGCCTTCTGTGTACTCTAACAATAGATCCTCGACCGCTTCTTCCCCTCCTTTCCCCCCATGGCATAGTGTGAGGAAGCTGAACAGTGGACCGGCATGATTGTGTCGAATAGCGTGGGATAGATTTTCTCTCGCTACTTGATACTCTATCTAGACAGTACTGCGTTACCATCAGGTGCAGTGTGGTCATTTTGCCGTGCCAGGATAAAAAAAAGTAAGTGTAGTTAGTGCTTATCATCAGAAACAATTTCCTCGTCTATTCATTTAGTTCATTAATTAAATAAACTATAATCATGAAAATTATAATTGCGGTCCATACAATAACATTCACTAATTGTGTAGTCTCCACAGAAATGGTAAGTAGTGCGTGATATTGGCCCTGTATGGGTACCCTGTGGAAACTATAAGGTTGATTTTACAATGGAAAGTTCCTCTATTATAGACCTTTAAATATAATTTCGTAGTCAAGCGTATAAGAGTACGGTCTGCTGTGGTGTTAAAGCGACTGGCAGGGTCGCCATGTGGTGTTAGGTTAGGTGCCGTATAAAATATCTTATTTGAACATTATGTATTTCTAGTCTTGTCCAGTATAATATAGACAGAGCGTAATTTTTTTTATCCTGGCACGGCAAATTGATCACACTGCACTCGATGGGAAGCGCAGTGCCGTCCAGTTAGAGTATCGAGTAGCAAGAGACAATCTATTCCCCGCTACTCAATACAATCATGCCGACCTGCTTCTTCACACTACGCCATGGGAAGAAGGTGAAGAAGCGGTCGAGGGTCTAGTGTCAGAGTACTCAGAAAGCCACAAAACGGCCAAATCGTACCCCAATTCTAGACCACCGACAAAAAGCGATGTACACTGGCTGATCCCGGAACGCGACATACTTGCGTGTGGCATGGTTTTACACCCTGTGTACGATGGTCGCTATCCGGGCGGATATCCTACCACCAGCAAATATCACAACAACTTAAATACTAATTTATTGCAAACTTAAGCTTACACTGCAACTGCAACATATACAGTTAATTATGAAAGTAGCGGTAAAGTATGGAATCAGTTAATTCAGATACTTCACTGTGGTTTTAGACTCAGTTCGAAAATAAGAAATGTTCTCTATGAGTTTTAAGCTATTAATAAGAATTTACGATTCAACGCGTATTACCTTTTCCTAGGTATATTGGAGGTTAAAGATATTTTTGTTTGTCTTCGATGATCGATGAGTTGAAGGCCTACCTAATAATAATAAGCGACACCAATATGACCACATGGTAAATTGAATATTGAAAAAAAATATATAATTTTTATTTAATAATTGTATACAAATATTTCATCAAAATCGATCTAGACACGGCGAAGGAATTTATGCAGTGGTGTATAACTGAAAAATGTAGTCAAATTGAGAAATTCCTTCTGGAAAATCTTTTGGAAGATGTTTTAAAATGATTTCTGTAAGCGTACTGTAAAGGTACGTGTATACTAGAGGTATGAAAATATCATAAAAACACTGCAATAAAAACATATTTAATATTATATTCAATTTTTATTTACTTACCATAGCGTGACTCAAATATTAATATGCAGATAGGTTGTAAAAATTCGAAGGACATAAAAGGGTATCCTTAAACATTTCTAAGGAAAGTATGCGAGCTAGCAACCTTGGAAAATTATTACTTCTTGGAATGGCGTAATAAATGCTACGGTATTCCAATATTTTTTAAGCATTCAGCGGAAATTTTGATAGAAAATGTCATTTCATAAACTATTTTACAATTACCCACAAAGGACTACAGATGGCATTCTCGTGCTATTATTTCATAGGAATTTAAATGATCGAATGGTATATGTTTTGACAATATTCAAGGTCAAGGTTGAAAATTCACTGCAATGGCTACATCGAATCATTACAGAAGCAGCAGGAGTGTCCAGAGACTTCAGATCCACTTAGTTTGGTGAAAATTAACCGGAGGCCTTTTTTGTTTTGCAGTTCTTACTTTGGAGAAGGATGAGTTGTAGGGTTTCTCTCAATGTTGCAACACGAAAAGAAAATAATTAAAGAAGCAATATAAATATTCTTTAATTTTATTTCTTTTCGAAACCACATTTGTCGAACCTACTCATAAATAATATTACAGAGCAGCTCTACTGCAGAACACTATGATTCGAGAATAGCGAAATTTGTTATACGTTTAACAAAATGTATAGCTGTTTGGTACAACTAAGTTGCATATATGTTCATCTACAGAATGACTGGACATTGAACGGAGGTACACTACATAAATACGAAAAACTTTATTCCGAAAGTCACAAATACGAATATTAAAAAAACCATAAGATTTTCATAATTCCGAATGGTTCAAAATTCCTAATATAGCAACTCCGATTTATCATTCATCCTATTTTTATAATTTCAATATATCGAACAATTATTTTGATTGATAAGCAACAATATAGGGGATCTAGCTTTAATGATCACTGTTCTAATATAACCTAACCCAAAGGATTCAATAACAGTAGATGTCGATTTTCGGATCGAGAGCCCATCGAGCATTTGATTCTTTGGACTTATGAAAATTGGAACATCGAAATTCGGAATAAAATATTTCGGAGTTTTTGGGTGTTCCCGCTTGAACGGAGCTGTAGTAATTAATGTCTGAAGAAAATCACCGTATAGTGTTACACAGTATACTGTTACTATGTTTCTCCCGGTAAAAGTGATTTATTATGGCCCGAATCCATCATCCCAACCCTTTCACTAATCCTTATTAATTTAAGGTCAAGAAGGCTTCTAATCTTCTGGTATGTTTCATGGACAATGGAGTATGTATGCTCCATGCAAATTTTTATAAAAAAAATATAACCGTTTTGTTGCCCGACCAAATTGCGTCGCTGGTGGTAGGATATCATATCTGCCCGGATAGCGACCACCGTAAACAGGGTGTAAAACCTGCCATATTGGCACATGCAAGTGTGTCGAGTTCCGGGATCAGCCAGTGTACATCTGGTTTTTGTCGTGGTCTAGAGTTGGGGTACAATGTTTGGCCGTGGTTGTGAAGCCATGTAGTGTTTAGGCTTACCTCTCTTTATTTTACAATGACTGAAATCTATTCCAGAATATTATATAAAAAGTCCTTCGGAATATCACAAACATCAAAATACGTATGCCCATAGCTCATAAATTCGTTAGTCCCAAACACGAAATGTTTGTTTAGGTCTGTAACCGCACATATTTTTGTAAGTAATGCGTCACATTAGGCTGGGTATATGAAAGTGATGTTATGCCAAATGTGCCCGAATGAGTCATCCAAATCTGCGTGCATTTGTCTTGGCCTTAGTCCATCAAAATAATTACTGAAAGGTGAGTTGATGCTGGCAGCGGGTAGCGGGAGCGTTTTAAAAAGTAGTTCGCGATGCTTATAAAAAATTATACAGGTTTGAATAAATAAATTACTAGAAATTAGTTGATTTTGGTAGTCTACGATTAATAATAAAGGACAATGGCGAAATCGTAGTTACAAAAAAAATTGCGTTTAGGAATTTCATACTTTGTAATCTAAATATTATTATTTTACATGATTTTTCAGCATACTAACAATAGCTGTGTAAGTATAGATAAGTTGTATAATTTATTAAAAATCTCAATTGATTTTTTTGTAACGTGTTATGGCCGTAAGATTTTTTTAATGAATGGCTTAAGGTCTTTTAGGCCAAAGAAACATCTTTTTCATAAGAATTCTATAAGCCGTTAAAAAAACTATAAAATCAATGCAAGTGTGTGTGTCCCTACAATTACAAATAACAAAAATAAATCAGCTTTACTTTTTACCAACTTAGTGAATGACTGGATCGTCTGTTATTTGGCTGTATAGTTACGACCATAGCTTATCTTATTTAGGAAAAAAAATCACTACTTCCGTCATTTCATACTGACATATTGTGACATAATTTAAATTGATTTAAATACACGATTCCATAAAGACAATATTTTTGGGTCATCCTTCATCATCATCATCATCACATAAATTTTATTTACTTATTTAACTTTTTATTACGTGACATTGGCAAAATTGTGGAGTTGTTCCTCCGCAGAGGCCATTAAAGCAAGAAGAAGAAGAAGATTTAAATACACGAATACTTGAAAGATTTCACTTAGAAAATAATCTAGCAAACATGACTGTGGCCACAAATGTGATCTGGAGATCGGAATATTCGGAGATCGGGTAATTTCAAAGCATAGCAGACCGATATAATATGCTATATTTGCCGTGAGAATGTACCAAATTCGACAAACACGTTCCTATTATGGTGAACATGTACGTTTCCACGGTAGTTCTATAATTGAAGTGTGCATAGAAACAATTAGTTCATCTTAATTTAATTTAAGAAGCAGTTCACATACCTTATTGATAAGAGGTAAAATAAAATCACACCATGTTTCAAATAAACAGTACTTATGTTTAATTACTAATTGAAAATAATGTACCTGGTC
Source organism: Laothoe populi (assembly GCA_905220505.1). Lineage (NCBI taxonomy): Eukaryota > Metazoa > Arthropoda > Insecta > Lepidoptera > Sphingidae > Laothoe > Laothoe populi. The sequence goes on along the minus strand of HG992154.1, from coordinate 906,131 downwards.
CGACCAGGCTGGTCGAGCAGGCATTATAGAATACTATTGTAGTTGCTTGGTTGTGCGTCGTACAGTGGGCTGCTGCGCTCATACCATGATAGTAATCTGGTATTTGGGACGGGCCAGACATCAAGACATATCTGCCCCTGCAGCATTTTTAGATATATAAGATAGGATAATTATGAAGATGAATAAACATTAAAAAAAACAGTGTTTTATTTTTATTTAGAACCCGTTTTATTTTCTAATTTAATTTCTAAATCCAGATTTAGGGTCTGAAGATATTTTCTGCACAACTATTGACAAACTCTGTGTCTTCCATTCCAACTTAGCTTGTATTGAAATAAATTATATGTGGCTTATGTTACTTTTGGTATAAATCTAATGGTCAATTATTAAAAACGGTTCAGCAGTTTATAAGTTGAAAGGATTTATCAAAACATAAACAAATTATTCCTATAATTAAGTATAATGTGTTCATATCTGAACATGTAAACGTAAACACGAATGTAAACACTTGTGTGTAAGTACCTACGGTGTGGCGGATCATCCTTCCCCACAATAGTTATAAGTCAAGTTCAGTAGGTACATGTTTAATTCACGACCCTGCCTCAGGCGAAATTATAATGCACTTTGGAAAATAGGCAAATAACATTTTTATCAGCTTCATAGATAAAAATATTTTATTCAGAAATGTCAAATAGATCATAACCTCAAAACCTTTAAATTGAAATATCTTTAGTATTAGACTTTTTCATCAGAAATCCCTAATACATTATTGTTTAGGAATTGCTGCTGAATTTTTTGATATTTTTTTCACTTCTAAACGCTACATATTTATGACAACTAATTTCATGTATGGGAACCTGCCATTGTCCTTTAAATAAGTTCATTTGATAAATCACATTTAACCAATCAATTGGAATCAGTTGCTCATAAACTGTCATAATATGAATGTTAACTGAATATTTTCATTAATTTATAATCTAGATAACTCTCTAAAAAACTACGAATATAGCCGGCTCACAGGTTTATTAAATGTTATACGTATACTGGCGTTTATAGTTGTTGGTCGAATAAAGAGAGTTTGCTTTGTCCATTTACCGTAAAGTGATAATAGCGTTAGCGATAATACGTTCTCTGTCTAGTATATCTACATATGTTTTTTATCTTGGCACGGAAAAGTGACTACACTGGATCTGACGGTAAGCGCAGTGCTAGTTAGAGTATCAAGTATCGAGAGACAACTATACCTCGCTACTTGACACAATCATGCCGGCCTTTATTTTGTCGTGGGGAAAGCGTTTTATTACTGCCGCCCGCTCCGGAGGGAAGCCGATTAAGAATAAAACGGGTATGCTGGACTAGGCGGCCTTACGACCCAGCATCCCCCTCGCACGGATGATGGCTATCCGTGCTGCCGCTGGCCCGAGTCCCTGACCCCTATGTACACCCCACCCGACACTACCAGCTAAAACCCCGCGGTGGCCTTCTTCGGCGCTTGCGGAGCGATCCTGGGGTATTCTAAGGAGTGCTAGAATTGCAGCCGGAATCGCCCCTGCGCGGTGCCGCGTAGCAGCCCATCTCCATGGAGGGCTAAGGACGCGCACCGAACAACGACAGCGAACGAGGCCTTACCACCCGCGCTGCCGTCCATCTCGGGGTCGCACGATGCTCCGAATTTGGGAGTGCTTCGATACGGGCTGCCAGCCCTCCGCTGCGCGCCAGCGACCCCGATGGGCCCTATTAGTCGCCTCGTCCGACAGGCAGGGGTTACCGTGGTGGAATTCAAACGCCCCCATTCCACAGGGCGAAATCATGCCGGCCTGCTGATATCTTTATATTTTTTCCTTAATATAATAAATACACATACACAGAGTACTTTACATTCTCATTTTGATATTATCTCAATCTATATTATTGGCACTATTTGCATTATGATCGTTTATAAGACAATGAAAATAATTAGTCTGCTTCCTACATTGTTTTGCTTGATATAAATTCCGGTGTGTACATACATAGCCGGTAAACATGTATTTGTATGGTTTATTCCTCTCTTAACGCCATCAGTAATACCGCGCCTCTACCACCAGTGCCGGAGGCGAGAACGTCCTTGTTGTGCCGGCCTTCCCTATTGTTATTCTAAATGTTGAACGCGGATAACCATTCTATTATTACAAGCGCGTATTCATGTGGGATTTATCGTCGATAAAGCGATTTATGTTGTATTAGTACTCATTGTTATTTTATCTTATACAGACTTGTTTTCTACTTGGTCGGAATACGTATAGGTATGTTTGCGAAAAATCACGCAAAACCTTTGAAATAAAACAAATTTAACCGATTTTACCCACGGGTGCAAATTACATTACAAAATTGCGAACTGCTAAAACTGATAAAAATATTTAGTTGATAAGTTTAAAAATACCATTTTCATGAGGATTATCGTGTCTTATGGCTTAGCCTGCGTAAGCCCTGAAAGTAATTTTTTGGCGACTTGGGGATCGAATCCACGAGCTTTCGTTTCACAGCCGGTTACTCGTCTGCGCCACGGAGGCTTTATAGGAAATCTGTATCCAGCAGTAGGATAGTGTTAAATATAAGGCAGGTATTATAATACTGGTAAATTGGTAATAGAAATTGATCAACTCATAAGGCCGCTATCTATACACATCGGGCTAAGGTGGCCAGCATGTTGGACCGACGTATAGAGATTTGATAATGGTACAGCATGAATGGGCCGGCTCGACCGGGGTAGTACCACTGTCTCATAGAAAACCAACGTAAAGTGACAGTTTCCTTTGTATGGTAAGTGAGAACTCCGAAGGCCCAGTTTCGCCCATCCCTTCCCTAATCCCTATTCCTGTACTTGAAGGCCATGATACTTTCGGTATTGTGGATGTTCATGGGCGGTGGTGATCATATCAGGTAACCCACTAGCTCGTTTGCCGGACTATGTTACAAAAATACTGGTCGGTAAACCAAGTAGTGTCGGTTTTTCGTGCAAACATTAAAGGATCTTGGTGCGCTCCGCAAATGGTGTTCACACATTAACATATTCAGTTCATCGCCATTTCTTTTTAATCACTACTTTGCTGCACATTTAGATAATAATTAAACGAACTGTATAATATAATAAATTGCTGTAGCTGCAGGGGTTTTATGATCTTTATTAAAGTACCAATGCAGAATGATTAATATGTAAGTATGGACTTCGGGATCCGGTATTTTGACCCAACATGTACAGTGCTCCACAGACATCCTTGTATGCCACTCATCTATAACTTCATACTTAGAATGGATATCATAGAAAAGAGATTTAATGCGGAGAGTTAAAAACCTTTTACTCCAAGGTGGAAAATTAAAAAAGTTCTTTACGCCAAGAGCTCATTACATTTCGCGTTTTAATGGTAGTTTCAATGATTCAACTCAAACATAACCGTGCACGAACTTTGCCGGGAATTTTTAGTGTATAAAAGTTTTATTTGACTTCGTACCTAATCAGTGAATGTAAATTGCCTGACAGAATTGCGACTGTAAATAATGATAGACGAAGCTGTTTAAATTAAACAAGTGTGCCAAGTTAAATAGTATTTATAACTTTTATTTGTTAGGGTTTGGAAGGTTAAAGTATGTTTTAATTGGACATTCATATATTTTATCATTTCAATCTGTATATAGGTATAAAAGAAGAAACTGACTGACTGACTGACTGACTGATCGATCAACGCACAGCCTAAACGGCTGGGGTTAGAGACTTGAAATTTTGACAGTAGGTACCTTTTATCACGTAGGCATCCACTAAGGAAGGGTTTTTGGAAATACCACCCCTAAGGGGGTAAAATAAGGGATCATAGTTTGTATGAAAATCCGTCATTTCTGAAGTTAAAGGCATGAAAATTGGTATTTAGTCTTTTAGTTAAAAATAAAAAATACATCTTTCAGGATTTTTGGAAATTGCACCCCTAACGGGGTAAAATAGGGGAAGAAAATTTGTATAAAAATCCGTAATTTTTAAGTTAAACGCATGAATATTGGTATTTTGTAGTGTATACTTTTTGTCTCAAACATGACCTCCACGCGGGCGGAGCCGCGAGCAACAGCTAGTGTTACATATTGAGATAATATCGACGGCTAAAACAATGTCCATAAATGCATGAAAAAAAAACAATAAAGATACAATACCTGCTTATACATGTAGTTTATTAATTCTACTAAAAACCACCTAATGATTTTAATAGTGATTTTTTTCGAAAAAAAAACTTTAATCCTCTCTCCTGTAATTTTTCAAAACTGTCGCTTAAATCCTAAGCTTAAATCAAAAGCTCGGCCGTCGATATAAAAACTTTTTTATTGCAATGAAAGTTCATTCCGGTGTCGTGTGGAATAAATATGATTTATAATAGGCATAGATCCATTTTGAAAACATATATGAATCGTAGTAAAAACCCTTTAAAAATTGTATCAAGAGGTTGAAAAATAATTTACCAACTCTATAGTTTGTGTAACATAAGAAAATTATTATTCAACAACCAAATTACCATGTAATAATAATTAGGAAATGTTTGCATTACAAATTAATTCTCAAACTTACACTAGCACATTTGCATTCCCAACTATACGGTAAACTTGCTATTCTGCACACTTACATATGTTCGGCACATGTAGATACTCTGTTATTTCAATAACCTATTAAATAAATTGCTAGCAGGTCGATACATAGAGGCATTCTTATTTTGGCGCTTAAAAGTTTATTTTTATATGTCATTAGCCTAAACCTGGACACCAATTTTCCACTTAGTTTTTTTTTATAGCCATAGTCCGACAAACGGTCGACTGTTGATGTTAAGTGATCTCCACCGCCCATGAACATCCACAATACCGAAAGTATTATGTATGCGCTGTCGGCCTTAAAGGACAGGAATAGGGATTAGGGAAGGGAATGGGGAATATGGGCCTTCGGATATCTCACTTACCATACGAAACGCGTCAGTAAACTGTCACTTTACGTTGGTTTTCTGTGAGACAGTGGCACTACCCCGGTCGAGCCGGTCCATTTATGCTGTAGACAAATATGTCTACAGCAAGGCTCTACCACTTTTAGTAGAGAACAGTCTCATTATTTATTGTGTAATTTGTTGTGTAAACTGCACTATCTTACTTGTCGCATGTATATATGTTTGAGTGTGAACTATATCGACAGCTGGCGGGGCATTTGATTTAAGCGACATTTTTGAAAAGTTACAGGAGGGACGTATAAAGTTTTGTTTTAGTTTTTCGTAAAAAAAAAACACAAAAAAAATATTGCGTGGATTTTAGTAGAGTTATATTACTTGTGTACGCAGTTTTCATGCAGTTTAAGTATGATTTTCTATACTATAATAATATTATAAAGAGGAAATATTTGTATATACTCAATATCGCAATAAATGTCGCTTAATTCAAATAACCTACCGTCGATTTATAGTTATCCAGTGCAAAAAAAAATATAAAATTGAGAATATCAACTAAAATGCTGATACCATGGAATACAAAAAAACTACAGTTGAAACTATCAAGCGCCTATTGATTTTATATTTTACTTGCTAGCTACTCCGCCCGCGGGGTAGTTATTTTTGAAAGAAAAGCTAAAAAGTTGTCTATAGCACTCAGGGATTATATACCTTTCTAACAGTGAAAGAATTTTCAAAATCGGTTCAGTAGTACCGGAGATTACCGCAAACATCCAAACTCACAAACTTTTTCTCTTTATACATTAGATTTTCTTTCTCGCTTACGGTTGTCCATCTAGACATGTATATCCAAATTCTGCGTACAATCCAGTCACGTTCGACAGTTCGTATATATTCAATGAATTATAATACTCTAGATTTGAAACGGGATTCGGGAAGTTTTGATGAGAAAACTTGGCATGTATAAAAAATGGTCAGTTTGAAAAAAGTTTTATGTACTTTAAATGGTGGATGCTAAGTCAAAAAAAAATACTAATAATATTATTAATGTGAAAGTTTGTATATTTGTTACTCAATCACGCAAAAACAGCTAAATGAATTTGAATGAAATTTGGCACACAGATAGTATATTAGCTGGATTAACTTATAGGATATATTTTATCCCAGAAAAACATTATGTTCTTTATAAATTCACTATTAAGTAGATAAAGGAAGATGTATCAGCTAAATTTGCTTCCATGGATAGTACACCTTTTATTCCAAAAATAACTTCTATACGGGCGGAGCCGCGGGCGACAGCTATTTATACACACATACACTCACGCCTGTAATCCCCGAAGGGGTAGGCAGAGGTGTAACTAGTACACCCACTTTCCGCCGAATTTCAGTCCCATAATGTGATAGGGGGCGAGCCTATCGCCATACCGGGCACATTTTCCAGACTCCGGGCTAATACTGAGGAATTTCTAGATAGAAAAACCCAATATCACTTTACCCGACCCGGGGATCGAACCCGAGACCTCAGCACAGCAGTCGTAACGCATGCGCAATTACAACTGCGCCACCGAGGCAGTCAGACAGCTATTTATAATAAAATAAAATATTAAATTATCAGTTACTCAATGTTCTATTGCGCAAAGAGGTGCTATAGAAAGATTGACTTTTTGTTGATCATAATTTTATTTATACTCGTACAATATTCAAGTATAAATTAAACTGTCTATCCATTTGATAGGTTTTGATCGAGGTCAGGTAATTTCCTACGAAATTTATTAAAGCGACAGATGAATAATTACACGGTAAACATAATTAGAAAAAAGATTCTTGATATTAATTATGTTACAGGCTACAGCTTGATGTAATTAAAGCAGATAAGTAGTTCGCATGGACCCCTTATATAAATTTCATTGCTTCTCCAGACTTCAATAGGGGTTAAAAACTCTTCACTTAATTATTCGTCTCCCGCTATGCTATGGAAGGAAGTAGTCAATTAATATTGCCAACTCCTCTCTATATTTATATTTGATTAGTTTTGTTGTGGAATAAAAGACAGTAAAACAGAGACTCGCCGAATTTCATTGCTCGGTGTTGAAAGAATTAGTGCGATTGTCCATCTAAGCTAAACAGGAGTTATAATGATAGTGTGTGGGCGAGATAATATTGATATTACAAGGATATAAAAGTTTTTTAATTCATAAAAAGTACACAGACTTCTTTAAAAACAAATTATGCGTCACTATAAACTTTGAGGGTTCCCCTTAATTTTTCCGAGATCCCATCATCAGATCCTGACTTGGTGTTAATGGGACCACCTGGGATGTATACCCTTTTAAACAAAATAAGAACTTCTCAAATCGGTCCAGGCGTCTTCGAGTAACCGGGTAACATACATAAAAAAAAAGATTCCGACGAATTGTTAACCTCATCCTTTTTTTGAAGTCGGTTAAAAAACGCAAGCTTATTTAAAACAAATAAATACACACACATAGTACTGACCCCACACTAAGTAAAACCTGTATTGTGATTATCAAGAACTACGAGATACTACGTTCCCAAAACACCCGAAATAAATCTGTCTGTCACACAAACATTTGTCTCGGTGTCGGAATCAAACTCTCTCGTTTCACAGTCGGCTACTCGCCCGCTGCGCCACGGAGGCTGTCAATCCTGCATATTCATCAAGAGTTATCCAATAGAAAATTAAACAGAAATCGTGCCATGTAAAGTCGCGTCTACAATATTCATACTGTAATGTAGTCCGGCATAAATTACCGCTACTATCACCCATGGTGTTAAAAGGGTGCCGTTTTAAATCCTCGCAAAACGCCTACATATAAAAGTAATTCGTTCGGTGGCCCTTTGCTAGTGACGTGTCTTAACAAAAGCCGAATACCTGAACCCGAAATTTCTTTTAAAGTATTTTCTAAATAGAATTTGTAGACATTGTCAATATATTTACCTGATATTAACTAATGTTTTTCGACATAAACTTCACGTAAATTTTAATTTTCTTCATTCCAAACTACTTATTTAAGGTTTAGGTTTAAAATATGAGTTCATAAAAATGTTACACTATTTATATTACATAGTGTACACAATTTTATTTAAATTACGTTAAAATTTACTAGTGACGTCATGACGAATGCCTTATACCTATAATTATCAACTACCTACGTATTGTTAATAGAAATTTTCTAGGCGGTCTACAACATAACTACACCGAATCAATAAAATTGTAAATCGGAAAAGTTCACAAATTTTCACATGCCATTAATTTACAGAACACTTTACCGGCTCACGTGTTCCCTTTAGGTCCATTGAGCGAATTTAAGGGGCATTAAACAGGCCGGAATAATTACTGTAGCCATCTGGTAATCAGGACTCATTGGTCAATATCTTTGGACTTCACTAGCATTTGTGTGTTCTTGTAATTTTTTATCTTGGCATGGCAATGTGACCACACTGCACCTGATGGTAAGTGCAGTTCCGTCCAATTAGAGTATTGAGTAGGGAGAAAAAATCTATCCCCCGCTACTCAGCACAATTATGCTGGCGTGCTTGCATACGTCACACTACGCCATGGGCAAGAAGGTGAATAAGCGAACGAGGGTCTAGTGTCAGTACTGAGAAGAACGCAAAACAGCCAAACATAGTACCCCAACTCCAGACCCGACAAAAACTGGATGTACACTGGCTGATCCCGGAATACACTACTTTACACCCTGTGTACGGTGGTCGCTATCCGAGCGGATATGAATATCCTATCACCAGCTAATAAACATTTCAGACAAGATACGTGTCCTAACCATCAGATAGAATGCCACTGAGATTACTGCCAAAAAGGTTTCGTCAAACGAGGGCGGAGTCGCTGTATTAATTTCATAAAACTTCGACGGACGTCCGGGACAGCGATATATAAAATTCCGTTTGTTTATGACATTCCATTGAAACTTTTTTTTTTTTTTTTTGTGGGGCGCTATGCCCCACTCTGCTCCCTCTGATATTTAGTCAGAGATTTGTAAACACCTATTTGAATTACATACTTTTATTAAAAGATAATGCTAAAATGAAAAAACGGCTAAGGTGTTCACCAAAAAATAAAACGACAAAATTTACTGAATCTAAAAATCTCTAAATATTACAACATTTTCCGACAACTAAAAGACACTGTAAAATCGCCCATGTGTATAAAGCAGTCCACAATCATACGACGCTTTACATATATACACATGGGTTCGTTAATATTATACATTTAAAACTTTAAAACCTAATATAGCACGTCATTCTCTAAAAAACACAGTAAAAACACACTCCTTGGCGGCTAAGTTCATATAATAGCATATTATATTGCATAGCCGCCCTTTTCTATTTATTTCTATCTATACATTTACGTGCTATATCCCTACAATATCTTAAAAACTTATATCTTATGTCACCGGTCTCCAGTATATCGCAAAAGTTATCTTTACACATTTTTACCTTACACTCGGTTTCAAATTTCATGCGCTGATACAGATATACCGGGCATTCGGTCAACACGTGTACTACGTCTTCCTTTACCTCCGGGTCACAGATGCACGAGGGGCTCTCCTTGCACTTGAAGCGATTCAAGTACTCAGAGAATCCCCCGTGCCCCGTGAACACTTGCGCCATTGAAACTTTACGATTAATTCGTACAAGCCTGTACGATATTCGTTTAATACCGTATTTCACATACTGCGGCGTTTTAGGTTTTTAGAGCCCGCAGATAGATTTTTAGGAGACAATGAAAACTCAGGGTTTACGTACGTGGAATGAGCTTTTATAGTTCATCCACCTCGTTACAGTCAGCGCTGTTTGCAATTGTTACGCAAATAAAGAATCACTGGCCTGGCAGACTCTTATCCAGGTGTACAGCAAGATGCTGGCCCAAGTGGCTATCAAACTTGACGACCGCGCGGGTAGTCGTAGTTGGTGAGCCACGCCGTGCCGTCTGCCTGCCGTATTAAGCACTGCGCGCCTTTAGGTGTTAGGCGCCAGCTTGCCGACGCAGTTGCTTGCGCGGGCTCGGCTCCCATATCGCAAGCGTGAGCGCAGCAGAGTCAGAACTCCACGAAGTAAACCTGGAATCAGTTTCAACCAGGTCGGAATGCAAGTATATAACGGTAGGCAGCGCCTTTGTTGTGCCCTGGAATTGCAGAAGTCTATGGTCGGCGGTGGTGCATCAGGTGGCCCGTCTGCTTGACTGCCTATCGAGGCACTAAAAAAAATTTAGGCTTGCATCCCGTGTCGACACCCCAGCGGGCACAATGCGAATGTGAGTTTGGAGACGATATTAGAAAGAGAGGGCATCTGACGGTGCACGCGCATTTATGTGAACGCTTCGTACTTACTTCGGATTGTATCGTAATAAACGATTTTCTATTTCAGCCATAGAGTAATAAAAATATTCAATTACTAAATAATGTTTTCTAAGCAACGCCACAATACACCTTAGAATTTACTGTTTAATTTTTAATTTAGTTTTAGTATAGGCAATTAAAATAAACTTTCATGCCCTAAGAAGAAATAAAAACATTTCCAGATATTGGTTTATTTCAAGAATTTTTAACGAACAGATTTCCTTAAAAAAGAATTTATTTATCGTGTATATTTATTATATATACTAATCAACATTACAAATTATTTATATTATTTAAATCTTTAATATTCGTCTATTTCTCCATTAACGATAGTAACTCTGCCGCATACTGCACTTGTAATATAAAATTAAATCTACTTCAAATTGAAATTGTTAATTAAAATTTAGACTTAAATTACACAAATAAATAAAATAACAAGGAATGATTTAAGTACTAATAATTACCAGAAGTTCCGAACTAGGCAGAACCTGTACTTATATTGGAAAACCAACAGTAGACTTATAATAAAAAGTAACTGAAATAACTTGAATTTAATTTTTCTATCAAGCGTTAACTAAACGTACGATCAAAGTCTTCAAGCAGCTGAATTCACAGACTAGTCAGTCTTTTTATAAAATAAATAAAATGTTATTTAGTGAAGCAATTATTCATTACAATATAAAAATAAATTAAGTTGAATAACAAAAACTTGGTTACCTACTCTAAGACAAAAACATTTCAAAGTCTAATAAAAGGGATAATTATCAACATCTTTATATTTTCTATCTGTTTTTATTGAGTGTCAGTTATAAGACAATTTAATTATTATTTTCATCCAATTTTTTATTTAAATCTGGTAAATGTATGTAGGTCACCCGGAGGTAAGTAATTACCAAGTCCGCCGCGTTAAAAGTTGTGCCAACAATTTCTTTGATTCGTTTTCTTTTAATTTAGAATTTCGGCCAAAAGGCAGCACTAGCCACGTGTTCAAATTGCGAACGTAAAATCGCAAATTTATTTCCATATTCGGGTCTTTATAACAAAGGACAAATTTTATAGCGACGGACGGCTAGTCGTAATTTTGATATGATTTTAGAACGCATTAAATCTGGTGTGAATATTTTATTATAAATTGTCATCTTTTATATTGTTGACACCTGTAATAACAATTTTTGTGCAATGGTTTCTAATACTTTTTATGTTATTTTTTTTTGTGCCTGATGGTAAGCGCAGTGCGGTCCAAATAGAGTACTGAGTAGCGAGAGACGATCTATCCCCGCTACTCAACACACTCATACGGCCTGCTTCTTCACACTACGCCATGGGCAAGAAGGTGAAGAAGGGGTCGAGGGTCTAGTGTCAGAGTACTAAGAAGGCCGTAAAATGGCCATTGTACCCCAACTCCAGACCCCCGACAAAAATTGTTTATTGTATGTATTTAAATTGTTCTTTTTTCCTTTTTCGTATTATTATCACACCGTAGTAAAAGTAAATGCTAAGAGTACTTGTAATTGGCATGTATATCTTCACCTAAAATTACATTATACTAGTTAATATATAAAATAAATAAATAACACCCAACAGTCACACACATAGCCCCGACCCCACACTAAGATACGAGTCTTGTGTTGTGAATATCAGGAACTACGAGAGACTTTCGGTCTCACAACACCCAGACCCCGGTATAAATATCTGTCTGTCACACAAACATTTGGTCCGGTGTGGGAGTCGAACCCACGGCCTCTCGTTTCACAGCCGGCTACTCGCCTACTGCGACACGGAGCCTGTCAGAATAGTTAATAATATATACGCTGTTGGTTTCCCTATAAATAAACTGGGACACCTGATGACAGACGACCTCCACTGCCTTTAAACAGTTACAATACAGAATGAATCATGGGTGTATTTCAATTAATTTCCATTTCCTTCGACCTCAAAAGGTAGGAATGTAAATTGGAAAAGATAAGAAGATTTGGCCTCTTGCAATGTCACTTAACGTGCAAAATGTAGTAGCAAGCTGTTAGTTTACGCCAATTTTGAAACAGTGGTAACAACCCATCGATCCACCCATTCGTGTTGAAGCCAATTTAGCTGCTGCAAGGCTTTAACGACTACCAAGTGTTTGTTGAGTGGGAAATAAAATTATAATACACAATGATACATACAAGTCTTTGTTCGTCGAGGATAATATAACAATCGATTTGATTCTAAAAATGGTTTCACCTATATTAATTTATTATAACGCTTACTATAGTCTATAAGTCATTGTATTATGAGTTGTCAGTAAGAAACTTTTGTGCAGATAGAGCTGTAAGGGAAAGTTAGGAATTATATAAGAGAATGCATCAGACGGTTAACTAGTTATAATTTGCAAAATTGCTTAACAAAAGCAAACTTTATCCTGTCTTACTTTAGCTAGCTTCGAATTGATTCATTTCAAATGTTTAAAGAGATTCTCTTCAATTTGCGATTTCAATCGGAACCAGATATAATTGGTACAAAACGATCTAATTAAAGTTGCAGTTATTGGAAATAGACGAGAATAATTTCTGAGAGCTTCGCATTGGTTCTGCAATATTTTAAAACATTGGTGCAGAAATTCATATACGCATTTGTAGATACAAATACGTACACATGTATGTATATGTATATATTTACTACACCTAATTCGATAGCCTCTGCACAACCAAAGGTTGACAGGTAGAGAAGGCCTTAGGCATTATATCCGCCTTCAAACAAATGTATAAAAAGTTTAAATAAACAAATATATATTTGCCAAGTGGATTGTGGTTTTTATTTCTGAAAAGTAGTTTTAAGTACTACTTCGTAGGCCACGTCAGACTGTAGTGGTAGCGACTTTATAAAGCTTTAATACTCAAGTGGTCTGATATATTGATTGAACGCCTCCGTGGCGAAGTGGGCAAGTAGCCGGTTCTGAAACGAGAGGCCGTGGGGTCGATTCCCACACCGAGCAAATGTTCGTGTGACAGACAAATTTTTGTTTCCGGGACCGTAGTTCCTCCTAGTTCTTGATACCCACGATACAAGTTTGACCTAGTGTTGGGTCAGAACTATGTGTGTGACTGTTGGGTGTATTTATTATATCTCAGTAATTTGTGGCCAGATTTCCCGGAGAATCTATTGTAAAATATTAGAATCCACGCACTCAAAAGTCAGGTCAAGTGACCATATACGAGTTTATTTCTGATGATGCAGTGGTGAATCTAACGTCATTAAGGGTTAACAATTCCAATTCAAAACACTTTCTTAATGTAGGATCCAAGACTGCCTATTTTTCAATGCGCCATCACAAAATCAGTAATACAGGGATGATGACAGATTATGAATATTTTATGGAAAACGTTTATTGAGCTAGAGGATTCAGTATCCCTTACAAAACTTTACTATAGGAAATTTAGTGTAAAGCAGTTATTTTAGTATAATTTCTAAATTAAAAACTTAATCCAAACTTGGTGGACGCTATGTCTGTTCCCAAATAGCTAGAACCTCTAGAGTATACACATATAAAATGTATATTTAAATGTGAATTAAAAAATCCATTTAAACCAGACGAAGAGAAATCACAAACAAATAGTCGAGCGATGCAAATCTCGCCTCAGCCCTCTCGATTATTAAATCTCAAAGGATCTTACAAACTTTGTGGTGAATTAGGCCGCCTTTACACTGTAAACTTGGATTGATGAGTGAAATTCAAGCGAAACTGTACTTTAAAAGGTGTTTTAATTTGCAATTTATTTTATGGTGATGTTTAATTTAAAATTTGTTTCCGAATAATTAAGAATTTCTTCTTAACAGTTTCAATTATTGTTTTAAATGAATGAGAGTAAACATATTTCATAAATCAATACCGTAGTTGGGCGTAGGCACTAAATATTGCATGTAAACTTCTTGCAAAATTGATAGTATCATTCTGTAGATAGTCTAGCGTATATTAAATAGACTGGTCTTACAGAAAACTGAAGCTATGAAAAAAAAACAGAAGCCGCGGGCCTAAATTAAACAATAAATACACCCAACAGTCACACGCATACTCGTGACACCTCAAACCTGTATGATGGGTATCAAGAACTATGAGAGACTACGGCCCCACAACACCCAGACCCGAAACAAATATCTGTATGTCCCACAAACATAAATCTCGTTGCAGTAGTCGCACCCACAGCCTTTGTAGCCACGAAGGCTGTGAATAAATATTTGTTTGTGCTATAACACATTATGAAAGGTGCTAAGGTTTCGGGTTTGATCCTCGGGTCGGAAAAATGTGATATTGGATTTTTTTACCATGAAATACTCAGCCTGGAATCTGGAAATGTGCCTCGTATAGCGACAAGCTCGCCCCTTATCATCTCATAGAACGGTAATAAGCTCGGTCGTGGGCGAACACCTCTGCCTACCCCTTCAAAGATGAAATACGTGAGTGGTTGTATGTATAAATTATGTACTGATTATTCGCAACAGTTCATATTTTTATAGAAAATTTCTATTTGTGTATAAATTCTTACAATTATATTGTCATAATATAACTGATCCTACGTTAGCTTTCGATGCTTGAATTCATCTCATTGGAAGGGCATCTTTGCAATATCCATTAGTCTTGTTTAACTGCGGAGGCCACACAAAAATAAATATAAATCCTCGACCACTCAGCTTAAACTTTCCATCTTCTTAATTTAATCGGGTTTAGTTTATAGCCTTTTTATTCTTAGAATTTGGATAGTTTCTACCATTGCTGATTTTTTGTTTAGTGGTTACTATAGGTTTAGAGGATTAATAAATCTAAAGGCATAAAATGATTTTATTCTGTTTGAACTATTGTTTTCAATATACCTAGTCAGGTCATAAATTCTGTCACATGTTTAATATAAAATAATTGAAACAAGTTTATTCATTATGTAACCATTTATATACCAAAATGAACTTAACAAAACATAGATTCTTATGACACTAAAGTTTATTCAAAATGACCTCCGTGATTTTGAATACAGGCCTTCGATCTGCGCAGCCAGTTGTCTATCGCAGCACGAACGAGGTCCATGTCAATATCGGCGGCTGCCTTAATCAAGGATGTCTTGAGTGACTCCAAATTGGGATGAGGCTTTGAGCACGCCTTTTCCTCCAAGTGTTGCCATATCTTGTAATCTAACGGATTCAAATCTGGACTGGAGGAGGGCCAGTCTTCGTGCCGGTTGAAGTCGATTTCACGCGCCGCCAGCCAGTCTTGTGTGCTCTTCACTCTATGAGCTGGCGCCGAATCTTGTTGGAATACCCAGTGCCTGTTATTGAACATGGTATGAGAAACAGGTTCCACAAGGTTCGTCAGGACTGTATTTTGATACACAACTGCATTCGTTTTTACACCTTTCTCACAAAAATGTACCTCTGTTAAGCCCCAATACGAAACTCCCAACCATACCATGAGCGAGGATGGAAAATGACCTCGTTGGACACGCGGAATACGGTTGCTCGCTTCTTCACTACTGTGTGCGTACACCTTATCATTTTGTTTGTTGTAGCTCTCTTCTACGGTAAAATTTTTTTCATCTGAAAAAAGAATTTCCCGATATTTTTTTCCCGCGTTCCGCTTCAACAAAGCGCGGCATCTCTTCAGTCTCAGGTCCATTAGACGAGCATTCAAACGATGTCCTGTTTTTCTTCGATATGCCCGAAGCCCTAAGTCTTCATTTAACACCCTTTTCACCGTGGTTCTGCTTAACCACATCTGAAGGGCCAACAGTTTCTGCTTACGTTTGGGATTTCTTTGAATTCGCGCCTTCACAGCTTTTATCACTGCTGGAGTCCTAACAGACCGAGGGCGACCACTTCATCACCTGTCATCTACACTAGAGTCTTCATTGTATCGTTTGATGGTACGATAAACGAATCTTTTGGTTATATTCAAATTTTTCAGTATGTCAAAAATTTTAATTGGCGCGTAACCGCAACGCTGCAACGCAATTACTGCAACACGGTCTTCTTTAAGCGTCCACTCCATATTTAAAAATGAGTATAATTCTAAAAAGTATCCATTTTTGTTTTCATGAACAATTTGAAATTCGAATTCAATAAACTTTGTTGTGGCCAGCATTCTAAAATAAAAGTTTTTACTGTGTGACAATACTTATGACCTGACTGTGTATTTACATCATGTTATATATTTTTGGCCTAATTATGAAAATTCGTAACTCCTTTTCGGAAAATTATACGAGAGAATAAACTTTGTTTTTATCTAATAGAAAATTGATTAATGTATTTTTATTATACAGAAATAGCCAACATTGTGTAATTTTGCGGGAAATAACAAATACTCAATTCGAATAGTTGAAGAAATGCGCACTGATGGAACGAAATCAGTATCGAATTTTTTGGAGTTAACAATTTCGGTAATTAGGCCGACGATATTTTATTTGAAACATATAGTTAAATGAGGTAAATCATATCTTAGATCTTATCATTAAAGTGTAAACTTATCCCTCATAAATCCATTAAAACCCAGTCTTATTTTGAACCGAAATTAACTTAGAAAAAGAAAGCTAGTGTAACTTTCTCAGATTTAATCAATTCTCGAAGACACCTATCTCCTTGGATCTATATTGTCTGGCCAAAGTGTAACTAAGCTGCCATGTACGTGTACGACAATCTTTATTATCGACATTGTCCAGGGGCGTTACTGCACTATATTCAGTTAAATTTTGACCCGGCTCACGTAATTGGGCTCCGAAGGACCTAAACTAATATACCTCGATCAAAGGTGCCTTGTTAAACAGAATGGAGGCTGTCTTTGATGAGAATTTTTGTAAAGGGGAAATTGGAAGGGTCTTTTCTTTTGGAGATGCTTTTTGGGTAGTGATTGAGCTGGATAATTGCATTTTTCTATAAGCATATCGTTTTTTTTTTTCAAATTTTTTTTTTTTTTTTATACTAGCCCTGTATTAAACATTGTCCCACTGCTGGGCACGGGCCTCCTCTACTAATGAGAGGGGAGAGAGGTAGAGGAGGCCCGTTTTTCAAAATAATTAAATTAAATTCGACATTGCTCGAGTTTTAAAGGTATTATAAAATTGATTATTGGAATAGTTTTATAAGTAAATAAACACATCCAATAATCACACACATAGTTGTGACCTATTTAGTGGGTATCAAGAACTATGAGGGACGGTCCCACAAAACCTCGTCTGTCTGAGTGTCTCGGTCGTGTCGTATTTCTGCAGATATTAAAATATACCGAAAACTTACTACTTGTACTAATTTTAAGTTGAGCTGTGTACAGTTTTCTGTTTATTTCAAAGTTAGATGTATTGGGAATATTTGGGTTTATAGAATTTATTTATACTAGCGGTCGCGAGTGATCGAAACGAGACCGTAATTCATGATTCATTCAATTTTGAACTTTATCCTCCATTTTCAAAGAGTATGTATACGTCTATATTAATTGTATATAATAATATTTAAAATTATATGCTCCTACGGACTGCCTCGGTGGCGCAGTTGTAATTGCGCATGAGTTACGACTGCTGTGCTGAGGTCTCGGGTTCGATCCCCGGGTCGGGTAAAGTGATATTGGGTTTTTCTATCTAGAAATTCTCAGTATTAGCCCAGAGTCTGGAACCTGTGCCGGTATGGCGATAGGCTCGCCCCCTATCACTTTTTGAAATTCGGCGAAAAGTGGGTGTACTGGTTACACCTCTGCCTACCCCTTCGAGGATTACAGGCATGAGTGTATATGTATGTATGTATATATGCTCCTACATATTTATTATTAGCATGTATTTGTTTGACTTTGGCAGTATGAATGTATACAAGTAATGTTTTGTCTTCTAGCATTTAATGTATACATTTTTGAACTTCTTCTCCATATAAGCAATTACTTTGCCTAATCTGACAGTACTCTGTGCACTTACTTAAAAATGGGTACAGAGTTTTTATTATATTAGCTATGGTTTGCCCGCGATTTCGTCCGCGTTTAGTGAGTTTATCGATATCCCATGGAACCGAAACAATAATTAGTCGTCCACAAGAAGTTTCGGATAGCACATAGCACATCCTATTGATGAAATTTTTTTTAGATATCGATTCTGTAGTTACAAAGATTTCTCCCTACAAACAAACAAAGTTTATCTTTTACTAGTTGTTGCTCGCGGCTCCGCCCGCGTGGAGGTCATGTTTGGGAGAAAAAGTATACAATACTAAATACCAATATTCATGCGTTTAACTTAAAAATGACGGATTTTCATACAAACTTTCATCCCCTATTTTACCCCCTTAGGGGTGGTATTTCCAAAAACCCTTCCTTAGTGGATGCCTACGTGATAAAAGGTACCTACTGTCAAAATTTCAAGTCTCTAACCCCAGCCGTTTTGGCTGTGCGTTGATCGATCAGTCAGTCAGTCAGTCAGTCAGTTTCTTCTTTTATATATACATATATAATAGCTCAGTACATATAGTTATTTGTCTCCAAGAATTTAAAATAAAGATTATTTACAATACAATTCCAGCTTCCTTTGTATTGGATTACTAACAAGGTTTTCATTAATGCAATTCAATTCGATTTAAATAGATATTAAAAATATTAGCATCAATATAAATCTAGTATTCAAATTCATTTCCGATGAGGATTCCGTATCAATTTATCCTCGATTCTTGGTTAAGGCGAGTACAGATTAAAACATTTACTTGTGCAATTTACTGGTGAATGTTACTCTACAATCAATTCGTATTCGCAATTTCCTTGTAAAATAGCTATTCAAAAATGAAATATTACTAACTATTAATTTTTTTATCTCCTTTTTATAAGATAATAATTCATTTATTTCAGAACTTCATATATTGTTTTTGTAATTTCGCGATATTTTATAAAATACTAGATGTTGCTCGCGGCTCCGCCCGCGTGGAGGTTATTTTTGTAAGAAAAGGTGACAATCCAGAAACCTGTAAATTAATCAGTGTTTCTCTACAATATTATGCATGTATCATACATATAAACCTTCCTCTTGAATCACTCTGTCTATTTAAAAAAAGCGCTTCAAAATCCGTTGCGTAGTTTTGAAGATTTAAGCATACATAGGGACGGACAGTGACAGCGACTTTGTTTTATACTATGTAGTGATTGGGCGCTATGTTAATGATCAATTCCTCAAAATATGTAGTAATAGCTTGCTGTATCGATACAAGCAGCGACGCCAAGTTATTATTTTTTTTCTAAAATATTATATGTCCGGCTCGAGCGCGGTATGAAGCTGTCTTGCAATAACAAAACAAATTGTAATAAAACTAGAATTGTAATTATCTGTGCGTCAAATATGATAAGAGAGATTGTCTATTTGTCTATCAAATTCTCCATTTCTTTTCTTTCAGCAACCAGTCACCATCGAATACATAATGATTTGTATGCATGGTCTTTATCGGTGGTAATGATTATTTAATAATACATCATATTCTATTCTAAGCATATGCATATATATGATTACAAGTAAATGCTCATGTATCCCCATCTTTACTTAACTCTGATCTCTTGTTGATGATTACTCTAATAGCTTTGTGAGCGGTGTTTAATTTGAACAACTTTCGACGCTGATTGGGCAGTTTTGTTTCGTTTGCATTCCATTATTTTATCATATTGAAATATTGGCTTTATCTGTTGGGAAGAGATTGGTTTGCTTGTTATTTTTTCGGATTAAGCAAACAGCAATCACTAATGACTTAGAGTATTACTGAATGAACATTCAGATGTAAAATCATTTTTTTTATGATGTTAATTTTATGTCATAGATCTGTAGTATAAAGGGGTGTCCTGGAGGTGAATGGTATCTTTTTTTTTTTTTTTCCCGCGGGGAAAATCCATCTTACGGATACCTTCTGGTCCTCGGGGGAGGAGAGATGGTTATGCCGGACTCACCGACCTTCCGACCCAGTTCGCCCGAAGGACTACTAGATCGGGACCCTAATCAATTTTCCTACGCCGGTGTACCGACTAAAAACCCCGCGGTAGCCTTCTGCAGCACATGTGGGACAATCCCGGGGGATCCTGAGTTTACCCTGGATTGCTGCCGGAACCATCCCTGTGCCGTACCTTTACGGCCCGTCTCTTCTTGCGCTAGATGCCCCCCACAATTTACAGTAGCAGCGCGATATTTCGCGCCGCCAACCGCCTCAAGGTCGCACCATGCAGATATATATGTAAAGGCCGCACATCCCCCGCTGTGCAGCCGCGACCCCTGTGATCCCTTTTAGTCGCCTCTTACGACAGGCAGGGTATACCGTGGTAGAATTCTTCAGGGCCCCCATTCCACAGGGCGGGAGGCGCCAGTCAGTCGTCAAACTCGGCGCCTCCTTCTCGTTTGGTGACGAGCGGGATCGGTTCGTTGCCGATCCCGTTCGGCGCTCTCCTTCTGCAACATAACACGTTCGCAGAAGGAGGCCAACGCACGCCACGACCTTCGTCTGCCGACCATGGCAGATACCACAGCCGGCAGAGGTGAATGGTATCTACCTCTTTACATCCTATATTATAAATCATGGATGTGTTGACAACAGACAGATAGGAGTACTATCCCGGTCAAGGTAATTAATACATGCTGTACACAGTTTTTTTTATTCTATCCTCGCACTGCAAAGTGACCACACTGCACCTGATGGCAAGCGCAGTGCCAATTAGAGTATGGAGTAGCGAGAAACAATCTAACCCCCGCTACTCAACACAATCATGCCGGTCTACTCCTTCACACTACGCCATTGGTAAGAAGGTGAAGAAGCGGTTGAAGGTCTAGTGTCAGAGTACTGAGAAGGTCGCAAAACGGCGAAACATCGCACCCCAACTTTAGACCCCCGACAAAAACCGGATGTACACTAGAAATTCTCAGTATTAGCCCGGAGTCTAGAACCTGTGCCCGGTATGGCGATAGGCTCGCCCCCCATCACATTATGGGACCGAAATTCGGCGAAAAGTGGGTGTACTGGTTACACCTCTGCCTACCCCTTCGGGGATTACAGGCGTGACTGTATATGTATGTACTATCATGAGGTGTAAGGTCTTTCTTAAGTCAATATTAAATACGTGAACTATATTTCTATCAGATACCGTATAGTTATCATGGCAATAATATTGGCATGCTAAAAATACCTCTGGAATTCCCCACATCCACAAGAAATATTTTAATGTACTAACCTGCTGACAACGTCCTTGGACAATCGTGTAAAAATGTCCACGTTAGCTCGGCATGTACTGCCTGGGGACGGACGACATGCTCCTTAATTAGCAAAGTATTTGTTACATGTGCCTTTTGCTACGTAGTTCCAACATGCAGTGAGAGCCTTGCGGAAATGTACTACAAAATCGGAGTGAGCACGCACTTTTACTTTTCTAAATGATATGTGTATTTATTTTACTACTGCATCTTCTGATGAGGAAATTGTAAGGAAACATACAAAGTATCTTATATCTTCATCATAATAAGGCATATGCAACACTAAATTCCACGCCAGAACGGACTACTGGCTTGCGGAGCCCACAGCCTCGTAGTGTCTTCTACCCCGGCCCGAACCAAGAGGTTCGCAAATTCGTATTTTTGCCGCACCATCAAGCTATTGAACAGTTTGCCAGCTTCCGCGTTCCCTTCTTCCTATGATCCTGGGGCTTTTAGGCGTAGTGTGAAGAAGTTACATACCAAGCCATGAAACTTCTTCACATGATTATGCATGGCATGATTATGTTGTGTAGCAGGGGTGAGATTGTCTCTCGTTACTTAATACTCTAATTAGACGGCGCGCTTGCCATCAGATGCAAAGTGATCACTTTGCCGTGCCAGAATAATATATATATATGTTACAAGGTCAGGGTTTGTCTAGTGATAGAACTATAATGTTGCAACTTTTGCTTACACCATGAAAGCCGATTTGACCGGTTCAGTTGCAATGTCTCTGAATAATGTGAAAAAACAGCGTGCACAACTATACAGTGTTTTGTACAGTAAATGCATTTTCAGAACCCGTAATCCCATTACCCATCCCTATTACTATCTCTCTATTGCTATCCTTTAAAATCTTTTACACATAGTATTGTAGATGTTTGTCAGCGATGGAAACTACCAGGTGAGCTCCCACATGCTTGTTTCTTGACCTCAAATATAGAAAGACCTAACCACTCACATTCGTAATAGAGGCCCCTTTCCATCACTAGTGTAATACAGGGCTCATTATAATAGTCACTCAGTTTGACCTTCACAGATTTTAATAAAATCTTTTTAGGCTTACAATAATAATTTAGATGGTTGATATTTTGATTTGATACTATCTTAAAATACTTTTCGTAATTTAACTTTACCCTAATGTTTAGCAGCGATAGCCTAGTTGGTTGTGGTACGGTTTATAGAGACGCAGGTATGTTCGAAACCAGACCAAATGGCATATACCTCTGATTTCTCTAAAGTTGTGTGTATATTCATTGTTAATTATCGCTGCTGCACCGTTAACGGTGAAGGAAAACATCGTGAGGAAAGCTGCATACCTGTATTCTTATACAAATTTAAGTGCGTTTTTTTAGTGCCTGAATAGGCAGAC
The DNA here is from genome assembly GCA_905220505.1 of Laothoe populi. NCBI lineage: Eukaryota > Metazoa > Arthropoda > Insecta > Lepidoptera > Sphingidae > Laothoe > Laothoe populi. Next base: position 883,234 of record HG992154.1, on the reverse strand, counting down.
GAGTAGACGGGCTAATGATAAGTAGTCACCGCCGCCCATAGACTTCTGCAATGCCAGGGCACAGTAAAGCCGCTGCCTACCGTGAAGTTTACCAATCCACATTAGGGTGGTGTGGTGGACTAAGGCTTCCCTGTCATCAGCAGTCTGACAATGTTTAATACATTTAAACGAGGCTTAAAAAGAGTAGTCCTTCAACGGTAGGCAGTGGCTTTGCTGTGCCCTGGCATTGCACGGCGGTGACTACTTTCCATCAGGTGGCCCGTCTGCTCGTCTGCCTATCAAGGCACTAAAAAAAAACATAGCTAGTATTATTATTATTTATAATGTTTTGAGTAAAGAGAATATCAACAGTGCCTAGCTAAAGCGCCGTGTATGGAAATTGTGTACAAGGTCTAAGCTTGAGTGAGGTTGACACTGTCTGGGGGCAGTGTGCTCTTTATAATTGGCGACTGCTGGCCTAGTTTCACATTAGCTCATTGAACAATACATTCAAATCAAATCAAATCTTTATTGGTGTATTTTTTGGTGTGCAATAGGTGTTCGCAAATAACAAAAGTTCTCAAAAATCTACCCAATGGGTGTACACCTGTTTACATTGTCGAGAACACTACAAAATACAACAGTTTACATTGTTTCCGTACTTAATATGTGTTTCATTAGTTAATTTATATTTTATTATTATAATTCATACAATCAAATTATATATGACGAGTCGGGCGGTCATCGGCCGAGGTTGTGAGAGGGCTTACACATCCCTTTCTCATCTCCAGATATTGTCAGGATGTATAGCGTGTAATAGTTCGGTAATAAAACACAAGATTAACACTTCAGAGTCTATTTAAAGATTTGAAGCTACCACCAGTTCGGAATGCAGTCATCCATGGGGAAGAGCTGGCAAGAAACCCTCATGGTTGCTCTTTTAAACACATCACAGTTTACATTACAATATTCGGTACACAATAACACTTTCACATTACGTTAACTTACTATTTAAACAATATTTCGGCATTACGACCGACAAGTTACTAACTGTTTCAATGAATATACACGAATGCCGCACCAAAGACGAGGTGCTCTTTTATATTGTGATTTTCGTTGTGACCCACTCCTCTGCGAGTGAGATCACTCGATAAACAAGTCGAAACCACCTTCAAAATAGCAAAACAAATGGCGCTACCCACAGTTTACAATATAAAGTTATAAGCAAGTTCAATTCAGTATCCATATTCATCACGATCCGACATATATTTATAATTACTACAAATAATTTAAATAATACATTGATACTAACAAATTGATATACGCAAGATTATTGGCAAGAACTGGTTAGTTTACAGTTTCGAATTCATTGTTGCTTATAACAATGTACATTGTCTTTTGACAGAGTAAATATTACAGATAGATAATGAACTGAAAATTAAATACAGCAAACAGTCTCTTACACAATACTGATACTATAGTGATGATGATAATGCTCCCGGCCGTTTTCGGCCATGGCGGCTGCATTCTAATCCAGATTTTTCCGTCGTTCGTGTGCTCGCATGTGGCTTAATACTATATTAGATACGGATACGGATACTATAGTAGGTCAAACCTGAATGATAGGTATAAAGAACTACGAGGAGCTATGGTTGAGCAACACCCAGACCTAAAGCAAATATTTGTGGATCACACAAAGAATATTTTCATACGGGAATCGAAACTGCGACCTCTTGTTTTAGAACCGGCTACTTGTAACCAGCCACGGAGTCTGTTAATAAATGTATGAATATGTATATTAGCCATCATCGATTAAACACAAACTAAACTGAAAACAACTGTACGCACACTGATTCAAACCGAGCAACACTTCCGGTAGTTTGGTATAGACTGCCCCGCGAGCGTTGATGCTTTCCTTTTTATAACAAATCTTCCCCGCCGAGTATCCAATCTACCCACAAATATTTCGTAAGTGACCCCCAATATTTTCATAAAAGTCTAAAGTACCCTTACAGCTCGGCCATCCTGCTTTAAGCGAGTCCCTTCGCGTTGTATATCAGCATCAGCATCAACGTTATCACTCGATGAATCGCCAGATTCGTTATCAATTTCTGTCCCTATATCTTTAATGCAATCACCAATTGGCCCTTTACCGCGAGCATAATCACTGACGGCATCTTGTTCTCGGGCAAACTCATTAGTTGGCCCTTAACCTCGGGCGCAACTACTGACTAACCGTTAAACCCTGGACCGAGTTGACCCTCGAGTACGTCAACTCATAAGCCCTTAACCTGGGGCATATCCATCCACAAGCCCTTAACCTCGGGCATATCCATCCACAAGCCCTTAACCTCGGGCATATCCATCCACAAGCCCTTAACCTCGGGCATATCCATCCACAAGCCCTTAACCTCGGGCATATCCATCCACAAGCCCTTAACCTCGGGCATATCCATCCACAAGCCCTTAACCTCGGGCATATCCATCCACAAGCCCTTAACCTCGGGCATATCCATCCACAAGCCCTTAACCTCGGGCATATCCATCCACAAGCCCTTAACCTCGGGCATATCCATCCACAAGCCCTTAACCTCGGGCTTATCCATCCACAAGCCCTTAACCTCGGGCATATCCATCCATAAGCCCTTAACCTGGGGCATATCCATCCACAAGTCCTTAACCCCGGGCACTATCATCCACAAGCCCTTAACCTCGGGCACAATCATCCACAAGCCCTTAACCCCGGGCACAATCATCCACAAGCCCTTAACCCCGGGCACAATCATCCACAAGCCCTTAACCCCGGACATATCCATCCAAATGCATCTTCATCTCAAGCACATTCAATCGCAAGTCATTCACTCCGTTCATCCTGCCGACTTCCAATTGACCCAAGTTCAATTCGCTTAAACATTATCAACTTATCAAAATACCATCCATCAATCCATTGTGTTTTAGCATCATCACATAACACACAGTCACATCAGACATCAGACACTCCTCCGACAATGGCCTATTGGCCTCCAGCGCTTCCGATAGTTCCCCATTAAAAAAATACATTCAATGATACTAGTCAATTCAATATTCAAATCATTACAGAACATTATATTAACAAATGATCAAAGAATCCATTATATTAAATAAAGTTAATTATTAATTTTTTTATTCCTAATTATATTTTTCAATATCGAGCACATATTCTTTGTCACTTCGTCCTACAGCCAAATCATTAGTCGAATACAAAGGTCATCATCGCTATCAATCACTTTATACATATACACTCACCTGCAATACCCGAAGGGGTAGGCAAAGGTACAACCAGCACACCCACCCCTCGGCGAACCCATCACGATCCCATAATGCGATAGGGGCGAGCCCATCGCCACACCAGGCCAGCTCCAGACCCTGCGCCGACACCATGCACTTACAAATGTTCCTAAGTCATTCCCGAACACCAATAATAATCGTAAAGCTTTACAGTAGTCAAACCGCCTGGTTTGGCCACTGGCGCACTTGGCCCAATCGCATGTTCTCCTGTTTCCACACTAATTGAGTCTTTCCAGATATAAACCAAAGCTAGGGTAGTAATTCACAAATAATTGCAATGTCATTTACTGAGGATTGCAACATGATAAAACTTTCAGTTACAACTAAGGGTAGTTGCAAATTACGATTCCTTACATTGGAACTTGAAACAATTTTAAACTGTTTCGCGGTCACAGTAACACAAAATCTCTGCAATAATATTTTCCCACCTTATAATATCACAACGTAGATAAAAGTTAAGCAAAACATTATATCGATCAAATCACTATCAATTTTAATTTTTGACAACTATGTATCCCTGGCAATCCCTTTAAAGTAACCAAGTTATGTTCAAGTTTGCAACAACACTTGGATCTACCCCTTTCTTTAATCAATAAAAACTAACTGAATATAATCGGATTAATTACGTATTATTAATTTATCACAATCACTTAAGTTTCTCATATAGCCTAAGCACGGACTACTCACAGTCAACTAAAAGACCTTGTGTATACAAAAAACAGGCTACGGACAATCTTATGAACCATTGGCATAGATCCTAACTTTGATCTAAACAGTAACCTGTTTAGATCAAAGTTTTTCAATAAGATGGGACACATACAACCACATATTCTCTCACCTTGACTAATTGCACAGTTTAACTTAACTATTATAAAATTCATTAAATACTGGGTAGAACGAAATAAAACTCAAACTCTAATATATAATTACCACCGGCACAAATATCGATATTCCTTAGGTACTGGAATCGAACCAGAGCCAATTCAATTTTGTCAAGAAATCGTAGTACATTATACATTTTCATTACCAACTAATTGGTATCTTTAGTAAAGAGTACAGAAAATAAAACCAGAAGCGACTCACCGAATACAGCGTCGTTGTTCCAAACATCAGGTTTTCATATTATTCACTATTGTGGGTGTTGATTCACTATCTCACTTCTGAACTATTAGCCATCATCGATTAAAAACAAACTAAACTGAAAACAACTGTACGCACACTGATTCAAACCGAGCAACACTTCCGGTAGTTTGGTATAGACTGCCCCGCGAGCGTTGATGCTTTCCTTTTTATTACAAATCTTCCCCGCCGAGTATCCAATCTACCCACAAATATTTCGTAAGTGACCCCCAATATTTTCATAAAAGTCTAAAGTACCCTTACATGTATTTTTTGTTATACCTAGTCAGGTCATAAATTCTGTCACATGTTTAATATAAAATAATTGAAACAAGTTTATTCATTATGTAACCATTTATAATGAACTTAACAAAACATAGATTCTTATGACACTAAAGTTTATTCAAAATGACCTCCGTGATTTTGAATACAGGCCTTCAATCTGCGCGGCCAGTTGTCTATCGCAGCACGAACGAGAAACATGTCAATATCGGCGGCTGCCTTAATCAAGGATGTCTTGAGTGACTCCAAATTGGGATGAGGCTTTGAGCACGCCTTTTCCTCCAAGTGTTGCCATATCTTGTAATCTAACGGATTCAAATCTGGACTGGAGGAGGGCCAGTCTTCGTGCCGGATGAAGTCGATTTCACGCGCCGCCAGCCAGTCTTGTGTGCTCTTCGCTCTATGAGCTGGCGCCGAATCTTGTTGGCATACCCAGTGCCTGTTATTGAACATGGTATGAGAAACAGGTTCCACAAGGTTCGTCAGGACTGTATTTTGATATACAACTGCATTCGTTTTTACACCTTTTCTCACAAAAATGTACCTCTGTTAAGCCCCAATAAGAAACTCCCAACCATACCATGAGCGAGGATGGAAAATGACCTCGTTGGACACGCGGAATACGGTTGCTCGCTTCTTCACTACTGTGTGCATACACCTTATCATTTTGTTTGTTGTAGCTCTCTTCTACGGTAAAAATTTTTTCATCTGAAAAAAGAATTTCGTGATATTTTTTTCCCGCGTACCGTTTCAACAAAGCGCGGCATCTCTTCAGTCTCAGGTCCATTAGACGAGCATTCAAACGATGTCCTGTTTTTCTTCGATATGCCCGAAGCCCTAAGTCTTCATTTAACACCCTTTTCACCGTGGTTCTGCTTAACCCCATCTGAAGGGCCAACAGTTTCTGCTTGCGTTTGGGATTTCTTTGAATTCGCGCCTTCACAACTTTTATCACTGCTGGAGTCCTAACAGACCGAGTGCGACCACTTCTTGACCTGTCATCTACACTAGAGTCTTCATTGTATCGTTTTATGGTACGATAAACGAATCTTTTGGTTATATTCAAATTTTTCAGTATGTCAAAAATTTGAATTGGCGCGTAACCGCAACGATGCAACGCAATTACTGCAACACGGTCTTCTTGAAGCGTCCACTCCATATTTAAAAATGAGTAAAATTCTAAAAAGTATACATTTTTATTTTCATGAACAATTTGAAATTCGAATTCAATAAACTTTTTTGTGGCCAGCATTCTAAAATAAAAGTTTTTACTGTGTGACAATACTTATGACCTGACTGTGTATATCTAAAGTATCATTTGCACGCGGTTTTTTATGATTGGTTACAATTATCCACAACATACGAGACTAAAATCTCCCTATATTCCGGGCGACTGTAAATGTTTCTCTGATCTTTCATTACTTATAATAAAAAATAAACAAATTGGTACAGCCGTTCTTATGTGATATGAAACCAAAGAACATCATTTAATTTCTAATCACATAGACATTATAAAACACAAAAACCCTAAAATACAAAAACAGAAAGACCTCAATTGAATACATATAAAACTCACCCTATTTCGTATTAACCAAAAAATAAAACGAGATGAAACAAACGTGATATCTGTCATTCGAGTGGAATCTCGGCCCACGTCTTGGAACGAAACGACGTCAATTGAAGGGAGACTTTTTTTTACAAATAAAACCCTTTAGTCGCGGGGATGAAGACATCGGTCGCGGAACGGATGGATGTTCGACGTTCTTGGTTTGCTACGTGACAACGCGGTCGGATTTTTCTGAAATTTTGTGTTTATTTTGCTCAGATTGTTTCGTTAGAAAGAAAAAGCTGGTGGTAGGATATTTATATCCGCCCGGATGGCAACCACAGCGTGTAAAAGTGTAGTACCACACGCAAGTGTGTAGTGTTCGGGATCAGTCAGTGTACATCCGGTTTTTGACGGGGGTCTAGAGTTGGGGTACGATGTTTGGCCGTTTTTCGGCCTTCTGAGTATAGATAGTATATATAGATCAGACCTTCTGACAATAGACCCTCAACCGCTTATTCACCTATTTGCCCATGGCGTAGTGTGAAGTACAGCATGATTGTGTTGAGAAGCAGGGTTAAATTGTCTCTCACTCCTCGATACTGTAATTGGACGGCACTGCAATTACCCTCAGGTGCAGCGTGGTCACTTTGCCGTGCCAGAATAAAAAAAACTATAAAATGTTTGTATCTGTGTTAAACTGAACTTAACATTGATGTCGGAAAACTTATAATACTAGCCCTGTATTAAACATTGTCCCACTGCTGGGCACGGGCCTCCTCTACTAATGAGAGGGGTTAGGCCTTGGCCCACCACGCTGGCCTAATGCGGGTTGGCAGACTTCTCATACCTTCGAAAAATTCTCAGATATGCAGGTTTCCTCACGATGTTTTCCTTCACCGTTAAAGCAAGCGATAATTAACATTTTAATACACACATAACTTTAGAAAAGTCAGAGGTGTATGCCACTTGGGTTTCGAACCTACGACTTTCGTCTTGACAGTCCGTACCGCAACCAACTAGGCTATCGCTGCTTGTAATGCATGATTGTATTCATTGCATGGTTGTGAAAATTGCTAAACTCTTATAACGTCATATGATAGACACCAATAGTGAAATATATTTTAAATTTTCTAATATTCATGTGGCACGATAGCGACGTATATTTCCTTTACAGAAATTGCTTCGAAATCAATATCTCTCCCTGCCACGTTATTATACCAATATTCTTAGATAACACTCAACAGTCACACACATAGCCCCGACCCCACACTAAGATACGAGTCTTGTGTTCAGGGTATCACGGACTTCAAGAGACTTTCGGTCTCACAACACCCAGACCCCGGACACAAATATCTGACTGTAACACAAACATTTGTCCCGGTGTGGGAACCGAACCCACGGCCTCTCGATTCACAGCCGGCGATTTCTTGCATCTACCATACCCATGTCTGCTATTTACTGCTCTGTAGTGCAGTATGTGTGAAGGCAGCTGTGAACCGACGAGACTACGGGTTCGATCTCGCGCCGAGACAAACGTTTGTGTGCTCAAAAAATATTTGTTTCGGGTCTGGGTGTTGTGAGAACGAAAATCTCTCGTAGTTCCTGATACTCACGATACAAGATGACTGTAGCTTACTGTGAGGTTCGGACTACGTGTGTGACTGTTGAGTTATATCATAATTTTTTTTGAAACTTTTTGAGACCACGTTGCTATCTCTTTTAAGTTGTCTGACTCAGCGTTTTAATTTACTGGCTTTTCTAAGAAGTGGTTTTCTTTTTTTACCTTACCTTTTGATCTTTAAGTAACTTTACCTAGTAACTGCTGTGACTACAAAAAATATTAAATATTGAAAATATATCTTATTGCCAGATCATCGCATCTATTATACCTTCATTATCTTTTCTTCTTCTTTTCATTATCTTTTCTCTGATAGTGAAACTGGTAGTCTTGTTTTTATTTCACAGACTCACGCTGGTAATCTTAAATGGGTAGACAGGGTTAATAGTCCACTCAAATTTTGCCAATTTTATTTCCATTCTATGATATGATATGATAGGCTATCGTGATTACGGGACACGTATTCCAATCCCTTAAACTTAGTAATTCTTTCGAAACTCGAACAGAAAATGAATGCCTAAATAAGATTTGAAACCATGACTGGATTTTCAGTTTAAACACTACCATTAATAGAATAAGGCGATTTAAGTGAATTCAAAGGGTAATGGTCTATAAATTTTACTAAATAATTTTAGAACCTCATACAGTAAGTGTATTACTCAGACAGGAAAAAATAAGTAGTTATTTTCATTTTAAAACGGTAAAGTTGGAACACATTGAACATTTCAGTGCCTTTCTCTGCAGTAGTTACTCTCTTTGCGGTTCTTTCGAATTCAGCTCTTGGGAACAATTGCAGTCATTGCTGTGCAAGTGCTCGTCAATTGGAATTGTTAGCAGCAATTTCGTTCATAAAAATTGTAGAGTTTAAGGATTCAAATTTATGTTAAATAATTATGGAGCATCTTGAAATAACATTATTAAATAAATGTTACTGAATGTGGTTTTTATGATTTAAATTGGTAGTGGGCTTTGTATAGGTGAGGTGTGGGATTAAATTTCCAGCTATAAATATTTGTATGTTTAACAATATAAATACTGTGAGTTGTAACAGGACTGATGATCCTGTAAATTTACTTATATATTGACTCATATAGATATTCGGAATCAGCTAATTTTTCTGCATCTTTTGAGCCTATTTTTTGGTGCACTTTTTTGGCGCTAAAATCAACTGGTAAAGCAGGGAGCATTATTTGCAGGCCTCATTTATTTAGAAAATAATGCTCATAAATGCATAAAGATTCAGTACGTGATTATATAAGTAATATATTAATTGAACTAAAAACTTAACGGTAGGCAGCGGCTTTGCTGTGCCCTGGCATTGCAGAAGTCTATGGGCGGCGGTGACTACTTACCATCAGGTGGCCCGTCTGCTCGTCTGCCTAAAAAAAACCAAGCAATAATTTTTTTAATTTTTTTCATAAAACTTATATCCTGTAAATTTTCAAAAATTTCGCTTAAATCAATTACACCACTAACCGTAAATATCATGTGTAACAGCATTTCTTCTATCCTCTTACATATGTACCCTCAAAATTTCGATCCAACATCTACCCCTGCAAAATCTCCGACCACGTCGTAAGTACAATTAATACGAACCTCGCGCCATCACTCCAAGATAGCGCCGGTTTTATTGTAATTTTATTCACCATACTAAGAGTACAAACGTGTCTTGGCAAATGTAAAACGGTTTGATTAATTAGCAGTATTCACGGCGAGTGGATAAGACATTAAGGAAAAAGAAGTAATTTTGTTTTTTAATTCCAGCCCATTTTTATACAATATACTGTCTCCTTTCTTTGTGCATTATATTATATATGCTCTCTCTCACTGCTGAGCTCCGGCTTATTTATTGTACTAGTGCTATGAACTAAGTCCACAATGCCGGCCTAATGCCTTACTTCGAAATTTCTTTTGAAGACTTCTCAAGATATATAAGCTTTATCACGATTAATTGTTTAAAAGAGCGTTTAATAATAAATATCCTGAATTAACGGTAGGCAGCGGCTCTGCTGTGCTCTGGCATTGCAGAAGTCTATGGGCGGCGGTGACTACTTACCATCAGGTGGCCCGTCTGCTCGTCTGCCTATCCAGGCACTAAAAAAAAAAAAATCAAGATTGATTCTTTATTCTTGATACATTTGTCTATTTTCGACAAAAGCGGTAAACATGAGCTTTGAAATGGTGTTTGAATCATTAAATTTTATTCTGAATTCTGAAAGTGGACCACACTGGACCTGATGGTAAGCGCAGTGCCGTCCAATTAGGGTATCACGTAGCGAGAAACAATCTATCCCCCGCTACTCATTACAATCAAAAAACGATGGCGTTCTAACAAAAAACCTTTGATAAATAATATTTAGAGATGATACCAGTGCTTGATCTGGTTATAGAATTAATGATCGAATAATATTTTGAATAGAAAATTTGGTTTTTATCGCGGTAAGTACCCAACTCACGAAATATTGACTAGAGCAATAAGCCCCTTTGGTAGCATAATGCAGTACTATCTCTTCAGGATAACTTAGGACTACATCCGTTCGTGTGTTACGACATCCGTAGGAAGAGACCACATCACAGGCGTTCGTATTATAAACCAAAATAGTGTGTGGTTCTGTCATACATGCATATTACTCTTTTTTATATTTTTATAGCTACCTAATCAAATATTGATTGAAATAAACAATAATAACGGATACACCCAACAGTCACACACATAGTCCTGACTCCACACTAGGTCAAACCTGTATTGTGGGTATCAAGAACTACGAGGGACTACGATCCCATAGCACCCAGACCCGAAAAACATTTGTCTCGGTGTGGGAATCGAACCCACGGCCTCTCGTTTCACAGCCACTCTCGCGCTACTCGCCCCCTGCGCCATGGAGGCTTTCATTTGTCAATAGTTTTCGGTAAGAGGGAGTTGTAACTGATCGGCCCATTCATGGTGTACCTAGACAATGTTTTTGAGTGGCTGTATTACTTTAGAGTATAGTTACATTTTCGACTAAATTAAATGGAAATACAAGAAGTTCATTTTTTTATTTTTATGGATTTCATACGATATAATAATGGATGGATTAATATTTGTAACTAGCTTTCGCCCACAACTTTGCATGTGTGATTATATATCAAAAGTATGATCGCTCTGCTAGAAATCAATTTTAAGCGCGTGCGTTGAGACATAACCATCCGCAATTGCCCGATCACGCGTTCGGGATTAATGTATGATCACTGTGTTAATCCAGGTAATCAAATATCTATCTACCAAACTTCATCCAACTCTGATCAGCCGTAAAATTAAATATCTCGAACATAGAATTATAAACTGGAAGTTGAACTATTATTAAATTATATGTCGTTTCACATACGTTTATACACATCCTATACAATAATGAACCATTAGGGGTTAATGTTCAAAAAAAGTAAGACTATACTTTTGATATTTTATTTTTTTACAACGAAACAATTTAATACAATCGTTAGAATAGCTTTTTACATTTTAAGCATTTACAAGAGAGTATACATTTCAGGATCAATGATATTCAAATAAATATACACTAAAACATTAGATAAAAAAAACACCATCATCGTCAACCAAAATAGTATCTAGAAAACCTTTTTTCAGTACAACTTTCCATTACTCACAATATTTTGATGTTAGTTTACTTAAAGATTTAAACTAACATCAAAATGATGTTATATTTCACATCATTTTGAAACACTAACAATTAACACCAAAAATCACCTTTTTTTTAAATAGGGGCTTTGTAATTACGAATTTATTTTACGAAATATGGAATCAAGCAACTGCCATCTTTAAAATCAATTATAACTATATACATTAAAAACTATTAGTGTTTGTACATTTGTTTGGGCTGTACCGTTAATAAAACTAAAACAACAATCACTATTAATTCAATCTTAATAGAATAAGTGAAAGAAAATGGTTAAAAATATATAACTATGTTTTCAATTATATTATAAAATAAGAACAGAGCTTTTGCATTTGATTATAAAGAATGCCTCGGCGGCGTAGTTGTAATTGCGCATGCGATACGACTACGGTGCTGAGGTCTCGGGTTCGATCCCCGAGTCGGGTAAAGTGGTTTTTTCTTTTTAGAAATACTCAGTATCAGCCCGGAGTCCGGTATTGTATCCGGTATGGCGATAGTCTCGCCCCCTGTCACATTATGGGACCGTAATAAATTCGGTGAATAATTGGTGTACTGGTGACACCTCTGCCTACCCCTTCGGGGATTACAGGCAGGAGTGTATATGTGGGTATTATAAAGAATATTTGCAATTGCAAAGTTCTTTGTCACTTCGATTACTTCCTTTATGGTTAGATACAAATCTTGCGGAAATTTCGCTGCGGAATTTGGAGCGTCGTATTTCCGTTTTCACCACGACTCAAGCTGACAGCTAGTAGCTTCAGTTCTATAGTGAATAGACACCTTGCTATTGGCAGTATTTCAACTCGGTACTCGAGAATTCAATGTGCGAGATTTACGCTAGGTTTGTTCCTAACATTAAGAACAAAATTGTATCTTACGATAACTGTTTTTGTACCTTTTTTTTTTTTTTTTGTTGTCGCGGGGAAAGCGTTTTATTACTGCCGCCCGCTCCGGAGGGAAGCGGATTAAGAATAAAACGGGTATGCTGGACTAGCCGGTCTTACGACCCAGCATCCCCCTCGCACGGATGATGGCTATCCGTGCTGCCGCTGGGCCGAGTCCCTAACCCCTATGTACACCCCACCCGACACTACCAGCTAAAACTCCGCGGTGGCCTTCTTCGGCGCTTGCGGAGCGATCCCGGGGTATTCTAAGGAGTGCTAGAATTGCAGCCGGAATCGCCCCTGCGCGGTGCCCTTTACGGGCCCATCTCCGTGGGAGGCTAAGGAGCCCCCGCGCACCGAGCAACGACAGCGAACGAGGCCTTACCACCCACGCTGCCGTCCATCTCGGGGTCGCACGATGCCCCGAATTTGGGAGTGCATCGATACGGGCTGACAGCCCTCCGCTGCGCGCCCGCGACCCCCGATGGCCCCAATTAGTCGCCTCGTAACTGTTTTTGTACCTGCCATTTGGCAAATGGTCTATTATAACCAAATTTTTAATCATGCACAAAAAATTCTATAATGTAACCTCGATAGATGTAATGAGAAGCCTATAAGTTCAGAAGTTAAGTTTGTCATACGTCAATAACCGTCAATTTGAGATCTGTGCACTTAGAATGATGAAGTGGAAGTATGTAGGCCGAGGTCTAGCGTGCTGTCAATTTTGATAGTGTTTTTATTTTGTATGGCAAAATGTGACATTAGGATCTTACAGTAGTTTTATATAGGGCATCTAAAACAGTAACAAAAAGTGAGTAGTATGTTAGTACTTTGTTACAATAATTTCATAAAGAAACGGTTTAATATGTTTTGTTTTTAAGCCACATTTCAAAGCCAGTTATTCTACCGCGCCACGGAAGCTGCCTCTTGAACTTATTACAACCAAATGGCATTTTTGAAAATAACCTATCTTACGGCCGAATACTCAAACGTAACACAAGAATTTAAGATAGTGTTAAATATTTGAAACCCTCTAATTTGTCATAATTGTATGGCGCGTTACATATCCCTTAGACGGTGGGCCAGTTCAGTAGCGTTTGAGTATTTGGGCGTTACAGTCTTAGATAAACGGAAATAATGATCAAAACAGAAATATTCCCTCTTACTAACAAATTATATGTTCAGTAGACTGCCAGACACCATGTGAGTAGAGATATATTACTCACTGACATAAAAATAATTTTACAGATTTGATCGAGGTAAAATTAAAATTAACCGCGATAAAATCCGTAAAATAAGGTTTATTTCATTGAGTTATATACGCGTAAACATATTAAACCATTACATATTATGATTTGAGCTCACATATATAATTAATGCAAAATTTCCGACAAATAAGAGTAAATAGAACAAACGTATTAATGCAAGCTTAAATGAAATGGGACAAGATAATCCATCATACAAGCGTATAATCACGTTATTGAGATTTAAACATTCAAAAAAGGTTGTAAAAAATAAAGGGATGCAGCAAATCCCACCAATTTATTCTATTTCGGAGAAACGCCGGAACGGTTGAATTTAAAAAACATACACAATTTCAGAATTTTTGTTTACATTTTATAGTTCGGTTTTAAATAGATTCAGATTACATTTTTAGTTTTGTTTCAGCATTTTTATTGCAGCTGGGAATGCAGGAAATATGTGTGCCTTTATAATTAAATTATGAGTAATAGTTAATGGGTTTATTGTAATTGTTTCGTAAATATCTCTCCTCACTACTCCTTCCCAAACCTCCATTCTTTTCTTTTATAATTGCCAAACATCTAAAATGTATCTTAGTGTTGCAGGCTATAAAGAACGCTTACCGTGAGATGATCTATTTATTCGTTTGCCGATCTATATTAAATACGAATTCTGAGTTATTCAAACTTCCTCATCTTTCATTTATATAAAACCAAGTGCAAGTCAAACCAAGCACATCGCACGGTTATGGATACTATCATGTGGATGAACGTTGACGATGAAAATAAAATACTAACAATGTATAATCTCACATATCCCAGAATTATATACTTTTTATATTTCTCACGTTTAGTTCAAAATATTTTTACATGTTAGAATTCCTTCCAAATTTTGACTGTAGCCCAATATCCCATCACGGATTAAAATGAATGTGACACGACTTACAGATAGCCAAGAAGAATAAGGTCTATATTTTTACTCCTGAAATATGGAACCATGAAAAATACTTTTTAATATCAATCTTCTGTTTAATGCCTATTACAAAGGATTTTTACGCCAGAACCATGCCACGCTGTTCCCTGACAATAAAAGAGCTTACAACTATTTTTTGCAGTTAAGCGCACAAAGCGCTGGCGACATTTAAACGTCATGATGAATAGAACACGCCCAAACAAAATGGACGCAAACAGAATAAAAAAGTAGCTTAAAAAATTTATAACTATAAAAGCTGTGGACTTAACATTTTTTAGGATTATATTATTTTTCTAACATTATTACATTAAGTATGTACGACACAGATTGTATTTCATTTTTGATATGACTAAGTCCGTGCAAAATTATTTACAGCAGTTATTCTAGTTTTATCTAATTCTGCAAACAGCATTATTTACAACGGAATAAATAAACATGTCGTTGTTTTATTTAACATAGATTACGAATATAACTGTGGATATATTTGAATACAAAACAATACATTTGCTGGTGGTAGGATAAACATATCCGCCCGGATAGCGACCATCTTACACAGTGTGTAAAACCCACCATAGTGGCACACGAGTGTGTCGCGTTCCGGGATCAGCCAGTGTACAACCGGTTTTTTCAGAGGCCTAGAGTCAGGGTAGGGAGTTACGATGTTTGGCCATTCTGCGGCCTTCTGAGTACTCTGACACTAGACCCCTACCGCTTTTTCACCTTCTTGCCCATGGGCAAAAAAGAAAAAGCGAGAGACGATCTAAGCTAGGCCATGGCCTAGCATTCTCGACACTCTAATTACATGGCACTGCGCTTACCATCAGGTGCAGTGTGGTAAATTTTCCGTGCCATAATAAAAAAACACGTAGCAAAAGTTTATTATGGGGTCAAATTTTACAAATCGATTAAACTATTGATGAAGTTGTTGTATTCCAGAATCCAATAGAAACCGTTACATATACATCATCAACTACAGCCGCAAGTCATTTAACCGTTATACCAAAAATTTACAAAAATCTAAACGGTCCAAATGATACCCTCGATACGTCAACAACCTTTGTTACACAAGTGTTCACAGCACTCACAATAAGGTTTTAGGTCACGCTAGGACGACTAGCAGTAGCACTAGGGTCCAAGAGTAAGTACTCCTTGACGAGGAGTCGTGTGGAGGCCAGCCCTCGCTCCAGGGACCTCCAACCCCGGCCTCTGGTCACATTGTCGTTACCATCTCTGGTGAAGAAAGTCATGGTAAAAATAATATTCTAGATGTTAAAATGAAGACAGAATAGTTTTTTGCTTGGGATGGAGATTAAGATTCACATGGTAAAAATCCACATTGAAATTATCTTTTTAAAAACAGGTAATGTATAGGTGAAGAATCAAGAGCAAGACTCGACGAGCTTGATTTCATTCAGGAATTACACTGAAATCTATGGACATTATAATAGGTATTTGAAGAAATATATTAATTATCAAGAAACTGAAGTTAAAGGCTTACCAAGATTCTGCATTTGGTGTTGGCTCAGAACAATGTAAGGATTGTCTAGTCCAGGGTCTTCAAGGACACCCCGATGAAGCTGTTCCAAATGCCGCTCAGTGTCATCTGTTAAAAAAGAAAACGTTTTTATTAAATCTATACGAATTAAACATTGTGTTTCAGCAAAGTATATTGTGATTTTGAGTTGTAAGAAATTTTATATCAGGGAATTTATAATTGATACTTTAACTTGGACGTCAGTACATAAATCAGTGGTAGCATAATCTAGCTGAAAAAATGGGACAGCCTTTTTTTATCCTGGCACGACAAAGTGACCACATTGCATCTGATGGTAAGCTCAGTGCCGTCCAATTAGAGTATCGAGTAGCCAGAGACGATCTAGGCTACAAAATGGGCAAGAAGGCAAAAAGCGGTCGAGGGTCCGGGTCTGAGTACTCAGAAGGCCGCAAAACGACCAAACATCGTATGCCAACTGTAGATCCCTGACAAAATGGATGAAATCGGGAGAAAATTTGGAATTTTAGCATAATTTGTAATTTTTCTATTTGATATTGTTAATTTATACATAAGTTGACATTGTAGGTAGAAAGAAATACTTACATGACACCTGCGTGGTTGTAGGCGGCATTGTTGTAGTCGTAGTCGTAGTTGTAGTAGTGGTCGTAGTTGTAGTTGTTGTAGTAGTTGTTGTAGTCAACACTGTTCAACATAAACACAAGCAATACTATGATACACTGAAATAAAACGAAATTTACAGACTCTATCGCGGTTTATTTTAGATAGATAGAATCCGTAAATTTCGTTTTTAACCGACTTCAAAAAAGGTGGAGGTTAACAATTCGTCGGAATCTTTTTTTTTATGTATGTTACCCGATTACTCGAAGACGCCTGGACCGATTCGAGAAATTCTTTTTTTGTTTAAAAGGGTATACTTCCCATTGGCACCAAGTTAGGATCTGATGATGGGATCTCAGAAAAATCAAAGGAAAACTAATTTTATAGTGACGCATAATTTGTTTTTTGTTGTAGTCGGTGTACTTTTTATATTTCAATGTATAATATTCGCGTAAACATAAGAAACCATTAAATACTATGATAATTAATGCATGATATCGTGCTTTGTAATATTCTGTGTAGTGACAAATATTTCGTTTACATCTGTTTGTATCGAAGAGCCTTGCAAAATTGAATAAAGGTTCGAAATCAAAGTGCCCTCGCTGTAATCTGTTCAAGAGTTTCTTCGTCTTTTCCTCATATACGTCTTCAGATCCTAATCGAATTTGTATAGGACCACTCCTAAGGTCACCTATTTATAACAAAACGAATCAAAAAGTCCCCAATTGTTGGTGATGTTGCGTTATATATTATGAAATCTTAACGATACTATTGAAAATTAAATATGATGATACATAACTTTTAAAGAGATATAAATAATATTTTATCAATCTACTTAACTTATGGTAAATTAAATATGAAACAAAAGAGTTAAATATTATAGTAGCAAACGCAAATCGTTTTGAATTTTAGATTAGAAAAATCACATGAACTTTGTGGGTTTAGAATTTGTACCCGAAATGGCGATAGACTTAAATAAGGAGACGGAAAAATATGTTCAGTGAACAATAGGTATAGTTGTCGCTCTTCTGCCTATTCGTTCGGGGATACAAGCGTGATCTTATATTATACTAGATGTTGCTCGTGGCTCCGCCCGCGTGGAGGTTATTTTTGGAAGTAAAGGCATACAATCCATGGAGACATCTTAAGCTATTACACCTTTCTATATTTTACTATCCCATAGGATGCGTGCATTTTTCCGGGATAAAAAGTGGCATATGTGATTTTCTGATCCCTAAACTACTATTATGCAAAAAATCATGTTGATATCTTGCTCTGTGTAAAACTCTAGTATCCCACGGGAACTGTAGATTTTTCCGGGATAAAAAGTAGAATATGTGCTATTCCAGACTATAATCTATCTCTGTGCCAAATTTCAACCAGATCCGTCCAGCCGTTGTAGCGTAATTGAGTAACAAACATCCATCCATCCATCTTAACATTCGCATTTATAATATGAGAAGGATTAATACTAGCATATATGTATCGTAAAAATCTAAGTTACTACATAACTTTACTTAATCATTTCATACCTCGGAGTTAAACATACTGACTTTATTATAAATTCCACAGTTTGTTATTTATAGACTAAAGACCGTTACCAACTGTTCCATACTACATAACATAAGCTTGAGCCTTTATCTCTGTGGTGGTACAGTGATGGACTTAACACACCTACGGTACGCTCAGTTTATTTCTTTCTCTTGATATGACAACATGAATGTATCGTCATAACCGGCTTAAATTCTGGGCAATATAGGTGTTTTCGAACCGAAAGGCAACAGATTTAGAACTACCCGACCTGGATATTGAAGCCTGGACTTCAAAGGTTTCACATACATATACACTGACGCATGTTATCCTGAAGGGGTAAGCAGAGGTGTAACCAGTACACCTACTTTTCGCCGAATTTATTTCGGTTCCATAATGTGCTAGGGGGCGAACCTATCGCCATACCGGGTTCAATTCCAGGGTCTGGGCTGATACTGAGTATTTCTAAATAGACAAACTCAATATTACCCGACCCGGGGATCGAACCCGAGACCTCAGCACAGCAGTCGTAACGCATGCGTAATCACAACTGCGCCACCGAGGCAGTCATCATCGTATCAGCTCAAATTCAATTCTGGAAAACATAAGTGCTTTTAAACTGAAAAGCACACATTTAGAACTGTCCGACCTGGAGATCGAAGCCAGGACCTCATTGGTTTCACAGTCTAAATATACTCTTATTCGAGCAATGAGACAATCATGAATAGTCACAGTGCAGCCGGCCTGCCACTACCTCTTAGAGCAGTCTTGTTGTAATACGGCACGGCAAAGTGACCACACTGCACCTGATGCCAAGCGCAGTGCGGTCCAATTAGAGTATCGAGTAGCGAGAGACAATCTATCCCCGCTACTCAACACAATCATGCCGGCCTGCTTCTTTACACAACATGGGCACAAAGGTGAAGAAGCGGTCGAAGGTCTTTTGTCAGAGTACTCATAAGGCCGCGAAACGGCCAAACACCGTACCCCAACTCTAGACCCCCGAGAAAAACCGGATGTACACTGGCTGATCCCGGAATGCGATACACTTGCGTGTGCCACTATGGCGGGTTTCACACCATGTGTACGGTGGTTGATATCCGGGCAGATATGAATATCCTATCACCAGCAAATACTTGTAATATTACAACAATACTGCTCTGAGCGGTGGTGTTAGGCCGCCTTAACTATTGTGACCTTCACCAAGGCTTAGTACTCACGATGCAGAAACAGCTCAGCCTGGGCTCGTCCTAGTGTATTTTCCACGTGACACCGGTATGCACCAGCGTCTTCTCTGGACATGTCAGTCACCATCAGACTGATGGTGTGACGGTAGCCTCTTGAACTCATGCTTAGTCTGTGTTTTGTACCTGAGGCCAAATATTCATCTTTATTTTCTTATCTATAAATACCGTACTTACTATCAAGCTGTAGAACAATTTACCTTCCTATGATGCTGGGTCCTTTAAGCGTTGTAGGAAGAAGCTACACAGCAAGCCGGAATACTTGTGTCGAGTATCGACGGATGGTTGTCTCTTGCTACTTGATACTAATGCCGTGAAATGATATTTTTTTTTTTAATGTATACTCAGTTATCAATCACATGTTACTCAGTCCTAATACTCATTTATTCAAGTCTTGTAAGTTACGTAGTGGGTATCATGAAATATGAGAGAGTAACGGTGTAATATTTTCGTTTTATTTTGACATCTAAATATCTTTTGTTTTTAGCACGGTGTCATTAACTTAAATAGGATTATAAATCCAAAATCTTTTCATGGAACCTTCCTTGCATATAATTCGTTTGTTATCATTTTATATGTTTTAGAAGCCATTGCTTAAAAACACACAAAATTATATTATTCTAATGTGTTCAAAATACGCCATCCCAATAACGTCCGAAATTACAAATAATGAAGTAAAAATTACAGTATGAATAGTTCTAAAATATCAGTAGTAATATAATCAAATGATAAAGTTCTGAACTCGTTAAAGGGTAATATAAACTACACATTCACCAAAACTGGGCCCAGCGCGTATCTGCTGATGGTAATTTAAACTTTTCTGATTTATTAATTGCGCCATGATTTATTTTAAATTAGCTTTTGTCTGTAGATCGGTTTGTCTTCATAAACTACTAGTTATATATTTTTTTGTAATGCCTGGATAGGCAGACAAGCAGACGGGCCATCTGATGGTAAGTAGACACCGCCGCCCATAGACTTCTGCAATGCCAGGGCACAGCAAAGCCGCTGCCTAACGTTTAAGGAAAGTTTTATCTGTGACTATGGTGATTTGCTCTCACATTGTATTTGTATGGTGGCGTGAAATAGGGATAGATCATAAAAAACTCATCCAAGCTTTTAGTTTGCGGAATAAGAGTATCTTTATTTACTTCCTTACTTCTACCCGTCTATGATATTCCATCAAAATTAGGTAACCTTATTTGAACAGTCCAAGACAGTCAGACTGATATCCTAATTCATGTTAAAAAAATGCTGTTCTTTAGAAATAAAAAAACGGACTCTTATTTTATGCTGGTGGTAGGATCATATCCGCCCGGATAGCGACCACCGTACACAGGGCGAAAAACCTGCCATAGTGGCACACGCAAGTGTGTCGCGTTCCGGGATCAGCCAGTGTACATCCGGTTTTTGTCGGGGGTCTGGAGTTGGGGTACAATGGCCATTTTACGGCCTTCTTAGTACTCTGACACTAGGCCCTCGACCCCTTCTTCACCTTCTTGCCCATGGCGTAGTGTGAAGAAGCAGGCCGGCATGAGTGTATTGAGTAGCGGGGGATAGACCGCCTCTCGCTACTCGATACTCTAATTGGACCGCACTGCGCTTACCATCAGGTACAGTGCGGTCACTTTGCCGTGCCAGGATAAAAAAAAATGTATAAATTCTTGTATTTGCTTTGTTTACTGTAAGAATGAAATAATAATAAATAAAAAGATGCCCTTTGATCTTTTAGCTATCAATGTAGCATGAACAAAACAAACTTATTTAAAAGCTTTTCAATGTTCTCTAGTAGACGAAGATTTATGCATAGTTAGGGTTTTCTTTGATAAAAACAAAGCTGATGTGTAAAAGTATTAAGAAATCACGTGAATTTTACGTCGTAAAGATTTAATATCCAGTATATGTTGCAAGAACTAAATGTTTGATACCAGTGATCAAAAATGTCTATGAATTGTGATTGTTTATCTTCGAATCTTTATCTTGGAAAAAAATTATGAGTATATCTATATATTCGTAAGCCTGATAAGAAGAAAAATAATAGCATAGTGTTTAATACAGCTTATGTTATTGTCTTCCATGCGACTATCATTAGGCAGATGATTATTAACTAGTCCCCGCGAACTCCGTTTCGCCTTAAAAATATATTTTTCCCGAATAATGTAGCTTTAATGTAATTTCCGGAATATGATTATAGTACCTAGTCAGGTCATAAATTCTGTCACATGTTTAATATAAAATAATTGAAACAAGTTTATTCATTATGTAACCATTTATATACCAAAATGAACTTAACAAAACATAGATTCTTATGACACTAAAGTTTATTCAAAAATGACCTCCGTGAATTTGAATACAGGCCTTCAATCTGCGCGGCCAGTTGTCTATCGCAGCACGAACGAGGTCCATGTCAATATCGGCGGCTGCCTTAATCAAGGATGTCTTGAGTGACTCCAAATTGGGATGAGGCTTTGAGCACGCTTTTTCCTCCAAGTGTTGCCATATCTTGTAATCTAACGGATTCAAATCTGGACTGGAGGAGGGCCAGTCTTCGTGCCGGATGAAGTCGATTTCACGCGCCGCCAGCCAGTCTTGTGTGCTCTTCGCTCTATGAGCTGGCGCCGAATCTTGTTGGAATACCCAGTGCCTGTTATTGAACATGGTATGAGAAACAGGTTCCACAAGGTTCGTCAGGACTGTATTTTGATACACAACTGCATTCGTTTGTACACCTTTCTCACAAAAATGTACCTCTGTTAAGCCCCAATAAGAAACTCCCAACCATACCATGAGCGAGGATGGAAAATGACCTCGTTGGACACGCGGAATACGGTTGCTCGCTTCTTCACTACTGTGTGCGTACATCTTATCATTTTGTTTGTTGTAGCTCTCTTCTACGGTAAAAATTTTTTCATCTGAAAAAAGAATTTCCCGATATTTTTTTCCCGCGTACCGCTTCAACAAAGCGCGGCATCTCTTCAGTCTCAGGTCCATTAGACGAGCATTCAAACGATGTCCTGTTTTTCTTCGATATGCCCGAAGCCCTAAGTCTTCATTTAACACCCTTTTCACCGTGGTTCTGCTTAACCCCATCTGAAGGGCCAACAGTTTCTGCTTACGTTTGGGATTTCTTTGAATTCGCGCCTTCACAGCTTTTATCACTGCTGGAGTCCTAACAGACCGAGGGCGACCACTTCTTGACCTGTCATCTACACTAGAGTCTTCATTGTATCGTTTGATGGTACGATAAACGAATCTTTTGGTTATATTCAAATTTTTCAGTATGTCAAAAATTTGAATTGGCGCGTAACCGCAACGATGCAACGCAATTACTGCAACACGGTCTTCTTTAAGCGTCCACTCCATATTTAAAAATGAGTAAAATTCTAAAAAGTATACATTTTTATTTTCATGAACAATTTGAAATTCGAATTCAATAAACTTTTTTGTGGCCAGCATTCTAAAATAAAAGTTTTTACTGTGTGACAATACTTATGACCTGACTGTGTATATATATAAGTATATAGATTAACCATAAATAAACAAAGAATATATTTTTATCATTTCACGTGGCATCGTTGATAGCTTTTATAGCGCAGTGAGCGAGTAGTCAGCTGTGACGCTAGAGTCGGGAGTTCGATTTCTGCGCTGAGACAGATATTTGTATAATCTACAAATATTTGAGACTCAAAGTATCTCCTAGTTCCTGATACTATAATACTAGCCCTGTATTAAACATTGTTCCATTCCTGCTTAGATCTTAGGCCACCATACTGGCCTAATTGCATACACGAGAATTGTCATATGAATTTCGAAGGTATGTGAAGTCTACCAACCCGCATTAGGCCAGAGTGTTGGACTAAGGACTACCCCCTCTCATTAGTAGAGGAGGCCCGTGCCCAGCAGTGGGACAATGATTAATATAAATATATTCTTATTATTTTGATAATAGTAGGTAGTTGATAAAAAATTTCGAGCTTACCATTGACTAATCGCTGCTCTCCGTTTAGTGTCCAGTATACTCCAGGGTTTGGGAATGCTTCAGCGGTGCATTGGAGAGTAACGGAACCTCCGGATGGAGCTCTGATGGCCACTCGACCCGCCCACACAGATGGCGCAACTGTTTAAATGATTGTATTACATACATACGCACTCACGCCTGTAATCGCTGATGGAGTAGGTAGAGGTGTAACCAGTACCTACACCCAGTTTATTACGGTCTCATAATGTGATAGTGGGCGAGCCTATCGACATACCGGACACAATTCAAGACTCCGGGCTGATATTGAGTATTTCAAGAAAAACCCAATATCACTTTTACGCGACCCGGGGATCGAACATGAGGCCTCAGCACAGCAGTTGTACCGCGTACGCAATTACAACTGCGCCAACGAGGCTGTATATAGGCAAAAACAAAATATCATCCGTTTTTAATAACCCTAGTTAATTGAAATAAAACTTATTTTACGGACTCTATCGCGTAATAGTTAAAAAAATTAAACAAACCGCTATAGAATCCGCAAATTTCAATGTATAATATTCGCGTAAACATATGAAACCATTATGTAAATCCTAGTTAATAAAGAAAAATGTTATTTTGTCTCAAACTGATCTATACATACCATTCGTTTGATCTTAAAATAGCACGTATTCTATCAACTTTTTGGGCTCTTCGGTATTTTTGATAAGCTTTTAAGATGTCAGACAAGTCTTTTATCCTAAATGAATCTCAAAGTAGTTTGTGAATAGCAAAGACTACTTGTTTTCATCAAAGCCTATCTAATTACAGCTGATCGCGAATGAACGACGCTTTTGCTACAAGATTATAATGGAAACTGGAAAATATAAGATAAAACTTGTGTTTGAGATTAATTAAAACTTACAACGTGGTTTACTTGTTTACAGAAGTAATTTAGAAATATAATAAATAAATAGATCCAACAGTCACACATATAAGTCTGACCCCACAATAGGGTCTACAGACCCACAACACCCTGACCCGAAACAAATATCTATCTGTCACACAAACATTTGTCTCGGTGCGGGAATCGAACCCACGGCCCCTCGTTTCACAGGAAACTCGCCCGCTGCGCCACGGAGGCTATAATAAAATAAAATTAACTAACTAAGACTATAATCTTAAATATTCACATTGACTCAATATTATTTTATCCTAGAACTAAGAAATTACAGTACACCTAATGGTAAGTACTCGTATTCAGTCGAAATGCATTGTTAATCAAGGTAAGGTCGCAAAAATGGTAAAAATTACGACGTTCCAAATAATTCCAGAAAATCGAATATTGTTTCGTTCTAAATATTTTCATCACGTTAGTTCTTTAAAGATATTATTTAATTATAAAATAAAATAAAAAAGCCTTTTATTTCTTGCAATTGTTAGATTACATACTATTGTTAGATTTATTTTTAGTTATACATAAGTTACAGTTTTTATTATTATTTATAATTTTTAATTAGCAAGAACCCGTCTGTAGGTGAAGGCCTCCTCCAAAGAACACCACTTATCTCTATCTCGGGCATCCTGCATCCAGTGTGGACCAGCTATCTTGGTTATCTCGTCTTCCCATCTCATGAGGGGTCTCCCTTTACCTCGTTTCCCTTTTGGGCCTTTCCAAGATGTCACTCGCTTAGTCCATCTATCGTCTTGCAGTCGTGCTACTATTTAATTAAAAAAATCTAAATAAGGTAGTAACGGTATTTAAATGGTCATAAAATAACTATTTCTATTCACGTGGCCTGTCTAAAAGAAATGTACGGACATTTAAAAAAATAGTCTAGCTACATTTAAATAAAGCTGCATCTCGAGCGCCTAACAAAAGCTTAAGCTTTTTTTGAACAAGACGATTAGAGTTAAAATTGAGACGTGCTATGATACAAGAGACATTACTTGACAGTTGGCAGTAGTAAGCGAACGTGTCTCACTGAATGTACACCGGCTGATTCCAGATTATCTGGAACGGGGCTCTATGGTGGATATATTTTTCTTTCTATGCATGCGGTGATGGCTTTTCGTTGTTAGCTAGACAGATTGTACAAATCAGACTGCCTCGCTGGCGCAGTTGTAATTGCGCATGCGTTACGACTGCTGTGCCGAGGTCTCGGGTTCGAGCACTAGGTCGGGTAAAGTGATAAAGTGATATTGTGTTTTTCTATCTAGAAATTCTCAGTATTAGTCCGGAGTCTGGAATTGGTACCCGGTACGGCGATAGGCTCACCTCCTATCACATTATGGGATTGAAATAAATTCAGCGAAAAGTGGGCGTACTGGTTACACCTCTGCCTACCCTTTCGGAGATTACAGGCGTAAGTGTGTATATGTACAAATCACTGAAATGCAAAAATTACTTACTGATAAAAAAAATAAGAAATTTGGAAACTTACACATGACATTAATTTGGATTCTCTTGCTGACTGAAGGTGGAACTCCATTTGTAGCTATACACAGGTACGCCCCTGATGATGCACGTTCCACTCCAGTCAGGTTCAACCAGAGTCCAGTCCATTTTGATACTGAAAAAAAAGACTCTTGAAATTCCGATATTACAACCGAAGTAAATGTTCTGGCATTATATGTAAACAAATTATTTTCATTGAATTACATCTATAAGGGTCTTACAACCAACTGTCATATTTACACCAATGCCCAGCTCAGGATAACCAGATAATCGGCTATGGAACGACAGGCCATGGGTTCGATTCCTAAACCGAGAAAAATGCTTGTGTAACCTACAAATATTTGTTTTGGATTTGGGTTTTATGGAATCGTAAAGTATCCGTTGTACTGGTTTTCCCACCAGGATCTGTACCAGCCTGAGATCCAATTATATTCAATTGAATCGGAACTCAAAAGACCGACTGCCAGACCTCAGACACTGTGGGCTCTTTTTGCATAGAGTTGACAACTTATAAAATTGAAAATCTATATGGAGAGTAGAAACATTGCATTATACTTTCGTGACGACATACAACTCAGTCCGCCCCGTGACCATGAAGGCTGTAAAGCCTTCAAAACATCGGGCTAAAAAAGTAAAATAAACCGCGATAAAATCCGTAAAATTAATATCAATTTATAATATTCGCGTACACATAAGAAACCATTATGACTATTTAATGTAATTAAAGTATCTGATTGTTATAAAACAGAAATAAAACTTATCTACTCTTTCAGATATTGATTTATTTAATGAAAAATCTCACCGAGTTCTCTATATCGGGGCTTTATCTAGTCAACAATTTGATTCAATAGAGACATTTCTCCGCGCTATTTCCAAGGTAAACAGAGTTTGTTTTCACTGCTCCTATTGCAGAAATGAATTGAAAGTGAAGTTTGAATTTATTTCAGAAGGTTATAATTTATTTTAGTTTTATTGTGCACGAAATAAGAAATGGGAAAATAATAATGATAACAATTTATTTTTATTTTCATGATGGACACCAAGCTTACAAGAAAAAATATTGTTTTTATTTATAGTTATTTAGTGAGAACTCTCCCATTGTGACATGTCACGACGAGTCTATTAGCATTTTTTTTATGACGATTATATTTGGATTAACTGTTATAGAGTGCAGTTTAATAAATTTGCCATGCCAACATTAAAAAGCAAATTCAAATTTCCAAAAATGTAAATGGATATAGAATCCAAGATAAATCTAAAAGAAATAAGGCTTTATACGTCGCATTCGGCAAACGTTTTTCCGAGAAATGAGGAAGTCTAATCTTTGATGTATTAGCAAAAATGTGCATAAAAGTAGAAATTGGTTTCGATTTAATGGATGTTACATTTATAAAGCAGTTTTAAAACTTTAAATTCAATTTGAGATTTAGATGTGTAGTAATACACCATACTAAACAGTCCTGACCCACACTAAGATATGAATCTTGTGTTGTGGGTATTATGAACTACGAGAGACTTTCTGTCTCACAACACCCAGACCCGAAACAAATATATGTCGATCACAAAAAAAATGTCTTGGTGTAGCGATCGAAGCTGTGGCTAGTCGTTTAAAAGCTACCTAATCACCTACTGCGCCACAGAGGCTTTCATAATGGTAATAAATAAGTAACTGCCTTAAACAAGTTCCTACATTAACAAAAAATTAGACTGCGTTACATAAACATATACACTCACACCTGTAATCCCCGAAGGGGTGGGCAGAGGTGTAACTAGTACACCCACTTTTCGCCAAATGTCGGTCCCATGATGTGATAGGGGGCGAGCCTATCGCCATACCGGGCACAGATTCCAGACTCCGGGCTAATACGGAATTTCTGGATAGAAAAACCCAACATCACTTTACCCGACCCGGGGATCGAACCCGAGACCTCAACATAGCAGTCGTAAACGCATGCGCAATTACAACTGCTAGACTGCGTTAGTTTTATAATATATTTTATCTATGGATGTTTATCTGAACTAAATAAAGATTATTATTATTACGGTTCCATTAACATTTTGAAGAGATAATCAAGCAACCATAATGCATACAATCGTAGCTTACAATGAAGCTTCCTGAAAATTACTGCCGTGCAAATGTATGCCCATGAGGCACAAAGACTAACATACAGATCCGAATAATAGAGTTTAAGTAAAACAACATAAAAGAACAATAACATAAAAGCAGAATTTTGCACATTTCCCCTCTAATTTGGAAAGCAATCACATTTATATAATGGAGGTGTGGAATAACCTTTATCTGCTGCTCGCACTACCACCGCGCGCTCATTACAAGTAACAACCATAGCAAAAACTGTCACACCCCAGCACACAAGTTTCCAACCACGACAACTAAATGTGGGTACACAAAGGAGAAACTTTGTGGTTATGAATACGAACTCGTATTTGCACTGTGTACTCAACTTTGCAGAATTGCATGGAATCGTTTCTAAGTCTTTGCGTATTGGAAACTTCTTTTGAGAATGAATGGTTGTTGTGAAACTCTTGGTTTGAGACTTCGATGCCCATTATAAGACACTGTTTTTGTAAGCCTCTTGAAATGTTTTGTAAAATAATATTTGTTTGATGTATTTGTGGTCTTGAAACCATCGACTGTATTAAATCAATATCGAATTAAATATGTTGTAAATCGGATTATTTAATCATGATATTACATGATCATGACATAGATCTGATAAAGAAAAATAAAATTCTACTAACAATACAAAATTAGAGCACCAATAACTTCTATAATATATACAAATCCCTACCAGTATACATCTAGAAAGCAATCGGATACCAACAAGGTAATTACTTTCCTCAAATGAAACGGACAGTTACCCCTATTAACAGATCAAGGGATCGTATCGATGGGATTGTGAGGGTTTAGCTATCTCGACGTTCGTTACGAAGGAAACATAAACCTTGTATTGATGAAACTGTGACGGCTTTTACGGAACGGATATCATTAGATTTTTTCGATGCTGATTGGTTGTGGTCGTATCATTAAGTCATTAATTATCATAGTCTTCCACAAAAAATGGGATAATTACCTACATTATTTTATCATTTTTGAAGATAAATTCTGCTAATATTACATCAACTGAATGCATTTAATATTTCAAAATCCTTAATATTTTCTTTGATTAATTTTATTATAATTTTCAAGCATTCCCACAGATTTGCTGAGGGTTACACTACTTGGTGTCGAAAAATGCGTGCCATTGGTGAGCTACCAGGAGTAACAGTTGCATGTTCTTGAGCAGGAAAATCTTATAACAAATTTTAAGAAAATATATAAACGAGGACATCTCACCCAAGGTCTGATTATCAATTTTGAAATGCCTGGAGTCCTCCCTCCTCCACGCTATGTTAGGCGGTGGAGTGCCTGTTGCCATGCAGCGCAGAGCAGCATCGTCTCCTTCTTTAATCAACACTTCACTGCTGCTCGTTTCGTCGTCAATATCAGGTGGCACTGTAGAAAATATTCGAAACTAAATATTCAAAATCGACTGCTAAATGACGTCACCAGTTTTGTATATTGGGTGTTAAGGGTTAAAATGGAGGCAGCGATAGCTTAGTCGGATGTAAACGACAAAAGTCTCGTGCCCAGCAGTGGGACAGTATTTAATATAAGGCTAGTATTATGGTGAAAATGAGCAACCGAGTAAAAATACAAACTAAGCCACATTGAAGAACAAACTTGAAAATATCACCGGCACTGATTACATATTCTGAAATATAATATTCAACTGTAGATATCTATAGTAAACACCGTGAGTGGCATATCATTTTATATTCAGAGCGAACTGCTGTAAGTGCCAAAACTCAACTTTGCGGTAAAGTAGATTTACTAAGTTTGTGGAACTTTAGTTTGGATAACGATTTGTGCTGTCAGCTTTATCAATTAGAAAGTTTGGACTGCTTAAATGTTTGATGTTTGGAAATTATTTCAATTTTATCAATTTCCTTATTTCACTTAATCTGTAATGAGGACTTTGATTTCAATTACGGTTAAAATGCTTTCCAAGAATAGTTACATTCTGGAATTATAGTTTTTAATCCATTTATTGGGCTAGTAGCAGCATTTTTAGGTTTAAAACTGTGAGTTCAAGTGACGTGCAGATTTTGAGTAAGACATTTTACAAAAAAAATAATCATATATATTAAATAATAATTGCATACAAGATAATAAAAAACTGTTGCTAATGACAAGATTCCGAATATTAATAGCTAGCTGTTGCTCGCGGCTCCGCTCGCGTGGTGGTTATTTTCGGGAGCAGAAGTATACAATCCAAGGACTTGTCCTGATCGTCCTGACTTTCAGGTGTTGTGCCTGAAGCTTGAGATTGCATTTAAATAATCCATACTAATACTATAAATGCGAAAGTAACTCTGTTTGTTTGTTTGTTTGTTACCTCTTCACGACTAAACGGCTGAACGGATTGTAATGAAATTTGGTAAGGGAACATATCCTGGAGAAGGACATAGGCTATATTTTTTCTCAAAAAACAACCTTGAAAGGGGTCAAATAGGAGGTCCAAATTTGTATGGGAAATCCATAATTCCTCAACTTAGGGGTCTGTAAATTCATATTTAGGCTTTTGGTAGGAAATAAAGAAATACGTGTTTCACATTTTTACACGAAGTTAAATAGTGAGAGAGTGAGAGTGAGAGAGTGAGAGAGTGAGAGAGTGTGAGAGTGAGAGAGTGAGAGTGAGAGAGTGAGAGAGTGAGAGAGTGTGAGAGTGAGAGAGTGAGAGAGTGAGAGAGTGAGAGAGTGAGAGAGTGAGAGAGTGAGAGAGTGAGAGAGTGAGAGAGTGAGAGAGTGAGAGAGTGAGAGTGTGAGAGAGTGAGAGAGTGAGAGAGTGAGAGAGTGAGAGAGTGAGAGAGTGAGAGAGTGAGAGAGTGAGAGAGTGAGAGAGTGAGAGAGTGAGAGAGTGAGAGAGTGAGCGAGTGAGAGAGTGAGAGAGTGAGAGAGTGAGAGAGTGAGAGAGTGAGAGAGTGAGAGAGTGAGAGAGTGAGAGAGTGAGAGAGTGAGAGAGTGAGAGAGTGAGAGAGTGAGTGAGAGAGTGTGAGAGTGAGAGAGTGAGTGAGAGAGTGAGAGAGTGAGAGAGTGAGTGAGTGAGTGAGAGAGTGAGAGAGTGAGAGAGTGAGAGAGTGAGAGAGTGAGAGAGTGAGAGAGTGAGAGAGTGAGAGAGTGAGAGAGTGAGAGAGTGAGAGAGTGAGAGAGTGAGAGAGTGAGAGAGTGAGAGAGTGAGAGAGTGAGTGAGTGAGTGAGAGAGTGAGAGAGTGAGAGAGTGAGAGAGTGAGAGAGTGAGAGAGTGAGAGAGTGAGAGAGTGAGAGAGTGAGAGAGTGAGAGAGTGAGAGAGTGAGAGAGTGAGAGAGTGAGAGAGTGAGAGAGTGAGAGAGTGAGAGAGTGAGAGAGTGAGAGAGAGAGTGAGAGAGTGAGAGAGTGAGAGAGTGAGAGAGTGAGAGAGTGAGAGAGTGAGAGAGTGAGAGAGTGAGAGAGTGAGAGAGTGAGAGAGTGAGAGAGTGAGAGAGTGAGAGAGTGAGAGAGTGAGAGAGTGAGAGAGTGAGAGAGTGAGAGAGTGAGAGAGTGAGAGAGTGAGAGAGTGAGAGAGTGAGAGAGTGAGAGAGTGAGAAAGTGAGAGTGAGTCAGTCCGTCAGTCCGTTTGTTTGTTTGTTACCTTTTTACGACTAAACGGCTGACAGGATAGTGATTAAATTTGGCAAGGAGATAGATTATATTCTGTAGAAGAACATAGGCTATCTTTTTTCTCAAAACACAACTTTGAAAAGGGTCAAATAAGAGTTCAATATTTGTATGGGAAATCTATCATTCCTCAAGTTAGGGATCTGAAAATTCATATTAAGGCTTTAGGTAGGAAATAGAGAAATACGTGTTTCAACGTATTTGAAAAATCATCCCTGAAAGGGGCAAAGTGAGGTTAAACTTATGAGGTATTCTTTAGATGCAATCTCAAGATTCAGGCACAACAACTGAGAGGCTGGATAATCGCTACAGGTGCCTCAGTGCAGAGGACAAATCCTTGGATTATATTTCTGCTCCCGAAAATAACCTCCACGCGGGCGGAGCCGCGAGCAACAGCTAGTACCTCATAAGTTAATCCCTCACTTCGTTCCTTTTAAGGGTGATTTGGTAAAAACGTTGAAACACGTGTTTCTTTATTCCTTACCAAAAGCCTAAATATGATTTTTCAGATCCCTAAGTTGAGTTATTACGGATTGCCCATATACAAACACAAATACAAAATTTCAACGCATATTTCATCCCCTTTAAGATAATTTTTTGAGACAAAAGACAACCTATGTCCTGCCCCAGGATATAATCTATCCCTCTGCTGAATTTCATAAGGATTCGTTTACCCGTTTAGTCATGAAAAGGTAACAAACAAACAAAAAAAAAAAACTGCAGATATAATTTAAAACTGTTATATCTCCTAAGATATTCATTGAAATCAAATGTCGTACGGACAACTTTGTTCAAAATTAAATACTTGTGATGAATAAAGTATTTATTTGAATAAGGATTAATACCATGTTTACAAAAAACCCTTCCCAAATAATGCATTGTTTCAGAACAAATTCGATAACCATTAAAAAGGTTATAGTGAGCCATCACTATGACTGAAAAAGATAGACATATGCTATCGCGGACTTTTTTTTTAGAACTTTTTAAGAGCAACAATTTCGTCATACATGATGGTTACGTAAATTTAACCGTTTACGCAGCGCACGCAACGGAAGCTCTCAAAAGGAATAAATTTTCCCCGTTTTTGCAACATTTTTCATTGCTGCTCCTCTCTATTGGTAATAGCGTGATGTTATATAGCTTATAGCGCTCATTGATAAATGGGCTATCAAACACTAAAAAAATTTTTCAATTCGAACCAGTAGTTCCTGAAATTAGCGCTTTCAAATAAACACACAAACAAACAAACAAACAAACAAACTCTTCAGCTTTATATATAAGTATAGATAAGATATACTTATTCTACGTTCCATTAAAGACGGGTATTTTTACCAGGTATAATAGTAAATTTTCGTATAAATAAATGAATGTTTGCCCTCATTGAAGTATTCCTTGTTGAGAATTTTATTATGTGTGACTGTTGGGTGTATTTATTCATTATTATTTATATACACTGAAATCATACTGTGATGTACTTAACTATTACTTTTTTATTTAAAATCATTTTTTGTAAATATCTTATTTACAACGTAAAGCTCATTTTATTTAACAACGGGTTTTGCTTCTTATTGCATTTAAAAAACTTCTCATTATCTGGATTTATGTTTTAATTTAGTTTTTTTAACTGTTTACGAAAAGTGACTATTGGTACATGTTGTCCAAACAATAGTCAATGAGTTGATTCCAAGCCGTCTAATACTCAAAAGCTGCTGCAAGATTCGTTATTATATCACAATCTAAAACAAGTTATCATTTGTCATGAAACTAGAAGTGTGGAATAATCAAAGTCATATTTCTACAATAACAAGGACTCGACCATTTATCATTTTTGTATTCCTTAGCGAATTCAGCAATGATTTATTACTTTATTTATTTATGACAATACCATTATTTTACCAGGTGATAGATTCTATAACGACAATGTGAATGCATCCATACTAATACTATAAATGCGAAAGTAACTCTGTTTGTTTGTTTGTTACCTCTTCACGACTAAACGGCTGAGCGGATGGTAATTAAATTTGGTAAGGGAATAGATTATATCCTGGAGAAGGACATAGGCTATCTAGTTTCTCAAAAAACAACCTTGAAAGGGGTCAAATAGGAGTTCAAAATTTGTATGGGAAATCCATAATTTTTCGACATAGAGATCTGTAAATTCATATTTAGGCTTTTGGTAGGAAATAAAGAAATACGTGTATCAACGTTTTTGAAAGATCATCCCTAAAAGGGGCAAAGTCAGGTATTCTTTAGATGCAATCTCAAGATTCAGGCACAACACCCGAGAGGCTGGACAATCGCTACAGGTGCCTCAGTGCAGAAGACAACTCCTTGTATACTTCTGCTCCCGAATATGACCTCCACGCAGGCGGAGCCGCGAGCAACAGCTAGTTGTGTTATATAGAGGAATTAGAGTGTGGTAAGACGCGTTGCATAGGAATGCAAGGATGAATAGGAAGAAAATGGATTAAATTTTTCTAACGCAGATATACACAAATAGTGATGGGAAAAATAAAAATAAATTTTTAGTTTTCGACAAAAGCGCCACCTATCCGATCCACAGCTATCCTATTTTTCAAGCCGGAACCAACCATGTACCTAGTCAGGTCATAAATTCTGTCACATGTTTAATATAAAATAATTGAAACAAGTTTATTGATTATGTAACCATTTATATACCAAAATGAACTTAACAAAACATAGATTCTTATGACACTAAAGTTTATTCAAAATGACCTCCATGATTTTGAATACAGGCCTTCAATCTGCGCGGTCAGTTGTCTATCGCAGCACGAACGAGGTCCATGTCAATATCGGCGGCTGCCTTAATCAAGGATGTCTTGAGTGACTCCAAATTGGGATGAGGCTTTGAGCACGCCTTTTCCTCCAAGTGTTGCCATATCTTGTATTCTAACGGATTCAAATCTGGACTGGAGGAGGGCCAGTCTTCGTGCCGGATGAAGTCGATTTCACGCGCCGCCAGCCAGTCTTGTGTGCTCTTCGCTCTATGAGCTGGCGCCGAATCTTGTTGGAATACCCAGTGCCTGTTATTGAACATGGTATGAGAAACAGGTTCCACAAGGTTCGTCAGGACTGTATTTTGATACACAACTGCATTCGTTTTTACACCTTTCTCACAAAAATGTACCTCTGTTAAGCCCCAATAAGAAACTCCCAAACATACCGTGAGCGAGGATGTAAAATGACCTCGTTGGACACGCGGAATACGGTTGCTCGCTTCTTCACTACTGTGTGCGTACACCTTATCATTTTGTTTGTTGTAGCTCTCTTCTACGTTAAAAATTTTTTCATCTGAAAAAAGAATTTCCCGATATTTTTTTCCCGCGTACCGCTTCAACAAAGCGCGGCATCTCTTCAGTCTCAGGTCCATTAGACGAGCATTCAAATGATGTCCTGTTTTTCTTCGATATGCCCGAAGCCCTAAGTCTTCATTTAATACCCTTTTCACCGTGGTTCTGCTTAACCCCATCTGAAGGGCCAACAGTTTCTGCTTACGTTTGGGATTTCTTTGAATTCGCACCTTCACAGCTTTTATCACTGCTGGAGTACCGAGACTAACAGACCGAGGGCGACCACTTCTTGACCTGTCATCTACACTAGAGTCTTCATTGTATCGTTTGATGGTACGATAAACGAATCTTTTGGTTATATTAAAATTTTTCAGTATGTCAAAAATTTGAATTGGCGCGTAACCGCAACGATGCAACGCAATTACTGCAACACGGTCTTCTTTAAGCGTCCACTCCATATTTAAAAATGAGTAAAATTCTAAAAAGTATACATTTTTATTTTTATTAACAATTTGAAATTTGAATTTAATAAACTTTTTTGTGGCCAGCATTCTAAAATAAAAGTTTTTACTGTGTGACAATACTTATGACCTGACTAGGTATATTCACAAAATTTCATTGTTATCGATGAGGCGGTTTGGAGTTAAGCGCGAACCAACATTGCGACACGGGAATTTTATATATTAAAATTTTACTAATACGCTTATTAATAATACGCTTGAGATAAAAATCAATAAATTCAATATAACTTTTGTTTCCCTTCACTCCTGCTATTTATCCCATTTTACGCAAAATAGGAAAAAAAAAATTACTTCTGATATTTAGTTATATTAATTATTGATATCTGTTTATTGAGACATTCGCTTGACACAATCACGTGAGAAGAAAAAAAACTACATATTATAAAATGACAATATAATCCATAAAAAAATTATGATTTTATTCACAACTAGCTGTTGCTCGCGGCTCCACCCGCGTGGAGGTTATTTTCGGGAGCAGAAGTATACAATCCAAGGAGTTATTTTTTCTTGCAATTAAAATAGCCTGGTGTTTCTGTACCTATTTCTATAATTCTTTTTTTATTAAATTAAATAGGTAATAATGTTAACATTTATTAATTAGGGATGATTGAGAGTGTTATAAACGAAGATTAGACAAATATAATCAGAAATCTCCGAACTGCTAAGCTATCGGGAGTTACACGTGTTATTATGAGTCAACCATAAAATATAGACATTTGCTGTCGTGGATTTTTTTTTATATAATTTTAAGGAGAACATTTCCGTCATACATGATTTCTGTGTAGCTTTAACTATTAAGGCTGCACACACGACGGAAGCTTAAAAAATTGAGTAAGTTCTCCTGTTTTCCCAACATTTCCCTTCACTGCTCTGCTCCTATTGATCGTAGCGTGATGAAAAGTATACTATAACCTGCCCAGGAGTATGAAGAACAATTGTACCAAGTTTTGTTGAAATCCGTCGAGTAGTTTTTGTTTCTATAACGAACATACAGACAGACAGACAGACAGACAGACAGACAGACAGACAAAAATATTACTGATTGCATTTTTGGCGTCAGTATCGATCACTAATCACCCGCTGATAGTTATTTTGGAAATATATTTCATGTACAGAATTGACCTCTCTACAGATTTATTATAAGTATAGATTATTCAGTCTACTGCCGTATAGCAACAATCATCATCTACCTGCCCTTATCCCACACTAAGTGGGGTCGGCACAATTGGTTTTAACTCTCCACGGAGCCCTATCATGCGTCAAATCTGCATTCACTCCTTTCACGCGCATGTCCTCATTCACGCAATCCATCCACCTCTTTTTGGGTCTCCCACGACTCTTTCGTCCATCCACATTCATATTGACAACTAGTCTTGTTACATTCATCCCTCCTCATCACGTGCCCAAACCAAGCTATAGCAATGTGCCGTATAGCAACAATACTTGGCTGCATTATATTCCTAAACCCTATGACAAATTCTAAACGAATAAGATATTTAACTAACCAACATATTATTTCAATACTTTTTTTTTTTTTTTAGTGCCTCGATAGGCAAACGAGCAGACGGGCCACCTGATGGTAAGTAGTCACCGCCGCCCATAGACTTCTGCAATACCAGGGCACAGCAAAGCCGCTGCTTACCGTTCCCTATACCTATACTTACCTACAACCTGCAGAAGATGTGTCTGACTCATCATAGGCTCCGTATTGACCTGACACATATACCGTCCTCCGTCAGCCGGGTCGATCTCTTTCAACCCCAGGGTCCAGGCACCGTCTCCGTGGCTGATACTGATGCGGTGGTTCTTGGTAATCACATGACCGGCGATCGTGAGGATTGTCTGCGTATCAACGCGAAGCCACGCGACCTGAACAATGATAAAGGTCAAAATTAAAAGAATATTATGTATGCGTATGTGCATCATACTTCATTAATTTTATCTCTATGTTTTATTTGGTTTCGCAATATACTGGCCCTTTATTTTGTCGCGGGGAAAGTTTTTTATTACTGCCGACTGCTCCGGGGGGAAGCGGAATGAGAATAAAACGGTTATGATTGACTAGCCGGTCTTACGACCCAGCATCTCCCTCGCCCGAATGAAGGCTATGCGGCAGCCGCTGGGTCGAGTTCCTACCCCCTATATTGGCCTAGTCTAATTTGCGAACCTCTGGATATTTCTGGATTTTTAAGCTAACTGACATTTCCGGAGTCATAAAATCTCTAATGAAACAAACTATCATACATATACACTTACGCCTGTAATCCCCGAAGGGGTAGGCAAAGGTATAACCAGTACACCCACTTCTCGTCGATTTTATTATGGTCCCATAATGTGATAGGGGGCGATATCGCTATACCGGGCTTACTTCCAGACTCTGGGCTGATACTGAGTATTTCTAAACCCAATATCACTATCTACAAAACATTTTCAATTTATTCTCAAACATTGCCAGCTTCATTTTCGTCGTCTATAATAAAAAAATCTTGAAGGAAACAAACTTATGGTAATATTTTAGCAAACTTTCCAAGATCCAATCAACACCTCGGAATATTTGCCCAAGAGCTGATTTTTACTATTTCTCCGGCGGAGTGGTTGGAACAAACTCATTCAGTACACAGCGGGTGCAAAATTGGACGCAAATCGGGTTCCGTGAGATCAACTCTTAAAACTCAACGTGATTGGGGCGGGCGTAATTAAATGATTAAATAAGTAAATTCGTGCTAAACTGTTGTGAAATTCAAAGTAATACAATTGTAATTTGCCGAATCAGCTCGTCGCGAATTAGATTTAGATTTATTGTTTTCAAACTGTTTTGAGTTTCCTCAATTTTGGTTTAGTTTGTAATTAATTCTCTGTATCACGTAAAATTTTTCATTTTTGTGTCTTAATCTATAATTTACATATTCTTCTTTTAATTAGATTCTTTAGAATTTTAGAATATTTATGATTCTACTAGCTGTTGCTCGCGGCTCCGCCCGCGTGGAGGTCATGTTTGGGAGAAAAAGTATACAATACAAAATACCAATATTCATTTAACTTCAAAAATGAAGGATTGTCATACAAACTTTCTTACCCTATTTAACCCCCTTAGGGGTGGAATTTCCAAAAACCCTGAAATATGTGGTATTAATTTTTAACTGTAAGGCCAAATACCAAATTTATTGCGTTTAACTGCTAAAATGACAGATTTTCATACAAACTATCATCCCCTATTTTTCCCCCTTAGGGGTGGTATTTCCAAAAACCCTTCCTTAGTGGATGCCTACGTCATAAAAGGTACCTACTGTCAAAATTTCAAGTCTCTAACCCCAGCCGTTTTGGCTGTGCGTTGATCGATCAGTCAGTCAGTCAGTCAGTCAGTCAGTCAGCTTCTTCTTTTATATATACAGATTACCTTTACTCTAATATCACTTTTGGCTATATTTTTTTTAACCGACTTCAAAAAAAGAGGAGGTTCTCAATTCGATGTGTCTTTTTTTATGTTTGTTACCTCAGAACTCCGCCATATATTGACCGATTTGGAAAATTATTCTTTTATTACAGAGAATATGCCTCCAGATTGGTCCCATAGAATTTTTATCAAAATCGGTTGAGTAGTTTGGTTTTAAAACTAAAATAACTTGAAAAAATATGTTGTCAGAATATACGAAACTGCGATTTTTTTTGTGACTTCTTCAGTGGTGTTTTCTTTTGGTACTCTATCCAACGTATTTTATATTTGTACCACTAAAAAGCAAAAAATAAATTATTACTTTTTAAATAAAAATGAAACCGCCTTCAAAAACCCAGACACAACTAAAAAGCAAACAATAATTGGTTAAAACATCAATTCATTACATACAATTTAAATCAATTATTTGGAGTCGTATGTTTGTCGGACTGTGCTATATACATAAAAAAAAGATGAAAGTCTCGGACTGGGGTCGACTAAACTTAGTCCAATTCAACCCCAAAAAGACACAAGTCTGCGCGTTAACCGCTAAAAAGTCACCATTTGTCGTAACTCCTCATTTAGAGAACACTCCCCTGTCTGTCAAACTCAATATCGGAATACTTGGCGTCGACATTTCGAGCAACGTCCAGTTCCGCGGTCAATTGGAAGGAAAGGCCAAATTGGCCTCAAAGAAGCTTGGTGTGCTCAGTAAGGCGAGACGGTACTTCACGTCGGGTCAACGCCTAAATCTCTATAAGGCGCAAATTCGGCCCCACATGGAGTACTGTTCTCATCTCTGGGCGGGAGCCCCCCAGTACCAGCTACTTCCATTTGACCGCATTCAACGTAGGGCAGCTCGGGTTATCGACGATCAAGCTCTTTCCGATCGGCTTGATCCATTGGCTCTGCGTAGAGATGTTGGATCACTCTGCATCTTCTACCGCATTTATCATGGGGAATGTTCCGAGGAATTGTTTGGATTGATCCCGGCCGCTGAATTTCACCATCGGACATCGCGCCAAAATATAAAATTCCATCCGCACCATCTCGATGTCCAGCGTTCCACAACAGCGCGATTTTTACGGTATTTTCTGCCACGCACAACCACTCTGTGGAACCAGCTGTCGCCGGCGGTCTTTCCGAACCGTTACGACCTGGGAACCTTCAAGAAGAGAGCATATTCTTTCCTGAAAGGCCGGCAACGCCTTTGGTGTTGCAGATGTTCATGGGCGGCGGTGATCACTTTCCATCAGGTGAGCCTCCTGCCCGTTTGCCCCCTTTTTCCATAAAAAAAAAATGTCTTATATAGCAAACAACCCACTAAATAAAGGCCCGAGATTGTTATCAATGGTATCTTATTTCTCCCAATTAAGTTGCTCTAATTCATGTGACAGTGTGATTTTGGTTGGCATTGTTTTATTGTTAGTCTCTATTAAAAGAGTATGGATCATTAGAAGAAAAACAGAATTTGCTAAATATATTAATATTCGCAAAGTAGATTATCTACTAATATTATAAATGAGAATGTTTGGATGGATGGATGTTTGTTACTCACTCACGCTACAACGGCTGGACGGATCTGGTTGAAATTTGGCACAGAGATAGATTATTATAGTTTCTAATAGAGGCTACTATTTATCCCGTAAAAATGTACAGTTCCCGTGGGATAGTTTAGTTTTTCACAGAGCAAGAAATGTACATAGTTTTTTGCACAGTTTAGGGATCAGAAAATGACATAGGCCCCTTTTTTCCCGGAAAAATGCACGCTTCCTATACGATAGCCAAATATAGAAAGGTGTAATAGCTTAAGATGTCTACATGGTTTGTATACCTTTTCTTTTATAAATAACCTTCATGCGGGCGGCACCGCGGGCAATATCTAGTTGTTAAATATGGCACCAAACGTCTCTACTTATTTTACTTTCCGAGCAGGGCCACGACTTCGCTGTCTTTTTCAGTGTTCATAACTAACGAGGAATTATTACCAGTGAACCCATTTGTTTACATTCTGCTAAAAATATGAAAATGAGGTTGAATATTTAACGCCTCGTACCGTGTTTATTGATACGATAATCAAATATGCTATAAGCTAATAAACCTTTATGTGGTGCTGGTGGTAGGATATTCATATCCGCCCGGATAGCGTCCACCGTACACAGGGTGAAAACCCGCCATAGTGGCACACGCAAGTGTGTCGCGTTCCGGGATCAGCCAGTGTACATCCGGTTTTTGTCGGAGTTCTAGAGCTGGAGTACGATGATTGGCCGTGGCGTAGTGTGAAGAAGCAGGCCGGCATGATTGTGTTGAGTAGCGGGGGACAGAGATTGTCTCTCGCTACTCGAAACTCTAATTGGACCGCACTGCGCTTACCATCAGGTGCAGTGTCGTCACTTTGCCGTGCCGGTATAAAAAAAACCTTTTTGTCCCGCGTCGTATTACTACCACATGTGTGCTCCAACCACCATCGAGAACTAATCTAAAACAATTTTCTGCCGCGTCTAGAATGTGTCGTAATTATAATTTCCTCGATGAATCCGTAGACATTTTCGGTGAATCATTTCACAAATTTAAAAGGGATGTTGCTAAGTTGTTGTGAGACCAGTCTTAGTCCTAATTATACCAATAACAGTGATCACGATGTACTACGTATTATCATTTCTAATTTCTTTGTATAAAAAAAATTATACCTCTGTTTAATTTTTGTAGTTACCAATTGCTTGCTGTCATTGTGTCTCTTGTGTTTTCGTATATGTTGTATAATAAAGTCTTTACTCCATTGCTTTATTTTGAATGCCAAATGTATATTATTGATTTTTTTATCACTAATGGTGCATGTTATGACTGCTTTAAACAGGTGTTACAAATGTTTTCGATGTTCCTTTTTGTGTTATAGTTTTAATTTTATTTGCAACAACTACTGGCTGTCATAAATATATAAATAAAAAAAAATATGTTTTTTTTTATCCTGGCACGGCAAAGTGACCGCACTGTACCTGATGGTAAGCGCAGTGCGGTCCAAATAGAGTACTGAGTAGCGAGAGACGATCTATCCCCGCTACTCAACACACTCATGCGGGCCTGCTTCT
Source organism: Laothoe populi (assembly GCA_905220505.1). NCBI lineage: Eukaryota > Metazoa > Arthropoda > Insecta > Lepidoptera > Sphingidae > Laothoe > Laothoe populi. The sequence goes on along the minus strand of HG992154.1, from coordinate 841,178 downwards.
TCACACTACGCCATGGGCCAGAAGGTGAAGAAGGGGTTGAGGGCCTAGTGTCAGAGTACTAAGAAGGCCGTAAAATGGCCATTGTACCCCAACTCCAGACCCCCGACAACAACCGGATGTACACTGGCTGATCCCGGAACGCGACACACTTACGTGTGCCACTATGGCTGGTTTTTCGCCCTGTGTACGGTGGTCGCTATCCGGGCGGATATGAATATCCTACCACCAGCTAAATATGATGTATCTATAATTAATTTAAATATGTTATTTTTTATGATTCAAGGTATACAAAAAATAGCCGTAAGTATATATTCATTAGTCATGGTATTGCTAAGACATTAGTACTAGCACTCGGCTCTCAAACAGGCACCATATTTCCATGTCGTGATCACAATTAACTAGGAAACTGCACCAATTCACGAAGCCAATATCGTTGGGCGTAGTTTCACATTTATCTTAGTTGTGGATATCTAGGCTTACCGCCGGATCCCATTTATTCGCCGAAATCCTTCGGGCTTGTGTACAATGTACATCAATCGTCGCTGTTGCATTCTAGGCACACTGGCACCACGTCATTCGGTATTGTTTGATGCATATGTACATGTTGCAGAATTATGTTTCCAATGTGGTAATATATTCTGTTTCTGTTTACTCCAATATATGAATAGTTCAGACATTGTTAGCGTATGCTAAATGTTTATTATTAACTTTTAATTTACAATGGTTAACTTTTTGTGGGTAAACACTTTTGGACAAATTATTCACGTTATTTCTTTACTAGCAGTTGCTCGCGGCTCCGCCCGCGTGTAGATCATGTTTAGGAAAAAAAGTATGCAATTCAAAATACCAATTTTAATGCGTTTAACTTAAAAAATGACAAACGACATGGATTTTCATACAAACTTTTATCCCCTAGTTTACCGCCTTAGGGTTAGTATTTCCAAAAACCCTTCCTCAGTGGATGCCTACGTCATAAAAGGTACCTACTGTCTAAATTCCAAGTCTCTAACCCCAGCCGTTAATGCTGTGCGTTGATATTTCAGTCAGTCAGTCAGTTTCTTCTTTTGTATATACAGATTAATAATAATAATCTCTTAATTAGTTCACTGTTTATCAGCGAATTATAATTCCAACTAAAGTGCCTATTTATAAGGCAACCTGGAATTCTTCTGAGATTCATGTTTCTTAGTAGCGATAGCCTAGTTGGTTGCGGTACGAACTGCCAAGACGAAAGTCGTATGTTCGAAACCCAAGTGGCATACACCTCTGACTTTTCTAAAGTTATGTGTGTATTAAATGTTAATTATCGCTTGATTTAACGGTGAAGGAATACATCGTGAGGAAACCTGCATATCTGAGAATTCTTATACGAATTTCGAAGGTATGTGAAGTCTACCAACCCGCATTAGGCCAGTGTTGTGTGCCCGGCAGTGGGACAATGTTTAATACAGGGCTGGTATTATTATTATTATCAATGTTTCTTAAATTTTTGGGTACTTGTGTGTTTTTTAACGACTGAATAAGAAGATCGTTCGTATGATAGCATCAGACCGCCTAAAGGCAATGACAAAATAGTCAGAATCTTATCTTATAAAGTACAGCATGGCACTGCGGTGCGCACATCTCCCCGAGACATAAAATGATAAATCTCATATGCTCAGTACACTAGCTTCAAATCCTCCAAACTGGAACACAACAATAATTAGACACTACTGATTGACGACAACAACAAAAAAATGTTGGTGCTCTCCAGAAGAACAATCAATAAACCAGGCGTACAATAAATAGAAAAAAAAAACCTATTCCAATAAAAGTAAGACTCCTTGGTATAAACTTTATCGATACACTAGCGCTGGTGGTAGGATATTCCGCCCGGATAGCGACTACCGTACACAGGGCGTAAAACCTGCCATAGTGGCACACGCAAGTGTGTCGGGGGTCTAGATTTAGGGTACGATGTTTAGCCGTTTTGCGGCCTTCTGAGTATTCTGACACTAGACCCTCAACCTCAACGGTAGGCAGCGGCTTTGCTGTGCCATGGTATTGCAGAAATCTATGGGCGGCGGTGACTTACCATCAAATAGCCCGTCTGCCTATCGAGGCACTAAAAAAACCGCTTTTTTACCTTCTTTCCCATGACGTGTAAAGAATAATAGTGTAAAGAAGCAGGCCGCCATGATTGTGTTGAGTAGCGCGGGATAGATTGTCTCTCACTACTCGATACTCTAATTGGACGGCACTGTGCTTACCATCAAGTGCAGTGTAGTCACTTTGCCGTGCCAGGATAAAAAAAGAATAAAATCTATCTTGTATTAGGCAAGTAAACATAGTTTTCCAACCGGTAGCAATAAAGCAGATCTGGTGACCGGCAACTCGTGTACCAATTAAGATAGCGGAAACGCAGCGAGCCGAAAAATTGATGAATGCTTCGCTTTCGACGCGCTGGTTTATCTTTAGATTACTTGGATATATTTTGTTCGCGCCATGTGTGGAGATGGATGTGCGGTTACAAGAGTTTGTAATTAGCTCTGCCATGATGTTGCGAATGGATTGATTGTGTACGCAACAATACCTAAAACTGGACGCGTATTGTGGTCAACTAATGAAGTTGTTGTGTGTGTTCCGAGGAATTGTTTGACATGTGCCCACAACAACTTTCTACGGCACCGCTCGCCATCGACAGGGAGTTCATCCTCACACATTAAAACCGTTTTATTAATTCGTCACGCACAGCGCTGTTTTAGAGGAATTTCCTCGCGCGAACGCTCCGAATGGAATGAGCTCCGAGGTTTTCCAAGGGGATTACAGTATGTGGTGCTTCAAGAAGGGAGTAAATAGGATTCTGAAGGGTCGGCAACGCGCATGTGATGCCCCTGGTATTGCAAGCGTCCATATACAGCGGTAACCGTTTATCATCAGGCGGGCCGTCAGCTTATTTGTCACTATCGTGGAATTAAAAAAAAGTTGGTAATAATGGGCGGATATGTCAAGATTTTTATGGATTGTCAAAAAACCTTGAAAAACATTTGATTGAAAATTTATACAACTACTAGCTGTTGCTCGCAGCTCCGTTAGGGAGAAAAAGCTTTATTAAAAATACAAAATACGAATTTTCATGCGTTTAACTTAAAAAATGAAGGATTTTCATAAAAACTTTCATCCCCTATTTTACTCCCTTTGGGATGATATTGACAAAAATGTGAAACACTTATTTCTTTATTTCCTACCAAAAGCCAAAATATGAATTTCCAGATCCCTAAGTCGAGGAATTATGGATTTCCCATACAAATACTCCTATTTGACCCCTTTCAAGGTTGTGTTATGAGAAATAAGATAAGCCTATGTCCTTCACCATGATATAATGTCTCTCCTTGCCAAATTTCATCGCAATCTGGTCAGCCGTTTAGTCGTGAAAAGGTAACAAACAAACAAACAAAGTTACTTTCGCATTTATAGTATTAGTATGGATAAGTACTAACAATTATAAGCATTTGTTTGGGACTCATTCAAATGTTTGTATTTTTATAGTTATTGCACTTCCGTCGAGTGATCTACTTGTTTCAACATTCTGTTATCATTTAAAAGAGTTTTTGTACAAGAAAATTCATGTTCTGTCTCAATTGGAAACCTTAATGAATCCAGCTGCAATATTTTGTAATTTTTTTTTTATTCTGGCCTGGCAAAGTGACCACACTGCACCTGATGGTAAGTGCAGTGCCGTCCAGATAGAGTATCAAGTAGCGAGATTTCCAAAAGAGCAAAAGAATTTATTATTCTGTTTCACTAGATACTACAACTGGATAAACATAAATTACTATTTGCCTTTCTAGTACAGTAAATATTATTTTATGTCTTTGATCTCTATGTGTAGTCATCCGAGCGTTTTTATATTTATTATTCAAATAAAAAAACAACTGAACGTGACGGTACGAACAGATGTCAACAATTTTTATTTCACCAAACATTGAAGGTGGTTTCTACCAAACAAGCTACTTCCAATAATCGCTTCTTTACCAATTCAAGCTTCTAATTACATGCCATACAAGATCTGAAACATTGTTCATAATTAATCAAAACATTTCACTTCCTAGAGGTTAATGTGGAATTAACAATTTCGCTTTTGGCTCTGGCAATATACATGGAAGCTTAACTAACACAAGTGTCTGACTTACTTTGTAAGTTTGGAGGTTGTCGACCCTGCAAGTGAGTGCGGCGTCTCTGCCGACTGCCACCGTCACGTTGGACCCTGGACCGACGAACCTCGGGAGGTCTGCAACAAAGGATCCATTTTTAGTTATTTGGTTACTCTTTCTCTTATGTTTTGTCTGTCTTCCTACTTAGTTGTATCGAGGTCATCCTACCTTTGTTTTACATATTATCTATCGTGGGATCATTTCACTTATTTAATACTAGCTGTTGCCCGCGGCTCCACCCGCGTGGTGGTTATTTTTGGAATAAAACGTATATAATCCATGAAGGCATCTTAAGCTATTACATCTTTCTATATTTTGCTATCCCATAGGAAGCGTACATTTTTCCGGGATAAAAAGTAGCCTATGTCATTTTCTGATCCTTAAACTTCCACTATGCAAAAAATCTTGTGGATTACTTGCTCTTTGAAATCTAAGCTATCCCCCAGGAACTGTACATTTTTCCGGGATAAAAAGCCTATGTGCTATTCCAGACTATAATCTATCTCTTTGCCAAATTTCAGCCAGATCCGTCCAGCCGTTGTAGCGTGATTGAGTAACAAACAAACATCTATCCATCCATTCATCCATCCAAACATTCGCATTTATAATAGTAGTAAGATAATCACAATGGTTTTCTTTCGGCTTTGAAGGTACCTGATAGACAATATTGTTAGGATACTTTTTGCTAGTTATATACACAGTCAGGTCATAAGTATTGTCACACAGTAAAAACTTTTATTTTAGAATGCTGGCCACAAAAAAGTTTATTGAATTCGAATTTCAAATTGTTCATGAAAATAAAAATGTATACTTTTTAAAATTTTACTCATTTTTAAATATGGAGTGGACGCTTAAAGAAGACCGTGTTGCAGTAATTGCGTTGCATCGTTGCGGTTACGCGCCAATTCAAATTTTTGACATACTGAAAAATTTGAATATAACCAAAAGATTCGTTTATCGTACCATCAAACGATACAATGAAGACTCTAGTGGAGATGACAGGTCAAGAAGTGGTCGCCCTCGGTCTGTTAGGACTCCAGCAGTGATAAAAGCTGTGAAGGCGCGAATTCAAAGAAATCCCAAACGTAAGCAGAAACTTTTGGCCCTTCAGATGGGGTTAAGCAGAACCACGGTGAAAAGGGTGTTAAATGAAGACTTAGGGCTTCGGGCATATCGAAGAAAAACAGGACATCGTTTGAATGCTTGTCTAATGGACCTGAGTCTGAAGAGATGCCGCGCTTTGTTGAAGCGGTACGCGGGAAAAAAATATCGGGAAATTCTTTTTTCAGATGAAAAAATTTTTACCGTAGAAGAGAGCTACAACAAACAAAATGATAAGGTGTACGCACACAGTAGTGAAGAAGCGAGCAACCGTATTCCGCGTGTCCAACGAGGTCATTTTCAATCCTCGCTCATGGTATGGTTGGGAGTTTCTTATTGGGGCTTAACAGAGGTACATTTTTGTGAGAAAGGTGTAAAAACGAATGCAGTTGTGTATCAAAATACAGTCCTGACGAACCTTGTGGAACCTGTTTCTCATACCATGTTCAATAACAGGCACTGGGTATTCCAACAAGATTCGGCGCCAGCTCATAGAGCGAAGAGCACACAAGACTGGCTGGCGGCGCGTGAAATCGACTTCATCCGGCACGAAGACTGGCCCTCCTCCAGTCCAGATTTGAATCCGTTAGATTACAAGATATGGCAACACTTGGAGGAAAAGGCGTGCTCAAAGCCTCATCCCAATTTGGAGTCACTCAAGACATCCTTGATTAAGGCAGCCGCCGATATTGACATGGACCTCGTTCGTGCTGCGATAGACAACTGGCCGCGCAGATTGAAGGCCTGTATTCAAAATCACGGAGGTCATTTTGAATAAACTTTAGTGTCATAAGAATCTATGTTTTGTTAAGTTCATTCTGGTATATAAATGGTTACATAATGAATAAACTTGTTTCAATTATTTTATATTAAACATGTGACAGAATTTATGACCTGACTAGGTACTTTTTGCTAGATATTGCTAAATGGCGTCATTTGATAGCAGGCTATAAATGTCGTCGCATTCCCCGTTTACTTTTCGGGCAGATTTTAGGCAGTAAGATAGTCGTAAGTGGTCGTCGGCGCATTTTGCAGTAAGTCGTTCAATATTTGGTTATATTTGTGGTGACTCGTTGTTTTTACTAAGTTTCGTGCTGATTCTACTATAATTGTTTTCTTTGTGAACAAAGCTTGTTTGCTATCTTAAGTTTAAATAAAATTGTTATATTGAAGTAAATTGTTTTTAGCCGCCGACACCACCATCGGTCTCGCTCGCGTTCTCACAGCCATGCGTCTCGTTCTCGTTCTCGAGATAATTCCCTCAAACACGTGTTAGGGTCAATTATGACTAGACTAAATGCTATAGAGGAAAGTACCGCGAGCGCTTCTCAAACCACGTTACCGGCTAATCATGCCAACGCTTCTCAACGTTTTGACAGTCCGGCATCCGCGACGCAAGCACTCGCAGATGCAATAAATGCAGTCAACAAAGTAAAATCGCATAACCTATCTAACTTTGATCCGGCTGTCAGTAGCTTTGAGGTGTGGTGTGACGAGGTGGAGCGCGCTAGGTTAACTAATTGTTGGGAAGACCAAGAATGCTTGAATGCAAGATGCTAAAACTTGGCTAAACGAGTGGACGACCAATGACCGCTCGTGGTCTAACTTTAAAAAACGAATTTATGTCTCTTTGCCCGCAAAAGATTGATTACGCTCAGACGCTTTTTGAGGTTATGAATACAACTTCGGATAAATTCCCTACGTATGCCGAGTACGCACGTCGGTCTATACTGCGCCTGCGTATAGTTCAGGGTCTAAGCGAGGAATTAATGGTGCTTCTAGTGATACGCAGTATTACTGACGCACAAGTTAAAGCCGCAGCTATGAACGCCAACTTAACCACCGAAACCTTAGTTTCTTTCTTGGCAATATATGTAAAGCCGGGTCGTGGCAAAGTTGACAACCGTCCATCGTCTAGTACCTTATTTAAGAAACGGGTAAATACCGATCGTTCAGAGAACAAGTGCTTTAACTGCGGTCAATCCGGACATTTACGCATTAACTGTCACAAGAAGCGCAGAGTTTTTGAAGATAACCGCAAAATAGCCGCGTGTTCGTTTTGCAAAAAAAACGGTCATAAAGAAAGTGACTGTTTTGTTAAAGTCAGATCGGAGAGTCAGAATGTAAATCAGCGTAAGGTTAATTTGTGTAGTGCGCCCTCTAATATCTCTCGCTGCAACGGTATTATTACAGCTGTGATACAGGGTATACCAGTGGACGTTTTAATAGATAGCGGCGCGCTTAATGTCTCCCTTATATCGGAAGCTGTCCTCAAACATTTCTCTTGCTCAAGAAAACAAACGCGTTGTGTTCTTAAATGAATCAGCCGTAATGAGGTCGTTGCCCACGAGTATGTCCCACTCACGATCGAGTTTAGTAACATTGCGCTTGATGTTGATCTCGTGGTACCCGCCTCGTGTATGTGTACACCTGTCAGTATAGGAACCGACGTTCTCAATAGAGACGGTGTTACTTTTGTTCGAACAAAACACACCCAATATTTGACGCATACCCCCAAAATAGTTTCGATTGTGAATTCGGTCGCAATTAATGAGCAGGACAAAATTAATACGCCTCTTCAAGGCGAAGAGCTTGAATCTCTTATGCGCGTGATAAACGACTTTAAACCGTTCTTGATATCTGGCACTGCATCTACGACAGTTAAGACTGGCAAGATGCACATTAACTTGACTAGTGATGTCCCTGTAGCCTACCATCCGTACCGTTTATCTTACCAAGAAAAACTTAAGGTCCGCAAAATAGTCCAGGACCTTCTTGATAAAGAAATAATCCAGGAGTCTAACTCAGAGTACGCAAGCTCGATCATTCTTGTCAAAAAGAAGGACGGCACCGACAGGATGTGTGTGGATTTTCGCGCACTCAATCGTATCACTGTTAAAGACCGGTATCCACTTCCGTTGATCGAAGATCACATAGATCGCCTTGGAACCTCTAAATTCTTTATCAGCCTTGACATGGCGTCTGGCTTTCATCAAATACCACTTGATGAAGCCTCCATGCACAAGACAGGGTTTGTGACTCCGGAATCAGATTACGAGTATCGTAAAATGCCTTTTGGTCTTTGCAATTCTCCGACCGTATATCAGCGAATCATCAATAACACACTCCAAAAATTCATCGAATCGGGCCGCGTACTGGTGTATATTGATGACGTGCTGATTCTCAGCATGACACTTAGCGAAGGGATAGCCCTGTGGCGCGAAGTGTTGAAGACCTTGACAGAAGCAGGGTTTTCGATCAACCTTAAGAAGTGTTCCTTCCTTGACACTGAAGTTGAGTACCTAGGCAGAGTCATCAGTCATGGGCAGGTTAGACCGAGCTCTCGGAAAATTGAGGCATTAGCTAACTCGCCTGTCCCAACTAACGTGAAACAGGTCCGTCAGCTGTTGGGTTTGGCAGGATATTTCCGCAGATACATTGAGGGCTACGCGGCGAAAACTGCATGTATTTCACGGCTTACCAAAAAGGACGTTAAGTTCGAATGGGGCCTGAACAAGAGCGGACCCGCGTGTCTCTCATTAAGCAATTGACCAGTGAGCCTATACTTGCAATTTTTGACCCGAACCTGCCTACGGAGCTCCAGACGGATGCGAGCAGCGCCGGCTATGGAGCCGTGCTCATGCAAGAGCATTCTGACTGCAGCAAACGCGTGGTAGCATACTTTCGCAAGGTCACACAGGGGGCGGAAAGTAGATACCACTCATATGACTTAGAAACGCTGGCGGTCGTCAGGGCATTGCAGCATTTCAGACATTATTTGGTTGGCCTAGAATTTAAATTAATAACGGATTGCAATGCCTTGAAGGCCACTGAGCGTAAGAAGGATCTACTCCCGCGGGTTGCGCGTTGGTGAATTTATTTACAGGATTTTAACTTTACCATTGTTTACCGAAAGGGAGTGATGATAGGGCACGCTGACTATCTCTACAGGAATCCACCAACAGCGCAAGTCCACTATGTCGAGAGACCATTAAACTGGGCTCAAATGGCTCAGTCTGCAGATAATGAGACACAGGGTCTGATCCAAAAATTAAATGATGGTATTTTAGACTCGCACCGCTATATGTGTCAAAGGGACGTTTTGTATTATCGCCATACTCCTGTAGGCGAAGAGGCGAGATTATTGTGCTATATTCCGAAGGGGCATAGACTGAGTCTGTTGCGCGTTTTTCACGACGAGCATGAACATATTGGAGCGGACAAAACTTACGATTTGATACTGAAACATTTTTGGTTTCCTGGCCTTAAGCAGTTCGTACGAAAATACATTGCGCATTGCCTAATTTGCATCTCCAGAAAGCGAGTACCGCGAGCTCCGCGGCAACCCATTACGTCATGGGAAAACCCCGATGTCCCCTTTAATACTGTTCATGCAAAATGCTCGCAAGGTCAGCCAAGGTTCAGTGGGGGCTGGGACCCGAAGTGGTCAGGACGATTTACACGGCTGCAGTGGAGCCCGTAATCTTGTATGCTGCAAGTGCGTGGGCTCCAGCCAGCCGGAAGCTGGGTGTAAGAAAGAAGCTCGGAGCCATCCAGCGCAGCTTTGCGCTGAAGATGACGAGGGCATACCGGACTGTCTCACTCAACTCGGCCCTACTGCTGGCGGGGGTGCTCCCACTTGACATAAGGGTGAGGGAAACCGCACTCCTTTACGAAATCAGGAAGGGGCACTCCCGACAGGTGGTGGGAGACCGGGAGGTGGAGGCTCCGGTGGCCTTCGTCAACTTAGACCACCCGGCGGAACGGGGGAACGGGATGTTCCAATGCCTGGTGGATGGGGCGGAGCTGGCCCAGCACGTTGGTGAGGGTTTTAGCATCTTTACCGACGGAAGCAAAATTGATGGGAAAGTCGGAGCGGCGCTATCCATATGGAACGGCGCCGCCGAGACAAGTACCAGAAAATTGCGGCTGGAGCCGTACTGCTCCGTCTACCAGGCGGAACTTCTCGCCCTCCGGAAGGCCGTGGAGGAAGTGCTCCGTAGCGGGCTTCCTACGTGCGGCATCTTTAGCGATGCCAGATCCGCCCTCGAAGTCGTCACCAGAGGTGATTCTCTCCACCCCATAGCGTTTGAAATTAAGAAATTAATTAAAGAAGCCAAGAAACGCGCCCAGAAAATTGAGCTCTTCTGGGTAAAGGCACATGTGGGGTTGGAGGGAAACGAGAGGGCGGACATGCTCGCGAAGGAGGCCGCACAGCGCCTGAAGATCCGTGCGCACTACGACAAGTGTCCGGTTTCATTCGTTAAGAGACAGATCCGTCAGGACTCTATTAGAAATAAGTAAAAATTAGGATTACTAAGCATATAATATTATAGTTATTATATAGTTTTAGTAATTAAGTTAACGTTAAAAGTATGTATGATAAATAGAATAAGGTAAATAGAATTATGTATAACTAGGATAAGAAATATAGTGTAAAGTAAATATAGATAGTAGTTAAGATTAATAAAAAAAAAAACTAATAGATATTAAATAAAAACACCCAAAAAAAAATCCCTTGTCCTGGATAGGGGGACCAAGAACAGGGCTTATTATAGCGCCCCTTTACTAAAAAAAAAAAAAAAAATACTGTTCATGCGGACGTGTTGGGGCCGTTACCCCACGGCTATAAATTTGTCTTTGTGTTAGTAGACTCTTTTACGAAATTTTGTTTGCTGTACCCTATGTACAGACAAGACACTGTTGAGCTCAAACGCATTTTCAACAACGCAATTTCATTATTTGGCACCCCGAGACTATTAGTTTGTGACCGTGGTCGCATGTTCGAATCTTCGGATTTTGCGTGCTGGATCACGGAATTTGGTTGCGACATCCACTACGTAACACCGGAGATGCATCATGCGAACGGCCAAGCGGAACGATACGTACGGACCGTTCTGAACTTGATTCGTGTTGAGACCCGTAATAAAAATACATCCTGGTCGGAAGCATTGTCCAAAATTCAATTAGTGCTAAATGTAACTAAGCAGAAAACCACTCAATACTCAGCTTTGTATTTGTTGATTGGTACTAATGCGACCACTCCTGTTATTCGTGCTCTGATCCGTTGATGACCAAGTTTTCGTCGTAAAGTACTCTCAAGCTACCGGAAAACTTGACTCTGGCATGCGAGGCCCATACCGTGTAACCAAAGTCTTACCAAGTGACCGATATGAACTCAAACTGTTGAGTGGTGCCCGTGGGAAAACCACACAGGCAGCCGCACAATACATGGTGCCTTGGAAGGGGGAGTGGTGTCCCGAAAGTTGCGCCGCATTTTTTGCGGGTAAGTTTGCTTTCTGTTCCAGATGCTTACTTGCTTACATGGGTGAGTGTGATCCTGTGTACGATGCGAATGAATCGCTTCATGAGGCTGAGCAGTTGAAGCGGTGCTGCCTGAGCGGTGCTGCTTGGGCAGTGCTGTTTGGGGCGCATGGTGGAGATGCGGTCTGGCTGACACACCGTGATGTGTGTATTCGGGCTTTAGCCTGGCAGACGCACCGCCGTGTGTGTATTCGGGCTACGGCCTGGCAGACATACCGCCGTGTGTGTATTCGGGCTATGGCCTGGCAGACATACCGCCATGTGTGTATTCGGGCTTTAGCCTGGCAGACGCACCGCCGTGTGTGAATTCGGGCTACGGCCTGGCAGACACACCGCCGTGTGTGTATTCGGGCTTTGGCCTGGCAGACGCACCGCCGTGTGTGTATTCGGGCTTTGGCCTGGCAGACGCACCGCCGTGTGTGTATTCGGGCTTTGGCCTGGCAGACACACCGCCATGTGTGTATTCGGGCTTTGGCCTGGCAGACACACCGCCGTGTGTGTATTCGGGCTTTGGCCTGGCAGACGCACCGCCGTGTGTGTATTCAGGCTACGGCCTGGCAGACACGCTTTTGTCGTGTGTAGGTTTTGCTGTTCAATCTGTACGTACAGAGGTATGAGAATGAAAGAGTCTGTCGAAGACACGTGTCAGATGATGTTTGATGATATGTGCCAGCGAAGGAGTCTAGAATCAAATAGCGGAGTGTGTAAGATGTGTGTTGTTGTTATGAATGAGGGCCTTGCAAGTAGATGGATGAAGATCATAGGCATCTTTTGCTTGAGACATTATGAATTAATTCTTGTTTCATCAACAGGCTTTGATAATGAAGATGACGGTGTCGAGGCTGGGCCATCTGTTGGTCCCGCTAACATCACGGATGCTCCTGATGAAGATATCTCCAAGGATGCGTCCGAGGGCGGCGCATGATCAGGAGAGGCCGTGTTAGGATACTTTTTGCTAGTTATATACTTTTTGCTAGGTATTGCTAAATGGCGTCATTTGACAGCAGGCTATAAATGTCGTCGCATTCCCCGTTTACTTTTCGGGCAGATTTTAGGCAGTAAGATAGTCGTAAGTGGTCGTCGGCGCATTTTGCAGTAAGTCGTTCAATATTTGGTTATATTTGTGGTGACTCGTTGTTTTTACTAAGTTTCGTGCTGATTCTACTATAATTGTTTTCTTTGTGAACAAAGCTTGTTTGCTATCTTAAGTTTAAATAACATTGTTTTATTGAAGTAAATTGTTTTTAGCAGTAAGATTGATGTTATTTTTTTAAAAAATTCCTCTTCTGGTTCTAAAAATATATATATGGTGCAGAGAACATATACTACATTTCGGATCATGGGGCGATTCGCTCGTGGTCCCAAACAACGACGCAGAAATAATATTAATAGAACAGATATCACTTCACTCGCAATGTTTCATAGTTACTGATCTGATGGTGGTGCAGAAAATTACATTATAAAATAATATGATTTATATAAATATTTAACATTTCTAAATTTCCTTTCTTATCCTTTAAAATTATTTTGGTCTTTTACCCCAGGAGTATAAAAAGTCTATAGCTGAAATCTTGTTAAATAAATATTATGTCCGCAGTAGCAGAGAATAGGGGAAGAATTACGAATTCCGTTAACGGAAGATTACTTTAACGGAATATACACAACAGCCATTTCAGATATTTAAATTACCGATATATCTTTACTTAGATTTTCTGATGTTTTCCGTTGTATAAATTATAACTAAAACCCAAAAAAAAACGGAATCTGGGTCACAATGCATTTACTATTATTTGTTTAAGAATTCCCTATTTTTTTCTTGAACAGACCTTAAATCAATTTATAAAGCCCAACTCGTAATAAAATATACCAAACATATAAGTTGCTAAAAGAAATAAGACTGTCCAATGTCCATTTTTATGTTAGTATTTTTCTCTGTAAATATGTGTTGTAATAAAGATTTGGTGTTGTACCGTATTAAAGAAAATGCAGATAAATTCAGAAGCCTCTCATTTTTGAAGTCCGGTAATAATTGCATAAAATTATTAATATACGTCGTATAATAAAGCTAACTATCAAAAAATAATATTATGATGAAACGTACGCCTTCTATAATTATCTTAAGTTACCCAAAAATTGCGCTAATATATCTGAAATATGCGATGGAAAATTCTCGTCATTTAAAAACTGTCAAATCAATCATAATCAAAAATATATGGATTCTACTTTCACAACACGAAAGAGTGTAAATTGAAATGCTAGGGAGCATTCAAACAGGAATTGAATTCACCTTAGAAAATACTCTTAGAGTAATCCTATTGCTTGCGAACAGAAGCTACGTAAATAATATCGATATGTAGATAAAGGAAGAGACACGCTGATAGAATAAAGAAGTGAATTTGAGAAATGATGACTTAAAATAAAATACTAAACTGGCAACAGGTGTTTAGAGAAAACAAGGAAAAGGAATCGATTATCGATGTTATCGTTAATATCGGTTATCGATTTATTTTGATTATTTTCTGCACAAAAAATACTGAAACGAGTAATATCGTTCTAAAACTGAAGACCACTATTAAACTTAGTCCTGTGCGAGTAATTGTTCTATTAAACCGTATTTATACGACAGAAGGATCTTGGAAGCTGCAGCGGATGCACATTTGCGTTCTGGGATTAAATTCTCTAAGACCTTAACCCTTTAATTCAAACACGTTTTAATGGTTTCGTAATTACATTTTTGTTAGTCTTTAGATTATTAGGTTTTTAGGATCTGCTATATGAACTTATGCTCTGTGTCAGGGTATAGAAATGAAATTAGATAAGTTCGCACTAAATTACATTGTGAATAATCTTAAATTGTCTACAATGTAACCCTTCTCTGTCAATGCAATTTATGAATGCGTAAACAAATTAGCACATAGATAGACAGCCGACCGACTCAAGTTTGATCGTGGAATTTCTCGTGACTGCTTTCCTCTAATTCTTGTTGATTAGCTTTACATATAAAACATAAGAATTGTTTCTACCTATTTCCGTTATATACTTTGAAACCAGTCAACCAATTTTAATGATTTTTTTTTTGTATGTGTATCGTTGGATCCAACTTAAAAGTTCGGATAGTTTTTTTTTTAGATGGTGGTGCTGTTATCGAGATCTGAATTTCTTATTTTTTTCAACAAAAAAATAGGTTCAGAAGAAGGCGGTTTATGGCAGGACAACGTCTGCCCGGGGTGCGAAGTCAGGAAACCTCCACGTGGTGCACCCTGGGGAACGGCGGTCACGTTGACCGACGGCCGATATCCTGACAAAAGGTGGATGGCAGTCGTCACCTGTTGCGGCGGCTGTCGTCAGTTTTTGTGCCCACTTTGGGCTACTCCCGGGTTCTGTCTCGGGGGCGTCGGCGGGCTCGGTGTGCGCTTACCCCGCCGCCGAGCTGGCAGTAGGGGAGATTTCTCTCCTGTTGCCACCGTCGTATATCGTAATCCAGTCAAAAGGAGGTCTGTGGTCACGTCTCGCGCTCCGACTGGACCGAGGGTCTTGGCTTAACCGCCTGGGCCGCGAGGGAGAAAACCTCTATAAAAAGTCACCCCGAATCCCAAGCGGCGGCGCACCGCGAGGGGATGCATGACCGATGGGTAGTTCGGTCTCTAGTGCGAACCACGCCGCCGGAGTACCTGCTGCCCCTCCGTGCGTGATACCCAAGGCTTACCCAAGTACAGGGGGCTCTGCCTGGGCGGACTTTTATATCCCCCATAATCGTGGGAATAACTATGGAAAAAAAATTAAAACAAAAGAACGAGTCTGTGGAGAATTTGTCTACCCTGGGGTACACTAGTGACCCTGGAATGGATGACACTGGGCAAAAGCCCAAAAAAGGCACTGCCTTCCGAGGCCGTCCCAATGCCAAGGCTGGAACAAGCGGCATTATGACGCGCTCGAAGAGGGCGCTGATAGCTCGAGAACTGGACGCATCTGCAAGCGACAGTGATGTTGAACCGGCGCCAAAAGTGCTTGCTCTCTCGGCAAGCCCGGCTGTGGTGTCTGATGAAGACACTGTGCCGATGGAAGGAACGGATGACCATGACTGGCGCTTGCAGATGTCGGCCATCATCCGGGACGTGGCAAAACAGTCCCCGCACCTAAAAGGGACGGAGCAGCGGAGGCTGAACCTCGCGGCGAAAGAGCTGATGGAGAGGGCCGAGGAGTCAGCCTCCGCAGAGGTGGCCAGGTTGGAGGCCGAAAAGGTGGCGATGGCCCAAGAAATCGCCTTCCTCAAGGCCTCCCTTGCATCCCAACAGCGGACCCTGGAGGAGATGATGGCGACTGTCCAAGCGATACAAGGACAGTCGCAGCCGGCGGCCCAAACTGGAGCCGTAGCTGGAGAGGAGGAGTGCCTCAAGCAGTTCGAGCGCTGATTTTTTAATATTTTGGACGCGCGCTTGAGCGATATATATGCGAGGCTACCTCCAGAGCCCATCATGCGGCCTCCTCTGGCCGCCGATAGGGCTAAAGCTCCGGCAACGCCCGCCGTTGCTGGGCCATCAAAGGCCCCACCAGTCGCTGCCGGCCCACCGACCACCCCAAAAGGAAAAGGGCAGGGAAAGGGCAAAAGCAATGCCCAGCCCGCCCCTAATAATGGTCCTCGACCCGTGCCTACTGTTGTGGCTGGGCTTGTACCATCGACGTCCGCCACGCCCCAACTACCTCCCCTGAGTAAGTCCCGCAGGGGGGGGAACAGAAATAAAAAAGGGCGTGTCGCTCCACGAGCCCAAACACCCTGTGTGCCCCGGCCGCTGCCCCCTGCTCCTGTGTCGATGGAGGAGGGGTGGAATGTCGTGGCCAAAAAGGGGAAAAAGAATCCCCAGGCCTTGCCGAATACTGCTGCCTCCGCACCGAAGCCGCTGGGCCCAGGACCTGTTAGTCCAGAGCATGGCGCAGTGGTCGATACAAGTGGCTGTGGTCGCCGAGCCTTATTTTGTTCCCCCCAGGGAAGACTGGGCAGGGGACCTTAACGGTTTGGTGGCCATCATCACTCGGGGCGCCGCCGGCTCCCCGCCCTTCGAAAAAGTAGCGAAGGGGTCGGGATGTGTGGCGGTTCTGTTGGGGGGGATCTGGGTTGTGGGTGTGTATTTCTCCCCCAATAGATCCCTGGCCGAGTTCGAGCACTTTCTCGCTCGGCTAGGGGCCCTGGTGGTGCAAGGCAGTCAGCCTCGCCCCGTTCTCGTTGCCGGCGACTTCAACGCCAAGTCTCTGGCTTGGGGTTCGTCGGTCACCAGCAGGCGAGGCGAGGCCCTGGAGGAATGGGCGATCTCGGCCAACCTGGCCGTCGTGAATCGCGGGTCGGTTAACACGTGCGTGCGGCATAATGGCGGATCGGTGGTGGACCTCACGTTTGCCACCCCAGCTATTGCCCGCCGTGTCCGTGACTGGAGAGTTCTGGTGGACGAGGAGACGTTGTCGGATCACCGATACATTCGGTTCGACGTCTGCTTGTCCCCTAACCCCCAGTCCAGTGGAGGACCGACTGGCCCGCGGTCGGACGGCCCGCGTTGGTCTGTAAAACGCCTCGATGTTGAGGCCCTGAAGGAGGCCGCACTGGCCCAGGCGTGGCTCCCTGCACCGGAGGCACCGATGCAGGTCGAGCAGGAGGCGGCGTGGTTCGGGGCAGCGATGTCGCGCGTCTGTGACGCGGCCATGCCCCGAGTCCGACGTCTTCCAGAGAACCGCCAGGTGTTCTGGTGGTCGGCGGAACTTATGCGGTTACGTGTCTCCTGCGTTGCCGCCCTTCGTCGTCTTGCCAGACACCGTCGTCGTCGGGTCCGTCTTCCCGGCGACGAGGACCAGGAACGGCTACTTCACGGCCTCCACAGGGAGGCTAAGAGAGCGCTGCGCGTGGCAATAGCAAGGGCAAAGTCTGCAGCTCAGAAGGAGTTCCGGGGAACTCTTGATAACGACCCTTGGGGGCGTCCATATCGCGTGGCGATGAGACGGTATCGCCCCTGGGCGCCCCCACTGACACAGAGTCTCCGGGGCGATCTAGTTGAATAGGTCGTCGCAGCTTTGTTCCCTGCCACTGTGAATGTCACTCCCCCAGCGATGGCGTCACATTTATCGACGCCATCGTCGTTAAGTTCGGCAAGGGTTGTTTCGGAGGTATCGCTCGAAGAATTTCGGGCGGTGGTGCTTCGGCTACTGGGCAAGAAGACGGCCCCGGGTCTCGACGGTATCCCCGGGCGTGCATGGGTGTTAGCCGTCGAGCATCTGGGTACTAGGCTCCGTGGCCTGTTCTCCGCGTGTCTGGAGCAGGGCCGTTTTCCATCTCAGTGGAAAACTGGGAAATTGGTCCTGCTCAAGAAGGAGGGGCGGCCTGCAGAGTCGCCATCGGCCTACCGGCCCATCGTGTTGCTTGATGAGGTCTGCAAGCTCTTCGAGCGTATTGTTCACGCTCGCCTCGTCGAGCATCTTGAAGGGGTCGGGCCGGACCTGGCACAATGCCAGTACGGGTTCCGGCAAGGCCGATCAACAATACACGCGATTTTGCGGGTCAAGGCACAAGCGGAGGATTCAGTGGCTCGGGGTGATGTGGTGGTGGCGGTGTCTCTAGACATCGCCAACGCGTTTAACACTCTACCCTGGGCCTGCATAATGGAAGCACTGCGGTACCACGTGGTGCCACCGTATCTTCGGCGCCTGGTGCACTCGTATCTCTCAGATAGATACATAGTGTATCCGGGCGCCAACGGTTGGCACCGAAGAGCGATGGCCTGCGGTGTTCCACAGGGCTCAGTCTTGGGCCCTCTCTTGTGGAACATCGGCTACGATTGGGTGCTCCGTGGTATCTACCCCCGAGGTGTCGCTGTCGTCTGTTACGCGGACGACACACTAGTGACAGCGTCGGCCAGGTCTTTCCAGGAGGCCACCCTGCTCGCCTCGTTCGCAACCGAACAGGTGGTGGGCAGGATTCGGCGACTGGGCCTTAAGGTGGCCCTCAAAAAAACCGAGGCCCTTTGTTTTCACAGGCCTCGGATTCGGCCACCTTTTGAGCTCCACATAAGTGTGGAGGGGGTGCGGATTCCCATCGGCTGTAAAATGAAGTACTTGGGATTGATTCTGGACAGCCGGTGGGATTTCCGTGCCCATTTCAAGGAGTTGTCGCCGAAATTGGTGCGGGCGGCGGGCGCGCTCGGACGCCTGCTGCCGAACCTGGAGGGACCTAATAGCCCTTGCCGAAGTTTATACGCTGGAGTCGTGCGGTCAATGGCCCTGTACGGATGTCCCGTATGGGCCGAGTCCCTGAACGCCCGCTGCGTCGCCCTGCTGCGCAAACCGCAGCGTTTGGTGGCGCAGCGAATAGTAAGGGGCTACCGCACGGTCTCCCACGAGGCGGCCTGCGTATTGGCCGGCACACTCCCTTGGGAGTTGGACGCCAAACTCCTCTCGTCAGCGTTCCTCTGGCGGGAGGAGGCGTCCAGCCGCCGTCAGGAGAGACTGGCCCCGAGGGAGATTGCGGCCCAGTTTCGCAGAACCGCCGTGGAGGAGTGGCATACCAGGCTGGAGAGCCCGACTGCGGGCTTGAGGACTGTCGCGGCAGTGCGTCCTGTCCTAAAGAGATGGCTAGACAGGCGCCACGGGGCGCCTACGTTCCGACTGACACAGGTATTAACGGACCATGGGTGTTTCGGTTCGTTCCTGTGTCGGATCGGAAAGGAGGTGTCCGCCGTGTGCCACCACTGTGGCAACTGCCGCGAAGACACGGCCCAACATACGTTGGAGGAGTGCCCAGCCTGGGACGAAGAGCGCAGCGCTCTCAGAGCAGTCGTCGGAGGAGACCTCTCGCTGCCGGCCGTGGTGTCGTCCATGGTCGCCAGCCGGAGGTCCTGGCGTGCGGTGGCCCACTTCTGCGAGAACGTCATCTCGCAGAAGGAGAGTGCTGAGAGGGATCGGGAACGATATGATCCCTCCCGCCGCCAGAGAAGACGTAGGAGGCGCCAGGTGGACGACTGACCGGCGTCTCCCGCCCTGTGGAATGGGGGCGTTTGAATTCCACCACGGTAACCCCTGCCTGTCGTACGAGGCGACTAATAGGGGCGATCGGGGGTCGCGGGCGCGCAGCGGAGGGCTGTCAGCCCGTATCGATGCACTCCCAAATTTGGAGCATCGTGCGACCCCGTGATGGACGGCAGCGCGTGTGGTAAGGCCTCGTTCGCTGTCGTTGTTCGGTGCGCGGGGGCTCCTTAGCCCTCCATGGAGATGGGCTGCTACGCAGCACCGCGCAGGGGCGATTCCGGCTGCAATTCTAGCACTCCTTAGAATACCCCGGGATCGCTCCGTAAGCGCCGAAGAAGGCCACCGCGGGGTTTTAGCTGGTAGTGTCGGTTGGGTTGTATATAGGGGTTAGGGACTCGGCCCAGCGGCAGCACGGATAGCCATCATCCGTGCGAGGGGGATGCTGGGTCGTAAGACCGGCTAGTCCAGCATACCCGTTTTATTCTTAATCCGCTTCCCTCCGGAGCGGGCGGCAGTAATAAAACGCTTTCCCCGCGACAACAAAAAAAAAAAAAAAAGGACAACGTCTGCCCGGGACCACTATTTTAAATATAAAAGAATACGAGATTACTTTCTGAAAACTCTCTACTTGTCGATGAAATCCCCGTCGGCTTAGCTATTACGTATATTACATAAGATAATTAAATTACGTATCTAAATGTTAATGACGTACAAATAAAAATGTTGATATGAAGAAACAGATTTATTTCAAAGTCATACACATCAATTTAATTTATTTGTATATAATGTAGCAACTCGACACGCGATAGATCAGGGAAATAGAAAATAAACTATAGGATTCCCTAGACAACGATACACGTGCAAATATGAATATATTCAATGCCAGTACAGTATAAGCAATGAAGTTATTGAAACTTGTTACCAAATTAACATCTCAAATCTATCAACTTTTCTCTTATCTCTTTCTTTGTATTAGAATCATACATATCCTTCCCTTATTACATTATAGGATGGAAATTTTCGGAATGAGACCAGCTTAAAAATACCTACGTGAAGTAAGTATTATTCACTTCGGTTACTTCCAACTAAACTTTATTTTCTAACAATAATTACATACAAGTAGAGTAGGTCAACTTAAAGCTTGGCAACTCACCTATGAATTCTCTGGTATTGTGATATAACATTAGGTTCTTTAAGCGAAGCTTGAAGAAGCGATTCAGCAGTGCCGAATGGTGAGAGCTAATCGTCTCTGACCATTCAATATCTGGACAGCATTGCACTTACTATAAGGTGTAGTGTTAATATTTTATGTATTTCACTTTATATATAATAAAATAATATAATAATACTAGCCCTGTATTAAACATTGTCCCACTGCTGGGCACGGGCCTCCTCTACTAATGAGAGGGGTTAGGCCTTAGCCACTTTACCAAGCAAAAATAAGAAACAACCAGTGCTACAAAAAAATTAAACCACTCGATTAAAAAGAGTCCATATATTTACACACAATTTCTCACGTAGGTACGCCTATATCAAAAGCCAGCACACAAGGTGATTTGTTAAATTCCGCCGCCCCGTCCGCAAAGTTGGTCCGAACTACGAACCCTACCTGAACGACCCCATTCAGGGCAAAGTAGCAAACTTTCTTACACACACTAAATTAGTTCTGATTAAATTCATTCAGGTACCTTGGACCCACGGCGGTTAATCTGGTGTCGGCTTGATCCCCTTTATGATATGCGATAATTTTGCGTGTGTAATGTAATTTGGTGTAGATCAAGATAATTTAGTTTTTGTGAGATTTTAGGTAGTTACATAGCTTCATATACAACTTTAAATTGTACATCGGTTTTAAATTGTTATTTTTTTATTGCCTCGATAGGCAGACGAGCAGACGGGCCACCTGATGGTAAGTAGTCACCGCCGCCCATAGACTTCTGCAATACCAGGGCACAGCAAAGCTGCTGCCTACCGTTGAATTATGAATTGTTTTTTTGATATACACACGGTCTCACGCCTATAAAACCCCGAAGGAATAGGCAGAAGTATACCCACATTTTATTGAGCTTTTTTCCTTAATAGCTTAGCACAATACCAGGCACAATTTTAGACTCTGGGCTTATACTGAGTATCGTGGTAGGCAAACTTAATATCACTTTACATGACCCAGGGTATAATCCAAGAATACAATGTTTTATTGATTCTTGTAAATTCTGTTTAAATGTTGTTAAACCTCCAGACTACCTTCGTGGTTCAACGGTTTAGTAGCCGATTGTTAAACGAGAGGCAATTGTTTATGTGATACACATATGTTTGTATCGGATCTGGACGTTGAGACCGTAGTCTTTCGTAGTTCCTGATATCCACGACACAAGACTCTTAGTGTGGGACCAGGAGTATATCTCATGCCTATGCCATGCCATGAGTATGCCTCAGCCCAACCGCCTTTGCCCAACGTCGGCGAGCATATATTTATTGAAGTGCTTTTATCCCACACTAAGGTTTTACTCGGAGTCTATTACAGCCCTTCTTTGCGCAACAACTACTTTCTATCATTTGAAAAGATCCTCGAAGATTTAATTCCTTCCTACAGTCATACCATAATTATGGGTGACTTTAATACATGTCTACTCAAACGTGATTATCGTTCCTCTTCCTTATGTAACATCACTAATTCGAGCAACATGCATATCCTTCCTCTCAGTGCTACGCATCATTTTCCAAACTCATCCCCTTCTCTTCTTGATCTCATCATTGTTTCCTCATTAGAGCATGTTGCCAAGCATGGCCAGTGTCCAGCTGATGCCTTTTCTTACCATGATTTAATCTTCTTGTCCTATAAAATTCGGCCTCCTAAATTTAAACCTACTATTCTTCTGCAACGCAATTTTAGTGGTATGAAGAACGAGGCATTTATAAATGATGCCAGATCTATGGATTGGACACCAGTTTTTACGGCCAATTCTATTGATGAACAGGTTGAAATTTTTAATTCGTCTATCATTAGGTTGTATGATGTCCATGCTCCACTAAGACCCGTTAAAATAAAACATGTACCCGCACCTTGGCTTACCAGTGAAATAAAAGATTTAAAAAACAAAAAGTGTGCTGCTAAGACAAAATATAAGCTGCGCCCAATCGAGGCGAATAAGGCGCGCTATATAAGGCTCCGGAATCGCTGCAATATGGTGTGTAGGGATGCCCAACGACGCCACATTCATGAGTCAGTTCAGGTTGGGGATCCAGCAAAAGTCTGGAAGTTTCTCAGGTCATTAGGAGTTGGAAAATCTCGTCAAGAGACTATTCCTAACGATATAAACATCAACTCACTCAATCAACATTTTTCCTCGTCAGCAAATATTGATGATTCTACCAAAGTTTCTACAATAAACTATCTTTCAAATATTTCCGCTCCTGACCACGTCTCGTTAGTTTTTCGTCAATTTACTGCTTGTGATGTTCGGAGGAGCATTTTATCAATTGCGTCTAATGCTGTTGGTATAGATGGCATTAGCCGCAATATGCTTATTCCTATTCTCGACTTTATACTTCCTGCCCTATGTCACATCTTTAACTTTTCAATTTCCTGTCCTGCGTTTCCCTGTTCATGGAAAGAAGCCCAGATTATTCCTTTACCCAAAAAATCTAATCCAAAATCCTTTTCCGAATATCGTCCAATTTCTATTCTTCCTTTCCTATCGAAAGTTCTTGAGCGCCTGGTTCATAACCAGTTAATTTCTTTCCTTACCACACATGACCTTTTGAATCCTTTGCAATCTGGTTTTCGACCTGGACACAGCACAGTTACTGCGCTGATTAAAATCACCGACGATATTCGTTTCGGGATGGAGAACGGCCATTTAACTGTGTTGGCACTTCTTGATTTCAGTAATGCATTTAATACTATTGATTTTGACATTCTTGTCGCTATTCTTCGCTCCTTCAACATATCTACAACAGTGGTTGACTGGTTTCAAAGTTACCTGTACGGGCGCCGTCAGCGGGTTCGCCTCGGAGAATCGTATTCTTCGTGGTGCAACACGTCGGCTGGTGTACCTCAGGGTGGTGTCTTATCTCCTCTCCTTTTTTCAATTTTTATTAACTCTATATCACGAAGCCTTACTTCTTCCTACCACCTCTATGCGGACGATCTGCAGCTTTATTGTCAAGCTCCACTCGCTAAGCTTGGTGAAGCTATTCATTCCATGAATAGAGACCTAAGTTTAATATCCGAGTGGAGCAATGCTTATGGTCTTAGGCTCAATCCACTTAAGACGCAACTTATTGTTGTGGGTAGCCAAAGAACAATTTGCAAAGTGGACTGGACACTTCTGCCTAAGGTGATGATTGACGGTGTTCTTATACCTTTTAGCGACACTGTAAAAAACCTTGGCGTTATCATCGACAGCACTCTATCTTGGGTTCCTCAATTAATAGCCATCAGTCGTAAAATGTTTGCTGCTGCTGGTTCACTTCGTAGATTACGTAACTTTCTTCCAATATCCACTAAGATTGCGCTTGCACATTCTCTTCTGCTCCCTATTCTCGATTATGCCGACGCCAGCTACCTTGACCTTACCGAGGCCCAGCTGAATAAACTTGAGCGCCTTCAAAATTTTTGTATTAGGTTTATATTTGGTTTGCGTAAATATGACCATGTTTCTGAATATCGAGACAAGCTCAAGTGGCTTCCTATACGTCGTCGCCGGAATGTTCACATCTTGTCCCTCCTCTACAGTATTCTGTTCAATCCATCCTCCCCGCGCTATCTTCAGGAACATTTTAGTTTCCTACATACTTGTAGTTCTCATTCCCTTAGGTCATCAGAGAATCTAACGCTAAACTTTCCAGCACATAGGACTTCATTTTACGATCGGTCCTTTACTGTGGAAGCTGTAAGATTATGGAATGCATTGCCTATCCATATCAGGCGCTCGTCTACGCTGGAAACTTTTAAATCCCGGGTGAAGACATTCTATCTCTCGCAGTAACGCTACGCCTTTGTTGTATTTCTTTTGTATTATTGGTGTATGAATATGTATGTATGTATTATATATCTATTTAAATGTATGTAATACATGTAAGTTTATTATAATGTATATTTATTTGTAAGTCTATGTATTTGTATGTATTTTTTTTGTTACATGTAAGTTTATTATAATGTATATTTATTTGTAAGTCTATGTATTTGTATGTATTTTGTAAGTACCTAAGTATTTATTGTTATATAAGTTTATTGACAGCACCGCCGTAATTTCAATTCATTTTATTCCTCTCCATGCATGGTTGTCTGGAAGAGATCGCTCTTAGCGATAAGACCGCCAATTTGTAACACCTAAATAAGTTGATACTGTAACCTGTTTTGTATGTTGTGGTGTAAGAATAAAGTGTTATATTATTATTATTATTATTATTATATGTGTGGAATGTTGCTTGAATGTAATTTATATGTTATTTTTAATTCTGATTCGAGAATGTGACTCCTCGGATTGAGTCACCACGTTTTATTTTTCAACATTAGTCGCCAGTCCAATCAGGTTTAAATGTATGACGTACCCTCCCAAAAAACTGTTCTGATGGATCGTTATAATAAAATAAATGTGTCTTTTGAAACCTGAAAAGAATATTTTAAGAATTTTTTGTAGGGGACATTTCTGAAATGTCTATAAAAACGAGACCTTTCGATAATAGCCAATAGGGAAATGTTCAGGCATCGGACCCTATTAATCAATTTGCATTCTAAAGCAGCCTTTTAAATGTTATTTTGGGAGTAACTAATTTCATTTTCTCGAGGTCTCTCGCAACCTTTTGTTAATATAGGTACATTTGCAGACTTATCAACATTTGTAAATATATACTCAGCCTGTTGCTGTCCACTGTTGGACGCAGAAAAATAAATAAGGAAGCTAAAATAATTAAGCAATGACGATAGAAATATAAAACATCTATTAGGTATGTTATAAAGCTAAGATAATTATATATTATTATAATATTGTATATATTATTATAACATATATATATAAATATTTTAACCAAAAAGCAACGCTAGATTTTCTTGCCCGTTCTTCTCTAGCGAAACTGCATTTCGAACTGGCGGTAGAGTAAAAAAAATTACTGAATCTAAATAATGTATAACATTTCCTGGAATAAATTAATATTTGATTTTGATTTTTATAAAGAAACATACAATAAGAATACCATAATTAGAATTATAAACGTGTGTGAAGTCTGCCAACCTGTTTTAGGGCAGCGTAACAGACTAAGGCCAAATCAATGTGTACTGAGTCTGAAGAAGCTACTGAGCAGGTCGGCATGATTGTGTCAAGTAGCCAGGTATAGTTGTCTCTCACTAACTAATACTCTAACTGTACGGTACTTCCTTTCCCATCAGTTGTAGTGCGGTCATTTTACAAAAATGAAAAAACGCTTTTACAAGTTGAAGAAGCCTGTGCCACAACTACAGAGCTGGTAAGTTTATATGTATAATCCTACTTATATTATAACTGCGAATGTTTGGATGGAAGGTTTTTTTTTATTCTGGCTCTGCAAAGTGACTACACTGCACCTGATGGTAAGCGCAGTGCCGTCCAAATAGAGTATCAAGTAGCGAGAGATAGTCTATCCCTCACTACTCAACACAATCATGCCGGCCGGCTGTTTAGCTTCTTCACACTACGCCTAAGGGACCCAGGATCATAGGAAGGAGGGATCACGGTAGCTGGCAAAATGGACGTTTATTACTCAGTCATGCTACAACGGCTGGACGGATCTGGTTGATATTTGGCACAGAGATAGATTATAGTCTGGAATAGCATATAAGCTCCTTTTTATCCTGAAAAATGTACAGTTCCCGCGGGGATAAATTAGTTTTTCACAGAGCAAGGGATCGACATGATTTTTTGCATAGTGCCAGTTTAAGGATCAGAAAATGACATAGGCTACTTTTCGTTCTCGTGTTCTCGTGTTTAATCGGAAAAATGAACGCTTCCTATTAGATAGCAAAATATAGAAAGGTGTAATAGCATAAGATGCCTCCGTGGATTATACCCTTTCTTCCAAAAATAACCTCCACACGGCCAGAACCGCGATCAACATCTAGTGATAAGTAAACGACACACAATTCCTCATACTATGTGACTACTTGAAATTGTTATAATTTACATAATGAATATTGTATACCCACAATGTTCATGCATTTACATAAAATGAAACAATTTGCAGATCTGTACGCCTGATAAATTTCTCCTCGCCCAACTAAGTGCAGCTGTCAAGTCTAGAAGTTTGCTACGTTGGGAGTTTTCAAAGAGAAACCATTTTGCGAGACCAGTATTGTAACAGATTAACAAGGTCTAGTATATTGTGAAGAAAGTTTCTTATAAACTACTATACAGGTACTTCTAGAAAGATTCGATCTGTAACATATTTGGTGGGTTCTTCTATATTTTATAATAATACTAGCCCTGTATTAAACAATGTCCCACTCCTGGGCACGGGCCTCCTCTACTAATGAGAGGGCTTAGACCTTAGTTCATCACGCAGGCCTAATGCGGGTTTGGTAGACTTCACATACCTTTGAAATTCTTATGAGAATTTTCAGGTTTCCTCAGCTTTCCTCTTTCCTGTTTTCCTTAACTGGTGAAGAAAGCGATGATCAACAATGAATACACAATACAGGTGTATGCAATTTGGGTTACGAACATACGACTTTCGTCATGACAGTCCGTACCGCAACCAACTAGGCTATCGTTGCTTCTATATTACTTAACCTAAAAATACAAATTATTGCACACGTAGAAAACCAACCTAAAAATTTCACGGTTCACGGTCGACGCCTATTCTTACTAAATCAAGATGATAAGCCTCAAATTCCTTATTCCCTTAAATTCCGCAATAACCACAACTCCACCTAATATTAGTTATGAGACATATAGTCGTATGTTATGACGGAACCCTATCCACACAGCTTTCTCCGAGTGGGCAGAATACATTAATATTGTGGATGCCGCGAAATGTGCGGCTCGGTGTTCGCTTCATTAAGCTTTCGGAAGATGTATCGGCTCACTTGATGTATGGCGGTTTTGTTTTGTTTTTTAGATCTGCGAGAAGCTAAAACGGTTGGTAAGGATGGATGGTACGTTAACAACTGAAGTTACTCTAGAAAATGTATTTGAAAAAAGGTTATTTGTAGAGGAACCTTTTCTCCAGTAAAAAATCTTCAGATAAGCGGATTGTGCCTGACTGTCTGATGTTATATCTCGAAGTTTCTATCGGCAGTACAATTTTGCCACCACGAATCAGGATCAGAACTTTGTGTTTTTAACATCAGTCCCCAGATGGCAAGTTCCAACGGTTGTTTTGATTCTGGGATTATTTACTGAATGAAATAATAAAGAATTCATTAATACATTTGTCGCTTAAATTATTATGTGGACCCAATGATAATTAGAAAGTCGTCTATATCTATAACAAAGTCTGAATTCTATTTGAAATCAAGAAATATATTGTAAATTCATAGGTAAATCTTATTCGTTCAATCTTTAGCTTACTTAAGTAACGTCAAACTTAGGAGTAACTTTCCGTAATAAAATTGGATGATTGGGTAGATGAATTTCTCTAGGAGTCATCAGCTTAAGAAATACCAAGCTGAATTTTGACTTAGCTAGATTTAGTGCAGACGCGCTGTTAGCTGGTTGCCTTAATGATAAACAAAATTCATAATAATCATAGATCACAAAGACGTGCATTTATTACCGTAAACAATTAATTACTACACGTCGATTGACTTGAGCTCATCATTCTTACTAACATATACAACATCTAGATATACAAACTGGCATATAATGGATGTTTTGCCATGTAACTGGAGTGAGCTCACAAAAATGTTGTTATATGTTATTTGTTATACTTAGTTTAATTTATGTTGTATGTATTTTGTTGTTTCTTTTTTTCTAGATTTGTTTTATAGTCCCGCTAGTTTAATTGGGTATATCCTGTAATAACTGTGTGTGTTGAATTAAGAATAAATAAAAATAATTTATATATATAGATATATAAACAGCCAGTGTACATCCAGTTTTGGAGATTTAGAGTTGGGGTACGATGTTTGGTCGTTCTGTGGCCTTCTGAGTACTCTGATACTAGACCCTCGACCGCTTCTTCACCTTCTTGCCCATGGCGTAGTGTGAAGCAGCAGGCTGGCATGATTGTATTGAGTAGCAGGGGATAAATTGTCTTTTACTACTCGATACTCTAATTGGTCGGCACTGCGCTTCCCATCAGGTGCAGTGTGGTTACTTTGCCGTGCCAGGATAAAAAAGGTGCGATACTATAGAAAGCTAGAAACATTCTCGCAACTTAATATCAACGCAGTTTAAGTCTACTTCATTCATTCTGTATTCGTCTCCTCTGAAACATCTATTCGTATTCCATATACACTACCACATTCGTTTCGACTAGTCATAAATTATTATCAATTAAACAGGTTACATTAGGTCTTTACCACTTTTCCATTCTCTTGTTTATAAAAAAAGGCAAAGGTTCTCCACCATGCAACCTTGTCTTTCGTTATTTTTTTAAATCTAGGCCGAAATTGAAAAGTCTTATGTTGTTTTAATAATTGACAATTCAGATAAGCCATGTCAGAAGGCCAATGCCACGTCTGTCGTTTTTCTCCATTTAAAGTCCATGTCAAATATTTTTCCATTCTAAAGGTCCATGAACGTAATCAAAATCGTTTATTCGTATTCCTTATTTAAACACTTCTACATTCGTTTCGACCAGTCATAACATTAACAATCAAAAGGGTTCTATTCTCACATACGACTTCCATATCAGTTATCTTCCCTCCAACCTAACAAAATTGAATATCCGCGAACTTCTATTCGATACGATAGCATATTTTTATCTTTTTCATATGTTGTACATATCTTCCCATATAAAATGGAATATACGACGTTTATTATGCAAACAAATGATCAAGAACATATTTCGAAGTCAGACAAAATACATAAAAACTCCGGTACATAAAGTAATTTTTTATGTTCAGTGCCGTAAAATATGTTTGGGTACAAAATACAGGGTTGTAAAAGGATGGGCAGAGACCTTAACTTATGGTGATATTACGTGCATATATTTCTTGATCATAGTTGTAAAAATACATGATGCCTTCATACGGCATGCAAATAAACCCATATTAGTATTGTCTCTTGTGTGGGCATAGATATGGGAAAACCATCGCAAACAATCATATCCGAGAACAGATGGGAATAATGTGGGTCCATTATACAAAGTGCTCCATTTTGGACATTAACTTAAAATGTACGAGTGTTATATTGCGTACCGTGTTCTGTTAAGAGACATTGTTGTTAACCAACCTAAAAAGAGAGGTGATTTTCAATTCGACGTGAGTTTTTGTCATTTCGAAGACGAGATGCATAATGGAGCTGTAAAATCAACAACTGCACAAGCGTCGATATTGATGTTTTATTTAAAAAAATATTTGTAGTGTCTGTAGTAATACTAATTATAAAATAAAAAAAAATTAACTAAAACTATACATATATAAACATCTGATAAAAATACACCGATAAGCCATAAATAGAATTCCACACTCATCAATCTACGCTTGGTAGATATATCGATGTACATAATATAATCGAGAAAAAGAGAAGAAAAATATAAATTTTATTAAAACCGTCTTCTTTTAAAATCAGTCAAAAGAGATTTGTTTCTTAAAGTATTCATCCACAGTTTTCATTAATTTGTCTCATTCTTTCTTGATTATTATAAATGACAGCCTGCGTGGTGCAGCGAGTAGCCGGATATGAAACAGGAGGCTGTGGGGTTAATTCCCGCACTGAGTTTTTTTTTCCGTGACAGATAGATGTTTGTTTCGGGTCTGGCTGTTGTGGGACTGTAGGTAGCTCCTCGTAGGTCTTGAAACCCACTATACAGATTTCACAGATTGTGGGGTGGGCACTATGTGTGACTGATGGATGTATTTATTTATTTATTTTATAGTGCCAGTCTACCAAAAGTCCATTCCAGATTCTGGATGATTCAGAATAAAAATCGTAGAAATTCCCTATCACATATGTGCTCTACAATATGAAAGGCCCAGCTGCGGTCTCTCGCCGCAATAATTTAATAGACCTCAGTGCGGCCGCGATGGCTATTGGCCCGTATTTTACCTCATTTAGTCTTATTCGCACATTTGGGACCAATTAGGGTAGGGAATATTATGTAAGTTTTATTTGATTTTCGGCATCATTCCAGTCATTGGGTTAGTAGAGGTGTTAGCTAAGATATTGCCGATACACCCATAGAATGAAAGTAGGTAAAGGACTAATGTCACTTTTTTTCTCAATTTTATTTCATTCATGTGTTATTTCAAAATACGTTTTGCCCTCCATCCAATTTCGACATACTTCTAAAAAAAATACCTATTATTAAAATGATTGATTTATGTGTGCTGATTGTGGCGTTACGCTGAGAAGATCAGAAGATACGCAAGATCAGAATGGTATTATAAACATTTTTAATTACTAATCTAAAATTAGAATTTGGGAGTGGCATAGTGAGAGGATAATGTTGGCTCGGGCAGGCGGTTGGTTAGGTCAGACGCAAATTCAATAACTACATTAAATGAACACAAGTACAGCTCAACTGTATATTCAGGTTTTTAGTTCCTTTTGGAGCTGAAATCGTTAACACAAAATTTGAAAAACAATATAGTCATGGATTTTATAATTGGTAGTCATACTGAAAACAAATTACATTAGTTTTTTAATGGGATTTTTGACACGAACCCATACTCATCGTGGCTAAAGAAGTTTCCACTTCAAAAATAAATAAAATTAGAAGCGTTTTACATGTTATTTAATTATATTCAAAATATATTGCATATAATAAAAATATGTGATTATGTTAAACTGTGAATGGATATGTCTTTGTCTAAATAAATATTAAATTATTATAAATAAAAATATTATCTTCTTCCATTATTGTTGACGTTAATAACCCATGGAGAACACTTTTCATCAGGCGACCTACTCGTTTTACTGTTAAATCTACCGTAAAAAACTTTTCACATTGAAATAATCTACAAACCCAACGTCTGAACTAAAACAACAAGAGAATTAATTCATGTTAGTTTTGGCGAAGTTTTGAACACTTTCTTTGGGTAAACACTGTTACAGGATAACACTTTCAGTACCTGCCGTGGAAATTGGTTTATTGAATGTAGATTATGCCTAGCGCTTTAACACGGGAATAGTTTAATTTTAGAT
Source organism: Laothoe populi (assembly GCA_905220505.1). Taxonomy (NCBI): domain Eukaryota; kingdom Metazoa; phylum Arthropoda; class Insecta; order Lepidoptera; family Sphingidae; genus Laothoe; species Laothoe populi. Next base: position 809,269 of record HG992154.1, on the reverse strand, counting down.
TAGTAATCAAAATGTTTATAATAACATTCTGAACTTGTACGTGCAAGCTCTGGAATGAACTCCCTGCTGCTGTGTTCCCTGAGCGCTATGACATGTCCTTCTTTAAACGAGGCTTAAAAGAAATAGTCCTTCAACGGTAGGCAGCGGCTATGGAAGGCAGGCATTGCAGAAGTCTATGGGTGGCGGTCACTACTTACCATCAGGTGGCTCGTCTGCCTATCGAGGCACTAAAAAAAAATTGTCTCAGCATAATGCCACAATTGGCATACGTCAATCACTCATTATAATACATCCCACACATACACTCACGCCTGTAATACCCGAAGGTGTAGGCGTAACCAGTACACCTACTTTTTCGCCGAATTTCGGTCCCATAATGTGTAAGGGGGGCGAACCTATCGCCATACCGGGCACAGATTCCAGACACCGGGCTAATACTGAGAATTTCTAGATAGAAAACCCCAGTATCACTATAATACATTATATATCATTATAATACAATAGGTATTGAAATATATCGAAATTGTCATGTCAGTGTCAGTCATGGGGACTACAGTGTTATTTAAAACAGTGTCCAAGAAGTAGTTACTTTTCTGTTTACGATTGTTAGTCAATAAATTATAGAACCTCATATACGTGCTTATATCAAAAGTAAAATAATCTGAGCGTGACGGTCATGTGAGTTCAGTGCTTTTTCCCCATCCTAAAAGTGCCCAACGTGCTTAAAGAAGATTTCCCTTTAATTATATTTTGCATATTGATAATATTTAAAAGTACCTACATTGTCATACACTTGTAATAATTATGTGTAGGCACACACAGTCATAGTATATAGAGAATCATAACAATGTGTGTGTTATGATACGTACCACCATCCATACCACCGTAAATCGATGTAAGCAACTCGTATTTTTGTGGAACAATTTGCCAGTTACCGTGTTCCCTCCTTCCTATGATCCTGGGTCCTCTAGGCGTAGTGTGAAGAAGTTACACAGCAGGCCGGCATGATTGTGTTGAGTAGCGAGGGATAGATTGTCTCGCGCTACTTTATACTATAACTGGACGATACTGTACTTACCATCAGGTGCAGTGTGGTCACGTGCCTGGTTAAAAAAAAAGCCGATGCATTTACTTTACTATATATGTAATCCCCACTGCGAATTCTCATTACTGCGCCCTCAGTAACCCTTTAGGCGTAAAATAAATACACAAAAAAACCCAATGCATTTCTTTTGATCTAACATCTGACACATTGAAAAATCTCCCTTCTCAAATGAGACCGCGTTTTCCTTTAAAGGTTGAAAAACAAGATGGGGTTGAAATTTCGCGTCTACCGGCCAGATCATCCATCAAAAGGCCTCCGAGGGTTGAGCCCAGTATTTTTTATTCATACGTTACATGAGTGGTGTGATGCGTAAAACGAAGTGGCAGTGAATATTTACTGGTACAAAAATATATTAAAACACGGTGAAATGACAAAGAGTCTAATGCGTACGTGGGTTTATAGAGATTTATTATTAACATCTATATATCGACTCTCGGCGGGCTGTTTGATTTAAGCTACATTTTTTGCGATATTAAGTTATATACACATTCGGAATAAGCAAATTTTTCTGTATCTTTTGAGCCTAGTTATGTGCACTTATTTGGCGCTCATGTCAGCTGGTAAAACAGGTCTCATTTATTCAGGGCACATTTATTTTAGAAAATTATGCTCATAAATGCATGAAAATAAGTCACAACGACGCAGTACGTGCTTTTACAAGTAACATATTTATTCTACTAAAATCCACGCTATAGTTATGTTAAAGTGATTTTCTAGTATTTAATGACAAAATAACTAGTGGTCTGTGGACACTGGCTACAATAGTGCCATAGCTGATGTCTACGATTACTTTCTAATATATTAATGTTGAAATGCAATTGAAGAGCAACAAAAACATACATATACAAGCGACAAAAATATAAAAATATCGAAGATTAATTATTTCAAAAAGCGCATTTCGGTTCAAAAACCGCACGAGTTCAACCATTCGATAAGGGTTAATATAACCAGAATTCACTTCCCCTACCCGGAGCCCCATGATGGATGAGCTCATTACCTTCACCACAATGCCGTCGTCAAAGCACAATGACAGCTCGGACACTTTCACAAATGGACTTTGGGTTGTTTTTTTGACTTGTTAATGACCTGACGAAGCGTAAACGGTCCGCGAAGATGTTTATTGAGATGCCAATGTGTATATTGAGTCACGCTTATTTGGAAATCACATCAAGAATCAATAAGTAATAGTTTTTTAATTCATAAAACTACACCACTACAAGTACGAGTACTTCAATAAAAAACAAATTATGCGTCCCTATAAAATTTGAAGGTTGCCCTCGCTTTTCTGAGATTCTGACTTGGTGCCAATGCTCCAGGTTTCTTCGAGTAATCGGGGAACATACATAAAAAAAGATTTCGAGGAATTGAGAAACTTCTCCTTTTTTTGAAGTCGATTAAAAATGAAAAAAATATTGAATGCATGAAATGCCGTACACAGGGTGTAAAACCCGCCATACCTAGTGGCACACGCAAGTGTGTCGCGTTCCGGGATCAGCCAGTGTACATCCGGTTTTTCTCGGGGGTCTAGAGTTGGAGTACAATGTTTGGCCATTTTGCGGCCCCCGAGTACTCTGACAATAGACCCTCGACCGCTTCTTTACCTTCTTGCCCATGGCGTAGTGTGAAGAAGCAGGCCGGCATGATTGTGTTGAGTAGCAGGGGATAGATCGTCTCGCACTACTCGATACTCTAATTGGACCGCACTGCGCTTGCCAACAGGTGCAGTGCGGTCACTTTCCCGTGCCAGGATAAAAAAAAATGCTATACATTATTGAGATTCAGTTAGTCTTTGTTTACACTACCGCCAGTTTGGAATGCAATTTCGCTAGAGAAGAACGGGCAAGAAACTCTGGTCTTTTCGAACACCGGTTAGCAACATTTTGTCGTACAATTAAAATTTTAAGTGTATTTAAGTGTCAATATTGAATTCAAGTCCACATGAATTGTAATATGGCTGAATGATGGAAATTTACATTATTTTCAGAATTATGTGTGATTAAACAGCGTCTATTGCGCTGTAGAGCTCGGATTAATAGCACCAGCCTGGGATCCAATTATAAATTTAATCAAATCGGAACCCCAAAGACCAGCTGCCGCCTCAAGACACTATGAGCTCCTTCTGTGTAGATCAAACTACAATAAATAATAATAAAAACAACATTAGGAAGGGTAGAAACATTGCACTATACTTGCGTGACGACATCCAACTCAGTCCGCCCTGTAACCATGAAGGCTTATAGCCTGGCTGGATGGCTCTCCAAACGTCGGGATAAAAAAGTTTAATAAACCGAGATAGAATCCATAATATTAGTTTCATTACAATGTATAATAATCGCGTAAACTTATATACCATTACAAATTAGATATTTTGGAATACAGCCAATTTGGCGCCAGCCCTAAAACTCTAAAATAGTAGCAAATTATGAAATTTTACAATACACAAAAATCTATAACAATAGGCCATTGAATTTTACTGTGAATAAACTCTGTGAGTATGTCCAATATCTGGAATGTGGAATTAACTGCATTCGAATTCAATGGTTGCCCCGATGTATAAGGTATTAAAAATATTTGTCCTATTCGTACACTTTAGCCTTTACTTGCGTCTTCTATTGGTGTATATTTTAACGATTACTTATTCAATGAAAAAAAAATAACGGTGCATGCAAATGCATACTGACTTCAAAGGCGAAATTAAAGGAGGCAAAAGAAATTTTATAATTCATTCACAGGTTGGGAAATAACTTACATAATACTAGTCATGTATTAACCATTGTCCCACTGCTGGGCACTGGCCTCCCCTTCTAATGAGAGGGGTCAGGCCTTAGTCCACCATGCTGACCTAATGCGGGCCGGTAGACTTCACATACCTACGAAATTCTTATGATAATTCTTAGGTTTCCTCACAATGTTTTCTTTCACCGTTAAGGCAAGCGATAATTAACATTAAATACATACGTAACTTTAGAAAAGTCACGAGGTGTATGCCATTTGGGTTTCGGTTTTGGGTTTCGGTTTCGACTTTCATCTTGACAGTCCGTACCGCAACCAACTAGGCTATCACTGCTTACTATATAGCTTTAATATTACATTAACTTAATCTCTCATATTTATCATTACTCATTTTAATTCCATTACCTTCTTTGGGGTATTAAATGTTCTTTTCGTTGTGTACACAATTGTCTGCGAGCAAAAGCTGAAAGTAAGCCTAAATACAGAATGGGTACATTGTTATAATCTGTCATTTTCCAGCCACTAAGCCTAATTTAAGCCGGCTGGCGTCTCTTTGTATTTAATACAGTTTTATCTGAGCTCGACTGCGCAAAATTAAAATGCTTCTTACGTTATTAGCGGGTAATGAGCGGTATTATTTAATTAAATGTGAGGGAAAATTGATTATAAAAATGTACCTATTAGTCTTGTAACGTTGATACGACCTTTTATCCCTAGGAGGTTAAAAACCCAGCGGCTTTATAGCTATGTTTAAAAATTCAAAAATAATTAAATTGATAAAGTGGTGATTGATTACAACGTCGTAATGTTACAGTTGAAGGCGTTCTTAGACTGAGAAATCGATGCAATTCGGGTTCGAATCCCTGGTGGGCAATTATATTTTTTTTTTGTTTTTTTAACCAGCCCTGTATTTAATACTGTTCTACTGAAGGTATTAACGTTACTGTATCATTTAGTGGCATACAAATCAGTCCGTCCCGTGATCATGAAAGCTGTAAAGTATTCGAAACGTCGGGGCTAAAAAATATAAATACATATAAAAATATGTAAAATTATGGTCTCCGTGGCGCAGTTGTAATTGCGCATGCGTTACGACTGCTGTGCTGAGTTGTTGGGTTCGATACCCGGTTCGGGTAAAGTGATATTGAGTTTTCGATCTAGAAATTCTCAGTATTAGCCCGGAGTCTGGAATTTCTGCCCGGTATGGGGAAGGCTCGCCCCCTATCACATTATGGGACCGAAAAAAATTCGGCGAAAAGTGGGTGTACTGCTTACACCTCTGCCTACCCCTTCGGGGATTACAGGCGTGAGTGTATATGTACGCACACACCTTTCATACGTCAACGTTCCGTTCCCCACATGTATGTATGTAAAATTATTTGTATTTCAATTAGAATCATAATGATTCTGTCTATAAAGACGAGAATTGTATAATCTTCGTCCTTTTATTTAAGACTAAATAGATTTTAAGCACTACATTTATGCAACACATTTTCGCTTCAAAATATTACAAAAGCACATTCTTTCTCGTGTGACATCAAACCGTTAACTTTAAGCATATAAATCGACACCAGCCAGCTCAATCTTCAGATTTATCTCACTCGGCTCACTGGGTTGCATGATAGTGTACGCTTTCGCTCCAAGCGTTGGACTTGGCTAACCATATCTTATGTAAATTCTTTAAATCTTTTGCAAAAAATTACATTGAATTCACAGCTATGTACCTATTCTTTCCTTTTTAATTTGCGTCTTCCTCTGACACATATACCAAACTATAGAATAACAAAACATACGCAACACATACACTGATTAAATACGCAAGTAAGATAGAAGGCGCAAGTATAAAGAATGAGTTATAGTATACTAGATGATCCACGCGGGCGGAGCTATTTTATTTTTGGAAGGAATGGTATACAATCCATGGAGGCATCTTAAGCACACCTTTCTATATTTTGCTATCCCATAGGATGCGTGCATTTTTCCGGGATAAAAAGTGGCCCATGTCATTTTCTGATCCCTAAACTACCACTATGCTAAAAATAATGTCGATCCCTTGCTCTGTGAAAAACTAAACTATACCACGGGAACTGTAAATTATTCCGGGATAAAAAGTAGCCTATGTGCTATTCCAGACTAAAGTCTATCACTGTGCCAAATTTCAACCAGATCCGTCCAGCTGTTGTAGCGTGATTGAGTAACAAACATCCATCCATCCAATCTTTGGCATTTATAATATTAGTAGGATTGCCAATTTAAGTTTGTGATTAGCAATTTACAGAACGCGAATTCTTTACTATTTTTGAGATAATCAAAAAAGTGCATTTGCTAGTGGGGCAAATGGCCGTTCAGAAGTAAGACGTGACATTGTTTTAAATTAGGATCAAACCTGAGAGTAGGTACTATAAGTATAATATTAGAATCGATTTTACTGAAGATTTTTTAATGTGGTAACTGCATATGGAATTGGGTTGTAGTTTTGACTATAAAAACAAGTTAATCGCTGATAAAATCACACCTATATGAGCCAATTTATATGATAAAAATTAATATAAAGTTGACAACATCGGTTGAGTAGCGGGCTAGTAGCTAGCTGTAAAAACAAAGACCATAGGTTCGATCATATTATTTATTTAATAAACCCAACAATCACACAACTTGACCATACACTAGATAAAATCTATATAGTGGATATCAACGAAGGACCACGATACCACAACACCCAAATTTGAAAAAAATATCTGTCTATTTTATTATCAGTAAATTAAATTAAGTATTGTTCGAGAGCTAAATCTAGTGTCGTCGACGAGTGGTATCACTTTATAAAACGAAGTGAAGTATCAAACAAGGACACTGAAATGTAACTCTTTCATCAACGTAATCCTGAATCAAAGAGCCGGTGCTGTTAATCCGATTCCCTTTAATCAAAGGAAATTCTTTTTGTCAGCCGCAAAAAGGGACTTTAAAGATTCCAGTTGAATATACGGATACTTCAATTTGTATGTATTTTGCCTATAGCTAACCTTTGAAGACAGTGTGTTCATTATTTCAGGAATAAAAATGTAACCACAAATTATTTGTTTCGGTAGTTCTCGTAGTAGTTCCATATCATTTCTGAGACAAACTTTATCTTAGTTTGTGGTTACAAAGCTGCCTAGCTTGCCTGTTGGCTGTAAAGGATATTTTCTGTCCGTGGTAAGTAAGTATTAATTTACTTAATTAGTAAGTATTATAAATAATAACATTATTTCTAATACTTTTTGTAAATTTTTTTGAAGAACCCTCAGTTATAATAATAATATCAGACCTATATTTGACTGTTTCATCGTTGGGCACGGGTTCCTTTGCTAATGAGAGGTTTCCTCAATCCACTAAAGGGACATAAACGGGTTAGTAGATTTCAAATACCATCGATATTATATGGAGAACACTCAAGTATACTGATTTCTGCTCGATGTTTTCCTTCAACCTTAAAGTGAGCTTTTGTCGAAAAATAATAAAATTTATAATGATCAGAGGTGCCGTATATCGCTTCATTTTACGTATCTAATAAAATTTAAATTTTACAAATTTGTCATAAATGTTGCAAAATATTGGCACTATACCGGCTTGTAGTTAATTTTTCGTCTGGCAAATTCGCAACCTTATCCATGGCTGACACATTAGCTCAAAATCTCTTCAATATTGCATATGATTTGGAAGGTGCTCTTTGTAATTTTTTTCGAATAAAACGGCAATTTAAAAGTGGTAGAGCCACGCTGTAGACATATTTGTTTACAGCATGAATGGGCCGGCTCGACCGGGGTGGTAGTGGTACCACCCCGGTCGAGCCGGCCCATTCATGTCTCACAGAAAACCAACGTAAAGTGACAGTGGCTCGTTTGTCGGACTATGATATAAAAAAACAGTCAATATTTATACAGCTTTCTGAACAGGTTCAATAAATTTAAAGTCAAGTATTCTGACGTAAATTGAATTTAATTAATTTGTGTAATAATTGCATTTTTTCATTGGTTTAGGTATGTTAGTGACGCACTTTTGTATTATATTTTTTTTTCAAAACTGATACAACGTACTTTATAGAGAGTAATAATCAAATATTTATCAATAAGTATTCAGCAGGACGATAGTAACTCTATAGCTCTTTAAAAAGAAAAATTTGAAAACCCGTATATTTTTGTTACACAACATTTCGTTTAATATATGAAACGCAATGAATAATATGTACAGTTTTAGAGATACATTGAATGATAAAAACTGTTGTTCATTTGAGAATGATATCGTTGCTTAATAAAGCTATATTTAATATATATTTCGATACGACAATAACTTTAAAGAACTGCTCAGAAAAACGATTTTTCACCTCAAAATGCACCCGGCAGTCACACATATCGTAAGTACCAAAACAGATTTTTGTTAATACAACAACCCAAATTAATTAATATGTATAGACACACACACATTTGTCTCGACGCGGGGACCAAACCTGTGGCCTATAATTTTTACAGGCGGCCAGTCCTCCACCGCACCACGTCTGTCTGCTTTAATATTCTAAACCCGTTGTACATAAAAATGTGATGATATTATTTCTACATAAACAATTTAATAAGTGTCCACCTTTGACATGCTTCCCTCATAACCATTCCTTGCACGTCGGGGTAGTCCACACAGCCCTTACAATAAATAGCGAGTTTATTTGGCCGGTGGCTTGGCTTGACGAATGTCAGCTTATGCCGACGTATGAGCGACTGCGACGTCATATTTCATAGAAACGTCCCTAAGCCCCGACTTCAATTATGTCCCAGGTTTGTGCGTATTAATAAAGTTGAATGCTGTTGTAAATCACAGACTATAATGTTCGCTTATTAATTTCGTGAAATTTTGGTTACTACAATATTATTTTAAAATAAGGAAAGGTAATAATTAATAATTTTGACCGCCTACGTGGCGCAGTTGACGAGTAGCCGGCTGTGAAACGAGAGGCGGTGGGTTCGATTCCCAAACCAGGACAAATGTTTGTGTGACAGACAGATATTTGTGTCCGGCGTCTGGGTGTTGTGAGACCGAAAGTCTCTCATAGTCCCTGATACCCACAACTCAAGACTCACATCTGAGTGTGGGGTCGGGGCTATGTGTGTGACTGTTGGGTGTTATTTATTTATTTAATACACCCAACAGTCACACACATAGTTCTGACTGTATACTAGGTAAAACCTGTATCGTGGGTATCAATAACTACGAAGGAATACGGTCCCGCAACACCCAGACCCAAAACAAATACCTGTCTATCACAAAAACATTTATCTCGGTGCGGGAATCGAACCCACGGCCTCTGGTTTCACAGCCGGATGCGCCACGCAGGCTCTCATATAATATAACACCCACCTAAGTCGAAAGTCGTAAGTTCAAATCAGCGTAAATGTGCATACACCTCGGACTATTTTAAAGTTACGTGTGTATTCGTTTTTAATTATCTCTTGCAATAATGGCGAAGGAAAACATCGTGAGGAAACCCGCATGCCTGAGAATTTTAAATATGAATTTTGAATGTATGTAAAGTCTACCGACTCGCATTAGTCATGTACTAGGGCCTTACCCCACTCATTAGTAGAGGAAGCCCGTGCCCAGCAGAGAGACAGGTTTTATATAGGGCTGGTATTATAATAACTATCGTAGGTATATCATCTGCAATCATCGAAAACACAACCCAATTCATGTCAATTTATAAACTAGGATTGTTCCTGACAAGCGTATCTGCGGGATCCCTCTGCCCACCCTCTCATCAATCATAGATATCGGCCCTCGGACGGGCTATTGTCTCGGAGAAAATAAAAGGAATAAATTGTGACCCCTATATCAAAGTTTTGTAATGTTTTCACGCGCACTCGCCTAAAGGGTTCAACGCCAGTGGCCCGCGTTGTGAAGTCATCGGAATTTATCTTATAATTTACATACTTCCCAATTTTCAACGAGAAATATACTATAGAGCAAATATATGGCACTATTTTTTATACAATACGGTAAAAGAGCACGTGGGGAATTTATTGACAGCTTCCGTGGCTCAGCGGAGAGCGAGAGCGGAGCTTTTAATATTTTACGAATAATATACTCATTATCTTATTATTAAAAAAAAAAATTTTTTAGTGTCTCAATAGGCAGTCGAGCAGACGGGCAACCTGATGGTAAGTAGTCACCGCCGCCCATAGACTTCTGCAATGCCAGGGCATAGTAAAGTCAGAGACATTTGGTAGGTTTTACAATGGGTAGTTAAATAATAAATACACCCAACAGTCACACATAGTCCTGACCCCACTCCAGGTCAAACTTGTAACAACTTCCAATAAAAAACCACTCCTGAGTTTTGTTACCAAATGAATATCCCCATATCTCAACAAACGATCTTAAATTCTCTGACGCGATCCGGCCCGGTCGTCCATCATTGAATCCCGCATTTTCATGGGTTTCATTTTTCAAGAGTATGACAAAACAGTATTTTATAGGCCGCTGACAAGGGCATTAGTTATCCATGGGTAGGTCATTCTCTTGTTTGCGAGTTGTTTTTTTGCAAAAAACTAAGATGGAAGGTAAAATATGAAGGGTAATGATCTATAAATATTCTGGCAACATTCATACAATTAGCTAAGAGGGTAGTTACGATTCTATTGGTCATTTGATTTTAGGTTAGACCAAGCTTAAATCTTCCCTTGTTCCTTGTCTTATTGTCTTTGAATGATTCATTACCATATATTATGAACCATGATCGAGAAGCATTATTACTGTAAGATGTCACTTATTATCTTAGCCTGGCAGTTAATTTATTTATTTAATAACAGATACTTTTACAGATGTTAGAGTTTTGTCCTTGTAAATCACGACGAAGTATTCCAGAATTATGTTTGTTCCCTACTTCTATCAACACCACGATAATTGGCGGCCACAACATACAATCTTTTTTCGATCTATTTATCTACCCTTTTTATTACAACATTATTTTTTTAATGTTGTTGTTGCCAATTCTGAATCTATCTGTTTTTGCTTGGTTTGTAAATTAAAAATTATAAAATTTAAATAAATAAATTAAATATAATATAAGAGAATAGAAGGAATATGAAAACTGCCAGCACAGAATACCTTTTTCACAAGAAATGCAATTTATCACTACCCTAGGGTAAATGGGAAGTCTAGACTTACCCGTATCACCCAGCTAAGTTATCCGCCTCTAGGGATAAAAATATACGAATATGACTCATCAGAACGTATCATGTGTATTCTGGTCGCTATTTAGCCGGAAACCCTAAAAGGTTTTCATAAAATCTCTTATTTCAATGCCTAAGATCCCAACATTTTGATTTCACAGTATGCTAACTTGACCTATTTTGATTTTACTTCTAGACATAAATTGGCAGGTAATTTTTTTTAACAAATTATTCTTTATTACGTACCTAATGTATCTCATTTGTTTCCATATAATTTAAGTTTAATAAGCTCCACTATTATTTGCGTTTCTTCAATTTTTACGTTTCATATGGGAATCTTAATATATTTCATTCTTACCAAGAGAAATTCATTGAAACAGCATTGTCATTCCACGTTGTTTGGTCTAATAAACAAATGTGTCATCCAATTACGAACCGTATTTAATATTTTTTTATTTCATATACTTTTAGTTTGTACGATATTTCATCCAAATGTGCACTGATATCAATGATTGTTTTTGATATAAATGTAAATTATCTCGCAGAGTCCTATGTAATTTCGATTAAATTTGGTCGTAGTACGAGGAAAAGAAATTATTATGCTCCCCAAATTTTTTCCCTCGCGATAAATTTACGAAATTGTTGCTTTCAATTTTAGTTAAATTAATAATTATGCTAGGACAAAAAATTGACGAGTAGTGCTTTTGGCTTAAATTAAAACACGACAGTTGTCAGGAAGGGGTAGGCAGGTGTGCAACTAGTTCCCTCACGCTTTCCCGAACTTGTTTCCATCCCCTGGAAACAACAAACTTGCTTCGCGTAAAATAAATTATAGATATAACAGCGATATTTAAGAATTATTAATGCACAGTCGCCAACGATAAGAGCTGAGGCGGGCGGTCGCCACACCGCGAAATATTTGAAAACCAGACTAGCTCTTGGCGTGGTGCCATATTCTCTTCTGAAAAAATACACAAACAGGAAGCAAATTCAATGTTTGGAAAGTTTTACCTGTTTGGAAAACTATCACATTTATCAAGGCAGTAATAAGTGTTGCTGTGGTGACATTTTTTTTGTCCTGGGTCGGCAAAGTGACCATACTGAACATGATAGTAAGTACAGTGCCGCCCAGTTAGAGTATCAAGTAGCGAGAGACAATCAATCCCTCGCTACTCAACACAATCATGCCGGCCTTGCTGTGTAGTTTGTTCATGCTACGCCTAAAGGATCCAGGTATACAGTATTAATAAGCAGGCTTAAAGAAGTTGCTTTTGTTAATCTGGCACGATAAAGTGACCATACTGCACCTGATGGTAAGCGCAGTTGTATTTTGGTCTCACAGAATATCAATGCTAAGTTTTTATGTGATGAAATCATACATACAAATTAAAAAAATAATAATAATACAAACCGTGTATTAAACACTGTCCAAGGCACGGGCCTCCTCTACTAATGAGAGGAGTTAGGCCTTAGTCTACCACGCTGGCCTAATGCGGGTTGGTAGACTTCACATACCTTCGAAATTCGTATAAGAGAATTCTCAGATATGCAGGTTTCCTCACGATGTTTTCCGTCACCGTTAAAGCAACCGATAATTAACATTTAATACACACATAACTTTAGAAAAGTCAGAGATGTGTGCCACTTGGGTTTCGAACATACGACTGTCGTCTTGACAGTCCGTACCGCAATCAACTAGGCTATCGCTGCTACTACATACATATTATCACGCCTTTATCCCATAGGAGTAGGCGGAGCTAAGGATTTCTACTTTGCACGTTCCTGACACACCAAATTATCTTCACCTACGAATCTATATGAAATCCATATGAATCTTTTCATGTATTTACATCGGTTTAGAGGACTGCTAAGACTGAAAAGGTCGCCAATTTAGCCGAAATATTTTCAGTCCAGACGTCATCTGCCAACTTTTCCATCCACTCGCCTTGTGCATCTTTTTCGCTAATCTCCTATCATTCATGATCTTAATGTGTCTCATGAACCATTCACATACACTCTCAGAATTTTAAAATATTTATGGAATCGAAAAAAAAATATTTGCATTTAAGTTCCTAGATAATGACTCACCAGGAACTAAAAGACCAAAATTAACGTGCAAAATAATGACATGTTATCTAATATTATGTCCGTAGAAATTAAAAATCACAAAAATGTATCCTTATTCAGAGATTGAACTCACGGCCTTTCATTTCAAATATATGCTCCCGCTGAACCCCAGATGCATTCTACATTTAGTAACTTTATTTACACAGTGATTCCAATTAATAAAAGTTTGATACTCATCAGTCATATTATGTTAAAGATCGGTTGTTTTCTGCTCAACTGAGCCCATTTTCCGTAAAAATATTTATACTTCCGCCAATAATTGCAACTTGGCAACTGCCATGGCTGAGTGGATGATTAATTTGGGAATCGGCTCCACTTATATTCGAAAGATTGCCAGAAAACAATGGTTAATCAGACGACAAAAAAGTATAATATACGTACAGAACCAATGAGAAAGAAATCTATATATACTCATGCTATTTAAATAATGGCTTAAGAAGCGCCGTGAAAGGTTTAATAGTTCACAATTTCCGCGGGTTGTTTGTACTGGCTGATGTGGCTCTTACCACCAGATAAGTGACCTACTCATCTCGTAATCCTGTTGTTAAAAAATATAAAGATTATAAAGGTTAGCTGCAACAGCGATACCCTAGTTGGATGTGGTACGGAAAATCGAGACAAACGTCGTAGGTTAAAACCAATTCAAAATAGCATACACCTCTTTTTTGTTGTTGTCGCGGGGAAAGCTTTTTATTACTGCCGCCTGCTCCGTGGGGAAGCGGAATAAGAATGAAACGGTTATGCTGGACTAGCCGGTCTTACGACCCAGCATCGCCCTCTCCCGGATGATGGCTATCCGTGCTGCCGCTGGGCCGAGTCCCTACCGCCTATGTACACCCCACCCGACACTACCTGGTAAAACCCCGCGGTTGCCTTCTATGGCGCTTACGGGGCGATCCCGTATTACTATAATTAATAAGGTGTATACAGATGATATTATTAATATGACACGAGTATGATTAACTTATATTTTTGATCATAAAACATCCAAATGAATACATCGTCCTCAGTTTATTACCAAGGTATAATACGGTACTTTGACAGAGAAAATTGGGTTTTAATTTCATCTTGAGTCTAGACGATCAAATCTCTGGCTATAATCATTTATTACCGAATAACATACATACACAAAGAGCGGCTGTTTATTAATGTATTTTTTTATTTGCTTCGAATTTTCCAACGTACATATGTAAAATATAGATTTTTTATTAGTGAAAACTTCTTTAGTAGTGTTGAGCGATTTTGATTGGGTAAAACTTATGATTTCGTGTTGCCAACGTGCTATGTAGCAATAGGTATTTTTATTTAATATGTATAATTGTTACTCGGAATGTCGATAGACGTAAAATCAGACTTATGTTAATTTACGAATTATGAAATTATTTTCTCTTATATTAATTTAAAATGAAAAAAAAAACATTTTCAAGTTTTTAGTTGTGTAGGCTGTCAATGATCGTCATTCCCTCCTTCCTATGACCCTAGGTCCTTTAGGCGTAGTGTGAAGAAGCTTCACAGCAGGCCGGCATGATTGTGTTGAGTAGCGAGGGATAGATTGTCTCTCGCTACTTGATACTTTAACTGGACGGCACTGCACTTACCATCAGGTGCAGTGTGGTCACGTTGCCGTGCCAGGATAAAAAAATAAAAAAAACTACATACACAATCATTCGTCAAGATTAAATAAAGTATCCTATTTTATCCGACGCTGAAACTCACAAACCATCAAACATCGTTTTGTAAATGCCATCTCCAGTGCGTACATTGTTTAACCTCATGAGCTGAAATTTGGTCGTAAACCGGCTGAATGCTGGTGTTATAGAAACAGGGAAAAGGTGGGGCCAGAGCATTTGATAAACGCGACGCTTTTTATTATCAGTCTGTTGGTATACGTTTTATGTGACGAACTATCTTGAATGTAAAAATTGTGTTGTTATAGAGTTAGGTTCCTTGAGCGAGTTAGCGGAATAAAGATCATGAAGAAAAGTTCACCGGTGGATATAAAAATAAAATTTACTTAGCATTTTGGTATGAGACAAAGTACGACTCATTTTACTATTAGTGAAAAATTAATTGAGGTAAATGAATGCCTGATAAAAAAATATACTAATTTCCTGGTAAATTCATGACATTATTTTTTGAATTCATCTGGTTTACCCTTGCTTAAATATTTAAATATTCAATATTCAAATCTGGTATCCATAAGTTCCTAAAAAAAGACAACCAATCGGTCATTCATAATATCTTAACGTACTGACCACATTATTTTTTAATTAAAAAAAAACGTAGTACTCTGTAATAAACATGGCTTCGTTCTTTTATTTTTCGACTCTGGCTGAGCACCATTTTTCGTTGTAACATATATATACTCAGCCTGTTGCCGTCCACTGTTGGACGTAGGCCTCCCCAAGTGAACGCCAACCATCCCGGTCTTGGGTAGCCCGCATCCACCCGCTACCCGCCACCTTCTTAAAGTCGTCGGTCCATCGTGCAGCAGGGCGTCCCACACTACATTTGCCTAAACGCGGTCTCCACTCCAACACATGTCTGCTCCATCGGCCATCTGTCCGTCTGCAGACGTGACCAGCCCACTTCCACTTTAGCGTGCTAATTTTGCAAGCAATATCTATAACTATGGTTCTCTGGCGGATGACTTCATTTCGAACTCTATCCACCAGAGAAACCCCAAGCATGCCCGCTCCATAGCACGCTGAGCGACTTTAAATTTAAGGACCAGTCCATTTGTGAGTGTCCACGTTTCAGCCCCGCAGGCATTACGGGTAGGACGCACTGGTTAAAAAGTCTTGTTTTTAAGCATTGAGGGATCGACGACTCAAACAGGTTACGTAGTTTACCGAATGCCGCCCAGCCCAAACGAATTCTTCTATCTGTCTCTTTCTCGAAGTTGTGCTTGCCTAGTTGGATTATTTGGCCCAAGTATACGTACTCTTGCACAACCTCGAGAATGGCATCACTCACGGCGACGGGTCTCGAGAGGACGTGACCGTTAAACATGACTTTCGTCTTGTCAAGGTTCATCCCGAGACCTATCCGTTTTGAAGAACAGTTAAGGCTGTTGCAGCATGTCTTCCAAATCCTGCATAGTTTCAGCCATGATGACTATATCATCCGCAAATCGCAAGTGAGAGATGTACTGGCCGTTGATATTGATGCCCCGTCTTTTCCAATCAAGCGTCTTAAATGCGTCTTCCAACGCGTTGGTAAACAGTTTCGGAGAGATTACGTCTCCCTGTCTTACCCCACGTCGCATTTGGATTGCCTTTGTGCTTTGCTTTTGTACTTGGACATATAAAACGTTATAAATTCTAATTTTAAAATAGTACACTGGTAATTGTAACCCTGGCAGGCGGTCGCTCTCCACGACATCTATCCGACACCGCGCTCTGACACGCGACACTGACAGACTATCGCTTTTGTTGCGATGCAAGGTATGAGCGAGGTTTCAGTATTCATATATCTATATACATATGTAAGGGTACTTTTTAAAACAATTATATGTTCTTTTGGTTAGAATTAAATGTACATGTGTATCGGAGTTTTTCAAAATTTTATCACGTAGTGGGTGAATGGTGGGTGGGGGTCTAAAGTTTTCTATCTGTTATAGTTTCATGAATTAACCAATCAACCAATTTTGATAAGATTTTCGCGTGCGAAGTCGCGAGCGAATCCTTGTATGTTAAATAAACAGTAGTTCTAGGACGTTCTTAAAAATAAATATCTAATGTCGCTTATTTTAGGTTAATTGTGCATAAATATAGTTGGCAACGAGGAAATTCTTATATTTTATGAACTCTCATTTATACATACCCGTTAGGGATTCTAACATTTTCATAATAAAAAATAATCCAACAGGTATTGCAAATTTAACATTCTTGAAATTTTTATTCATTTTTTGGGCCTTTCCAAATATAGTTATAGTCGTTTTTAGGATTTTTTTGTAGGATACAACTGAAGAGATTAGCAGTTTACAAAAAATTGTATCAATAACATCTGGTTTTTAAAATGCATTATATTTGAACACTTATATAAATTACATTAAGACAGTAACCGCCACAATACACACACTCACCCTACAGTCACATACATAGTCCTGACCGCACACTAGGCAAAACCTGTATCATAAGTGTCAAGAACTACGAGTGATTACGGTCCCACAACACCCAGACCCGAAACAAATATCTCTCACGCAAATATTTTTCTCGGTGCGGGAATCGAACACATGGCCTCTCGTTTCACAGCCAGCTACTCACGCGCTACGAAGGCTGTCGGATGAATCCATATTTAACATCCATTTTTTTCTACACCTATTCGGTCTTTAGTAATTTCTTGAAACTAGACGTATTTTTTTAAACTAACCGCTGTCGCTTATGATTCGCGCCGTCTACCTTAACGCGGCACACGGTAATATATCTAACAGATTGTTTCGCATCATGTGCCTGCTCATTAGTTTCCGCCGAACTTTCTCCCGGCCCACCTCACGGGGCGTGTGATGGATATTTTCGGTAATATGAGGGAACTATTTAATCAAGTATAGGGAACCTATTCTATTGATTACTTTTACATTTTCGGCAGCCTCCGTGGCACAGCAGGCAAGTAGCCGGTTGCGCTGCTCTAGTCTAATGTAATCAAATTTTAAATTTAATTGTATGACCAATGTGTTGTGTGTGTGGTGTTCGAAAAGAGCAACGCTAGAGTTTCTTCACAATTCTTCAGCTTTGACCTAATATGCGGATAGGACCGTGTGTGATTGTTGGATGAATTTTTTGGACCATGACTAAATTACTAAATCTGTAGAGTACTAAGTCTGATGTATCGACCAAAATTTATGGGTTGTCAAGAAACACAATGTGTTTTCTGGTGACCAGTTTTTTTTATACTAGCACGGCAAAGTAACCACACTGCACCTGATTGTAAGCACAGTGCGGCCCAATTAGATTATCTATCTCCCGCTACTCAACGCAGTCATGCCGGCCTGCGTCTTCATACTACGCCATGGGCAAGAAGGTGAAGAAGCGGTCGAGGGTCTATTGTCAGAGTACTCAGAAGATCGCAAAACGACCAAACATCATACCCCAACTCTAGACCCCGATAAAAACCGGATGTATGCTAGCTGATCCCGGAACGTGACACACTTGCGTGTGCCACTATGGCGGGCATAACACCCTGTGTACAGTGGTCGCTATCCAGAAAACGGCTTGACAGCACAAGCCTTGATGGTTTTTCACCATGTGTATGATGGTTCCTATCGTGTGCAAATATTTTTTTATCCCAAAGGACGATCTGTACTTTTTTGGTAAAAGTTCCATTAAGTAATCTTCTGAAAACCGTTTACCTCTAGGTGGGAGTAATTTATAATCTAGACAGGCAAACTCGTCAATTGAATTTTCTTTGGCGTTTTTTTTTTTTTTACTTTTTTAAAATACAAAATCAGTACAAACATATAAATTGATGCAATCATAAACTCAATTGAATTTTACCGCGCGTTGATCGTTGACATTTATTTTGTAGGCTATATAATAAATATAACACATTTCTTATAAACATATAACTTATCGTAAGTCCAAATGTATTGAAGAAATAAATCTATTTCTACGTTTTTATTACATATCGTAGTAGTATTATCTATCTTATTTCGATTTGGTAATAAAAGTGAAACCATCAGCCTACATTGGACTTATAATACCAGCCCTGTATAAACCATATCCCACTGCTGGGCACGGGCATGATCATTCATGATAAGTTTGCCGTTTTTTTATCCTGGAGTGGCAAATTGACCACGCTGCACTTGATGGTGAGTCCAGTGCCGTCCAGTTACTGTATTACGTATAGCCAAATTATGTAACTAGATAACATATAATGTTTTTCGTTTCTGTATTGTGTGTGTGGAAAAATAAATGGTTTAAATGATTACATTCTGTCAGTCTGGTGTTATATGTATTAGCTATGCAAATAAACCATTTAATTTCACATTATTACTAAATGTCCCTTATTTTGTTTTCAATTTTCAATGCATCATGAATATAGTATTAGATATCGATTCTGGGTAACCTAAAGTAACAAAGGCTGACGTTAAATTTACTAATTACACAATATACAATTCCAAGCAAATGATTAGTTTCTAAGTATATCAAAATACTCAAAAACATCAAGTTTTACCCACTACCTTTTCCAAACAATCAAAACATTAACCTCACTTTATAAATTACCAGCTATGTCTATTATCATCAATACATGCCAAATTAGTACTGGATGAAAAAGGCACTCGACCACTCAGGTACAGATTGATTAAACAGAATGGAAGTGCCAAAGTTGATGCTACGTAAGATCTCTATTCAGTCGCACACCGAACATTTGCTTTGTTCTCGATGTTCAGTAATGGTCTTTGTATGTATGTCATGCTAAGTGCTTTGTAAAGGGTTTTTTTGTTTTAGTAAATAGCAAATAAATGGAAAATAACTATTTATGATGGGGAGTCTTCAGAACATCAGACAATGCGTCGCCTAGGACACTGTTAAGGAAATGTAGGGTTGCCTAAGACCTACATCACCCTCTCGACCTCGCTGCTTGGACCCACAGGAGAGGCAAGCCAATATGTGTGGCACCAGGTCGGTTACGGTACTTCGGGTTAAACCCTACTCACGCCTAACGAAGACTCCAATTCCAGGTTTTGATTTTGGAGATTTCCTTCTCCTAGACGGTTGCAAACCAATGCTTAGAGGCCGTCTCCCCTGCTGATTGGTTGGGGACTGCTTATTTTATTCGCAGCTGGCCACTATATCTGGTGGTCTTTCACTATCCACCACCTGTGACCCCGTTGGTAGCTTATAGCACAGCACCAACCAGTACATCAATACTACTAAAAATATTGTGGTTCTTTTGTCTACATTAGGGGATGAACGTATTTTTCGTTCCTACGGCAATTTATACGAAACGCGACTGCAAATCTACCAAGTTGCGTGTATATTTTGAAGCAGCGGTACTAACCAGTCGATTATATTTTACATAAAACTGGTTACACCAGTCCCTTACTCACTCTATCAATTGCTCACAATCTTAACTTATTTTATATACTTTGGAATAAACATAATATTTGAACCGGCTTTCTGCTAAATTGTTTTGAATTACTGCTATGGCTTTATTTTTTCTACATATTATGACTTATAGTTGTTTTTAGTAACTGATACTAAATGAAAACAGTGATAGCCTAGTTGGGAGTAATAAGTAATGTCAAAAATCTTATGTTCAAAACCAATTTCAATTGCAAACACCTGATATTCAAGTTTAGTGTTACTAATGATTTTTAATTATTGCTTGACTTAACGGTAACGGGGAATACTGTGAGGAAACCAAGAAAACATAACAATTACAATGGTGAGTGAAGTCCAAAGCCCATTGGGCTAACCTGGTGAACTACGACCTAATTTCACTTATTAGTAAAGAAAGTCTATACTTAACAGTGGGACAGTGGTATTTTTATTATAACTGCACGCAGTTGTAATTGCGTACGTGTTTTTCTATCTAAAAAAACTCAGAATTAGCCCAAAGCCTAGAATCTGTGCCCGGTATGGCGATAGACTCGCCCCCTATCATATTATGGGACCAAAATTCAGTGAAATATGGGTGTACTGGTTACACCTCTAATTACCCCTTCGGGGATTACAGGCCTGACTATATATGTATGTATGTAAGTATACTCGTGCCCTGATAACCTTGTTGAAGCTGATAGATTACTTTGCTATTAGGCGATGGCTCTTTGAACAAAAGTGATATGTTCTATCAGTATCTTAGTTTTTTTTTATCTGTCTGTTATCTATCTTCTAACTTGCCTTGCCTTTCCTACTTTGGCAACGCAACCATGATTCCATTGCTATCCACAGTATCGAGGTCATCTTGGTCATTTATTCTATTTCATACTTAAATACATTTGCTTAATTACTGTCGTATCATATAATAATTTAATACCAAATTATAATCTTACTTTTGAACCAACGTCGCAGCTGAAATCCAGCCAGTTACACATCTCTAATGACTTAAGGATGAGTCTGCCTTCGCCAAGCAAATGACAAAACTTTTACAGGCATATTATGGCACGTCTAATCTCAAAGCGTTTGAGACTCCCACATGCTAAGTCATTAAAGACCGTGAAATTCCTATGAATAAAGATAATTTATGGATGGAAATTTGATTTTCTGAATTAGTTGAGACGATGACGAGGATTTGAAAATTTCTATGCATTATTATTAATCCATTTCGATTTTCTGTAAGACAATGATACAAAACCCGAATTTGAAATCCCATAGTGGTAGAGCCACGCTGTAGACATATTTGTCTACAGCATAAATGGGCCGGCTCGACCGGGGTAGTACCACTGTCTCACAGAAAGCCAACGTAAAGTGACAGTTTACTGTCGCGTTTCGTATGGTAAGTGAGATATCCGGAGGCCCAGATTCCCCCTTCCCTTCCCTAATTCCTATTCCTGCCCTTTAAGGCCGACAGCGCATACATGATACTTTCGGTATTGTGGATGTTCATGGGCGGTGGAGATCACTTAACATCAGGTGACCCACAGGCTCGTTTGTCGGACTATGCAATAAAAAAAATGTTATACATCATTTAGATACAGTCAACTTATTTCTCTACCGCCAATTCGGAATGCAGTTTCGCTAGTGAAGAAGGGGCAAGAAACTCTAGCGTTGCTCATTTCACACCGGTTAACAATATTAGGTCATACAATGAATATACGATTTCAGTTTAATTGCATTAGATTAGAGCAGCTCAATGTATGTTAAGTTATATATAAAAGTTATACACTATACATCTACTTTGAGTGTAACCAGTTCATGTCATAATCAAAAAGCCAATCTTTCTTTTACCTCTGGTTACACAAAAAGCTTGATAACCAAAATCCGCTTCCATTTACCAAAACCAATTTATATTTGAGATTCACGCATTATGCTATCTTTTCTCCAAATATTCGAGACACCTACGCATCAAATCATCTGCTGAGTTTTCCATTTTTAATAAAGGTCGATAATGTTTTCTACGTTATCTTTTATCATTATATCCAGAATTATGTACATTATTGTCTCCAGTATATTAATTAACGATCAGTTGCTAATTCTATGTAGGTATTATTATAGAATTTTATTTCAAAACGCTGTTTATATTTATATTAAATAAAAATTATAAATTAAAAAAATAAAATATCGCTCGATAAATTTACGGACGCGGCATTTTTATTGTGCTGATGTATCGGGTTTGATCCCCGGGCCGGGTAAAGTGATATTTATTTATTTATTTATCCTAGCACGGCAAAGTGACCGCACTGCACCTGATGGTAAGGATATATTAATATATATTGGGATGTTCTATCACGAGATACTCAGTATCAACCCGGAGTTTGTAATTGTGCTCAGTATGCCAATAGGCTCGCCCCTTATCACTTCATAGGTTGGTAATAAGCTCGGCAAAATGTGGATGTACCGATGACACATCTGCATGTATGTAAATTTACATACATATACACTAATGAAACGAAAGAATAATATCATAAAGACAAAATTGTGATAAAACGTTGTCCAATGATCATAATATTACAAGAAAAATAAAGGTATATTTGGGAGCAAATACAATTTCATTATTACAGATAGTAAATCAAGAATCGTTTATCATAAAACCTGGAGAATAACATGAGCTTCGATCGAAAACAGTCGTGACTCATGAAACCCAATACAAACCAATCGAGACCCTTTTCGATGTACCACTATGATATCTGATACAGATATTAGGCAACTCTAATACCTTGACGTAAATAAAATTTGCCTGCCTAGGTGACGCAGTTGTAATTGCGCATTCATTACGTCTGCTGTGCTGTGGGTTCGATCCCATGCTCAAGTAAAGTGATATTGGGTTTTTCTATCCAGTAATTCACAGTATTATCCCGGATTCTGAATTTTGTGCCAAGTATGGCGATAGGCTCGCCCTATCAGATAATGGGACCGAACTAAATTCGGCGAAAAGTGGGTGTACTGTTATATATTTGCCTACCCCTTCGGGGATTACAGGCGTGGGTGTATATGTATGTATGTTAATAAACTCTCTGTTTCGAATCTGCAATATATTTGGAAGTTATAGAATAAATACACGGTCATATCACATGAGCTGGAGGACGCATGGGTATTAATAATTACATGTAAAAAATGTTGGTCGTGTGACTGATAACCATAAGACCTCCACTGTGAGTGAGTGAATGGTACATTTCTTTTATTTAATTAAGACCATTACATCGTCACGAATTCACGATATCAATTCTCATAATGTAAGAGGGGACTATTACTGCGACAATATGATGATTGATGAAGCATCTTCATTTTCTTTGACTGTGAAATTAATATTAATTTGCGTTTTAAATGACGCAAAATGAGCTCCTCAATTATGTGTCTTTTGTATGTCACAACAAATGCTTTCTTACTGAATAATCTGACTGTCAATTCTATAAGGCAAGAGTAATATTAGAATTAAGCCATCATTTTGTTTAGTTAAAATTACGATCTGTAATAAAAAAAATCAAGTATTTATTATATCCATTAAATGCTATACATTATTTAGTTTATTTATTTTATACATTACAGTTCGGAATGCAGTTTTTCTAGAGAAGATCTGGCAAGAATCAAATTATAATAAAGGTATTGTTAGGGATAAAAAAAAAATAATAGTTCAATAATGAATTTCATCGCGAAACCAACAAAGACAAAATCATTGGACGTCCAAAACAAACTTTCAAAGTGCGGTAAAAACTCCACAGTCCACAGATTTCATTATTAGCAATAATCGCGGCTTTGTGCGCGTCACACAATGGACTTCGGTGTAATGGGCTTCAGCCTACAATGGCCAGGGCGGGGTCTCGGCCTTTTTGCCTCAAAGCTTGTTTACTTGAGACTCAGCTTTCTAAATTCACTATTCTGAGTGTCGACCGAGTCGATGTATTTACCGCTGGGACTTATGTTTACTTGATGATTTATTGATAACTTAGATTTTAGATCTTTGGTCCATCAGGCGTATTGTAATGAAGCTACTCAGCAAGGTATGATTGTGTGGAGTACCGAGATATAGTTGTCTCTCGCTACTTGATATTCTAACTGGATGACACTGCACTTATCATCAGGTGCAGTGTGGTCACTTTGCCATGCGAGGATACAAAAAGGACGAATAATAATTATTTTTGAGAGATCTACTTTTATTTGTTTCAGGACTTAGTGTTATGGGAACGTAGAATTCTTCGTAGTTAATAACACTCACAACACAAAATATGTTACTGTCGGGTAAGGTCTATCTATGTGTGTGTAGGGTTAATTAACATTAAATAACCATCATATTCATAATCGATAAAATCCGGGTGTAGGCCATGCCCTCCCTCCCACTTTTCAAAATCTTGATTTCGTATGATGAAAAATTGATAATGTGCTGGACAGTAACAAGAGCACAGTTCCAGCACAGCACACCGCGCCCACCGACGTATCTTTAAGTCAAGAGTGAATAGGTATCTTCTAGGCAAGCGTGCTCCATCGTAGACCACATCATCACTTAACATCAGGCGAGATAGTGGTCAAACGCAAGCCTATTTATGTAAAAAAAAAGATTATTCAGATAAATGAAATATCTGACCGACTCCGACCGATAACATATGCATGAGACCATTTCGTCGACAATAAAGCTGTCCAAACAGCGCACGAGCGCATCTTGGGAATCTGGCTGAATTAATTGTGTCGGCAGTTGCAGTTGCAACAGATTCCAGAATCCACCCTGCATACCTACTCTGGGATTTGTTTCTTGCTTGTATAACATTTAAAAAGCCATGTGTTTCATATATTGATTAAAATAGTAAATTCTCAAGAAAGTAGGTCGAGGTAGTTGTTCTTCTGTTTAACTTTCAAAGATTTTTGACAACATTAATTCTTTTATTTTAACGTATTCCTATATCATTTTTAGTTGTTTGATATAAAACCTTGTTACATGTAACCATTATTCATTAAAATTCAGAAAAATTACAAAACAGTAGGTACTTAGGCCGAGAAACTGATAAGGAGCTGAGCTAATTTCTCAGATAGGGCAATCGCAATTTGTGTTTGTAATTCGAAGAATCATACGAATTTATATTTTATATTCTCGCCACCTCACATCATGGGAGAGAAATAATGCTTGACGAACCGGGGATGCTCTAATTGCACATCTGCTTTCTGGAATACCGTCGTGGCTTAATGTTAATATATAAAAAAGATTCCGGTTGCTCATTTTTCCCCGCTGTAATTTACGTAAGCTGAGAAAAATAAGGAATTTAAGACTTACAACAGCTAAAAGTCTTAAACATTCCTTCATAATTATTCCCTCATGATCATTCCCTCATAATCATTCCCTCATCATCATTCCCTCATAAGCATTCCCTCATAATCATTCCCTCATAATCATTCCCTCATAATCATGCCCTCATAAGCATTCCCTCATCATCATTCCCTCATAATCATTCCCTCATAATCATTCCCTCATAATCATTCCCTCATAATCATTCCCTCATAATCATTCCCTCATCATCATTCCCTCATAATCATTCCCTCATAATCATCATCATCATCATCATCAGCCGGTGTCAGTCCACTGTTGGACGTAGGCCTCTCCCAAGATGCGCCACTGAGCCCGATCTTCAGCTCTTCTTTTCCAGTCACTCCCACCGCTTTGCGTATGTCGTCGCTCCACCTGGTCACAGGACGTCCTACGCTACGTTTGCCGATTCGTGGTCTCCACTCTAGGACAAGTCTACCCCAACGGTTATCAGTCCTGCGGCAGATATGACCGGCCCACTGCCACTTCAATTTGCCAATCCGTTGAGCTATGTCTATAACGTTAGTTCTCTGGCGAATTACTTCGTTCCGGATTCGATCCCGCAGAGAAACACCGAGCATAGCTCTCTCCATAGCTCGTTGAGTAACTTTGAATTGGTGGACCAGTCGAACTGTGAGTGTCCAAGTCTCGGCTCCGTATGTCATCACGGGTAGAACGCACTGGTCAAAGACGTTTTTAGACACTGCGGTATAGGCGACGAGAAGACTCGACGGAGTTTTCCGAATGCTGCCCAGCCCAGCTGAATTCTTCTCTGGATTTCCTTCTCGAAGTTGTGTTTACCTAGTTGGAGCGTCTGCCCTAGGTAGACATACTGCGTAACAACTTCGAGTGGGATTCCATCTAAGGCAATCGGTTCCGGAACAACGTGCTCGTTGTACATGACTTTGGTTTTATCCAAATTCATCCGGAGACTTATGCGGCGAGAAGAATCAGCTAGGCCATTCAACATCCTTTGCAGGTCCTGCAGCGTCTCTGCCATGATAACGATATCATCTGCGAATCGTAAGTGAGAGATGTACTTGCCGTTGATGTTAATGCCACAATCTCTAACTAAACTATTTTTATTTTTGTTAGCATTATGTTTACTTTGTTTTATCTGTACCTTAAATTTTTTATTTGTTAATTGGGATTTCACTAATATGTCTGCATTGCCGTATCTGAACTGTATAACTTGAAGGCATGCTGGTACTTATAGCACAGGCTTTCCTTTAGTAAGTACCAGCAGCAAATTTTTCTGTAATTACGTGCAATGAAATTGTTTATAAGTTAATTGTGAAAACTGTTTTTTTTTGGTAAATAAAAATTTATTATTATTAAAAAAAAAAAAAACTTTCCAGTCCAGCGTCTTAAACATATCTTCCAAGGCGTTAGTGAACAGTTTCGGGGATATGACATCCCCCTGTCTCACTCCTCGACGCAGGTTGATATGTTTAGTACGCTGGTTCTGTACTTGTACAGTCATCGTTGCGGCATTGTACAGACATCTCATCACTTCGATATATCGCCAGTCAACTTGGCAGCGCTGCAGGGACTCCAGTACAGACCAGGTTTCGATTGAGTCAAAGGCATTCTCATAGTCCACAAATGCTAAGCACAGGGGCCGATTGTACTCTTCGGTCTTCTGTACAATCTGCCGCACTGTGTGGATGTGGTCTATGGTACCGTAACCGCTTCGAAACCCGGCTTGTTCCGGTGGTTGGAACTCGTCAAGTCTTCGCGCAAGACGGTTCGTGATGACCTTTGAAAACAGCTTGTAGACATGACTCAGAAGCGAAATCGGGCGGTAGTTTTTCAAGAGGGTTTTGTCTCCTTTTTTGAAAAAGAGAACCACCATGCTTCTGTTCCATGCCTGTGGAGTTCTCCCAGTGAAAAGAACGGAATTAAAGAGCTGTTGAATGTGTTGAACTGCTGGAGCTCCCCCGGCTGTTAAAAGCTCTGTTGTGATTCCGTCTTCTCCTGGGGCTTTTCCACTTTTGAGCTGTTTAAGGGCCATCACGATCTCGTCTCGGCTAATTTCGGGCAGATCTTCTGAGAAGTGGCGAGTTAAGGTGGCTCTAGGATCCTCAGTATCGGGTACGGGCCTTGAAGCATGCGATGCGTAGAGCTTGCCGTAGAAGTCTTCAACTTCCGACAGGATCTCCGACTTGGATGCGACGACTAGTCCAGTTGATGTTGTCAGCTTTGTGAGGTGGCTTCTACCCAGTGGCTGGAAGAAATCCTCAGGGATGAAGGGATGAAGTTTTGCGAGGCCAAGCGTACGGGAAAAAAGTCCAAACTTTCGGCAGAAACACTTCGGCTAATGGAAGAGAGACGAACAGACCCTTTGTCAGCTTTGTCAGCAAACCAGGTGCGCAATAAAACCATAAGGAAGCTGGTACGACGCGACCTCCGATCCTCTAACACGCTCTTGATTAAAAAATCAATCGAGCAAAATCGGGGGTCTATGGTGTTCTTCCCTCATAATCATTCCCTCATAAGCATTCCCTCATAAGCATTCCCTCATAATCATTCCCTCATAAGCATTCCCTCATAAGCATTCCCTCATAATCATTCCCTCATAATCATTCCCTCATAAGCATTCCCTCATAAGCATTCCCTCATAATCATTCCCTCATAATAATTCTATCTACATGACACCCCATCAATAACCACCGTGTCAAATGGTATTAAAGTATCATTTTCCGCGACACCAACAAAACAATACATTTTTTCGTTTATAAAGAAAGGACGTCATTCTCATCCCGTAATAAATCAAAGTGACATCTTTAAGGAGTTCTAAAATTACCGCCTGTTGCGACGCTTCCGGCGAGTGAAATTCACGATTTCCACGTCTTTTTCGCTGTCGACTTTCGATAAAGGACATAAAAAATAATAATAGACCATCCGAATATAATGTAAAAGAAAAATATTAAAATTGTCGAAATAAAGATTTGCGAACGTTTCTCTCCATTCCATTTTTAATAATTGTGAGTGACTCGCAATAGGAAATTCGAGAATTGGTCAAAGGCTGTCTTTTACAATTAGGGCACGTTAAAACTCATTTTTGTCTTTCAATGTCGTTAACTTTTTACTTTACCAATGATACTAATGAAAATGTTGCTGGTGGTAGGATATTCATATCCCCCCGGATAGCAACCACCATACATAGAGTGTAAAACCCAGCGTTCCGGGATCAGCCAGTGTACATCTGGTTTATTTCGGGGGTCTAGAGTTGGGGTACGATGTTTGGCCGTTTCGCGGCCTTCTGCGTACTCTGACAATAGACCCTCGACCGCTTCTTCACCTTCTTGCCCATGGCGAAGAAGAAATAGGCCGGAATAACGTATTAAGTAGCGGGATAGATCATCCCTCGCTACTCGATACTCTAATTGGACTGCACTGCACTTACCATCAGGTGCAGTGTGGTCACTTTGCCGTGCCAAGATAAAAAAAAGAAACACATTGTTATTTGTTATGTTTACACGAATATTACATTGAAATAAAACTAATTTTATGGATTTTATCCCAGTTGTTTTGTACGTTTTATTCCCAACGTTTCGGACACTGTATAGCCTTCGTAGTCACGGGGCAAACTTCTAGTTATATTTCAAAAACACGTTGGTATATTTTTTCATATTTACTACGACACGACGGTTTTTGAAGGGTCGGCAACGCGCATGTGATACTCCTGGTGTTGCAGGCGTCCATAGGCTACGGTAACCGCTTACCATCAGGCGGGCCGTAAGCTTGTTTGCCACCAACGT
Source organism: Laothoe populi (assembly GCA_905220505.1). NCBI lineage: Eukaryota > Metazoa > Arthropoda > Insecta > Lepidoptera > Sphingidae > Laothoe > Laothoe populi. The sequence continues at coordinate 779,954 of HG992154.1, read as the reverse complement.
GGTATAAAAAAAAACACAATCCCTACTTAGAAATTCTATATCATCTCATTGGTCGGCAAGGCATGTGAAGTCCTATGTTCGATTCTCAGGTACATACATATACACTCACGCCTATAATCCCCGAAGGGGTAGGCAGAGGTGTAACCAGTACACCCACTTTTCGCCAAATTTCGGTCCCATAATGTGATAGGGGGCGAGCTTATCGCCATACCGGGCACAGGTTCCAGACTCCGGACTAATACTGAGAATTTATAGATAGAAAAACCCAATATCACTTTACCCGACCCGGGGATCGAACCCGAGATCTCAGCACAGCGGTTGTAACGCATGCGCAATTACAACTGGGCCACCAAGTCTCTAGGCCATAGCCTCACCCTTGCTCTCTATAGCCTCCGCCCAGCGATGTGTGAGGTAAAGAAGAAGATCACCAGCCGAGCGACCGTGACGGAAACCGTACTGACGATCGCTAATCAGCTGGTGCTCCTCCAGATACCCCATAAGCTGGGCGTTAATTATTCTCTCCATGACTTTAGAGAGCAAGGATGTGATGGCTATCGGTCTATAACTCGAAGGGTCGACCGGTCACCTTTTTTAGGGATCGGATGAACATGGGCAACCTTCCACGAAGCGGGAACCCTTTTGGAATTGTACGAAAGACGATAAAGGCGCGTGAGAATGGGGGTCAACTCAGGGGCGCACGTCTTAAGAACCACTGCAGGGATGCAGTCCGGCCCACTCGACTTTCGGATGTTAAGGAGCCTAAGCTCCCGCCTGACCGCACGCTGATTGATGCGGATTTCAGGCAGGGAGTACTCGCACCGGGGAAGTTTTGGTGGAGTGGCTCCTCCGTCATCCAAAGTCGAGTTCCAGGCAAAGGATTGGGCCAAGATATCGGCCTTTTCCTTTGCACTATAGGCCAAACTGTCATCAGTCTTACGCAGTGGCGGGAGACTGGACAGGCAGAAGTTACCTTGGACAGCCTTGGCAAGCAACCAGAAAGCCCGACTGCCAGACGGATAACTCTCTAGCCGCTCACCAATTCTGCCAATATGTTCTGCCTTGGCCTTGGCTATAGCCTACTTTGTGTGACCAAATAGAGGAAAAACTTTATCATTGTTTTGCAATTCCATTCCTAATTCAAATAGTCCGCAATATTTGTTTCGTGTTGTGGAAATGATGTTTTGCGGTTTTCGTTAACAAGGCAACAATATGATACTCAGAGTAATTAGAACTATACGTGACATGGTTTATTTTATTCTACTTATATATAACAATATAAATTAAACTGACAAAGTATTTCATTAATTATATTTGACGTATAACGTTTTGTACGGCGAATATTATTAATTAAAGTACTTCTGTCACATAAATTTAATTATGTACAGATATTTAATAATGGTATTACGTACATTGTTATATCAATGTTCTAAAATAGGTCTGTTTTCGGGCTGGGAGTTTAATTCGTATTTCAACATTTTGTATATAAAGTAATTAACTAAAGAGTAAGTCTGAATGAATTTATTAGTTTTTTTGGATGTTACTCCTTAAGAATCTGTTCATATATAATCCCCCGTTATGGAGATTTTACGAGGAGTGAAATAATACGAGCGTTAAATCAAATGTATTGTTTCTTGCGCACCTTTCACTTTGAAATCATCAATCTATGGATTGCTATTACTTATATTGATATTTAATATAAATATAAAAAAAAATGATAATATTATTCACTAGCTGTCCCGGCAAACTTTGTTCTGCCTTACAGTCAATGAATGAGCAGATTCCTCCTTCCTATGATTCTGGGTCCTTTAAGCGTAGTTTGAAGAAGCCAAATAGCAGGCCGGCATGATTGTGTTGAGTAGCGAGGGATAGACTGTCTCGCTACTTGATACTCTATCTGGACGGCACTGCGCTTACAGGTGCAGTGTGGTCACTATGCTGCGCCAGAATAAAGACCAAAAATATATTTAGGTTATTAAAATTTATTAAAAATTATTAAGTTCAGTTTTTATTAGGATAATAAATATAAATTTTAAAAAATCAAGTATTTTAATGACGTGCCAGCAAGACATTTGCATATTGGCCATGTATATTGGTACATAGGTTGCACTCTTCAGTGAAGCACCTTGTGATGTACTACATTTTTCGTTTTGTTAAAATTGCGTAGATCTTTCAATGTAATATTCATCATATTTTAATACTTATTATCCTATTCCCGACGAAGACAATTCCAAAAACACCAAAATCATAAAAATTGGTCCAGCCGTTCTTGAGTTATAAATGGTGTAACACGACTTTGTTTTATATATATAGATATACAGTGACGTGAATAAAAGTATATAGAATATGGAGAAGACCAGTTCAGATGATGAAAGACAATCAGAAGAACACGTGGATGCAGTAGTTTCATATATGTGGATTCATGAGCTATAAGTAATATGTATATGAAAAATGTGAACAGAATAAAAATACATACATGCTCTCGGTATTATACGAGATGTGTTTATTTAACCTATTTGCCTGTTGTATATTCAAAGACAATCGTATTTAAGGAGTAAACTCCAGTCGTATATGGGTGCACACACAGTTTTAAAATAATATCAATATAAATAGTATAGAATCTTGAAACAAAACTTTAGTATTATAAATAGTTTATCTATGTGCAGAACCTGTCACCAGTGACTTGTAAAGCGTCTCTCAAAGGAAGTGCGTATTACTCAATGAACCGTAAGACAAGATACCCTTAGATGTCGCGTGCGATTAAACTGAGAGATATTTAGTTAATGGGTCCCCCGTGAATGTAACAGGCGTCATGTAAGCTGAAAGATTACATAGAACGACATGTCAGTGACAGTTGTGTCTTGGTAAAGGTGTCATATAGGAAGATATTAGCTGAACATCTCACTCTATAAAACGCAATAGAAAGTTCTCGGTTATTGTAAATCTAATCCCGGATATTAAAAACGCTGTTATATATGTGACGATTAAAACACCACTAATTTAGACAGCGCAAAGTAATTGTAAAAGGAATTGAGAGTGTAAGGTCTTGAATTGGCATAACAAACTTAAAGGAAATTACTTTTTGTACGAACGTACGAACGTAATTCGATGTAAACTGCAACGGCAAGACTGGCGCACCCTCCATTTATAATAATAATACTAGCCCTGTATTAAACATTGTCCCACTGCTGGGCACGGGCCTCCTCTACTAATGAGAGGGGTTAGGCCTTAGTCCACCACGCTGGCCTAATGCGGGTTGGCAGACTTCTCATACCTTCGAAAAACTCTCAGATATGCAGGTTTCCTCATGATATTTTCCTTCACCGTTAAAGCAAGCGATAATTAACATTTTAATACACACATAACTTTAGAAAAGTCAGAGGTGTATGCCACTTGGGTTTCGAACCTACGACTTTCGTCTTGACAGTCCGTACCGCAACCAACTAGGCTATCGCTGCTCCAGTTACTTTATAAAACTCGCATTATTTATTTGAAAAAATAACAACAGATGGCGTTACAAGTATTCAAATTGACAAAAACTATTGAATAAGAATCCATAAAACATAAAGAAAATATTATCTAATAAATGTGTCGCCTACAAACGCACTAATTCTGTTTTCTTTCTAGTATTGTATAGAAGCCATAGCCTAGTTGGTTGCGGTACAGACGCAAGTCGTAAGTTCGAGACCAGTCGAAATGACATACACCTATGACTTTTCTAAACCTACGTGTGTATTCATTGTTTATTATCGCTTGCTTTAACGGTGAAGGGAAACATCGTGAGGAAACCTACATGCCTGAGAATCCTCATAAGAATTTCGAAAGTATGTGAAGTCTACCAACCTGCAGGCCAGCGTGGTGGACTAAGGCCTAACCCGTCTCATTAGTAGAGGAGGCCCGTGCCCAGCAGTGGGACAATGTTTAATATAGGGCTAGTATTAATTACTCTTACCATAGTAGTCAAGTTAAAAAAAAATTGAGACATCAATTCTCTACCTCAATCTGAACGAACATAAACATGTTAGTGGTAGAGCATATAAATAATATTTATATCTGTATATATAAAAGAAGAAACTGACTGACTGACTGACTGATCGATCAACGCACAGCCAAAACGGCTGGGGTTAGAGACTTGAAATTTTGACAGTAGGTACCTTTTATGACGTAGACATCCACTAAGGAAAGATTTTTGGAAATACCACCCCTAAGGGGGTAAAATAGGGGAAGAAAGTTTGTATGGAAAATCCGTCATAATAAATAAACTAACTAATCAGTACTAATACCAATCCGTGCAAGGAATCGTTCAATCTCGGCCAGTGCATGGAATTAATTCCTCTTAGTACTTAGTATAGGTACTACAGAACACTAGCCACAGCGAGCGTGCAAGTTTGCGTCGGTTTTCGTGTCACTTATTCCTGAGTGCTACAGTAAAATATATTTCTGTAGAGTCAGCAATAAGTGACTGTTGGGTGTATTTAATTATTATAAACCAATCAAGACATTATGACATATGTATTTTTTATTAGTATTGACTGCCTCGGTGGCGCAGTTGTAATTTCGCATGCGTTACGACCGCTGCTGTGCTGAGGTCTCGGGTTCGATCTCCGGGTCGGGTAAAGTGATATTGGGTTTTTCTATCCAGAAATTCCTCAGTATTAGCCCGGAGTCTGGAATCTGTGCCCGGTATGGCGATAGGCTCGCCCCCTATCACATTATGGGACTGAAATTCGGCGAAAAGTGGGTGTACTGGTTACACCTCTGCCTACCCCTTCGGGGATTACAGGCGTGAGTGTATGTATATGTATGTATTTATTATTATAGGTGAGGTTTCCTGCGATAGGTTTCCTTTCGAAAACTTTCAATTGAAAAGAAAGTAAAGAAAAACCTCGTGTCATATTGTGAAGAAAAACCAGATGATAGCAGTGGTAATAATCATGTTTTTTTATTAATATAAAACGAATTTTTCCGCATCCTTTTTGGTCACGTTGACCAAAGCCGAAACGCTGGGACTAAAAAAAAATAAACCAAGATAAAATATGTAAGAAATAGTTTTATTTCAATATGCAATAGTCGCGTAAATATAAGAAAACATATATATATATATATATATATACAGCCCTTCTAAATAACAGCTAAAGTTTTAATAAATACTGAGTCTCATTAACCTGAAAATCCAAGAACAGATAATATCAATGAATTACAATTTACTAAACACGCCTATTAGCTTGTTTACAAAGAAAACTAATAAGAGCTAAGAGACTAAATAATTGTAATAAACTTCTGAGGCGTTAAGTAATATCTATATTAAACATACTTTACAGTATTCATTACAGTGGAAAATTATAATTAGTTGTAATTTATTAAAACGTTTTTGGGCACTACTTAAGTCTACTTTACTAATGAGAGGGGTTTAGTTAAAGTAAATTATAATACAAGCCCTGTATTAAACACTATTCCACTGCTAGGGACGGGCCTGCTAGAGTATTTAGGCCTTAGTCCACCACGCTGGCCTAATAAGGGATGGTAGACTTCGCCAAACTAAATCTGTTCCAAAAACAATAACCATTAAAGGCCAATTCCACCGCCACATCGCCTGTAGGAAACTGAAATGGGAAAACAATTCGACACGTCGTCGGCACGTAAAACCGTGATAAGCGTGTCACGTCGTCAGGGCCTCAACATGGTAGCTGTGCCAGATATCAACAACTGATAGTTAGTTTTTTGCTATACATACACTCACGCCTGTAATAGGTAGAGGTGTAACCAGTACACCTTTTTCGCCGTAATAATTACGGTCCATAATGTGATAGGGAGCGAGACTATAGCCATACCGGGTAGATTTTTTATAGCATAGTCCGACAAACGAGCCAGTGGGTCACCTGATGTTAAGTGATCTCCACCGCCCATGAACATCCACAATACCGAAAGTATCATGTATGCGCTGTCGGCCTTAAAGGACAGGAATAGGGGTTAGGGAAGGTAGGGGGGAATCTGGGCCTCCGGATATCTCACTTACCATACGAAACGCGACAGTAAACTGTCACTCTACGTTGGTTTTCTGTGAGACAGTGGTACTACCTCGGTCGAGCCGGCCCATTCATGCTGTAGACAAATATTTCTACAGCGTGGCTCTACCACAATATTAGAATTCCAAACTAGTATGAGTATTGGAAATCGATTAGCAAACTTCTTAACAAACTTATTTCAGAGTGCACGTTTATATAATTTATACACATAGTCTAAGGCTTTGACATTTTTACTTCATTTTTGTTTTCGGCAGAGTCACCTAAGTAATAGAAACGGCGAGCAAAAACAAGGAAGCGAATTATTTCCGCACGCGATACAATGATTACATTTTGATGGCCGAGATGAGTATTTCATCTTCACTCGTAATGATGATTGCGGCACGTAGTGTCTCGATCAATTATTATTAGTGTCTTTGTATTTATTTTTGTAGAAGAGTAGATGTTTAGAGCTAAGACTGGCTTATAACCAAGTGGCTCAGCTAATAGTATTTTTTTTTATCCTGGCACGGCATATTGACCACACTGCACCTGATGGTAAGCGCAGTACCGTCTAATTAGAGTATCGAGTAGCGAGAGACAATCTATCCCCCGTTACTTAAAACAATCATGCCGGCCTGCTTCTTCACACTACGCTATGGGCAAGAAAGTGAAGAAGCGGTCGAGGGTCTAGTGTTAGAGTACTCGGAAGGCCGCAAAATGGCCAAACATCGTACCCCAAATCTAGACCCTCTACAAAAACCGGATGTACACTGGCTAAACCCGGAACGCGACACACTTGCCTGTGCCACTAAGGTGGGTTTTAGTGGGTCTGGGGTCTGGGTGTTGTGAGATCGAAAGTCTCTCGTAGACCCTGATATTCACAACACAAGACTCGTATCTAAGTGTGGGGTCGGGGCTATGTGTGTGACTGTTGTGCCTTATTTAAATTATTTATTATTATCATATGAGGGTTTGTTGTGTGTAATGTTTATTCCTGTGGCATGATGTAAAAAAATAATTATAGTATTCTAAACTTATTTTCATATACTATGTTACAAGCATCGCTCCAATACCGTCAAATCGTCATCTAACGTCGAAGTTGCAACTTAATTTACACTTAACTCTTTGTGCTCCAAGCCATTGAACGTCTTCTCAGCAAATCGCACCACTCTGAACTTGTATTGGAAATTTTAAAGAATTTCATTCATGTGATATAGCCATTGTCAAAGTGTAAGCTGATGGCTTCGTAGCTAAAGTTAGTGAATGCGCCTCGAAATTGTGCTAGATTTTATGAAAAGACCAAGTCTTTGATGCTTTGGTAGATGTAGAAATTTATGTGCGATTATGTTATTAAATACCACAAAGGTATTTTATACTTACACGAATGTTAAACATTGATATAAAATACATTTTAACGACTTCATAATAATAATACTAGCCCTGTATTAAATATTGTGCCACTGCCTGGCACGGGCTTCCTCTACTAATAAGAGGGGTTAGTTAGGCCTTAGTCCACCACGCTAGCCTAATGCGGGTAGACTTCCTGTTCCCATTCTTATGAGAATTCTCAGGTAGGCAGGTTTTCTTCACCGTTAAAGCAAGCGATAATTAAAATTGGCTATACAAGTAAGCCTTGGACGGGTTGCAGCGGCGGGCCATCCGCATTGTGAATGATGCAGACGTGAGTAACGGCCTGGAGCCGCTACAGCTGCGTAGGGATATTTCCTCGCTTAGCGTGTTCTACCGTCTGTATATATATGTTTGATCTTATCCCATCCTCTCCCTTCCATACCAGAACCACGCGTACTGGATTACGAAGCCACAGCTTTGTGGTGTCTACTACCCCGGCCCGAACTAAGAGGTTCGCAAACTCGTACTTTTGCCGCACCATCAAACTGTGGAACAGTTTGCCAGCTACCGTGTTCCCTCCTTCCTATGATCCTGGGTCCTTTAGGCGTAGTGTGAAGAAGCTACACAGCAGGCCGGCATGATTGTGTTGAGTGGCGAGGGATAGATTATCACTCGCTACTTGATACTATAACTGGACGGCACTGCACTTACCATCAGGTGCAGTGTGGTCACTTTGCCGAGCCACGATAAAAAAAAAAAAAAAAAAAAACTTTAGAAAAGTCAGAGGTGTATGACATTTAGGCTGGTTTCGAACATTCGACTTTCGTCTTGACAGTCTGTACCGCAAACAAATAGGCTATAGCTGCTATTACCGATTTATAGCGGTTTATTTTTACTTTTTGGTCCCGGAGTTTCGAGAACTTTACAGTCTTCATGGGTAGACTGAGTTATACATCGTCGCAATAGGATAGAGTATCGTTTTACCCTCAATATAGATGATTTAAAATTTTATTTATTGTAGTACGTTTTTTTTATCTTGTCACGGCATATTGACCACACTGCACCTGATGGTAAGCGCAGTACCGTTTAATTAGAGTATCGAGTAGTGAGAGACAATCTATCCCCCGCTACTCAATACAATCATGCCGGCCTGCTTCTTCACACTATGCCATGGGCAAGAAGGTGAAGAAGAGGTCAGTAACAGAGTACTCAGAAGGCCGCAACACGGCCAAACATCGTACCCCAACTCTACCCCCCCACAAAAACCGGATGTACACTGGTTGATCCTGGAAAGCGACACACTTATGTGTGCCACAAAGGCAGGTTTTACACCCTGTGTACGGTACTATCCGGGCGGATATGAATATCGTACCCCCATTGGTATTGGTATTGGTTGTGGGCTCCTTTCTCCGCACTTAGCCCGTTAGACGTCGAGCCATTGTGCGTGTATCGTACCCCCAGCAAATCATCTTAAAAATAACTTTAGAGAATCTAAAATTGACTACATTTGAAACATTACACCCAATGTCATAGGCATTCTTTCTTAGTCAACCACTAGGCAAATGTTTACTATCAAGATATCTGTATACATAAAAGAAGAAACTGACTGACTGACTGACTGACTGACTGACTGACTGACTGACTGACTGATCGATCAACGCACAGCCCAAACGGCTGGGGTTAGAGACTTGAAATTTTGACAGTAGGTACCTTTTATGACGTAGGCATCCACTAAGGAAGGGTTTTTGGAAATACCACCCCTAAGGGGGTAAAATAGGGGATGATAGGTTGTATGAAAATCCTTCATTTTTGAAGTTAAATGCATGAAAATTGGTATTTTGTAGTGTATACTTTTTGTCTCAAACATGACCTCCACGCGTGCGGAGCCGCGAGCAACAGCTAGTACTTACATAAAGCTAATCTCATTTTTAACGCGTAATTATCCAAAATCTTATATATTTCAGCAATTTCTAAACCGCACGATTCTAAAGAGATAACACGCGACCGTGGCTCGTTTAGTGTTGTCACGCAACGTTATGCGGGATGTTTCACGCCCCGGGCCAGTCCCGGAGTCCCGGGAAAAAGGTCCCGGGAGGCGCGTGTGACGTTATATTGAGTTTGGGTATCAACCCTATTTATCTGCGTTATTATTTTAGGGGATGAAGTAAATGTGTGCCTGTGTTGGATGATATTACGGGTTTAAAGAAAAATGTGTGAATAAATTGGCTATTAGCAATGACTTTTTTTACTGCCTGGATAGACAGACGAGTAGACGGGCCACCTAATGGTAAGTAGTCACCGCCGCCCATGGACTTCTGCAATGCCAGGGCACAGCAAAGCCGCTGCCTACCTACTACTAAACGTAGGTAGTTTCTAGACTTCTTTTAAAACATATAAATATCAGATAACATAATACATACTTATATATTCATGCCTATAGTCCTCAAAGGGGTAGAGGTGTAACCAGTACACACACTTTACGCTGGGCTTATTACCGACCCATAATGTGATAGGCGGCGTTCGCCATATCGATTACAATTCCAGACTCCGAGATAATACTCAGTTTTTCGTGATAGAAAAACCAAAAATCAGTTTTCCCAACCCAGGGATTGAAGCCGAGACCTCAGCACGGCAGTGGTACCACGAACTACTACGCCACCGAGGCAGTCTAAATTTATTACACTTTTTTTGTAATTGGATTCGTTTAAGTTTGTTTTTTTTAATAATAAATTTGTGTTTCATTATCTATTAGAAGTAGATCTATGGTAAAAATTACTCCACTGGAAGACAGGTCTCAAGATAAAGAATCATGTATAAAATCCAATATATTCAACATCTATAATAATACTAGCCCTGTATTAAACATTGTCCCACTGCTGGGCACGGGCCTCCTCTACTAATGAGAGGGGTTAGGCCTTAGTCCACCACGCTGGCCTAATGCGGGTTGGTAGACTTCACATACCTTCGAAATTCTTTTCGAGAATTCTCAGGTATGCAGGTTTCCTCACTATGTTTCCTTCACCATTAAAGCAAGTGATAATTACAAAGAATGCACACATAACTTTAGAAAACTCAGGGGTGTATGCCACTTGGGTTTCGAACGTACGACTTTCGTCTTGACAGTCCGTACCGCAACCAACTAGGCTATTTCAATATCTATAATATATTCCAATACTAACTGAAAAAGTTAATGAATGTTTGTAGAAGTTAAAGTAAAAACAACATTGTTGTGTTGTTTTACTTCACGGTAATTTGATATGTATATGACGGCGCCAGCACCGTCGTAATAAACAACACGTGCACCAATCACGACAGCGCGCGTCATTCGGTTCTCCCACTCTCCCCACTGCGGGACTTGTTTTGACACCTGTATAAAACAGGCGGAACGACCGCAGTTGGGGCAGTCTTGGTTTTAGCTTGGCTCGGTGCACTTGTGGTATCCCGCTGCTAGCTTATCCTTGACTCATTGGATAATTAATTTGTGTAAACGAATTAATTATTATGCTTGGCTTTGGCTATACATAGCCACTGCCCAGGCACTGCTGGCCGACGTAATATTAATCAATTGTGTTATGTATCAGCCTATGTAATAGATAAGTGGGTTTCTTACCAGTTCTTCCCACGCTTAGTATTCCGAACTGGCAGTAGCTGAATAAACTATTAATGGTTCAACTTGTGTTATTTCTACGGAACCGTAATGCGGTGTGCATCCTGATTGTCCCTGACGATCGGAGAGGTTGCATAATACCTCTCCCAGCCTCGGCCTGATGTACCTACACCTGGCTTAACCTGACATACATGACATGACACATGATGCATGAATGCTGTGTTGTGTTGTGCTGCGACATCAGAAGTGGGATGGAGGACAACGCCCACTAGCGTGAATCAGGTGATGTAATACCTACAGTTTGGTTGTATGTTATTTTTGATTTTTGAGAGTTTGTAAAACATTAAGTAGTTTTACAAGTTTTATGCGTTTTGTTGGGTTGTAAAAAAAGCTATCCATGATTAGAATTTTATTATCAAAAAAAATAATGATGGTGATAAGTGCTAAATGCTAATCTACTGTACATTTGAAGGTTATGAGTGTTCAAATCATTTTGATGCTGACGATGATGATGATGTTGACGAATTGTAATAAGTCTCTAATGTTAGTCTTTGTTAAAAATTGACGTAACAAAACAGGAAAATATGAAGCGTCGATGATTTTTGTGTTAATAATATTTGTGTTGAAATTCCATGTGCCGATTGATGGTTTCCCGTCGCGCTGTTACGGCGCTCTAGCAACGGCAAGTGATTCTTGCGACAGCGTGTTGTTTGCGTACCTACCTACATATGTCTAGTGTGCATTGATGTGTTTGGAATTTGGTGAGTCGCTTCTGGTTTTATTTATGTACCCTCAACTAAAGCGAGCAATTGGTTGGGAGGTGAAAATACGTCTGCTTCGATGGCATAGTAAACGCTACTACGCCGAGATCTCTGGTTCGATCCCGGGTCATGTAAAAGTGGTGATATTGGGTTTTTCTAATACGAAATATATGTATCAGCCTGGTGTCTGGAACAGTGCTTAGTGTGGCGATACGCTCGCAGCTGTCGCATCATGGGTCTGTAACATGTTTTTCAAAATGTGTGTGTGCTGGTTACACCTCTGCCTATCCCTTTGGGGATTGCAGGCGTGAGGGCGTATGTATGTGAAAATACGTAACAAATGACGCGTATGATCGCTTAATAAACATTGAATTTGCTTTGGTTCGATTCCAGCTTGAATAAGGATTGAAAATAAAACTTATAAAACAAATGTTAAAAAGGTGTAATTAGTAATCATTCGTTCAATGCAATAAATAATAGTCCAGATTGTTTGACGGGTTTAGTTATGTTGTGTTGCAAATTAAAATCACTATTAATTTGTAATTACATGCTCTAGTATGACATTTTAATCTTCAAATGATAGCTACTGTTTCATAAAAACGGTAAGCAAGTATTGTTCTTGACTGTTTTCCGCTAAGAGGAATTCAATGATTGTACGGGTGATAATTGAGTTTTATGTTTTAAATTATTCTACCCGATAATTAATTATTTTTACAAGGTTCTTGCTAAACAAGAAGTAACAATATGAGACTCTGTGACCTACCTTATTATTATCTGTATAGATCAAAGTTCGAATTTATGCCAATGATTCGTAAGGTTGTTGATAGCTTGCGTCCGTAGCCTGGTTATTGTCTACTCAACATATCTTGGGTGACCACGGGTGAGCGGTCAGCGCTTAAGGTATCTGATAATATTTGTGATCGTGGTTAATTAAAAACCCGTAATTCATTTAATCATATTCTGGTAGTGTTAATTAACTACAGAAAGGGTTAAATTCAAGTTTTGAGGAAAATGTGAACATAACATAGGTTACCTTAAAGGAAATACCTAGACATTTAGATTTCCTTTGTTTTACCTAAACCTATATTCACGCCGTGTCAGTATAAGCCGTGAAATATAGTTTTAGAGATTGTGTGGTACTATGACCAGGTTACAGTTTAGAATTCCTCGGGTTCACAATATAAAATATCGTAATTTGCCACAACTCTAAAGTCTGTTATGACTGGACCTGGAAGTAGTAGTTCTGTAGGGTACAGTCGTACTGGACCAGATAAGTAGAAAATAAGTGGAAATTAAATCTGAAGGGTACTGCCGTACTGGACCAGATAAGTAGAAAAAAAATGGAAATGAAAGCTCTGCGTTCCCATGGGGGATTCCCATAAAGAGAAGTAACTACAAGTTATTAGGCTATTCATGTCCGGAAATCACAAGCATAGCTAAAACTAAAACATTTAGTTTTGGTTTTTCTACTTTGATAATGTCCCTTGTAAGATACCGCGATAATTAAGTCAATTGTACCTTGAGTTTGCCGATTATTGATTTGGATATACCTTAGCCTGTGCATACTAAACATATTTTAAGTTTCAGAAGGGCTCTAGAAGGTGATAATACAAGGTACGCATTGCTTAATTTGCTGTAAATTATGGATACCATACGTTGAATACTGTGATGGCGTGACGGCGGAAAAGCATGGTAATGGCAAATTATACATGGTAATAGTTTGGCAATACGCGGTAAGCTTTAACTGGATTTATAAAGTATTTAGCTAAGGAACAGTTATGTTCGGACTAGCACCGAATAAAAATAATAAAAAAAAAGAGAAAAAAAAAGTTAAAGTAATTAAATCATTGAAGGGCTCCAGCCGGTCCAATGATAAAGCTAAAGGGAATAATAATTCTGGACTAGCAAAAGCTAAGGGAATATTGTTCTGGACTAGCAAAAGCTACGGGAATGATTATTCTGGACTAGCAAAAGCTAAGGGAATGATTATTCTGGACTAGCAAAAGCTAAGGGAATGATTATTCTGGACTAGCAAAAGCTAAGGGAATGATTATTCTGGACTAGCAAAAGCTAAGGGAATGATTATTCTGGACTAGCAAAAGCTAAGGGATTGATCATTCTGGACTAGCAAAAGCTAGGCAATGATCATTCCGGACTAGCGAAAGTTTTGTATGGTTTCCTGTGGCCCAAACTGGCTACCACAAGCCTGAAGGGTCAATTTGGACCGGACCAGTTAATGTTCTGTCAGGATAATCGAACGATGTTTTCTATCGACAGATATCTAGGACAACGATGGGGCGCGTGCGAGGACGCCCGCATGTCAGTATGGCCGTGACGGCGCCAGCACCGTCGTAATAAACAACACGTGCACCAATCACGACAGCGCGCGTCATTCGGTTCTCCCACTCTCCCCACTGCGGGACTTGTTTTGACACCTGTATAAAACAGGCGGAACGACCGCAGTTGGGGCAGTCTTGGTTTTAGCTTGGCTCGGTGCACTTGTGGTATCCCGCTGCTAGCTTATCCTTGACTCATTGGATAATTAATTTGTGTAAACGAATTAATTATTATGCTTGGCTTTGGCTATACATAGCCACTGCCCAGGCACTGCTGGCCGACGTAATATTAATCAATTGTGTTATGTATCAGCCTATGTAATAGATAAGTGGGTTTCTTACCAGTTCTTCCCACGCTTAGTATTCCGAACTGGCAGTAGCTGAATAAACTATTAATGGTTCAACTTGTGTTATTTCTACGGAACCGTAATGCGGTGTGCATCCTGATTGTCCCTGACGATCGGAGAGGTTGCATAATACCTCTCCCAGCCTCGGCCTGATGTACCTACACCTGGCTTAACCTGACATACATGACATGACACATGATGCATGAATGCTGTGTTGTGTTGTGCTGCGACATATACAATTTGGCGTGTTTTGATGTTATATCGGGTTGGTATATTTGCTTTTGCGTCGAACGGGTTTTAGAGAAAAATAAAAATGTGTAATTTCAGGCTTTCAAATCAAATCATTTATTTTGTAAATTAGGCCACTATGGGCACTTTTTACATGTCATAATAATATTAAGGTCTACTGGTCTGCTTTTTTATTTTAATAAACAATAGGTTTAGAGGCCGGCAACGCATCAAAGGCCGGCAACGCATTTGCAAGCCCTCTGGTGTTCAGATGTTCATGCGCAGCGGTGATCACTTTCCATCAGATGAGCCTCCTGCCCATTTGCCCCCTTTTTTCATAAAAAAGGTATAATGCAGCCCAAATACCATATTAACCGATAGATACTAAATTATTATTATGATTATATGTATGTTAACGATTTTGAATGCCGCCAAAAATTTACCAATGACGTAGGTATGCAGAAATCTTCTCTTCCTAATACTATGCGTAAGATGTTCTTGAAATAAGGTAAGGTGTCGTTGCCGACGGGTTCACCTATAGAAGAGCTTTTCCCCTCATGTAAATTTCGTCTAAGAAACGTTTACAAAGTTTATTGTAAGATTTTTGTATTTATAAACATCTTTCTAGTTTAGTGTAAACTGGAATTTTCTAATTTTTATCCATACATTTTATGAAACAAAGTCCTAAGCCTCGTCTGTCTGTCTGTTCGCGATAAACTCAAAAACTACTGAACGGATTTCCATGGGTTTTTCACTAATAGATAGAGTGATTCATGATGAAAGTTTAAGTATATACTTTGTCAAGGTTTTGTGTAAATTGGTTGAAATATAACGATTATTGTTGGAAGTGTCGGGAAAAGTCAAGTCGCCTGGGAGCTTTCATCGAAAACGCTGCGTAATCCCTTCGAGATATAATAAAACGATGCATGGTGGGATATTCCTCTTTTATAGATCTACAAAAAACAATGGCATCTATCTTTTAAGGATTGTTTACTATACCCTTTCAATCATCTAAAAAAATGGTCACGTGTGTACGGTGGTCGCTATCCGGGCGAATAAGAATATCCTACCACCAGCATAGCTAGTAGCAGTGATAGCCTAGTTGGTTGCGGTACGGACTGCCAAGACGAAAGTCGTAGGTTCGAAACCCAAGTGGCATACACCTCTGACTTTTCTAAAGTTATGTGTGTATTAAAATATTAATTATCGCATGCTTTAACGGTGAAGGAAAACATCGTGAGGAAACCTGCATACCTGAGAATATTTCGAAGGTATGAGAAGTCTGCCAACCCGCATTAGGCCAGCGTGGTGGACTAAGGCCTAACCCCTCTCAATAGTAGAGGAGGCCCGTGCCCAGCAGTGGGACAATGTTTAATACATGGCTAGTATTTTTTTCATATACCACCAGCATGGTCCTAATATATAGTGCTGTTTGTGTACTTTGTATATAAATAAATAAATACAGGGCAGCGAATATTAAAATACAAATAAAATACATTTATTTTTAAAACCATCCTTATTTACTCTCCCCTCCAGATATGAGTAGAATAAACGACGTCTTGATGATTAATAGTTCAGGCGTGCCGTACCCTCGCAATATTTTATCACCCCATTCATCATGGTTACCAGAAGATTGGAGAGTTTTAAGATTACAGGCATATTCTTAATGTTGTTGAATATGATAACAAGTACATACCTACAATAGGGTACTTGACAATTTTTGAAGATTGATGGGCATCGATAGAGGACTCTTCACTTATAGCCCCCGTAATATTTTTATTATTGAAATATACTCAATTTATATAAAATCCGTGATTTAATTTTTTCATATACAATTTCGCGCTAAAACGCATTGTCACGTGACATTATCTCTATATGACGTCATCGCACATATACAAACATTCGTGACCGATGTGACACCTAACAACATAACAAATTATTTGCATTTATCTGTTAGTTTTTCCGCAAAAATGAATGAGCCAGCATATAAATATTGTTCCTTTGTTTGAAAACTCGACACTAAATCCCGATAAATTGTTCATCCATGTGCCAAAATCAAAAGTTTTAAGAAAGAAGTGGCAGATTTCGACTATCAGCCTTTGTAAAGCCTTCTTCCGTTCTTATAGAAGACTTGAAGACGAAATTAACACGTTTACACATCGAAAAATATGTTCTTCCGTACAATTTTATTTGTCGTAGGATGCAATGTTTATGTGCGATGTCGTCACGAGTAATGGCGGCCGGTATTGCTACGTTTTTGGCACTGAGAGATACAGATTAAAAAATTTAAATTTTAATGATGAAAATAAAATGTTTATAATACATTTAAAATAAAAAAATGTATTTAATAAATATGTTTGCCCACTATCTTTTCTTCTAGTGCAGTTTTATATTTTTTGGTTACACCAGTCAAACACCCTATTTTGTACGTAAAATAGTAATAATAAGTGGGTTAAAATATCGAATATCTGGTAAGGTGTAAAACGGACTGTCAAGACGGATGTTCTTTTTTTACATGGCACGGCAAAGTGACTACTCTGCAACTGATGGTAAGCGCAGTGCCGTCCAATTAGAGTATTGAGTAGCAAGGGACCATCTATCCCCCGCTACTCAAAACAATCATGCCAGCCTGCTACTTCACACTACGCTATGTGTAAGAAGGTGAAGAAGCGGTCGAGGGTCTAGTGTCAGAGTACTCAGAAGACCGCAAAACGACCAAACATTGTACCTTAACTGTAGGCCCCCGACAAAAACCGGATGTACACTGGCTGATCCCAGAACGCGACACTTGCGTGTGCCACTATGGCGAGTTTTACACCCTGTGTACTACTATTGTGGGCACTATCCGTCTGGATATGATATCATACCACCAGCAAATTGTTGTTCAATTGAACTTTGTTATTTACTTATAAGAGTTTTCTATGAACTATGACAGTTGTTTCAATCTTATAATTCACAATGAGAAACAACACACTCTGTCAGATTTAGCAATATTTTATCAAAACGATTGTAGGTTTACATAATCAAACAAGATCATAAACTCTACATTTAATTAAACATCAAAATGTATTTCCCAAGGTAGAATCGCACAATACACTTTCCGAGGCAACGTTTACAAATTACCCTTCCTACACTGCATCTGTTAAATTAAGCTATTAAGGGAGTGCCTGCATTTGTCTTGCTTTAATTTTTAATCATAGTGTTTAGGGTGCCTTGCTCGACTCATTTATTTCGGTTGAATACTTTGTAATGCTTATGTTCTACTAGCTTTTGCCTGCGGCTCCACCCTAGCGGTAGTCATTTTTGAAAAAAGGTATGAAAGGGATTCATTGCCTAGGAACCGTGCATTTTTCCGGGATAAAAAGTAGCCCAAGTAATTCCCTGATCCCTAAACTATCACTATGCAAAAATATATAATATGTCGATCCCTTGCTCTGTGAAAAACAAAAAACTATCCCGCGGGAATCTTAAATTATTCCGGGGGACTATAATATAATCTATCTTTGTGCGAAATTTCAACCAGATCCGTCCAGCCGTTGTAGCGTGATTCAGTAACAAACATCCATCCATTCATCTATCCATCCAAACATTTAATTTTTATTTTCATTTAACGCATTTATAATATTAGTAGGATTGTATTGGAAATTATGGTTTAATTGGCGAAAATTATTCGTCTGGAAGTGCTTATATTGTTTGTAGTTGAAGTTTAATCTTATTTGAGTCCACCCACGCGTTGACTGAATGTAGGAGTTTATGACACAGCAATATAAGTATATTTATCAAACTGTAATTTCGTAACAATTTTTAGGATGTTCTCATTTATTAGTAACACCGAAGGTACATCGAAAGTATTTTAGAAAACAACCACGGGTAGATTAATAAGTTTGTAGGTTGAGTTGGGTTAAGATGGTTCACATTGTTATAAGAAAGAAAGTAAAAAAAAAATTTGGTCAACACACTTTTTACACACATACAAGAAAAAAAATATATAACACATAGAGGAGTAAAACAGCTAAGAACAAAAAAAAAATATTAACCCTAAACACACCCACCACTCCTCAATTTGGAACACCTGTGTCTAAAGTGTGACCAAAAAGCCCATAGGCTCAGCATTTGCCAGGTAGTAAAATACGCCTGGCGCTGGTATAAGAGACCGCTGTGGCATTCCGGTGGTCAGTTCAATAACAGTTCGTAAGTCAGTTCGCCATCTGTATATATAAAAGAAGAAAATCCGTCATTTCTGAAGTTAAAGGCATGAAAATTGGTATTTGGTCTTTCAGTTAAAAATAAAAAATATATGTTTCAGGATTTTTGGAAATTCCACCCCTAACGGGGTAAAATAAGGGAAGAAAGTTTGTTTGAAAATCCGTCATTTTTGAAGTTAAACGCATAAAAATTGGTATTTTGTAAGGTGTACTTTTTTTCCCAAACATGACCTCCACGCGGGCGGAGCCGCGAGCAACGCAGCTAGTAAGTTCGTAAGCCGTGTAGTCATACAGTCAGAGGGTTTTGACCTGTTTAGATCACGTCGGCATATACCCTGATTTAGTCTATTTGTAGTTCAGCTTAGAGCGTCATGCTGTTCGTACTCATTTATTTGTTACAAAGCCGTTATTAGTACATCCTGACATGCAACAATGCAATCACGCCTTTAATCCTCGAAGGGGTAGGCAGAGGTGTAACCAGTATAACCAATTTACTCCGAATTTCGGTCTAATAATGTGATAGGGGGCGAGCAAATCATTAAACAAATCATTAATTAGTAATCGTCGTTTATGTGCCTTTTAAAATACCTATTTAAAATGGCGAATCAGTTACATTGCTTAAACTATCAATAACTATTAAATTGTTTACGAGATATTATGTGGTTTTTGACTAGTACCTCGCATTATTATTAATACTATAGATTCTGAATTAATGCTTAATTTTTTAGCTTTGACTTTCTTTTAAGATAAAAATAAAATAGCTCTCTTTGTCTTGGCTACATTATGTACCGACTAGACTAATTTAGTATCACTATCCAACAGAACACCAATGAGTTAAGTTTGCGTAAGAACTTTTCTTCAATGTACCAAGTTAACTTACGGTCAGATTACCACCTTGCTCATTTGCCGGTAAAAAAAGTAAGTAAGAATATAGAAAATATTTTCCACTAAAACCCAATCCACTAACCAAAGAATACCGAGAGAAAAAACTACGAGCCATAAATTGCGAAGCGCGTGAACCAAAACATCTATCAATGAAACACTAGATTTTTCCCAAACAAGAGAGAACCCATTATTCCTTTGCCAAACCACATCAATTGTTCACTCCGTCGTACGGTTAAACAAATTAATACCTAATTGCTTCTCAGGGGGCACTCGGTTCCGGGCCTCGTGCAACCCAATTATATCCGACGCGTAAACTTGAAAAGACCCGAATTGTAATCGATAAAAAAGAGTATTCTTTTGATTAAATCCGCTCATCCAGGCCTGGTGCGAATTGAATATTCATTAGGATCGGAGAACATCGGTGCGAAATCAGCGTACTTGTGTTGTGGAGTAAACGCTTCGAGCCTTGGTAAGTGATTGTGAAATTGCGTAAAGGTTGTTAAAATTTAAGGACATGATATAATTCCTCCAAGAGTTATAACTCAGGAATTATTGTGTTGCTATTTAGGCCAGTGATAGAGTGAGTTCAGGTAAGCGCCGATCACGTTTCCACATTTCACCGAGCTTATTACCGTCCCATGATGTGATAGGAGTCGAGCTTACCGCCATACTGGGTGTAATTCCAGACTCCCGGTTGATACTAAGTATTTCTAAATAAAAAAACCTAATATCAAATCGCTGATCTGGATACAGATTCTTTAAATATTTTCATATATTTTTGATTATTTTACAGCTTCGAACTC
The DNA here is from genome assembly GCA_905220505.1 of Laothoe populi. Taxonomy (NCBI): domain Eukaryota; kingdom Metazoa; phylum Arthropoda; class Insecta; order Lepidoptera; family Sphingidae; genus Laothoe; species Laothoe populi. The sequence continues at coordinate 759,430 of HG992154.1, read as the reverse complement.
CGCGATAGTGAATAGTAAATTAAATATTTTCATACCGTCTTACGTTCATTGCATATATTTCGACATGTACTTCACTTTATTATACATGTATAATAGAGGATATTATATTATTATTATAAGTTCGAATTCGTTAGTCCTTGTGAAATGATAACTTTATTTCAGACTCATTTTCTCTTATAAATGTAATCTCATAAACATACATATTTTATGTATGCGATTGCTTCGCTAGGCGCTATGGTGTGACATATATATTGTTACATAAGGACAACATTTACGATATCTCAATTTTTCAGATGCTAAAATAGCTTTCATTTACTCAGAAAACTTCAGTATAAAAACTAGACACTTCAGTTAAATTTGACGCTAATGCTTATTGCTAAAGTCATCTCGGTTTCGTATGATTATTGTTGAAGACCTCTTACTTTTCCATTGCAACTTATTCCCTTTAGCTCCTCAAGTTCATTGGCCCAAATATCTTTACCTGATTGATTACATCTGCTTCTCTTTTTTTGGATCAAATGTACTGTTTAAATGAATATTTTTCTGTCTTTAGGTGAGAGGAAGTGTTTGGAATAAAACACTTATTGTTGCAGAGTTACACTTATTTCGTTTATTTATAATATTTATTAGGATAATACAGCAGTTTTTTTTAAGAGCGAGATCGGAAATAGGGTCCCAACTATAACCGTAGAGTTTAAATTATGTTGCAAACAGGAAGTACGCTGATTTACTGTCCTATGAAAATAAATTTATACTCGATTACAGAACATTTCTCTTGACAGTTTTTCTGTCTGTACTCCCAATTTGTACGTTATGGCCTTCAACGTGTAATTGAAATGTTAATATTATTGTCCTGTCGTCGGAACGGACATTTCAAAGGATTTTATATTCAAATTAAATTGTCGCAAGTTTCTTTAATGTAATTGTTAGCTTTAGGTATTTCGTTATGTTTTGTTTATATTTGATAAAACAGAGATAAATTGATGTAAAGTTGTTACAATTATACGTTTGTCTTTGACACAAATACTTAAAAACGGGGCTTAGACATTTTCATCAGTAACTTAATAGAATCGAACGAATACAAAGTGATATTTTTTATTTGTGTTATCTGGAGATAAGAAGAATTTAATTGTTTAATTAAAAAGCTCCTATATCCTGGTTACTCAAGCATCAACCTCCTGAAATCTCATTGAAATTAAATAGGATATGTTCTTAATCTGAGTACTGTCGATCTGTCGATATCTATCTGACAAGCAGTAATGTCCTTTACACTGAATATCTCATTAAATATATTGCACAGTACGACATAGTGGTGTTATGTCGTATTCAATTTTATTATATTTATACGGAGCCATGTCGAGTACAATTATGCACACACAAAAACATACATACAGACATTCATACTAGAGTTTTTATTGCTATAGGATTTTTCTGTGTATTTAATTTACCTTTTACACGCTTTATTAATAATTTCTAAACACGCCGATAGATGGCGCCACAATCGAAATACATCGCGCTATGGTTTTGTTACAAGCCAAGTATAGATATTATGAGTGACCGATGTACAGGCAGCGATCAGCTACAAATATATTATATGTATAGATTGTATTAAACATTTATCTTCTCTGACTTTCAGGGGTTTTGTGTTTTAAAATCGTGTGTATTTAAAAAAAAATATCATATTGCGTTTCTATCGATACGCATCAATTAACTGTAAATACGTGTAAAGTTGTTATGAGGATAGAAGATATTTTATTAGAGAAATGAGTAGCCCTAAGGCTACGTTTCGAGTCGACCGTAGCCACAACTCAGTTTGTATTCAATATCGCTTATTATGTGAAAACGCTTAGAGGCAACAAATGAATATTATATTTCAAAGACCGAAACGTTATATTAAATAAATCCTTTAAAAGAAAAGTTTACGACTCTATTCAATGACAAACAAAATTCATTAAAATTTATAATAATTCATAAACATAATACAATTGAAAAATGTTTTCAAACATTATATTTATAAACATCTTTTTTAACAAGTACTTGATGAAAACGGGGACCAGGCTTCCAAGCTGATTGGACCTTAATAAAACAAATTATTTTGGCGTTTGCACATTACCTATATTGTTATCATTATTCTTGAATTAGCTTCGCCCTGCCACATGGCAGCTGTACCAGCAAACACGACGACGCCGATTTCATCTCAAATCATTTTTAACCGACTTCAAAAACAGGAGAAGGTTCTTATTTCATCGGAATCTTTTTTTTTATGTTCCTCGATTACTCTATGACACCTGGAGCGATTCAAGAAATTCTTTTTTGTTTTAAAGGGTATACTTCCCAGGCGGTCCCATTGGCATCAAGTCAGGATCTGATGATGGGATCTCAGAAAAATCGAGGGCAACCTTCAAATTTTAGAGGGACACATAATTTGTTTTTTATTGAAGTCGGTGTACTTTTTATGAATTAAAAAACATTCACTTATTATAAGACTTCTTATTATTGGCTGGAGTATTCACGACTTTTTTGAAATCATTAAAGAGAACGGAAGAAAACTGGAGCAGTCAGTTTGATATTTTACCAGAAGGTAAAAATATAATTATACTAAAACTGTCTCTGTCAGCAAAGAGTGTTTCGATAGGAAAGACTAGATAAATGTAATAGTAATTATATTTCATTTCATAGTATAATTCATTGAAATATAAATAGCAAAGTCACCATTATATTCTTGTGTTATCATGAATCCTACTAATATTATAAATGCGAATGTTTGGATGGATGGATGTTTGTTACTCAATCACGCTACTACGGCTGGACGGATCTTATATTATAAATAATATAATACATTACACATTGAAATAAAACTTATTTTCCGCATTTATCACGGTTTATTTTGCTTTTTACCTGACGTTCGATGACTTTACAGCCTTCATGGTCACGGGGCGGACTGAGTTGTATATCGTCACGAAAGTAAAGTGCAATGTTTCTACCCCTCATATCATATCCTTGGTCACAATTTCTTGAGGTCTGGCAGTTGGTTTTTTGAGTTCGGATTTAATTAAATGTATAGTTGGTTCCCCAGCTGGTGCTAGCTTCCAACAATCTTCACTATTGAAATTTGACAACGAAGTCTAACAGAAAAGATCTATTGCATCTATGCAATCCTGAAAAGCTAGATGGTTTTGATCGGAGCCCAAAATTGAGATTTTACTTGCACAATTACTGGGAAGTAGTGTACGACGTCGTAAATTTAACTCCACATCATTTGAATATATGGAAACGAATCCATAATACTAATTTAAGTCTCATATAAAATCTTGAAAATCGAATTCAGTTCGAGCTGGTCATATATTTTAAACAGATAGCGTATATGGATTCTAGAGTGACCTAGTTCCGTGGAAACTGTGATAATATAATCCAAAGCCATTTCACGGACTCCTTATATGAAAACACTGAGCTGACATGTAATCCTACCAATATTATAAATGCGAATGTTTGGATGGATGGATGTTTGTTACTCAATCACGCTACAACGGCTGGACCGATCTGATTGAAATTTGGCACAGAGATAGATTATAGTCTGGAATAACACAAAGGCTACTTTTTATCCCGGAAAAATGTACAGTTCCGGTGGGATACTATAGTTTTTCACATAGCAAGGGATCGACGTGATATTTTGCATAGTGGCAGCTAAGGGATCAGAAAATGACATAGGGTTACTTTTTATCCCGGAAACATGCAATGCTTCCTATAGGATAGTAAAATATAGAAAGGTGTGATAGCTTAACATGCCTTCAAAGATTGTATACCTTTTCTTCCAATAATGACATCCACGCAGACGGAGCCGCGAGCAACATCTAGTTAATTCATATTATTAGCTCTATATTCACTAATCCCAAAGATCTCTTCAACTAATGAGGGCTTAGTAAGACTGTTACGACGACCTGATATTACTACGAAATTCATATTTGGAATTCTTAGGAGTCTTGATATCATCAAAATGTATTTCTTCGCCATGAAATCGTATAATGATTAACAATACACAAAATTTTAAAAAGTAAGAGATGCATTTTCTTGTGTAGATTTCAAATTCATCGCAATTCGTCGCAAATCTTTACTACTTTCCACTAAGTAATCGTACCGTATTGAATATAGTCTCTTAATTACAAAAAATATACGATAGGTCCAACAATATCACAAGGATTCTAGCAGGCTACCAAATTACAGGACAATTCAGTTGTTACCTGAAAATCGAATAACCACAGGGAAAACTGGTAAATTTAAGATTGATCTGAAGAAATGTTGTAAAAACCATCTGACTAGAAATTCCCCGCATATTTATGTGACAAATAGCATTTATGTGATAAAGCTAATTTATAACGAGTTTAGTCTACAGCATGATAGATAGACTTTAGCGGTTCCACTGCTGGTTGTAGGATATTCATATCTGCCTGAATAGCGACCACCGTACACGGTATAAAACCTGCAATAGTGGCACACGCAGGCACATTTTAGGATCAGCTGGTGTACATCCAGTTTTTGTCGGGGGTCTAGAGTTGGGGTACGATGTTTGACCGTTTTGCGACCTTCTGAATACACTTCTGATACTAGACCCTCGACCGCTTCTTCACCTTCTTGCCCTTGGCGTAGTGTGAAGAAGGACAGATTGTCTCTCCCTACTCAATTCTCTAACTGGAAGGCACTGCGCTTACCATCGACTCCAGTGTGGTCAATTTGCGATGACAGGGTAAAAAAAAACTTTGCATAATAGTTCATCCTGAAGTGATAGGTCTCTATTATGTCTTATACGGTGGGTTACATCCTATACAATTTGTAAGGTAAAGGAAACAATGATAAGAATCCAATATAGGATCATTGTCAACCAAGGGGATTCTAAAGAATTGTATGCCTACACTGATATTAGGTCAGCAACTGTTGTATGGCTGAACAAAGCTTTACTCTCAAACAATCGTCTAACGGTCTCCAACGAAGCCATTACGGTCGAAACGCTTGATGAGTGTGAGTTGGCATGATATCTACCCATTCTATTACAAGAACGTGACATGAAATGTCGATGACTTACACTTGTATGCTGTTTTAAGAGAAGAATTTGAATGCTAATTTATATTATATGGTTAGGTAGGTTACTCTTTATTCTAGCTTTTATTGCTTGTAGGTCCTCAAATATTCATATATTTTTGAAGAAGAAAAGCTTTTATTCGAATTATTCTCTTAAAATAGGCAACAAGAAGTATGTCATTACCTATTATATCTTAACAAGATTTTTTTATTCGTGCATTTGGAATGACCGAAAATACTGTGATCGTGATTTAAAATACATACCATTTATTGTAGAAAGTAAAAAAACTAAATAAATTCATTAATCTGTTTTAAATAAATAACTAAATGTTAAAATGGAAATTACAGTCCGGTTACCAAGCATAAAGTTAGTTAAGTTCAACATCATAGAAAGTGACTCACCGACTGAGTCCGTGCATCGGAACAACACTGAAACTCCCAGTACAAACAACTTACACCACTTCATCACTAAGTTTCTCAAAATCATTGTCCACCACTATTATTCAGTGAAGCGGAACACTGGCCATTGGCAATTTATATTTCGTCTTTTACTATTTTAAAAAGTTTCATATTTCGAACACCATGCGTTCGAATTCCGAACGGTGTAAGGGCTCCCCTTCACGTTTGATTCGCGACTGCTCTCGCCCGCCGCGACTAGGAGGCTGGCCGCGCGTTCAAGTCGCGCATGCGCTTTTCCGCCCCCGACCTATGTGCCGGTGTTCCTTTCAGAGCCACTGCGGCGTTTCCCCTTTGAATTATACTGTATTTTCTTTTGACAGTTTTAGCGCGACTCGCCTTTGACTTGAATCAGTTCTTTATATTTTCTTTTCATTTCTGTGTGCATAGGTTTGCAGGGGTTGAAACAAAGCAACTACACAGCGATGGATCAAGATTTCCAAGCCCCAGTTCTGGTGTTAAAGTTTTTGTTTATGTATCTTTTTCCTTTACGACTTGACAGCTCGTTTCTCTTTTTGTGCTAAATAGAGTAATGAAAACAAATAATGAAAGCTTTTTACTGTTAATAAACAACATTAAAAATCTAATAAACGGAGCGCTTAATTTCCGTCCAAGAACATTTTCAATTCCTGAAGTTTATAAATATTGTTTTTAAGCTTCATAATAGGTTTTATTCAATTTCCTTTTACTTTGGCTACATAATTTTCATTTATTTTGTTTAAGTGTACTGTGGGTTTCTCAACTTTTATTACATTTGATATAACTTTCGTTTGAAATATTATTGTATATTTCTTATTTGAACTAAATATCAAAGAAAGCCGCAGCTATTAAACCATGTACGGTTCGCTGATTTATATATTGTTGTGAAATAAATGAGGTGTTCTTAATTATCCATTACCACCTTAAACATAACGTAGATATCCGGCCTTCCGATCTCCTGTTAAGTTCTTTGTTATCTGTGGCTCATGAATCAAATATGTATTAGGATCGTTTGGCGGAAACACATACTATTCAACAGAAACACATTGCAAAGGTTAACTGTTTGCATAGATTATATTGATTCGTTGTGTGGCTATGTCAGTTAATTTATCGACATACTACCGTAATTGTAATGCCAATGTGAACAGTTTGATAGTTAATAGATAAAGACCACCACCAAGCTGTGGAACAGTTTGCCAGCTACCGTGTTCCCTCCTTCCTATGATCCTGGGTCCTTTAGCCGTAGTATGAATAAGTTAAATAGCAGGCCGGCATGATTGTGTTGAGTAGCGAGGGATAGACTGTCTCTCGCTACTTGATACTCTATCTGGATGGCACTGCGCCTACCATCAGGTGCAGTTTGGTTACTTTGCCACTCCAGAATAAAAAAAAAACACCCAATAGCCATACACATAGTCCTAACTCCACACTAGGTAAAACCTGTATCTTGGGTACATAGAAATACGAGAGACTACAGTTCCACAATACCCAGACCCAAAACAAATATCTGTCCACAAACATTTGTCTCGGTGCGGGAATCGAACGTACAGCCTCTCTTTCTACACTTCGCCCACTACCGAAGAGTCCTTATGTAACTCTTCGGAGTTTTTTAAAGATAATGATGATAGTCTTTAATAAATTATTAAGAGTTTCGATTATAGTAAAGACATGAATCGGTTTATTATTTTTCAATTCCCTGTTTGTCTGTTATCATGTGCCTTTATTTTTTTTACATTATTTTATTATTAATTTTATATCTTTCTTGTGGTGTATCTATTCAACTGTAGCCTCTTATTTTAAAGGAATCGAAATAATATTATTGATATAGATATGACTGATAAAACCATTTATAAATCAAATTTAAATATTTTATTTCTTAAATAACATGAATAAAATAGTGATAACACATATTTTTAAATATGTTTGTACATATTAATCCCGTTAATACTGGAATTATGTTGTCGAGTTATGATAGAAGCTTTTTAGCTGAAGTAGAAACGTCTGCCTCTCTGCGATATGAACTTACATGCCATAAGATTGTGGAATATTTTTTATTTATTAAAATAGTATGAAATATTTGAGAATTTATTAAATTAAATCAAATATTTGATAATATTTTGCTGGGGATCGTTGCACTACGCTCGCGGGCCTATCAGATGAATACATTTTTATGATTTTAATTTAATTTTGCACTTATATACGAATGTATTCAGTGTTATGTTCGCTTTTTTATGTACACATGACTCTATTCTTCTTCAGTTGTAAATAGTTTCTATTCCAATGTAAAGCCACTAAATTTGTGTTTAATATCGAATCACGTAACCATATATGGTCCATGCCCAGTGTGATGATAGGCTTTTTCTCATATTATCGTCATACAAAAATACTTTCGATGAACAATGAGTATCACATGACAATTAGGCCTATTTCTTGATGGCTATAGGTAAGCCTAGTTAGGATGGATTTTGTTTTTAATATTAGATAACCTCACACTAGTGCTTAATTTATATACAACGTAAATTTTAAAGCATGTAACTACAAAAAACAACACGCCATCCGTTTAAAACAAACATTCGAAAACATTGTAAGCATACACTACAAAAACAAGCACATTTGCGAAGATAAACTACGTAAATCGGTTCTCGAATCCAAGCAAACAATATCTTCGCCCGCCACACCCATACATCACGCTACATATTTTGCATCTAGATTCCAATTATTCGCGGTGCGTTTGCCGAAACATTACCCTCGAGCTCACGCTCGGTCAAACAACATCAATCAAGCGCATATCGCTGCGGCAAATACGCGTCGCGTCGCGCCGCCTGCACTACTGCGGGGCGATTAGTTTGCGTCCACCTTTATGTTTTATTTTTAAATTTATTTGTTAATGCACAGGTTGTTGTTTTTTTTTCATATATAGGCTTGCGTTTGACCACTATCTCGCCTGATGGTAAGTGATGTGGTCTACGGTGGAGCACGCTTGCCTAGAAGATACCTATTCACTCTTGACTTGAAATATAGACTCCGGCAGAGTTCCACTCTCTAGCGGTGCGCATGATAAATGTACTAGCAAAACGCTTCGTGCGCAATGGTGGAATATCAACAATGTATCGATGACGCTTCGCCGTGTCTCTTATCGTCCGATGATGGAAAGGGGTTGGGGGCATAAGATTGTTAATTCCAAGACACACTCGCCGAAATGTATCCGGTAAAAAACCGATAAACTGGCACCTTTCCGTCGGTGTTCAAGGCTTCGCAGCCTTGCCTCGACTATTGATTCGTTGCCTATGAACCTCTTGGCACTTCTCTCGATTGCCTCCAACGCCTCAAGCTGGTACTTAGGGTAGCTGTTAAAACTCTACGGTAATGCCTAGTTTTTTTAACTAGCATTTTATACATTCACTCAGCAGTGACCCTGTCTCAGCAGGTCTCTTCTACTAATGAATTGGACAGCTCCCGTGGCGCAGAGGACGAGTAGCTGGCTGGGAAACGAGAGGTCGTGGGTTTGATTCCCGCACTGAGACAAAAGTTTGTGGAACAGACAGATATTTGTTTTGGTCTAGGTGTTGAGGGACCGTAGGCCCTCTTAGTTCTTAATACCCACGATACAGGTTTTACATAGTGTGGGGTCAGAACTATGAGACTTTTGTGTGTATTTATAATGAGCGGGGTTAGGCTTTAGTCCACCACGCTGGCCTAATGTAGTTTGATAGATTTTAAATACCTTTGAAATTCTTTTAATGAAGTCCCAGGCAAATTTTCTCACCATGTCTTCTATCCGTTAAAGCAAGCGATAAAAAAACTGTAGGCAGCGGCTTTGCTGTGCCCTGGCACTGCAGAAGTCTATGGGCGGCGGTGACTACTTACCAACAGGTGACCCGTCTGCTCGTCTGCCTGTCGAGGCACTAAAAAAAATATTATGTATACAAACCTAATTTGGATAAGTCAGAGGTGTATGTCACTGAGGCAGATTTCGAACCTGCGACTGGTCTCGGTAGACCGCATTACGCCCAACTAAGCTAATACTTCTATTAACCTGGTTGTTGATTAATAACAATATATCATAATGGTTTCGAATATCATACATTGAAAAAAAAAACAAAATTTTACGGATTATATCGCGGTTTATTTTACTTTTTATCCCGACGTTTGCTAGACTTTACAGCCTTCGTTGTCACGGGGGAGACTGAGTTGTATGTCGTCACAAAAGTACAGTGCAATGTTTCTACCCTCCATGTAGTTGATATTACATTTTTTATTTTGTTGTAGTCCGTTCTACGCAGAAAGAACTCACAGTGTCATGAGGTCTGGCAGTTGGTCTTTTGGGTTCCGATTTAATTAAATGTATAATTGGATCCCATGTCGCGAAACTATTAAATCTTGGTGTGAGGGTAGTCTCTCTTTCGCTCGGTTTTATGTTAAATAAACCGCGATATAATCCGTAAAATTTCGTTTTATTTCAAATATCATCTTTTTCGATTAGTTTTTTTTTATTCTGGCACGGCAAAGTGAAGTGCCGTCCAGTTAAAGTATCAAGTAGCGAGACACAATCTATCCCTCGCTACTCAACACAATTATGCCAGCCTGCTATGTAGCTTCTTCACACTACGCCTACAGGACCCAGGATCATAGGAAGGGGGGAACATAGTTTACTGAGTTATTACATATCGTCGGTGTTACTGCAAAACGAGCTATGTTACCAAGAACTGATTTTACAGCATAGACAAAAGAACGTTTTTTTTTTGTAGTTAAATAATTCGCTAAGTGTATGACATGCTTATAATGATATAACGCTTTTAAGACCTATATAATAACAGGCAAATAATCCCGGAAACAGATGCGTTCGGATACAGGATCTCGATCATTTTAACAAAAAAAATAAAAATATTTTTTTTTGACATGGAACGTATTGCAGTATCACCGACGATATGCTCTTGATATCCAATTTATTTAATATTACCTCTCAAATTACCCATCCTTAAAATAAATACACAGATTAATGAATACCTTAAGTCCACCGTGTGTAATGAGCCATGTCAGAATGCTTGATGTAGGTTCAGTCCTGTGGGCCGCAGTACATGTAATTGAATCAAAAGTTCCACTGGGCTTCGAATTTGTAGCCGTAACGGTCCTCGCGCATCATGGACAGTAACGTATGTGCCCATTGTACTACGATTTTTTACTGTCAAAATATCAACGGCAAAATTCTATAAGCAATCTCAAATCGTAATCTACAGATTGATTAAATAAATCAATCAAAATTTGTGAGAACGATCTACAGTTTTAGATTAAGATTGTAGAATAAGCTGTTGATTAGCAATGCATTTTATTAATTATTAATCATCATTTCGGATTACTACCATGATTTCGGGGTTTCTGATAAAACACAAAGAAGATGGAAAGGGAGTGATTAAGTACAAAATAATCTTGAAATGAGGTATTTATTCAAAATTTATCACAAACTTCTAAACAATTTCATGGCAAACATCTGCTACGGCTTTCAAATTCTATTGTACATTTTACAGTTATAATCGCATTGTTTAGGCCAAAAATAACTAGTTACCTATACAACTGTTAGACGCTCTATAGTACTTAAAACTGTTGTTGGTGAAGTAAGAAGCAAATTTTGTTATTTAAGGATAATTTAACGAAACTCACTGAGCACGGCCTAAAATATATAATACTTTAAATAGGTTCAATTGGCTTCTGTTTAAATCTATGTCTATGCAGATTACTATGATTAAAAATATTCCCATTTAAGTATAAAATAAATAACCTCAACCAGTCACACACATAGCCTTTACCCCATACTAAGATACGAGTCTTGTAGCGTGGCAATCAAGAACTAAGAGGGACTACAGTCCCACAACACCCAGACCCGAAACAAATATCTGTCTGTCACACAAACATTTGTCTCGGTGCGGGAATCGAACCAACGGCCTTTCGTTTGACAGCCGGCTGCGCCACGGAGCCGTCTGTAAAAGTCCAAACATTCAATTCCATCCAAATTCAAATAGAGCCTTTTTATGTCGTGTTCAATTGGAGCTATGTGCTCATATATTAGTATGCGGGTCGGGCCGGTTCGTAGCTATTGTGGTTTGTTTATCGACATATTTCCGCCTGAAAATATACCTGTACAAGATGAAACGTTGGGATTCCTGTTTGTTTTGCATTTATTCGATACTGTACCTTTAGACTGACAATGAATCCAAGTACCTGCCTACATGTCTCCGTACCTCTGATAACACGTCTAGATACCACCTGTGATTACGTTGTCCTTTGTCGACTTGTCTATGTGACTACATTTTCTGAAAGTTATATATTCACCACGTTAATGACCTTGACGATTTGAATGCTCACAGACCAATACAAAAACCGATAAAAACTACGGGCGGCTGAAATGCAGTATTTATTGCGGTGTTTCTTTTGTATTTTATTTTATGTTAAGTTGAAATTATGGCTAACTTCGTTTTGAAAAAAAAAATACAGATTTTTTTGGGCTTATTTTACTTTTTTAACTGATGTTCGGAAGGTTTTGCTACCTTCATGGTCACGGGGCGGACTGGTCCGATATGCAAAATTAGTTTTATTTCAATATGTAATCTTGAAATAAAACTGGATTTGAAATAGGTCTAATGGTTTCTTGTTTCTTGTAAACATAAGAAACAATTAGATTCGTTTGGTCAGGATGTCATAACACTTACTTCAGTACACGATACACGTGAACAGGTTTAGTATATTTTCAGAAAATTTGTATTTGGAGACAAGATCTACGATTCCATTTTAGTAACTAATTGGTTGCGGTACGGACTGCCAAGACGAAAGTCGTAGGTTCGAAACCCAAGTGGCATACACCTCTGACTTTTCTAAAGTTATGTGTGTATAGTTAACATTTTAAACTATCGCTTGCTTTAACGGTGAAGGAAAACATCGTGAGGAAACCTGCATATCTGAGAATTTTTCGAAGGTATAAGAAGTCTGCCAACCCGCATTAGGCCAGCGTGTGGTGGACTACGGCCTAACCCCTCTCATTAGTAGAGGAGGCCCGTGCCCAGCAGTGGGACAATGTTTAATACAGGGCTAGTATTATTATTATATTTTTATACAGCTATGGGTCAGCAAACATCTCAGGAATATCTTCACAAACGGCTTTAGAAGGTGCATGGCGTCGCGAGTTTATTTTGCTCTACATTTTCATTCGCTCACCTCTGGCCATCTAGATTTGTATAAATTCAAAGATATTTACACCCGTTTTGAATTAGCCAATTTTATTACACTCCCTCAGAATTGAATTCATTAGTGAAAACTCAAATGTTCTTTGTTCCCCGTATAGATTCGTTTTACTCTCTGCAATAAATCTGAATCAAAATTAATGTTTCCCATTTTGTTTTATCCTTTGAAAAGCCGTCAAATATAGACGTAGCTTTTGCTGTAATTAAATCACGTAATTTAATTACAAAATTGAAAGGCCTTAAATAAATGAATTTTATTTAGCAAATCTATATATTTATATCTTTGCCTATACTATAAAATAAAAAAGGTGGAATTCTTCTCTTTGTTAGCTCGACTGAATTACGTAGGATATGTGTTAATGTGTAATCAGAAATACTAGGTATATATGTTTCTCTCATAAAATTACTTACAGGAATAAAATAGCATGCAAAAAGCTAGTAATGAAATACATTAAAAAAAACTCCATTGTTCTTACTATTTTGTTACCACATTACTTCATAATAGTTACAGCTTCCGTAGCGCACCGGGCGAGTAGCCAGCTTTGAAATGAAAGGCCGTGGGTTCGATGCCCGTACTTAGATAAATGTTTATGTGGCAGACAGATATTTGTTACGGGTCTGGGTGTCTGAGCGCCGCCCACCATGCCCAATTGTGTTTTTAAAACTGAACACGAACGAACAGTAATTGATTTTTATATATAAGATTAATAAATATTGATATTCACTTATTTCTACTTTATTATATCTATTATATTAGATATATAACTGATAACTATCGGAGCGAAACATTTGCACGGGTCAGCTAGTATATTTATATTTGCCTCCGTGGCGCAGTTGTGGAGTAGCCGGCTGTGAAAAGAGAGGCCGGGGTTCGATTCCCACAAATGTGTGATAGACAGATATTTGTGTCCGGGGTCTGGGTGTTGTGAGACCCAAAGTCTCTCGTAGTCCCTGATACCCACAACACAGGACTCGTATCTTAATGAGGAGTTAGGGCTATGTGTGCTACTGTTGGGTGTTATTATTATTATTATTAATTAAAACGCGCGCATGGCAAATAGTTATTAGTGTACCTACACATCGCATGGCGAGCAGAGATAATGCTGGCAGTTAATATTTATACAGGCTCATAAATAAAGACGTGGCATCTCCACTGGCCGGGGTCTCGAGACGATACTCGTTTATTTTCATGACCCGTACATATTTGTCATAGTTTGCTTAGACCCAGTCATAGTATAACGTAAGAATCTCACACTATTCCACATATCCATTTTAGGAAACCCTACACAAAAAAATATTACGCAAAAATGTTACGGCGCGATGTCACATAGCTTATGTGTCGGGCGTTAGGGAAAAACGAAATATATGTTGATTAAAAGTGTGTTTTATAACATGCCTAATAGTTATACAGTAAGCTGTATTTGCTGGTGGCAAGATATTTATATCCGTCCGTGTAAAACCCGCCGAAGTGGCACACGGAAGTGTGTCGCGTTCCGGCATCAGCCAGTGTACATCCGGTTTTTGTTGCCTCTTCACGTTCTTGCCCATCGCGTAGTGTAAAGAAGGCCGGCATGATTGTATTGAGTAGCGGGGGTTAGATTGTCTCTTTCTACTCGATACTCTAATTGGACGGCACTGCGCTTACCATCAGGTGTAGTGTGGTCACTTTGCCGTGCCAGGATAAAAAAAAACACCACCAAAGGCACAGAGTAATTATGTTACTTGAGCATCACTCTTGACACAAAAGACTACTATATTTGCAATATCATAAACATTGACTGTCTGAACAATTTATACTGTGTAAGAGTTTATTTCGTCACACAGCTACGTCTGAGGATTTCGCTCAACATTTTGTCTTGGTTTGTTGATTTGATTATTATGTTAAATAACAGCTTTGGTGTGAAATGTTGATGATGTATTATTATCAATACATATATCCTCACGCCTGTAATCCCTAAAGGGTTAGGCAGAGGGTGTAACCAGTAGGTACTTCACTCACTTTCGCCGAATTTATTACTGTCCCATAATGTGATAGAGGGCGAGCCTATCGCCACGCCGGACACAATTCTAGACTCCGGGCTATTACTGAGTATTTCTAAATAGAAAAACCCAATAAACTTTACCCGACCCGGGGATCGAACCCAAGACCTTAGCACAGCAGTCGTAACGCATGCCAAATTACAACTGCGCCACCGAGACAGTATTATTATCTATATGTATTATACTGTCCTACTGCTTAGCAATGACGGAATAGCAATGATAATAAGAAAGGTCACAAACCCATCACACTGACCTAAGGCAAATACTTTAGCTATAGGAAGGAGCAACACAGCGCTTCTGCAGAAGAGTATTTACCGAATGGGACCAACCATTTATAACAAACTTAGTCCAGATAATAAAGATATAGCAAATGTAAATTTATACAAAAATAAACTCAAAGATTTCCTTATCGGTAGATGCTTTTATTCAATTGAAGAATTCTTCCAGTCCTAATATATACAATGTAATGCATTTAATGAAATTTATTTAATGTAATAAATATTAGGAAAGTAAGGTATGTAACGTAGAATATGGTTTAATTAGAAAATATTTTGTATACTTTTTAAGTAAAATGAAGAGAACTAGCCTTAAACATAACACCTATTGTACATTTACCTACATTTACAAATAAATTATTTGATTTGACCTAATACGTTTTGGAAAGCTTCGCACACCCAATTCTCATTAGGAACTATTATTATATTATTATATTAGTATATTACCTAGAGTTGTTTTTAGTAATTCAGAAACGAATTACTAAGTATCCCCATGGTCATTGATCTCTACTACCTCGGAACACTCATTATACCAGGGTTATGGTTTCCGATCTAAGGGAATAAATAAATATGTACACCCAACAGTGACACACATTCTCCTGACCCCACACTACGTCGAACCTGAATCGTAGGTATCAAGAACTACAAGGGACTAGGGTCAAGACCCAAATATATATCTGTCACACAAATATTTGTCTCGGTGTGGGAATCGAACGCACGGCCTCTCATTTCACAGCAGGCTACTCACCCGCTGCACCACGGAGGCTGTCATAGGAATGTTGTGGATACGAAATGCAAGCTGTTATTACACGTCTGTTTTCTTTAAGACAGTTCTATACCTTAGAGATATAATCCAACGAAAAACATTTTTTTTCAATGTACGGTAATGCGCGTTTTATAAACTTTGAATACAATATTGGATAAGTAGTTCAAAAGTGACTGCAATGAACTAATCAATCGCATTGTAATTTAATTTATACCAGTATGGACAACTTGGTTTTAAGAGTTCATTGATGCTTTTTTTCCCGCGGGAAAATCCATCTTACAGATACCTTCTGGTCCTCGGGGGAGGAGAGATGGTTATGCCGGACTCACCGACCTTCCGACCCAGTTCGCCCGAAGGACTACTAGATCGGGACCCTAACCAATTTTCCTACGCCGGTGTACCGACTAAAAACCCCGCGGTAGCCTTCTGCAGCACATGTGGGACAATCCCGGGGGATCCTGAGTGTACTTTGGATTGCTGCCGGAACCATCCCTGTGCCGTAGTTTTACGGCCCGTCTCTTCTTGGCTAGATGCCTCCCACAATTTACAGCAGCGCGATGTTTCGCGCCGCCAACCGCCTCAGGGTCGCACCATGCGGATATATACATAAAGGCTGCACATCCCCCGCTGTGCAGCCGCGACCCCCGTGATCCCTTTTAGTCGCCTCTTACGACAGGCAGGGTATACCGTGGTAGAATTCTTCAGGGCCCCCATTCCACAGGGCGGAGTTCATTGATGCTAAAGATAAGATTATGAAAAAAAATTGTTGCTGTTGTATACTTCTGAAGAGTTATACAACTGAGCCGGCTAATTTATGCCGCAGACAAAACTGTCTACAGTATGGCTCTATTACAACCATATATACTACTACTATGGCCCCACCCGAGTGGTAGTTATTTTTGAAAGAAAAGTTATATAAACCATGGAGTCATCTTAAGCTATTACACCCATCTATATTTTGCTATCCCATAGAAAACGTGCAATTTTTTTGAGATAAAAATATGTTATTCTCTAATCCCTACACTACCACCATAAAAAATGACGATTCCCTGCTCTGCGAAAAACAGAAACTATCCCGCGGGAACCATACAATTTTCTGGGCCAGAAAGTAACCTATGTGCTATTCAAGATTATTATCAATCTCTGTGCCAAATTTCAACCAGATCCGTTCAGCCATCCTGGTGTGATTGAGTAACAAACCTCCATCCACCCATCTCCAAACATTCGCATTTATAATAGTAGTAGGATAGTCGTAATTATGCCCAGTTTCCCCCTTCCCTTCCCTAATCCCTATTCCTGTCCTTTAAGGCCGACAGCGCATATGTGATACTTTCGGTATTGTGGATGTTCATGGGCGGTGGAGATCACTTAACATCAGGTAACCCAGTGACTCGTTTGTCGGACTAAGATACATAAAATATATATATATATATATATATATTTTTTTTTTATATATATATTTTATATATATATATATATATTATCACAGTTCTTTTAGGAGCTCTAAGACCTCACCTTCCAAAATAAACGTAGACTACCAAGTTAATGGCTCCGCTTCAATTAAGCGGTTTATCTGCCAGTAAATAAAACATAACTTTCCACAAGTGATTATAATTTTCTGTTGTTGGTAAGTTGTGCTTAATGCGGTTGAGTGTCGTAAATCTATACAGGTATAATGTCAATTGAGATATTATAAGCTAGTATGTAAAAAATATACATTTGAACTCACTTACGCCCAATTACTTACACGCTACTCAGCTGGCTATCTAACGGCTACTTATGTACGTTGTAACACGCCATACAATTGTGAAAAATAAGAGGGTGTCAAATATTTAACACGATCTTAAATGCTTGAGTTGCGTTTGAGTATTCGCGTAGTAGTAGCGTGTAGTCTTATACTCGTATTTATAATCGAGAAAAACATTTTACTCGAATAAAAGTAATTACGTAACGACACTATTTTATAGTTAAGAATTTTTAACCAAGCAAGAATCGTTTGACGTAAAATTACTAGGCAAAGCATTAGCGATGTCCGACGCTTGAGTAACGAAATGACTTATTTAAGTAATTGTTTGAGACAAAGTAATGTCTTGTTTATAAACGAGTTTTAAAGACGTCACCTGCCTTAAAGACGCCGAACGCTCGCGATAGTAAAACCGATCGCAATAAAAGATAAGCGATATATCGTCCAACGTCTATCCACGTCGACGTTGCTATAAAGGTGGCGTGACGTGATATACGGGTTTCCGTGACAGCGCGTGTCGCAGCACAAATTTTGTTACGTCACCCGGAACACCGCCGATATGTTTTATTATGAAATACAATGATATAATGGGTTCTTTATGTTTAATATTACACATTCAAATAAAGCTTATTTTACGGATTCTAAGTTACGTTTCGAAAGCTTCAGCCTTCGTGGTCACGGGGTGGACTGACCGGGAATCTGTAAAGCTTTCGAAACGATGGGACTAAAAAGTAAAATAAGAAGCAGGTATAATTTATTACAATGTATGATGTTCGTGTAAACATAAGAAACCATTTAATGACAGCAAATTAAAAATATATTATTAGAAACAATGCAAAGTGCTATTTAATGTGGATACCTTAAACGGCACATAACCGATGATCGCCACTATATTGATCAATTTAATGATCAGAGTTACGCCTCAGTGCCCATCGTTAACAATTCCATATCAGGATGTACCAAATACCAATTAGTCACAAGTGCGCACGGACAGCATAACGCTCTATGCTGAACTGCCACCAGATCAATAGTGGTATAGGACGATGTGAACTGATGCTCACCATACGTCCGTACTGTAGACAGTCCCGGAACGGACTGTGCACTAGAGCGCTCGAGAACTGTTTTTTATAGCAACTCTTCACCCCCACTCAGTTGGTTATTATCATCAATCTACCCACAGATATTTATGAAATACCCTCGATATGTCTAATAAATAAGTCCTACCCTCACAATCTACCCACAGATATTTACGAAATACCTAACAACAAATTTATCTCTAACTATATATTAAATGCGATAAAGGCCGATTTAGCAATAATTATACAGAACATTGATAACAATGCTGAAATCTAAAACTCCCTTTGACGCGCTTTGCTAAACCATGATAGTTTCAAATATCCAGCTATTACACACGCCAATACATCGAACGTAAATACATGCATGAATGGATTGTATGCATCAAACTTGTCCATTGTAACAGAAATTACAATGCGTTGTCAGAAGCGACAAAAAATGAATCAATTGTGCGCGGATTGCAATCTGATTTTAATGTCAACGATTGATTTATTTCTCATGGAAAGGTTGGAATTGTTTTATTGTGTGAATAATTTAAAAAACTTATACGTTGAATATTTGGGTTCGAATAGGGCTGGTTCACCATGGAATCGTTTTTTTAAGTGGTAGAGTAGCTCTGTAGATAGTTCCTTCTACAGCCTGAATAAAATGAAAACGCAAGTTTCGTTTTTTTTTATTCTGGCGCGGCAAAGTGACCACAGCGGTAAGCGCAGTACCGTCCAGACAGAGTATACTTCTAGTTTCCTTCTTATGGCAGTGAATTACTTACACCCTAAATAAGTTCATTGAAATATACAATACTTGAAAATCCGTGTAGAGTCAGGCAAGTTATAATTCTAGTTTTCGTTCCACAACACAACGTCTCACACCCATATACATGCTTCTAAAATATTCATGCATATTCAATTCTAATCCCTTGTAACGTAGATTAGTGGCTGACAGTTGAGTTGGCTGAATAATTCACACGTGTGGGGGATCGTGGATACACGCGTTAATGTTGTTTTTAAACCTGTACTGCGGGAACTACCAGGCAGTCAATTTATTGAAATTTAATAAGTATTATTCCGTTTTTATTTCAACAATAATTTATATATTGAAAGAATCTAATTTCACAAAATTTATCGCAAGTGCGCCCCAGGACCGTCAAGGCTGTAGAACATAGAACTCCCATTTAATTTTCATGAACAATAAAAAATGTCAGCAAACATATTATACTAACTGGCTGTTCTCGTGCAAGAAGTCCCCGTTTATGTGATTTTAATCTGAGGGTTCACATCGAGGTGACAAAGTTTGTGCCCATCTTACCTCGACGGGCAGTGCATTCCACAACCGAATAGTTGTAACAGTAAACGTAGTAGTAGTTTAGTTGTGTTTGGTAGAGCCACGCTGTAGGCATATTTATCTACAGCATGAATGGGCCGGCTCGACCGGGGTAGTACCACTGTCTCACAGAAAACCAACGTAAAGTGACAGTTTACTGTCGCGTTTCGTATGGTAAGTGAGATATCCGGAGGCCCAGATTCCCCCTTCCCTTCCCTAATCCCTATTCCTGTCCTTTAAGGCCGACAGCGCATACATGACACTTTCGGTGTTGTGGATGTTCATGGGCGGTGGAGATCACTTAACATCAGGTGGCCTACTGGCTCGTTTGTCGGACTACACTATAAAAAAAAAAAAAAAAACCATAAATGTAGTGGAATGCACTAGAGTTCTCAATTTCAAATTCTCAGACGACCTCAACGATCTCGTATGTGATTCGTATAGGAAAACAAAGCGGTCTTTGAGATAAGGAGGAGTTAGAGGATTGAACAAGATATTATATAGAAGAGAAAGGATATGACTATTCCGGCGAAGTCTGATGGGTAACCACTTGAGCTTAGCACGATACACTGAGACATGATCATATTTGCTCAGACCAAATATAAATCTACTGCAGGAATTTTGAAGTCGCTTAAGCTTGTTTAATTGGTCTTCGGTGAGATCAAATAGCTGACATCTGCATAATTAAGGATGGAGAAAATGAGCGTTTGTGCAAGCGAAATTTTTGTAACAGGTAAAAAAGTAACGTTTTTTTTTTATATCATAGTCCGACAAACGAGCCAGTGGGTCACCTGATGTTAAGTGATCTCCACCGCCCATGAACATCCACAATACCGAAAGTATCATGTATGCGTTGTCGGCCTTAAAGGACAGGAATAGGGATTAGGGAAGGGAAGGGGGAATCTGAGCCTCCGGTTATCTCACTTACCATACGAAACGCGACAGTAAACTGTCACTTTACGTTGGTTTTCTGTGAGACAGTGGTACTACCCCGGTCGAGCCGGCCCATTCATGCTGAAGACAAATATGTCTACAGCGTGGCTCTACCACTTTTAAAACGTATTTTATGTATATGACACTTTCTTGCAGTTTTGTACTCACTTTTCATAAGAGTTAATAAATTTCATATATTATTGATAAACGGATTTCAAAACACGTATTTGACTAAAGATCAAAACGCCCATACTTATTTTATTTCGTAAGGCATAGTTTCATAATAGATGTTCTACATACAGAATAAACCCTTTCCGGACAGCAAATGACAGTTTTTCAGTTGTTTCAAGTGGGGGCATCGCAGCTGTTCGACAAGTTTTTACATCGATCCACCGAAGTAACTACTAAGTACAATTTAGTATAATCTCATTGGTTTGCCCGTCGCTAGTACGGTCCGCATGATGCTTGAAAGTTGTGGTATATTTTGGATCGTTCAAGTTTTGTGACAGAGTTCAACTTTTTTTTTTAAATACACCTAACAGTCACACACATAGTTCTGACTTCAGTAAAACCTGTATCGTGGGTATCAAGAACTACGAGGGACTACGGTCCCACAACACCCAGACCCGAAACAAATATCTATCTGTCACACAAATATTTGTCTCGGTGTGGGAATCGAACCCACGGATTCTCGTTTCACTGCCCGCTACTCGCCCGCTGCGCCACGGAGGCTGTCGAGGGTTCTGGAGGCTCAAATCTCCGCTCTATTTCTAATTTATTTTCTTTACGGTCTCAAAGTACTCATAATTAATCATCAAGTGATCTAATTGATTTTTTGGTTTCATACGTTATGCACAGAACACAGAAAATAGAATAACTATGTGTCATGTGATGTGATTTAATTTTTCGTTTTAAAAAATCAAAAAAGCAATTATAAATACACCAAACCTGGTCGTAAGGATACATTCTATTTACGGGTTTGTTTATTTAAAAAGAACAATTTTGCACTATTTTAATAAAAAAAGAATATACATTAATTCGGAAAAGAGCAAACGTCTTCTGTCCAAATAAGGTAGAAAACCGTAAAATCTTTGTTCAAAACTGGCAACATCAAAATGATTATTTATTTACAGTCATAAAATGCTCATTTACCCTAAAACAAATCCTGTATTGCCAATTCTCATGGCCACAATGCTTGCGGGTAAACTTGTCGTAACTAGCATGTTGTCTAAGTCGCGAAACAAGGATTAATTCCACCCAAACTGCATCCCACTGTCGCGTGGTTGCGCCGCGACACGGGCAACTTGCGCCGTTTGCTCCGCGCCTTAATGCCTTCCCATACATACATATACACTCACGCCTGTAATCACCGAAGGGTATGTAGAGGTGTGAACAGTACACCCACTTTTCGCCGAATTTTGGTTCCAGGATACAAAAAAAAATACAAAAACTCTTTATTGTGCACACAAAAAAAATATATATATACATAGAAACAAACAACATGCAATCAAATTAGAATGCACAATGGGCGGTCTTATCGCTTTAAGCGATCTCTTCCAGACAACCTAGTAAGGAGAATTATAATAATTACTGATGATTACATAAAGACGGTGGTGCACAATATGTAATAACAAAATAAAATACGAATTATAGTTATTAGGATAGAAGTAAATAAATACGTTAAAAAAACTAAAATTAAAATATATTTTAAACATTATAATTATAAAAAGAAAGGTACTACACAATAGTGTACAACTAAATATTGAAATCATATAAATGTGAAATCACAAAGGATGTGATAGGAGGCGAGCCTATCGCCATACCGGGCTCAGTTTCCAGACTCTTTGTTGATAGAAAAACCCAATACCACTTTACCCGACCCGGGGATCAAACCCGAGACCTCAGCACAGCAGTCGTAACGCATGCGCAATTACAACTGCGCCATCGAGGCAGTCATATATAGAAATCTAAATAACAATAAATAACCGTCACACAAATAATCCACACTAAGATACGAGTCTTGTGTTGTGGGTATCAGGGACTACTAGAGACTTTCGGTCTCACAACACACAGACCCAACACAAATATTCGTTCTGTATGTATGTTTTTTATCTTGGCACGGTAAAGGGATTAAACTGCACTTGATGGTAAGCGCAGTGCCGTCCGGGTAGAGTATTAAGTCGTGAGAGATAACTAGCCCTACTCAATACAATCATGCCAGTTGAGTTCTGTGAACTTCATACCACGTTTGAAAAACCCTAGATAATAGGCCAACTAACTGTTCCATACCTTGTTGTATTTATCCCTTACTATCGAAGCTCAAGTATACATTTAACTTGGAATGGTATAAGCTAATTACGCTACAAGGTTGCTAAGTCAATTAATCAAGACACAGTTGACCGCATTAATACGTCTTTGTAAAGAAAGCCTAGAGAGTTGGCGCATTGCCTAATGAACAGGAATTATTCCACTATACAAAATTGATGGTATGCCGTCATTTAAGGAGATTAAGTACAGTAATTTGTTTTTTGAGACTTTTATTATATCTTTAGTAGGAGATTTAAAGAACAAACAGAACTTTCTGGAGATCCGAAACTATTTTTCACACATTGATTTGATTCTACTGGTATTATAACTGTTCGTGGGCAGTGAAATTGACTAACCATTTTATTAATTTAATCAACAAGTTATATTACCTAAAACCTATTATAGGAATTTTATGAATCCGAACAAAAACAAGTCATTCGAATCAGATGGAAGGGGTAGTTGCCAAATGACAGTAAAATGATCCATATATTCCGTGACGTCATAGTTCTCAGAATCGCCATTACTGTTTGTGCGAGGGAGATAGCGATATCTTCCCAATACGCAACCATTTCTGCTCATGCCTTTGAGTATATGCTCATAGCAATATTTAAATATTGTGACCTCATATTTCAAGCAATTTGGATTCTGTTTTCGCAGAAGGGCTTCTTTTGCTTATTATATTCGGTTGCATATCGAATAATGTACAAAATTAAAATTTAAAAACAGAATTTATAAGCTTAGTAAAAAAAGTTGCATAGCGGGAAGGATTTCGGCCTATCGATTCACATCTGGCCTGACTATCAATCTTAATATTAAAAAAACATAGACAGTCCCGGGAACTACCGACAGAAGTAAAATTTAAAGCTTTGGAATTACTGTGCTCTTTTCAAGCAGCGTCCATGAAGTAGTACTACCTATTTTTTCAATTACACAACTTCATAGGCATGCTTGTCAAAAGTAAAATAATCTGAGCTTGATGGTCACGCGAGTTCAGTATTTTTTCCCATTCCAAAAGTGCCTAACGTGCCTAAACGAGGTTTTCACTTCAAAAACACGGGTTCTGATTAATATTTTTAGACTTTCGCGATTTATATTATCAAATTCTGATCCACTGGTCAGCCCGCGACCACGGCTGATGTAACTCGGTTGAAACGTCGGGAAATAAATTGGTAGTTATACCATTAAATCTTGTGCGATTAAGACCCGTGTTTTAATTTAATAATGTCACTATGTTCATACACGTTAATACCCGGAACGTACCAACTGATTTCAATGGAATTTTGTGAATGTATATGGTTGGTACCAGTAAAATAGTAGTTGTAGATCCGAGACGTCGCCTCGGTGATCTCGATTATAGCGTCTATCATCGAGATCTAGCCGACAGAACAACCTCTGCTGTGCCACTAGTAGCCTGTAATCCCCGAAGGGGTAGGCAGAGGCGTAACCAGTTCACCCACTTTTCGCCGAATTTCCGCCATACCGGGCACAAATTCCAGACTCCGGGCTAATATTGAGAATTTCTAGATAGAAAACCCAATATCACTTTATCCGACCCTGGGATCGAACCCGACAACTCCGCCACCGAGGCAAAATTAGTAAACTTTGTTGAAATTTATATTAGAGTAAAAACTTCGTATCTCTTTACTCTGTGTAGCCATTCAGTATAATATGGTTAAATATATGGTCCAATAACACAGAAATGTTATAAAATTTTCTGCTGTATTATTCCCAAGAACATTAAATACAACGGTGCGGAGAGCTCTGTAGAAATACTTGAGTGCTCCTTTTGTTGTACGTACTTGATTATTTTACAGTTGGTTTTTTACCTCTACTGCATTTTATATTTCAATATTTTTATTTGATTGACGAAAGAGTTAAATGTTATTTTCATATAGAAGATGCTGGCAAGTGATCCAGTAGATCACCTGTTCTTTTTTATCTTGGCACAGCAAAATGACCCAACTGAATCTGATGATGCGTAGTGCCGTGACTATAAACATGATCTGAATAAGCCTCGTTTTTTAACCGGCTACAAAAAAAGGAGTAGCTTCTCAATTCGTCGGAATCTTTTTTTATGTATGTTCCCCGATTACTCGAAGACACCTGTATCGTTTCGAGAAATCATTTTCTTGTTTAAAAGCATATACTGCCCAGGTGGTCCCATAGGCAACAAGTCAGGAACTGATGATAGGATCTCAGAAAAACCGAGGGCTATCCTCAAATTTTATAGGGACGCATAATGTGTGTTTTTTTTAAGTCGGTGTACTTTTTGAGGCTATCATAGTGGTTTTTCTCTTTAATAGATAAAATCCTGTTTGCTTTGAATAAGGGGTTCCGCTAACGCTGGTTTCGCGCGAGTTAACTGAGCTATTTAGCTTTGTGTAAGGAGCCTGTTGCAACATATGTCATAACTCGGCATAGGTCTGGTGACTGTAGAGAGATGCAACGTTACTAGAAGGTCAATATTATAGTTCGATACTGCATTTACCACCAGATACAGTGCGGTAACCAAGCCATGCCAACTAAAAGTATTTTAACACTATTTTAGTTAATATACGAATCCGATTTTATTCTATATCAAAATTACAAAGAGTAGGTTTGCATATGTTTTTATCTATAAAAGTTAACTATAACTAAAGCCATTAATCTATATACATAAATAAGATGCGTGTATATATATGCCCTAAGGACGCAAAACGGCTGGAGTGATTTTGATGAAATTTTCAATCTTCAAATAAGCCCACCGTGTGATCCTGTGAAGTTTGGTAGCGGTTGGATTAACGGAGTTTTTTTTCTATCCTGGCACGGCAAAGATTTTTTGAAATAATATTTAATAGAGAAAGTGTCTCTTCAGCTTTATTATAGTATAGATAGATAAGATAGCGGGAAATAACAGTTTGAGGGGAAAAACATACAATCAGGATATGAATCAATACACACCCCCGACATCTATCTGAACAGTGAGATATTACGTCGCTTACAGAACGCGTATCCACAAAACTAATATAGAAGTTCATAAAGTGCGAAGGTGGTCCAAGTTTGTGCGAAGGTTAATTCCTCCGGCACGTGGAGTCGTCGGCTTATCGCCACGTCGCTTGCGAATCGGTTATATTTAAGCTCTTTGGCTTGAGACGTAAGGTATGAGGTTTTGGACGTTAATGCTGCTTTTTATTCAATTTAAAAGCCATTTTGAGTGCCTTTTTCTAGCAGTGGTTTTAACGGTGAAGGAAAAGATCGTGAGGAAACCTGCATACCTGAGAATTTTCTACCAACCCGCATTAGCCCAGCGTGGTCGAATAAGTCCTAACTCCTCTTATTAGTAGAGGACGTCCGTGCCCAGCAGTGGGACAATGTTTAATACAGCAGTGCTAGTATAATTTATTTCTAGCAGAGACTGGCAAACGAAATATTGTATCGTGATGATTTTTCAGGAGCGTTTTCGACGTTAAAGGATAGGGATAGGGATTAGAAAGGGAGATGGATATGGGACTCCGGAATTCACTCAAAATATGAAATGCATTAATTCATTGTTTCTTTATTTATCTGTGAACTTTTCGATCCTTGTGCGTTAAGCTTACCCCTTCATGCTGTAGGCAATACTATTCCCAACGATGCTTACTGCATTTAATGCATTAATGTCTAGCGTTTTTAAACAAAAAAAAATTGCTAAAAATACAGGAAATAATATTCATTTGTATCATTACTAAACTATAACACGTAATATTCAAACTTTGGAAAACACGACATTTTTTCTCAGCGCGTGAAAACATAATATCCGCTCGTGTATCCCCGCACCGTATATTACAATTATTATGGGGGAGATATGGCCGGGTGGAGCTCACCCTGTAGATGCGGCGCTAACACAGGAAATGTCTCCGCGCGTCATAACTGCGCCCAAGTGCGTTTTGCGGCTTTATACCCGCCTGTATATTCAGACTTATCGCTCTATTGCAAACTCAATGTTGTATAAAATGGAAATTTCTTAACAGATTTTTAGGATAGATGATTTAATACATTAGTTTTCATTTATAAATATAATTACGCACACATGGATATTATTTTTGTGTGTTGTTTGATTTTTATGTTTCCACTTTCATGTTTCATATATATACACTCACGCATGTAGTTCCGGAACGGGTAGGCAGAGGTGTAACGAGTACACCCACTTTTCGTCGAATTTATTACGGTCTCATAATGTGATGGGGCGAGCCTGTTGCCCTGCCGGACACAATTCCAGATTTCGGGCTGATACTGAGTACTTCTAAATACTATAACCCGATATCACTGTACCCGACCCGGGGATCGAATCCGAGATCTCAGCACAACAGTCGTAATGCATGCGCAATTACAAATGCGCCACCAAGGCAGTTATCATCATTTCATATTTTTTTACTTAATTTTGTTTATTTTATATATTTATGTGAAGCCATGAAGGCAGACACGGAATCCTAATATACCTACTATTAGCCTTAGTTCAGAAGCTAGGAAATGAACCTTATGTGAAACTTATAATTTAGAATATAAACAATTTCTATTAATCTATTAGTATAAAATTAGTATTTATAAAATGAAACATAGCCTATCTTACTTAGAGAAAGTGTGGCTTTGTATAAGTAAAAAAAAAATTACTCTTTTTAATTATGGATTTAGACCCGACATGTATCCTCAAAAAGCAAAAGCTAGTCAAAGGTCTTAACCACTACATCCACGTTTCACTAAATTCATTTACGTCTGAAGGTGAGATAAGTAGCAAGCTTATAGTCAAATCAGATAAGAATTCTCAACTCGGGTTACACCTGCTTCGTACACGTGAGTGTAACAAATGGTTGAAAATATGTGTTCCGTTTTCAAATAAATTAGTAGAGAAAGCCTGTATCCAACAATGAGCCTGTCTAAAATTATACAGTGCTATTATTATTTAAATTTATTATTAAAATAGATATTCTTTGGTTCTGACTCACACATAACAAAGCTGTACTCTGTAAATATTATTTCAGACTTTCATAATATTTTGATACTGGCCATATTTTGTTTTTAAAAACGTATCTGGGCAATATATATGAAACATTTTTTTCTATCACTGGCCAAGTCTAAAATATTGCAGACATATTTCTGTACAATAAGAATAAGCTCAACCGGGGACCAGTCTCAGACTAACATAACGACTTGTAATATTACGTCTGATGATATTAAAGTTTGATTAAGCACCCAGAATTTTTGTGATTTGGTGTGTTAGGGGTCAACTAAATGGAAACACAAAATGTATTTTTTTCCTGGCACGACAATGTGACCACACTGCACCTGATGGAACGCGCAGTGCCGTCCAATTAGAGTATCGAGTAGCGAGAGACAATCTATCCCCCGCTACTCAACACAATCATGCCAGCCTGCTTCTTCACACTACGCCATTAGCAAGAAGGTGAAGCAGCGGTCGAGGGTCTAGTGTTAGATTACTCAGAAGGCCGCAAAACGACCAAACATTGTACCCTAACTCTGATCCCCCGACAAAAACCGGATGTACACTAAATGTTGGTAAAAATAAATATAAATCTAACAGTGGGTACTCATTAGGTGACTGGCTTGTACGTGCTAGCCTCTGTTTGATTGCTAGGTGGGATTGCGTAGATTTTTCTGATTTCTAGTATTAAATTCGTTCCAAGTATAATACAATTTTATGCCGGCTAACAATATAACGTGTGGATGACATTTAATTCAGTTGGGATGACAAAAGTTCAGCGACAGGAGGTGGTAGATATTCGGCTAGAGTCGACACATCATGAGACGTGATCTGAATCCTCGAATCAGCTGGCTGGTACTCTTGTTGCTTATACCGTATTATACCCAACCAAAAATAACACATTTTAAACTAATCTAAATCTATTATTTATTGAATCCATAAAATGATTCAATAAATATTTGATTTTGAAATAATTTAGATTCAGTGAATCTTCTTTACTCTAGTGCCAGTTCCTAATGCAGTTTCGCTGGAAAAGAAAGAGCAAGAAACTCTAGCACTTTTCGAAACTCTGTTAATAATACTTGGTCATACAATTAAAATAGGATGAGAATAAAATATGAATATATAATGTTTTAAAAGTGGACTCGGATAAATATTTTTGGATAAACTTTTATAATTATTTTATTTACCAACTTGAGTGTAAACAACTATTACTATTATTTGAGTTACTTTAACCTACCTAAATATACAATGTCTTTCAGATATACAAATTAAAAAATATTTCATAGAAACTTTAGTTTTACCAAAATCACTTCACTCATTGGTCTCGGTGCAATGAACCTGCAGCCTTTCATTTCACGGCCGGGACACTCGCCCGCTGCGCCACGAAGAGAGTCATATAACATCAAGCCCAAAGGCGTAGTCTTTAACGCGAGTCTCGCAGTTAGCAGTAACAAGCGTGAAATGGTTGCACAAACTAACAAATACGATTTGGCTGTGTTAAGTGCGTGCCTTGCAGAACACCTGTCTTGATTATATTAATAGCTTCAGTGACGTAATAAGCAGGTATCAGAATCAAGAGGCTACGAATTTAATTGTAGCACCACTGCTATATGGGATCGTTAGTAGTTAGATAGTTGTAACTATTGGGTGTATATAGCTTCCTTGACGTAATGAGTAGAGAGCTGGAAGATTAAAATGGGAGACTGCATGGTCAATTCCCGTATTAAGCATGGATGTAATAAGATCATAAGTCCTTTATAGCTCCTGATACGCACGACGTTTAGTACTGCTAGATTTACTCATATTATAAGCGAGTTAGAGTGGTTGGTATAAATTATCAATATATATAATTTTTTTTAATGGTTTGTGCTGTTAGCTTATATTGCTTTTACAGCTTCACCTGACATTGCGGCCGGCGCTTATGGTGCTCTAGCCAGAAAACATAATATTTGGCAACGGCTAAGCTCGAAGACACCTTCTAGAAGACCTTCATTTGAACCCTCTCGTAGCTTGGAATAGTAACAGGGGCCATGACAATGTATTACTGTATCGAGAATCTGAATTCCAACTGAGTTCTTTTGGGAGTCCAAAAGAACTCAGTCCGGCGAGTGCCGGCGAGTCTTTCGTAGAGGACGTGTGTTCACAGTTCATTTGTTATTGCAGTTGGACAGAGACAGTGCTAACTCTATAGCGACCGTGATGGGAACAATTTGATATGGAATGTGGATTATTTGTCTCACGTTTTGTTAGGTTAATCAAAATTATTTCCCCATTACATGTACTGCGTTAACATCGGTGTTGAGTGTTTTGTCCAATCTGACTAAATTTTAGATCTTTAAGATGTTTTTGAATTGAATTGAGGAGTAGCGGGTGTACTTAGGGTCTATAATTGTTTTTTTTCTTTTTGTTGTATTACTCCTTGTGTTTTTTAATATGTATGTTATCTAAAGTGTTGATGTGTGACCAAATAAAAATGATTTTCTTTCTTTTCTTTCTTTCTGTTTGAAATCACAAAATATTCTCCGGTTTAGTGGTTTTTAAATGTGTTACTTTGTTATAATCAGCTTGTAATATGGTGGTTTTATATTCCAATCGAGTATTAAATCCGACAACTAAAATATACCTTTTTCCAAATTGAATTTTGAACTCGATATGGCTCTTCGAATCTCATTGCAGTATAGCGTAAATATAAAGTCCATAAAGTGGATTCGTTTGTTGCACTTTTTACATACTATTAAGTAGATAAATATAGTATATATAGTATAGTAGGTAGGTAGGTGCTTCCTCACAGTACGTCATGGGCAAGAAGGTGAAGAAGCGGTCGAGGGTCTAGTGTCAGAGTACTCAGAAAGCCGCAAAACTGCCAATCAGTGTACCCCAACCTTAGACCGCCGACAAAAACCGGATGTCCACTGGCTGATACCGAAACGCAACACACTTGCGTGTGCCACTATGGCTGGTTTTACGTGTACGGTGGTTGCTATGCAGGCGGAAATGAATATCCTACCACCAGCAAACATAAAAAACTATAGAATTTACTGACAAACTCGCGGTCTATCTTAGTAAATGAATAGGTGTTTAGTAACATTAGAGAGCAGACTATTACGTGAGGCGTATAAGTGGTTCATAAAACGGCGACATTTAATGCATAGTTAACTTTTAGACGTTTCGCTTCGGTCAAATTAGTCTGTAGTTAAGAAGATAACGTGCTATTAAATTATTTTTACAAAGATAAAATTAAAGCGGCTTAAAGAGATTTTAGTATCACATGACTGACTTTTATAGATTTTTCTTTTCATTACAAATTTCATACATTTTATGATTATTTCATTTTGCGAAATAACTGATAAATGGAACCTTTTTTAATTCCACGCAGAGCCATAGCATAGTAATTGGTAGTTGCGAGGACTCCTCACTTATTTATAAACTCCGATGCAAAAAATATTTTTAAAATATTATATTTCTTAAGTTTTGTTTTAAATAATCCAGATCACATTTTATTCTACACTAATGGAATTTAACATCATTTATCCCATATAGTTGGTATGACCACACGACATATTTTTATGAAATAAACTTAATTAGTTAAATGTACTTGCAAAAGTGAGACCTTTTCACGATTTATAGACACATTTTTCATTTCAAAAATTTACAATAACAATGATTGTTATTTTTACAAACACAACTGCTATATTTTATTAGTCTGGACTCTGGACAGATACCGGATTTTGTTATTGCTACGACCTATATACAATCGTATAATGAAACCAGTGAAATTGTTGGGAGTTATAAAATAAATAAATACACCCAACAGTCACACACATAGTTCTAACTCCACACTAGGTAAACCTGTATAGTGGGTTTAAAAACTACGAGGGACTACGGTCCCACAACACTCATACCCGAAACAAAGATCTATCTCTCTCGTTTCACAACCAACTACTCGCCCGCTGCGCCACGGAGGCTGTCAATGTTATGAGACAACATTCTATACTTACCTTACAGTACGGAGTTCAGTTCAGTACCACACAGTACATTATTTTATTACTTTTTTGTATTCTGTAAGTACTGCAACTGTTAAATGCAGAATTACTAGAAGCGATGGACACGATCTTAAAATTATCATACAAAAAAATGCAAATAAATAAATATATTACACCGTACACAGGATATTAAACCCGCCATAGTGGCACACGCAAGTGTGTCGAGTTCCGGGATCAGCCAGTGTACCAGTGTACATCCGGTTTTTGTTGGGGGCCTAGAGTTATGATACGTTGGATGATGATTGGCCGTGTTGCGGCCTTCTGAGTACTCCTGACACTAAACCCTCGACCACTTCTTCACCTTTTTGCCCATGGCGTAGTGTGAAAAAGCAGGCCGGCATGATTGTGTTGAGTAGCGGGGGATACATTGTCTCTACTTGATACTCTAATTGGACGGCACTACGCTACCATCAGGTGCAGTGTGGTCACTTTGCTGTGCTACCATAAAAAAAAATATGAGAGACATGTCTGCTTTTTTTTCAGAGTATCTAGCGATCATTTCCGAACGACTTTAATTCGACGGGTGGAGTGGAAAACAGATAAAATCGGTACGACTCGGTATTTTTTATACATGTGGTGGCAATATTTTTCTATGTT
Source organism: Laothoe populi (assembly GCA_905220505.1). Taxonomy (NCBI): domain Eukaryota; kingdom Metazoa; phylum Arthropoda; class Insecta; order Lepidoptera; family Sphingidae; genus Laothoe; species Laothoe populi. Next base: position 726,631 of record HG992154.1, on the reverse strand, counting down.
GAGTGTCTGGATTAAAGGCTTGTGCTGGCAATCCTTGTGGATGATTCATGACTAGAATGATGAGATTTTGAAAATTTTCAGTATTATATATGTCGGAGCTTCATGAATATGGATATTGAATTGAACTTGCAAATAACTGGGTCTATTGACAGCCTCCGTGGCGCAGTTGGCGAGTAGCCGGCTGTGAAACGAGAGGCCGTGGGTTCGATTCCCACACCGGGACAAATGTTTGTGTCACAGACAGATATTTGTGTCCGGGGTCTGGGTGTTGTGAGACCGAAAGTCTCTCGTAGTCCCCGATACCCACAACACAAGACTCGTATCTTAGTGTGGGGTCGGGGCTACGTATGTGGCTGTTGGGTGTTATTTATTTATTTATTTATTGTAAACATCTGTCAGTTGTTTGATATTTTAAGGGTGGTTTGAGTTGTTTATCAGGTAATTTCACGCTTCGATTAGGGCACAATATAAATCTGTATATATAAAAGAAGAAACTGACTGACTGACTGACTGATCGATCAACGCACAGCCAAAACGGCTGGGGTTAGAGACTTGAAATTTTGACAGTAGGTACCTTTTATGACGTAGGCATCCACTAAGGAAGGGTTTTTGGAAATACCACCCCTAAGGGGGTAAAATAGGGGATGATAGTTTGTATGAAAATCCGTAATTTTTGAAGTTAAGTTCATGAAAATTAGTATTTGGCCTTATAGTCAAAAATAAAAAATATATATTTCAGGATTTTTAGAAATTCCACTCCAAAGGGAGTAAAATAGGGGAAGAAAGTTTGTATGAAAATCTGACATTTTTGCAGTTAAACGCATGAAAATTGGTATTTTGTAGTTTATACTTTTTGTCTCAAATATGACCTCCACGTGGGCGGAGCCGCGAGCAACAGCTAGTCATAGTATATGAGAGAGCAACATGTAATTTATTTAAAATTATCACCAACTCAATAACGGTTAACGTTTAGTAAATTGCAAGTCCAATATATTAAGTATATTTTGCAAGTGAAACAAACTCGCTGAAATTATTTAGTAATAAAAATTACTGCAAAGGCCGACATATGGGCAACAAGGTGTCATCTGATATTAAGTGATGGGTTGCATTACCCACGAAACCCGCATTTTTTTTATCCTGGCACAACAAAGTGGCTACACTGCAACTAATGGTAAGGGCAGTGTGTCGCAGAGGCTGTATAGTATCTAAGGTTTAACCATCTATGTAACAATCCTTTTTCCTTATTAATAACAATAATACCAGCCCTGTATTAAACACTGTCCCACTGCTGGGCACGGGCCTCCTCTACTGATGAGAGGGGCTAGGCCTTAGTCTACCACGCTGACCAAATGCGGGTTGGTAGACTTCACATACCTTCGAAATTCGTATAAGAATTCTCAGATATGCAGGTTTCCTCACGATGTTTTCCTTCACCGTTAAAGCAAGCGATAATTAACATTTAATACACACATAACTTTTAGAAAAGTCAGAGGTGTGTGCCACTTGGGTTTCGAACATACGACTTTCGTCTTGACAGTCCGTACCGCAACGAACTAGGCTATCGCTGCTATGATATTAGAATAATTATCAAAATAGAACCCTTTGCAACGCTTCACTTAAAAAGTCTTTGTTCTTCAAGACGTTTGTCTTATAAACCTCGAGACATTAACAGCACAAAGTAAAGTACGCAAATGTTCAAACTACGTCTAAATAGCTACACCCCCACCCTTCTGAATGAATGAACAATTAATTAATTAATTTCGCTGTTACTTCAGACTCCTGACCTTATACAAGTTTGTGAATCGGGAGAATTATTTTTGTACATGATGTATAGCTCCCTTAATTAGTGTAAAGAATTAAGGCTGTTCTAATTTGGTCTTCTTCGTGTTGATGACTATAAGAGCGTTATTACTTGACGTGTGTCTGAATTTTGGTCAACTTTGGAAAACTCTTTCTTGAGAGGTCTTTAAAATATCGGCAGTAGAGTGAAAGAAGTGGTAGAGTCACGCTGTAGACATATTTACCATTTATTTACGTTGTACCACTATCTCACAGAAAACCAACGCAAAGTGACAGTTTACTGTCGCGTTTCGTATGGTAAGTGAGATATCCGGAGGCCCAGATTCCCCCTTCTCTTCCCTAATCCCTATTCCTGTCCTTTAAGGCCGACAGCGCATACATGACACTTTTAGTATTGTGAATGTTCATGGGCGGTGGAAATCACTTAACATCAGGTGACCCACTGACTCGTTTGTCAGATTTTGCTATAAAAAAAGTGTCTTAAGAATAACCGATGTTAAATATCATGGTGAAAGAGGTCAGTCGAGAGTATGATGCTGCCTGTCATCGGTGCGCCGAGGCTTCTCTCAAAATTCCGCAGAGGTTCAAAGGTATAAATTTTATTTAAAAAACCGTTGCTCAGATAGTACTTTACACTAAGATCCATTTCGTATAAAACAAGTCACTTGCGCAGGATTAAAATATGTACCAACATGGCCATAGGTCAGATGAGATGAAAGAAACACAGAGAAAGGCGAGTGCATTAGTTTTACCTTTCGGGTATACAAGATTAGTTTTTGAATACCATAAAGCCGAAACACCCAAATTAGATTTTGGTATAAAAGATCAGATAAATATATGACATAATAATAATAAGGAAAACTCACGCGGTGACATGCGAAAATAATTTATCCCGTTTCTTGAACGATGCATGGGAATACGCGCGCCGCGTGCTGCTGTTTGTTTCCCGCCATAGTATTATGTAGGTATAGGTGAACGACCGACAGGCGTCACATTTTTATTAAGTAATAAACAAGGTAACCAGGTTGTCAAAAAAATTTATATGTTTTTGGGATACCAATATACACGTTCAAAATTATTGCAATTGATTGTGCTGCTGATTCTCAACAAACTACTTTCGGCTTTGTAGTATACTAAAAATAATGTTGTATACATATAAGTAGAAGTGTATCAATAGTATAGTTACTTATAGCCTACATTTGAATGAATGTATACCTATGATGTTAACCAAGCTTCAAAAATTATGTTTTACATAATAATTTCGATGAAAAATGTATACCATAAACATATTTTATACGCCAATTTTATCTGTTCTGCCCTACGAAGAGAACACAATTAATTAAATTTTACCAAAAATTTATATAATCTGAATGTATTATTATAAATATCTCGAATAATTATTTTAGTGATAATGACCAACGCAACAAACAACGAAATGCTTTCAAATACATCGAAAGACTAATTCGCTTATTATCGGTTTTGCATTGTGAAAATATTTGCGATGAATTTGGGCGGTGTTTGAAAGCATTATAGTCATTAATAATTTTAGTCGCGTTGTAATTTTGTTTGTATTAACAGGCTGTGCGGAGGTTTGTTAAACTAACGTTAAGTAGCAACTTGATTGTGTCGTTGGGGATGGACAATATCATTAATTAAGATTTAAAAATTGCTCCAGCCGCTTTAACACATTCTTTTATTTAAACATTGTGTCATGATTTCCAAATATTGTCAAGATTCTATAATTCTAAAATCAAATACTAAAATTTTATGTGCGTCATTTGACTAATGATTTTGGTACTGAATTTAAAAAGTACTTCAATTGACTGATAGTCAAAGTAATTGCATAATAAAAATAAATGAGAACAGTAAGCTCAGAAAAACACGACGTTCGAGTCCACTGACTAGTTTTTAAGTTAGTTCTAGTCGAGCATCGAAACCGAAACATTGTTTTTGGGACTTGCCAAAAGTGTAGAAGACTATTAATATATATATCAATGACACTAAGAAGGCGTATTCATTTCAATTGTATGATGCGGCGGCTTAAGCAGCGATAGCTTGGTCAGAATTCATACGGACCGCCGAGGTGAAAGATGCAGGTTTGAAACCAACCCAAATGGCACACACCTCACCTTTTCGAAGTTATGTTTGTATTCATTGTTAATTATAAATAAATAACACCCAACAGTCGCACACATAGCCTCGACCCCACGCTAAAATACGAGTCTTGTGTTGTGGGTATCGGGGACTACGAGAGACTTTCGGTCTCACAACACCCAGACCCCGGACACAAATATCTGTCTTTCACACAAACATTTGTCCCGGTGTGGCAATCGAACCCACGGCCTGTCGTTTCACAGCCAGCTACTCGCCAACTGCGCCACGGAGGCTGGCATAGCGATAATACGATAAAACCTAATGCCTCGGTGGCGCAGTTGTAATAGCGCATGCGTTACGACTGCTGTGCTGAGGTCTCGGGTTCGACCCCCGGGTCGGGTAGTGATATTGGGTTTTTCTATCTAGAAATTCTCAGTATTAGCCTGGAGTCTGGAATTTGAGCCCGGTATGGCGATAGGCTCGCCCCCTATCACATTATGGGACCGAAAAAAATCGGCGAAACGTGGATGTACTGGTTACACCTTTGCCTACCCCTTCGGGGATTACTGGCGTGAGCGTATATCTATGTATCTATACGATAAAGCGAGCGTGCTTTGTAAGCCTGAGAAACTCAGTGTGACTAATGCTTAACCCCTGTTAGTAGAAGTGCTGACCCAAGCACAGCTATGGGACAACACTAGAAATGGACAACAGGGCTGGTATTATTTCATTATTGTTTATGATGTCACATTATAAATAATCTTGGCTGGTAGTGATCACTTACCATCAGATAAACCGCGGTAATTTTGGTAAAAATCACAACAATATAACCAATTCCAATAGTGAATTAATCCTACGTCAGAACGTATTAAAAACAATGTATTAAGCAAATATGGTGCTTCGGGTGACGCGTTTATTTTTCATCGCCGCGGGAGAGTATATAAAGCAATTTGAATGGAAATTAATCTCTTCTTTTACGTATTTCAAAAAATTTGCTCGTTTTATCATACCAAATCCCGAGTTAGCCATCGATTTATCTTTTTTGAGGGTCCTTGTGTATTAAAACGTGTATTATACGTTATTTGTCCGAAGGGCGACTGTTCAACCTTTTCGTATTTACTCTTTTTAATTGGCAGGTTGTGTACTTTTCGCTATACTCCGTGAAGTATTATATTTTGCATGTGAGTTTCCAATTATTTTTATTAGTTGAAGTAACAATCGCTGAATTAATGGAAATATAATAAACGCTGTTAGCCAGCGTATCACTTGAGAACTATTGAAGTGATTTAGAGATTTTTTTAAAAGTTCTTTTATGATTTTAGGGAAAAATTTTAAAGTTGGCCGGAAAATTGGGGCAAAACTGAGTGTTTTTTTATATGGGATTTCAGTCGCTTACGACACGGGTAAATGCTATGACGGATGGGAATCTGTGAGCAAAAGCAATTAATCCAAATAAACAGATGATTCTAGATGTCTCAGTCAATGTCAACTGCCTCAGTTAGCAGTTGTAATTGCGCATGCACAAGGTGATGTTGAAAAGGATGAAATTTTTGACAACTGGCAATTAATACAAGACTACTGATTAACATTTTGTTTACAAACATAAACTTCCACAATATTAATATCTAATTTAGTAAACAATTTACCATATATATACATACATATACACTCACGCCTGTAATCCCCGAAGGGCTGCAGTGGTGTAACCAGTACACCCACTTTGCTGAATTTATTACGGTCACGTAAAGTTTTCTTTTTTTTTAGTTCCTCGATAGGCAGACGAGCAGACGGGCCACCTGATGGTAAGTAGTCACCGCCGCCCATAGACTTCTGCAAAACCAGGGCACAGCAAAGCCGCTGCCTACCATTGTGATAGAAGGCGAGCTTATCGCCATACCGGGCACAATTATAGGCTCCGGGCTGATACTGAGTATTTCTGAATAGAAAAAGCCAATATCACTTTACCCGACCCGGGGTCGAACCCGGGACCTCAGCACAGCAGTCGTAACGCATGTGAAATAACAAATGCGCCACCGAGGCAGTCATAATTTACCAATATAAGATAAACACGAAAAATAAAAAAACCTCTTTCAACATCTCTGCGACCTGCATGCCGCACCTGTGAGCCTATAATCAGATTGATCCGGTCTAGTGCCCTGGATACTCCGCCTTTGGTCGGCGCATCACCACTCAAATAGCATTACTGTTCAATATCGCCTGATACGATAGAGTTGTACGATCCTCTCCTATTTAATTGGATAAACTGAACTTTGTTTATGTTGTTTTTATAACGGTGTTCCTCAATAATTTTAGGTGATGTATCTCGACCATGGAAATAAAATTATAAGACAAAAATCTCTTCCAAAGGAAATGTTAAAACTATTTGAGCAATTTTAATATAAACTAAATACAAATAAAGCCTAATATTGAGTCAAATTCTAGGTTCTAGGTTTAGATTTTCTAGGTTCGCAAATTCGCATACTTTATAATTTTTTTACTTTATATACAGTTTTAATGTTTAATCAATTTCATACTATTTAGTATGTGGTATGTACGACTACTATATCTACCTCAGGATACTCCGGAATCGCTGGTAATAAGGCCACCGTGAGGTTTTAGCTGATAGTGTCGGGTGGGGTGTATATAGGGGGTAAGCACTCGGCCCAGCTGCCCGGATAGCCATCATTCGGGCGAGAGGGTGCTTGGTCGTAAGACCGGCTAGTCCAGCATGACCGTTTTATTCTTATTCCGCTGCCCCCTGGGGCTGGCGACATTAACAAACCGCTTTCCCCGCGACTATTCTTTCGTGGTATCTACTACCCCGGCCCGAACCAAGAGGTTCGCAAACTCGTATTTTTGCCGCACCATCAAGCTGTGGAACAGTTTGCCAGCTACCGTGTTCCCTCCTTCCTATGATCCTGGATCCTTTAGGCGTAATGTGAAGAAGCTAAACAGCAGGCCGGCATGATTGTGTTGAGTAGCGGGGGATAGAATGTCTCTCGCTACTTGATACTCTATCTGGACGGCACTGCGCTTACCATCAGGCGCAGTGTGGTCACTTTGCCGCGCCAGAATAAAAAAAAAAGACCAAAACCAAAAAACGCACGTCTTCTATCTACCGCCAAGCGGTAGTGGTTTAAAGAATTGAAGCCAGTTAAGATATTGGAGCCAGTGAAATTACTGGTATTTAGGTACTAAGTAAGAGTCGACGAACGCGTACCAATTCTAATTCGATACGACGTTGCCACTGGTACTGGCAGGTATGGTCCTTACCGTCAAAGGAGTGACCAGCTCTTCTCGCTTTTTTTTAATCTGGCACGGGAAAGTGACCACAATGCACCTGATGGTAAGCACAGTGCCTTCCAGATAGAAAATCAAGCATAAAGGATAAGAAATATTCTTTCTTTTACACCAGAACCATGCGCACTGGCTTACTGAGCCACAGCTTTGTAGTGTCTACAAACCCCGACCCGAATAAAAAAGTTCGCAAATTCGTATCTTTGGCATACCATCAAGCTGTGAAACAGGTTACCGCTCCATGTGTTCCCTCCTTCCTATAATCCTGGGTCCTTTACGCGTTGCGTGATAATGATTCTTCATAGTAATAATCCACAAGATAAACTTCATATAAAGACTATCTCGACCTTTATTTTTTAATAGCCAACTGAATGGCGAGCTAATCAAAACTTTCAGAACTCGTAGCGAACCTCTTAAACTCGAGAATTATGAAGTAATGACCGTTAAAAAACTTCAAAACTCTTTATTAATGCTATTTTACGTTAATAACAATTTAGAGGGGTTTTTTGCCCACTACGGTGAGTTCTTAAAGCCCTAAACCTGTTAAGTGCACGAGGATGGGGTGAATAAAGAGTCATTAATGTTACCTGAATACAAAAATATAAAATGGTAAATAAATATTACGATTTTCTCGTATATCTTCGCAGTCAAATCAATTTTAATTTGGTTCTTTAGGTGCATTGAAATGAGGTTGAGTTAACAATTAGGTGCTTGCTAATCATTGTATACACTTCTCATAGTCTTTTGTCTTACTTGGCACTAATAATAAATCCAATGAATACATCTAAAAGTCACACATATAGTTTTGACCCCAAGGTAAAACCTGTATGGTGAGTATCAAGAACTACAGTTCTACAACATGCAAACCTGAAAGAAATATCAATATAATATAAGATGTGGGAATTGAGCCCACGGCCTCTTGTTCCACAGCCGGATACTCGCTCGCTGCGCCACGGAGGCTGTCAAAGCTGGCAATATGTAATGCCATTTCACAAAACAGACAAACCGTTGCATAACTAATACAGATTTACATGACATTTATTAGTAAAAGCTTACTTAATTGTGTTGAGTAGCGAGGGATAGATTGTTTCTCGCTACTTGATACTCTAACTGGAAGGCTCAGTAAGCTCAGTGCTTAGACTCAGGTGCAGTGTGGTCATTGCCGTGACATGATAAAAAAAGTTTATACAGGAAAACGATGGTAAGTGATCCAGTAGTGCGATATTTCCAGCTAATATCATCAAACCCATGCTGTATACATTATTTAGATTCAGGCATTTTTTTTAACTCTACTGCCAGTTCGGAATGCAGTTTCGCTAGAAAAGAACGGGCAAGAAACTCTAGCGTTGCTCTTTTCGAATACCGGTTAACAATATATACATTTAATATACGATTAAGTTTAAATAAATTAGATTAGAGCAGCCCAATGTATGTTAATTAAGTTGCCTTATCGCAATATAGTGAAATAAAACTCATTAGAAGACCTAGTTTCGCACATGACCGTCGGGAGAGTGATGAAAATTAAAAACCTATAATGCAAAGAATTTCTCAACTCGTTTAAACATTTAATTACAGAATAAAATAAAAGAACTAAAATCATCTAAGCATGAATGATGAAAAAATAATCTAGATAATATTAGAATTTTCAAAATAACCTTAGTTGGCTTTACCGTTCAGAAATCGATACTTAATCCGATGAACTAAATATGAAAATGAAGCATACTCTGCACGCTGTTAATAAAGTGGTAGTTAATTAGTTGGTTGGGGCATCATTTGCGACATCACTTCGACGGCTGACGGGCTGTTTGATGTTAGCGACATTTTTGAAAAGCTATAGGACAAAGGTAAGACTTTTTGGTTTTCGGAAAAATCACTATAAAAAATCTATTGGGTGGATTTTAGTAGAATTAATATATTACTTGTGTAAGCATGTACTCCATCTTTAATACTTATTTTCATGTATTTATGAGCATTAGAAGCAGCGATGGCTTAGTTGGTTGCAGTATGGACTGTCAAGACGAAAGTCGTATGTTCGAAACCTAAGTGGCATACACCTCTGACTTTTCTAAAGAAATGTGTGTATTAAATGTTAATTATCGCTTGCTTTAACGGTGAAGGAAAACATCGTGAGGAAACCTGCATACCTGAGAATTCTCATAAGAATTTCAAAGGTATGTGAAGTCTACCAACCCGCATGAGGCCAGCGTGGTGGACTAAGGCCCAGCCCCTATCATTAGTAGAGTAGGCCCGTGCCCAGCAGTGGGACAATGTTTAATACAGGGTTAGTATTATTATTATTATGAGCATTATTTTCTAAGTGTTTCTAAGAGCAGATTTTTGCTTATCGAGTTTTTACTTCAGTAATACATACATACATATACACTCAGGCCTGTAAACTCCGAAGTGGTAGGCAGACGTGTAACCAGTATACTCACTTTTCGCCAAATATTAAGGTCCCATAAAATGATAGGGGGCGTGCTTATTGCCGAACCGGGCATAATTCCAGACTCCGGGCTGATACTGAGTATTTCTTAACCCAATAGTTCTTTACCTGACCCGGAATCGAACCTGAGACCTAAGCACAGCAGTCGTAACGCATGCGTAATTACAACTGAGCCACCGAGGCAGCTACTAATGGTGTCTATTATAAGACAAAATTCCGATGTGATCACACTCAGCTATGATCTCCCATATAGACACCAGTTTTGTCTTGTATCAAAAGCTGTAATAGATCAGTTCAACCACCACCATCCAAGCCTGTGACACAAATATTTCAGAATACATACATATACATACAAACTCACACCCGAAGGGGTGGGCAGAGGTGTAACTAGTACACCCACTTTTCGCCAAATTTCGGTCCCATGATGTGATAGGGGGCGAGCCTATCGCCATACCGGGCACAGATTCCAGACTCCGGGCTAATACTGGGAATTTCTGGATAGAAAAACCCAACATCACTTTACCCGACCCGGGGATCGAACCCGAGACCTCAGCATAGCAGTCGTAAACGCATGTGCAATTACAACTGCGCCACCGAGGCAGTCAGAATATTTTAGAATATTAATTTATTTTTGTCAAAACTAGATTTATATTACTTGGGCCGATTTACTGGCAAACCTCTTCGCGGCTAATTCGAGACTCGAGGACTGCAATGCTCATTTACCAACTACGCTGCCCGGTTGCGGTCACACAATGCCTGATATCCGTATCAGGCATTGTGATGTGCGGCGTGAGCTGCAGTCTCTCGACGTCCGGAAGGCTAGTGGTCCTGATGGTATCCCAGCGCTGGTACTTAAAAAGTGTGCAGCGGAGTTGTCTCCTGTACTGACCTATACCGATCGTCCTACCTCTCAGGTATTGTGCCTGAATCTTGGAGGGAGGCTAATGTGCAGCCGATCCCCAAAAAGGGTGATAGGTCAGACCCTAACAATTATCGCCCAATCGCCATAACCTCAGTGATGTGTAAAGTCATGGAGCGACTGATAAACAGCCAATTAGTTCGCTACCTAGAGGATCACTCGTTGATCAATGACCGCCAATACGGTTTCCGTTATAACCGATCAACGGATGATCTTCTAGCGTTCGTATTACATCACTGGGGGGAAGCGATTGACAAGCATGGCGAGGCTGTGAGTCTCGACATAGCCAAGGCATTTGACAGGGTCTGGCATCGTGGCCTTCTCTCCAAGCTCCCGGCATACGGTCTGCCCGACAACCTGTGCAAGTGGATTTCCGGCTTTCTGCATGAGCGTAGAATGCGTGTCCTCGTTGATGGACACGCTTCGCAGCTCATGTCAGTAAGTGCCGGAGTACCACAAGGTTCTGTGATTTCGCCCACCTTGTTTCTTCTGCATATCAACGATATGTTGTCGCTTGGCAACATTCATTGCTATGCAGACGACAGCACGGTTCATGGGCGTTATAGCAGCAAGCCTCCCGGTTGCCGGGCGGATACTGAGAGGAGACGAGAGGATCTTGTCGTTGAGCACAACCAGACCTTGGATCTCATCTCATCATGGGGTACCAGGAATCGGGTTGAGTTTAATGCCAAGAAAACCCAGGTGTGCGCGTTCTCGTGCAAGAAGTCTCCGTTTTCTCCAATCCCCGTTCTTCAGGGTGTTCCACTCGCAATGCGGAATGACCTTAGTGTCCTAGGTATGGATATCCGCTGCGATCTTAATCCAAGGAGTCACATCGAGGGCGTAATATCCGCCACTTCACGCAGGGTCGGAATCCTGAACAGGGTGCGGCGGTTTTTCACGCCTGGTCAGCTCTACCGCTTATATAAAGCGCAGGCGGGGCCGCGAATGGAATACTGCTCGCACCTCTGGGACGGTTCCGCAAGGTACCTTCTCGATGCCTTGGATGGGTCGCAGCGGCGGGCTATCCGCATTGTGAATGATGCAGACGTGAGTAACAGCCTGGAGCCGCTACAGCTGCGTAGGGATATTTCCTCGCTTAGCGTGTTCTACCGTCTGTATCATGGCGAATGCTCTGAAGAATTGTTTAGTCTTATCCCATCCTCTCTCTTCCATACCAGAACCACGCGTACTGGCTTGCGGAGCCACAGCTTCGTGGTGTCTACTACCCCGGCCCGAACCAAGAGGTTTGCAAACTCGTATTTTTGCCGCACCATCAAGCTGTGGAACAGTTTGCCAGCTACCGTGTTCCCTCCTTCCTATGATCCTGGGTCCTTTAGGCGTAATGTGAAGAAGCTAAACAGCAGGCCGGCATGATTGTGTTGAGTGGCGGGGGATAGACTGTCTCTCGCTACTTGATACTCTATCTGGACGGCACTGCGCTTACCATCAGGTGCAGTGTGGTCACTTTGCCGCGCCAGAATAAAAAAAAACTGAATTAATTTGGATGTAGTTAGCAATAATGTATTAAAATAAACTTGATCTAACATGCGTTATTTTAAAATCAGGTACGAGGTCTAATTTTAATACTAATAAAAAAAAACAAATTTTATAGCACTCGTAAACTTTAGACAGTATTAGCTTTTAGTTTTCTTTAATATATGGTAAAAGTTATGCCTCTCTCTTCCTTTCTTCTCAGCTTCTGATATACATAATATAAAAACACATACAATTGATAAAGACTATTATTTCCCTTACTGTTTTAATGAATTAGTACATGTTTTTTTACTAAATCGATTACCCAAACAAAAATATTCTACATATTCGGTAGTTGATAAAGCTTTAGCGTAATGCTGTTCCTAAACTTCGATTGGGTGTAAGTTCGATTCCACAAACTTTCACACCAATTACTCACCCGCTGGGAAGTCTAAGTGTGCAAAATGTGGAGCATAATTTATGAGTTAGCGCCCGTATTAAAAACATTCAAGATTTCCTTGCCACTGTATAGAGCCACAGTACAGGTAAATACTGAAGTTTAATTCTGTAGCTATAATATTTTAACCGACTTCAATTCGTTGGAATCTTTTTTTAGCATAAGATAACGGACAATTTGTTAACTTTATAGTAAGTGGTCCATAAATGAAAAAAAAATTATACGTTCAATGAACATGTAGGGAGTGAACATAGCTGTCATGACAAGTAATAAAATAAATAATTAAAAAAACCCGACTGCAAAAAATATGCAGTAAACAGATTAAAACAAGATTGAGAATAGAAAATAGAATTAGTTACAAGCGTAACCCATTAATTTTCTTTCAATTTATAATTGTGTCCCGCCTGCCACTTATTTTATTTTCCATTTTTAATCTTGTTTTGGTCTGTTTAGTGCATAACTTTTGATTTCCTTTATTTTGATAACCTACTCGATAGGTTTGGTATTTTTTTTATTAATATCTTTTTTGTCCAACACTCATTTAAGAACACTTGGGGTTTTAAGACAAATATAACGATACCTTAATTGTTGAAATCGATCCAGGCGTATGGAAGATACGTGGTAACAAAGAAATTTACAAACATACATACAAGATACGCGCGAAAAACATAACCCTTCCTTGGCAGTTGGGTAAAAATACATGAAAAAGTAACAGAAAGCATCAACTTATGCATACATAACATACATAGAATCTTCATACAATGAATTGGTTTATAATTAAAATGTAATTATAATTATTTCAAAGTTTATTATTATTTTTAATATTGTGCAATGATCAATAGAGCCAATACAATAGAAATCGTGGAAGTGTTTCTACCTTTGAAGGGTTTATCAGGCTCTCGACGATCTCTACCCATTTAAAATGTATCTATAAAACTATAATGTCATGTCCGTTGGTAATAACAAACCGGATCATTCATATTGTAGATCGAAGTAGCTATAGCGTATCTCTACCATTTATTCTAAGTTTATCCCTCTACCATCCTTCTGAGCCCTCTAAGCCAAAGAATATCCCTCATGTTGAATTGAGATATTTATTGTGGATAAAAGTTTATGATCGTCTAAGTTTTATTCAATGTCAGCAAAAAATAAATGTTCTGCAATGGTCAGTTTATCACAGTCTATCTTTAATTAATTATAAACCTGTTATCGAATATTCTTTTTCTAGTACTCCAGGATAACAAAAAAGTATCAGAATATATTTTTTCTTCTTACTAATTGTGTAACATAAATAAGATACTGATTTGAATTCAGTGAAAACAAGCTTATGTTTGGCCATTTTGCGGCCTTCTGAGTACTCTGACAATAGACCCTCGGCCGCTTCTTCACCTTCTTGCCCATGGCGTAGTGTGAAGAAGCAGGCCGGCATGATTGTGTTGGGTAGCGGGGGATAGATCGTCTCTCGCTACTCGATACTCTAATTGGACCGCACTGCGCTTACCATCAGGTGCAGCGCGGTCAATTTGCCGTGCAAGGATTAAAAAAACATGGTATTGTGAAGTGATTTACGTCTATTTGTCAGCTGCTGCCGCATATTGTAATATATATAACGTATAAAAAAGGAAGGATGAATACAAAGTATAGCTATATCCCAAACGTGTGTCAAAAGATGAAAAATAATATCTTCTTTCTTCGAATATCTTCCTTGAACTCACAACACACTTAATGTAACTGTTATTAATGGAGCTCTCTCCCATTTTGCAAGTGCTCACTAATCAAATGCCTCTTTTAAACGCATATCGCATTTGCATAAAATAAAACGAAGTCCCTTGGTCTCATCTGTCTCTCTGAATGCGATAACCTAAAAAATTAATGAACGGATTTTCATGCGGTTTTCACCAATAGACGGAATGATTTATAAGGAAAGTATAAATTGTCAGAAGGATGACGATGTTTTTTGAAAATATCGGAAAAAATATGCCTAGTAGGGAAGGCTAAGAAACACCGCATAAAAAAGAGACGAAAATAAAATATTTTCGTTCATAGTTACCATTAAACTTCAGGGAACCGTCATAATAATTTTTCATCGTAACCCAACCATAACTTATTTACCTTATTTTTGGAGTTAGTTGGTCCACTGCAGTTTGAACTGTACGACAGAATAGAAGCCAAGAATTCGATTTGTGCAAACCGCTGCACCGAGACGCGCGTGATGAATGCCCACTTTATGAACGAATTAAAATGGCCGCCGTGACTTATGACGTAATAACCACCGGCGGTGACGTCACACGTTACCCACCGTGCACCTACAATGGGATTATTTCCTCTCCGCCTTTAAACGCTTCCTTTGAAAGAAATTTCACTTGTAGTTTCCATGATGTATGCGGTATGTTAATGGGTTTTTATGAGAATTTTAGGGGCCTTTGTCAACTGATATGCGAGGTACCCTTGGAGGTAATTTCAAGCCCGAAGTATTACGCGCCATATACTTGGGCCTGGGGCAGGCCTCCCCGACGGCCCAAGGGCTAGTGAATTAATGAAGAACCTAACATTTTTCTGGGAAACTTATAAAAATATAATATTAATAGAATTACTAATGTAGTATTAGTACATATTGAGTTCAAATAAAACATCATATTTTAGATGTGAAATCAAAGGCCGTAGAGATACCCGTAACGACAGAAATATTCATTCGACTTGATAGTCACCAGAAATTTTATTCAAGTGTGGGGTCAAAAATACTTGAACGGCTGTTGGTTGCATATTGTTGATTCATTGAAATGTGACATTGTCCAATATATATAAAGCTTTTTATATATAAAAGTATAAAAGTACTGAATTCATACCTTCCTGTAAGACTTAAGAAAAAAGTCTTGGATTCCTGTATACTGCCATGTCTTTCTTATGCCTGCCAAACATGGATATTTAATACTCACACACAAAACAAAGTACAAACTTGTCAAAGGTCAATGGAAAGAAGTATTTTAAATCTAAAAAGAAAAGATAAAGTAATAATAACGGCGATAAGAAAAACAACAAAAGCCATTGACGCACTAAAACACTGTAGAAAGTTGAAATGGAAATGGGCAGGCCACGTAGCTCGCATGAGCAATGAGAAATGGACCAAAAAAATAACAACTTGGATAGGCCCATTAAATAAAAGAAACAGAGGAAGACCAAAAGAAAGATGGGAAGACGAAATAAAAAACACGGCTGGAATAGACTGGATCAACAAAGCGAAAGATAGAGTGATTTGGAATAAAATGGAGGAGGCCTTTACTCGTTGAGAGGTCCTTAATCATCCTTAATAATGAAAATATGTTATAGTTATGCATATATTCGTATGTATGTATATATGTGTATGTATGAGTGTATATGTATGTGTGTATGAGTGTATATGTGTGTATGTTTATATTAATTTGTATATGTGTATACGTATGTCTTTGTACATGTATGTATGTATGGCGTGTGTATATATGCATGTGTATGTGTATATGTATGCAGTGACGTAGCTATAGCTTTTACATGGGGGGGGTCCGCGGGTAAAAGCCAAAAATCTAACCGCTCAAATCATAGTTATTTAGAAATTACTTAAACATAGAATGGGAAAACGCTAGTTAATAAAAATTTGCTACTTGCTATTTGGATTTGCAAAACAGCAGCGATAGCCTAGTTGGTTGCGGTGCGGACTGTCAAGACGAAAGTCGTAGGTTCGAAACCCAAGTGGCATACACCTCTGACTTTTCTAAAGTTATGTGTGTATTAAAATGTTAATTATCGCTTGCTTTAACGGTGAAGGAAAACATCGTGAGGAAACCTGCATACCTGAGAATTTTTCGAAGGTATGAGAAGTCTGCCAACCCGCATTAGTAGAGGAGGCCCGTGCCCAGCAGTGGGACAATGTTTAATACAGGGCTAGTATTATTATTTATTTATTATTATTTGGATTTGGACTTTGGATGGATGAAAATCTGCCGTAGATTTTCATTCATTTTTGTTTTATTGTTTACATAACAACTGTCAAAACATCAAATGTCAAGTGAAGTTAATTTATTTTTGGTAAATAACTATTTTAATGTTGATTATTATCAAGATGAGATGTTAGAACTCAGGGAGAAAATTCTCACGCACTCGAATCAACTTCGTATACGAAAAATAATTCAAATTCGAACTTTTTTCGAGTGAATGTAAAGTTAAGCTATTATGAAAATGTCGAGTCCGGTGTTTCTCGAAGGTCTTGATGGTACGAATATAATGTCAAATGTATTGTTCATAAATAAATTATTTTAAAAATAGAATTCGAAATCAAAATATTCTATTTGAGCTATTCTAAAAATTACCATTCGAACATTTCTCGAAGGTTATCGCTCGAACTGCTTCGACTGGTACAGACCGGTCGAGACGTACATCTCGAATTCAAACCATTCAATATTGTGTCCTAACTTAATGATGATGATGATCTCCTCCAAGAAGTATCCTTCGACGGCGAACCTTGCATTTTTGGAACTAGTTTTTTTCACCAATGTGAGCATATGTGACTAGCTAGCCCTAATTTTGTTTTAAAAGCCCTGTCACAGGACGTACAGAACAGTTGTCTAGAAGAGTAGCTGTAAGAGTCAACTCAAACTGGCGCAGAGTCGAAACGTTGCGTCACGTCCTATTTTTCAACTACAATGCATGGCGACGCGCGTCGTGTACACTTAGGGCCAACCCTATGTGTACACAGTTTTAGGTCTTATTTATTGCAATTTGCAGCTCACGCTGGGCGTCAAGGCATTGGATACATACATGTTTCCTCAAAATGTGCACATGATTTTCGTACTGAGCTACGCCATTCGGTCTAGTGACACGAAAGTTCTTCCCAGCAGTCGCAGGGTACGTCGCAAGATGCTAAGTAACGCTTGATGATATTGTAGTAGGTAGAAAATGACATCCAGGCTTACGCCATTCTTGAACGAGTTTGCCTTAAACCACTGAAACCTAATGGTGTCTAAACCATATGGCGTCTTGACAAATTTCATATGAATTGCATCAGGTGAATTCTCCAGATAAAGTGGCAATGTTTCCTTAACATTAATATTTTACGACGTTTATAGCTAAGCGGCAAAGAGTCTATGCTCTTGGAGGTGGTGCGGTAATGTTGTACGTATGAAGGCCTCTAGACACCCAAAGATATTGTTTTATTTTGGTCCTTACTTACTGCGTATATGATGCCATATGCTGATGTGTTTACCCATAAAAAGAATCAACCTCGTGTTTTTATTATGATTTAACTAAAAGTCTTAGAAAGATAAAATACTTGGAAGAGTCCAAAAACATGTCCAAGAACTGGATAGTGGATGCAAATTTGATGAGGCCCGTGACACTATGGATATTAAAATACTTATAGATTTTTAGTTCGAAATTCAATTTTTTTAGTAGAATCTCATAGTAAAGACTCGAATTCAAATGGATATGGATGCAACATTCGAACAATATAACTTCATAGTTCGAAATTATGTAATAGAGAAATTATTCGAACTGTAGATTCGAGTACGAAATTATTTTGAATGAAAGGAGAATTGCCCTCCAGGTACTTATGGTACCTACATCATATACCATC
This sequence comes from Laothoe populi, assembly GCA_905220505.1. Classification (NCBI taxonomy): domain Eukaryota; kingdom Metazoa; phylum Arthropoda; class Insecta; order Lepidoptera; family Sphingidae; genus Laothoe; species Laothoe populi. The sequence continues at coordinate 708,543 of HG992154.1, read as the reverse complement.
ACACTCATCACTACTAAGTAGTCACTACTTAAGACTCGGTCGTATTTTTTTAAATAGATGTGCCCTGAAAAAAAAGCAATCTTGTTTTACCAGTTGATTTAAGCGCTAAAAAGTACACGAAAAAAATTAAACTAGGCTCAAAAGTCGTAGAAAAATCTGTTAATTCCAAATATGCATATAGCTGAATGCTGCAAAATTGACACTTAAATCAAATAGCCTGCTAACCGTCTATATTATCCGCTATCAATAATTCGCGGTTTTTTTATTATGTCGTAGGCTAAGGGGGGTGTCCGGACCCCCTGGACCCCCCCCTTATATACGCCCATGTATGTATGTATGAATATGTATATATATATATGTGTGTGTGCATGTTTTGTGTATGTGTTTAGATGTTTAGATATAAATATATTAAATTGATTATTCTGAATGAATTGTAAATTAAATGAATTGTAATTATTTAAACAAGGAAATAAAGAGGCTTAATAATAATAATAATATATATATGATATAGTCGTTACTGCCAATGGGCTGATACCAAAGAGCCTCGACCAACATCTTCAGAGGCTCTCAATTGGTCGTTGGGTCAAAAGCCAGATACAAAAGGCAGTATTATTGGATACGGCACGCATTGTGAGGAGGTTCCTCACTCTGGGGTCCTAACCGCCGGTGGCTTGGGTCCTAGGCCTCGCCATCGGAGGGTGCACATTTTTATATTTTTAAATGTATTTTTATATGATATATATTTAAAAATATAAAAAAAAACCTTTTAAATAAAGAGTACTGTACATAATAATATATAAAAGCAGCGATAGCCTGAAGAAGCGGAACAGTATATTTAGGAATAGTTATCGCCTGCCTAAATGCTGAAAGAAAACATCGTGAGGAACCTGCATGCAAAAAAAAATAATTTCGAAGGTGTGTGAAGTCAGCCAACCCGCATAAGACCAGTGTGGTGGACTAAGTCCTAACCCTGCTTATTATACAACCCGTGTATTAACCATATTATGTAATAGGATTTGCCTTTTACTAAAAAAATATACCTATCATCAACGGTACATTTTTACATACTAATTTCTCATTGTTATTATCCCCTTAATATCAATAAAAGCACCTTCTTCAAAAACATTTAATAACAATGGACAACCATAGCGGTGGTAATATTTTTTTTAATTCCAGAAAATTTTATGGCTAATTAACTTTTACATCGTTGCGTAAACAATGGCTGTAAAAGGGAGTGAAATGACTCATTGTACATTTTTAAAATTACCAGGGGCGGATCAAGACGAGGTAGTGATCTGTGTGGCTATTTCTATTCTCCTGGTCCTGATACGTCAAAGCCTACACTGAACTGGGTAGTAGGTATGTGAAGTCTAAATATAATGTCGACTTTGGAGTGAACGATTACAACAATTAATCAGCAGGCCGGCATGATTGTTTTGAGTAACAGTTAGATTGTTTGTCGCTACTTGATACTCTAACTGGACGGCACTGCACTTAGTATTAGTGTGTTCCTTTTTCAGGATAAAACAAAATAGCGATTACAATTGGCGGCCTTATCACACGCGATAATAATAATCTTTTACCGGCAACCATGTTCTCTTCCCCCATTTAAATATTTGTCTGCTTTTTTATTTCTATCCAATTTCCATGCTGTCTGAACATCTTATACTTGGTCACTATTTTAGAAGATATTTTTTATGTCCAATTTCCAATGATGAGTCTTTTTCTTTAAGATATTTTCGGTTTTTAAATTAAGCCTTTTTTATATCTGCAGCCACGTCTATTTCTTTCTTAGACAGATCAAGTCTAGATTCTGGAATTAATTTCTTTCGGGCGGTTTGCAACATTTCTATCTACATTGGTCCTTAGACAACCTCGTACAAATATAAAAAAATATTTTAAGGAAGATAATTGAATCCTAGTATGAAGTAATTACTTTATTAATGTTGAGTGCCTCTTCATAATTATTCTGGATTTATGATTGATTTATGTATATTCATGGGCGTTGATCACTTGCTATCACGTTGCTCATATTTTTTTGTTTATTATGCTTGTTTATCGACTTTCTATCTTCAAAATTTCGAATATCTTTTAAATTTCACAGCTTCCGTGGCACAGTGGGCGAGTATCCGGCTGTGAAACGAAAGGCCGTGGGTTCGACTCCCGCACTGAGACAATTATTTGTGTGACAGACAGATATTTGTTTCGGGTCTGAGTGTTGTGAGGCCGTAGTCCTTCGTAGTTCTTGATACCCTCGATACAGGTTTTACCTAGTTTACCTAGTGTGGGGTCAGAACTGTGTGTGTGACTATTGGGTATACTTATTTATTTATTTTGCCTCGATCTCCTGATATAAAAATTCCTAGATCCGTCCCTGCTTCCATTATTCAAAACAAACCGTAATCATCTTGGTAGAGCAAAGAAACTAAAGAACAAACAATTAATTAGCAGTTCAAGACGGACAGTTGTGTCTTACAACTCTTTCAGTGAAGTACTTCGTCGGGTAAAGAGTCGTGAATGGTATAAATGTGGCAGTTTTATCGTGTTTTGAATTGATTACTACTTGTTATGTTGGAAGCGTTTGTACTTTGTATGTACAAACAGATCTTGATACGATTTTCAGCTGTTCAGAATGTATGTAAAATTTATGTAGAGTGTTAAGAAGCTACTCAACAGGCCGGCATTGTGAGGTACAGTCTCTTGCTACTAGACACTACCCGGACGGCACTTACCATCAGTGACTTACGCAACTGATTGCAGTGTGGTCACTTTAAGAAAGAGGTAATTAATAATAAATAAATACACCCAACAGTCACACACATAGTTCTGACCCCACACTAGGTTAAACCTGTATCGAGGGTATCAAGAACTACGAGGGACTACGGTCCCACAACACCTAGACCCGAAACAAATATCTGTCTGTCATACAAACATTAGTCCCGGTGTGGAAATCTAACCCACGGCCTCTCGTTTCACCGCCGGCAATTCGCCCGCTGCGCCACGGAGGCTGTATTTCGATTTGTAAAACTATATAATATTTTAGTTTTAGTTAGACTTCACATACCTTCGAAGTTCTTATGAGAATTCTCAGGAATGCAGGTTTCCTCTCGATATTTTCCTTCACCGTTAAAGCAAACGATAATTAACATTTAATACACAAGTAATTCTATAAAAGTCAGAGGTGTATACCATTAGGGTTTCGAACATACGACTTTCGTCTTCACATTCTGTAGCGCAACCAACCAGGCTATCGTTGCTTATAGTGATAGATTTAATCTGGGTAAATTGTAAATGTACTAAATGTACAGACTACTTCTCTGTATTGTATGAAACTTGACACATTATCATACTAAAAGCCCACTGTGCGATAAATTTACACCTTAATAGTACGTGAAATGCATTCAAACTAGGTGGTATGTAATATTGCATTCATTTTCTGAGAATATCTTTCACTGGGGACTCTTATTAAATTCTTGATGTATTTCGAATATGGTAATATATTCACGCCGTTATCATCTGAGAGTTAAGTGTGCAACTATTGCAAAGTCTGCTGAGTTTATTTCCTTCCCATGATTACCTACTGTTAAATTAATTGTTTCGTCTTGGAAATAAATAAATGAATATAACATAAAATAAAAATATATATATATTTTTTTATTCTTATTATAAAGTATGCAATATTACATTTTCTTATTCTATAAAAATAACGGTATCTATACAATTCTTGATTCCTTGTAATTTTAGTAAAGTAATCCATAAAATACAGAATTTTTAAACAGTTGACTTAAGTATATTGTCGGGTAAAATATAATTGAATTATATTTTTATTTCACAAGAAGCAAAAATTAAATTAATATGGTTCCTACACCGGAAGCTTTTACGGGGAATAATAAAATTCATAGAGTTTTATTTATTTATTTTATTTTTACTAACGAAACCGGCAAATACGATTATTCTGTCAAATTCACAAAACTTGGCAAATAAATTATTAACACTAAAGGTGGATTAACTCACTCTGATTACTTTACTTTTTTTACTTTCCTTCAAGTGCCGCAGCGAGTTTTTTTTATATTTTATCTCTTTTTTTACCAAAATAGGCTTGTTTTTGACCACTATCTCGCCTGATGGTAAGTGATGATGTGGTCTACGGTGGAGCACGCTTGCCTAGAAGATACCTATTCACTCTTGACTTGAAGATACCTAGGTTATAATTTTTGGGAAATATAGACTACGGTAAAGAGTTCCACTTTCTAGCGGTGCGCATGATAAATGTACTAGCAAAACGCTTCGTGCGCAATGGTAAAGTAAATTTTTCTCTATTTAAAAAATAACACCCAACAGTCACACATAGTCCCGACCCCACACTAAGACACAAGTCTTGTGTTGTGGGTATCAGGGACTACGAAAGACTTTTCAGTCTCACAACACCCAGACCCCAAATAAATATCTGTCTGTCATACAAACATTTGTCCCGGTGTGGGAATCGTACCCACGACCTCTCGTTTCACAGCCGGCTACTCGCCAACTGCGCCACGGAGGCTGCCAAGATTCCTAAATATTTATTATTTAAATGTCTTGCTAGGCAACGCTCCAACATGTGTTAATTTTAAAAATCTATTCATACTAATTTGATATTTGTCATCATCTATAGCGATAAATTTGTCACTCAAGTTTCTGCACATATGGAAGATGGCTTTAATCCAGAAGTAGGACATATTAATTATGTCATGTCATTCTAGCGCTGACATAAAACCAATTTCGGGCGAGACGTTATTATAACTTATAACTCATACACGCAAACTTTCTTCATATCATTTTTATCCTACTAAGGTAATGAATATCTATATATGAGTCGTATGTAATCAAAATGTCTACCAACCCCGATTTAGGCCAGCGTGGTTGACTTAGGCCTAACCCCTATCATTAGTAGAGGACGTGCCCAGCAGTGGGACTATATTTAATACAGGGCTAGTATTATCATAGAAAAGGCGCCAAAGGAGGTAGTTGGGAAAAAATGAACAAAATATAAGAAATTAAAATCTGCATCGACTATTACAATATTTTATAATTATAGACGTCTATAAACCATTCTAAAACACAAAACAAAAGCTTTAGAACCAGAGTCGGCAATCTTTCACTGTCAACCAAGCAGAAGCGTCTGTAAAATCAACAATCCGATTTCTTATGTTGTCATTGACAATAAAAAATGGGAAAGTTGGCAGGAGTATAGTAGCATAGGCGGCCATCTTCCTTAGTTGGGTTCAAACTCGGGAATCCAGAAAATTTCATAAGATTTTGCACCGTTACGCTTAATTTTGTATCACTGTTGTTGTCATTTATTAAATTAAATATTTAGATTTAAATAAAATATTCAGCTAAAATTGTCTTTCGATTTAAACAAAAGTTATATAAGTCGTCCCGTCCCTACTTTGGTTCTATACGATTCATTATATAAAACATAAAAATTGACACTACCTATATCTGTTATAGACTTTGAAACCACACAACCGATTTCAATGAAATTTTGTGTGAGTGTGGTTGGGTCCATTTTAGACGTTAAGATACTTTTAGCTCTGATAGGTGGCACTGTTTTAGAGATCTGAATTTCTTATTTTTTCAACGGAAATTCGGTCCACTGTGAAGATGTTTTTTTTTATTTATTTGTATAAAATTCTCCTGAGTGGTCAGGAGACCTTTTTTGTACTAATACACCTATTACAATAAATACATAATACCTAATATATTGACATAAACATAAAAAATTGCCGTATGAATCTAGGGAACGCATTTTCACTGGCCTACCTTTGCCCCTGTCAAAGGTAAGCAGCGCAGGTGCGCAGGTATATTCATACCATTACGTTATTATTACCTTAGATTACACTATAAAATTACAATTATTTACCTTACATTATATTATACATTGCATTAGATTGCATTGCATTACATTAGATTACATTACATGAAATAGATTGCGTTACGTATTATTTAATTGAAATGAAATGAAATCGTTTATTGATCAAGTAGGCAATTACATAGCTCTTATGACAAGTCAGAACATTAAAAAAAGTAAAGAAATTTTAAGAAAAGCATATCAGCTTATGTATACATAACATATATAGCATCATCAATACACTAGCAATTAATTATTCATATGGTATTTAACATTATTATTATTTATTTATTATTAATTATTTTTTATTTTCATATTATGGATTAATATTATTCCAAGTAATACCAGTCAAATATATATTTAAATGGGTTTGATATGGACCATGGGTATTTCCGAGACGTCGCTAGTTTTAAAAGCTACCACCGGATCCAAACGCGACCCCGCCTGAGAAGACCCGGCAAACAAACTCAGCGGGCTTACATTACCGCTGGATACTACGCGGCGCGACCCAGTCCTGAGAGAATCCAGCAAATCAATCTCAGCGGGCTTGTTTTTGGTCCGGTTCATTATTTCTAGTAGATGATCTGTCACAAATTATATTGCCAATTTATTATTTTATTTATACGCGACCGGTCGTCATAGTTTATTATTTTTAAGTGTATATAATATTACAACATGTAACAAATTACATATAACATTATTTCTAAACATTATATTATTATAAAAAATGAGAAGGTGGTTTATGGCAGGACAATGTCTGCCCGGGACCATTAGTATACGATATATATATTGAGGACCAACTTGCCCATGGTTGAAGTATTAGCAATATACAACCATTTAAAACGTGATCAGCTTTCGTTTCGACTCTGTTTAAGATGAAAAGGACTTTTCAATATGAGATCTGTATTAAAGGAAAAATTAAGTCACAATGAATTGGTACTCAAGGAACTCAACATCTCTACAAGACTTACAATAACCTGTCTACACAGAGTCCTTGAGTTCTTCGGCAACATTGCCAGGAAGACTGATAACAACCTGTAAAAACTCATCGTCACTGGCAAAGTGGAGGGCAAAAGAGAGAGAGTTCGCAACCCAACACCTTGGTCCGATCAAATCCGCCACAACCTTTCCATGACAGTCCATGATGCTATTCAAGTTGCCGGAACTCGTGACAGATGGAAGAACATAATTAGAGAGAAAGATATTCATGAACGCGGTCACGACCCTCAGCAATGAGGAAAGCGATGCAAGGAGGAGGAATTGGTAGACATCGAAATTATGTTAAATTATTAAGTACACAGGTTTCCTTGCAATGTTGCTCACAACGTTAAAGCGTTAATCAAATTTGAATATCTGTATTTCAAATTGTCAGAGCTGTATACCCAGGAGCTGTATCGAATATGGTATATATCAGGGTTGGTATCGAATTCACAACAAGCTTCTAGACGGTCCGTTCTCTCCCAACTAAGCTATCACTTTTCTTTTACCCTTTTTACTCATTCTTATAGGTTTAGAAAACGTTCGAAATTCTGAGTAAATTGAGTGTCAGTATCCTTGAGTACTTAATAACGATAAGCATCAAATGGTTAAAAACGCCATAGAGATTTAATATCATGTCCCAAGAATACAGTTAATGAGTAGAAAATATATTCCATTGTTAGCATGCTGATTATGAATAAAGATATGAGGTATTAATCACTTGCTTCTTATAGCTTTTCAACTAAGTTAAAAATTATATTTAACTTAGTTTTTTTTAAAAGAACGATATTATGTAATACACACAACACTATAAATATTTTAATAGGGCAATATAAACGGAAAATATAAAAAACAAATTTACAAAAATTTTAATATATATGTTTCCATTTTTCATACTTCAAGCGGAATAACATGCGCACATAAACTTAATAAGCCAGTAGAATCACAAAAAGGCGGAACGTCATATTCAACAATAAATAATTCCCGTAAAAATTTTAAATGACCCGTGAAACGGCCGAAACGGCTGTATCGTCCTATTTTACATACATTCTGGCACGATATTCGTTACACACACGCACAAACGCATCTATACATACACATGTAGTGCATAAAGTTTGGCAGGATTACCGGCACACGAGAGAAAGACGTCTGTGTTGTGGTGAGGCGTACTGAAGCGTGACGGGTCAAGTAGGCAGCGGTTAGCGGGGTAAATGGATATTTATTTCCATATTAATACAGCCAATCTATGTTGAATCGGAACAAGTCAAGTGTGTAGACGTGTTCGTAAACTCCCGTATTTTAAAAATCATTTAAACAATAATTGCGCAATAGTATCATCTGAATTTGTAACTGTGGATAAAGTAAGTTCATCGCGGTTGTGTTAAATAACATTAAAGTGCAGTAACTGTGAATTGAGTCCAATAAAACAAATACAATTCAAAACTGTGAGTGACGGTAGATTGAACTTTTTACATAGTTATTGTGATCTTCAAACTGCTGACAATAGCACCTTCACAATTTAAATCATATTACCAAATTGCACAATATAATACAACAAATTCGACTATACGACAACAATTCAACTTGGCCTGGAAGACATTGCATCGCTGTACTGCCGTATCGCGGCACCGGTTGAAGGTTCAAACCCCGGATAAAATTTGAGAATATACAAGTTTTTGGTTTATCGTACCTATGAAATTTGGATCATTAATTTTAATTTTAGTATTATCTATTGGAACATAAAAGAGAAAAATAAGAAAAAAAAATACTTCGTTATAGTTATTGTTGCTTTTTAGTTCTTGGTTAGAGCGCCTGTAACATTTTTAGCAGCAAAATTTTGCTCTATAATAACAGACAGGCGCCCAGACACAAAAACACTCACAATGGCATCTACACATAAGTGGGGCTGTTGTTCAGGGCAGGATGATAATGACAATTACCTTATGTGTCGAAAGTGTTCCCAAGCGTTTCATTTCGAATGTCTAAATTTGGACAAAAGTTATCCGAATAAAGAGGACTGGAAATGTCCAAAATGCGTCGGGAAAAAAAAACACGCAGGATCGGACTCCAGTTCGAGGCCCATGTAAGGATAGCTCTGTTTCAAAGTATGAGGACATCATTGCAAAGCGCTCTACTAAAAGGCAGGCAGTGTCTTCGCCGCCTGAAGAAAGGAATGTCATGGTGACACGTGAGGATGTCGGAGAAATAATGAGAGACACCATTAAATCAGAGATGCAGGCACTCCTGGTCCAGATTAACAGCACAATAAAGTGTTCAATCAGTGCTGAGATGGCAACATTAAAAACAGAAATAAAAGAAATGAAGGAGGCTATGGATTTCATAAATCAACAGTATGAGGATTTCAAAAGTGAACATCATCAGGCACAGAAAACTATAGAGAATTTGAAGTGCGAAAACACAGCAATGCGCCGTACTATATCCAATTTAAGCGAAAGAGTTAACCATCTTGAACAGTACTCCAGATCTTGTAATATCGAAATTCAATGCGTTCCTGAAAAGAAAAGCGAAAACCTACTTACCATCGTCTCATCTATTAGTAAGAAGGTAAATTGCAGTATTACAGCAGACGACCTCGTAAAATGCACTCGCATCGCGAAACTAGACCCTGCCAGCTCGCGTCCCCGTTCTATTATCGTGCAACTAGGTTCATCGAAATTGCGCGACCAATTTCTAGCGGCAGCAAAATCATACAATAAAGCCAAAAATAAGATGGAGGATAAACTTAATACCAATGACATTGGGAGTCTAGGTGAAAGAAAACCCATATTTGTTATGGAACATCTATCACCAGCAAATAAGGCATTACATGCTGCAGCAAGATCCAAGGCGAAGGAAAACAAGTACAAATACGTTTGGATTAGAAGTGGTAAAATTTTTGTACGTAAGGCAGACGACACTGATTACATATTAATCAAAGACATGGATGCCTTGAATAAGATAAAATAGATCTACATCAACCAAATTAAATTTACTAACTATTTGCACGTCAACAAGTATGTTCTCTTACTAAATTCAGTATACTTTAAATATATATTATCAGAATGTAAGAGGATTACGTACAAAAACGTTAGAGTTTTATAGAAATGTTTGTGGGAATAATTATGATATTATTATTTTAACGGAGACGTGGTTGAATAGCGGAATATATAGCTCGGAATTGTTTGACAACAGGTATGCTGTTTACAGAAGGGATAGACAGCATAATCATAACTCACAAAAAAAAGATGGAGGAGGGGTCCTAATTGCAATTCTCAAGTCTTTCAACTCTAAGCAAGTTAAGTCATGGGAATGTATGAATAGTGAGGATTTGTGGGTCATGATAGAAGTTAAACACTGTACATCCATTTACAAATATATTTTATGTGCTGTATATCTTCCTCCGCCTGTAACCAGTGTATCATTGGATAACTTTCTGGACAATTGTAATGCCGTTTTAGAGCAATGTGATTGTCCCAAACTTATAATAGGTGACTTTAATATGGGATGTATAAACTGGAATTGTCTGGATAGTGGCCTTAATTACACAATATCAAACATGGCAAAAAAGCTTGTTGATTTCAATAGTTTAAACAACTTCAGACAAGTGAACCGCACCCTCAACTCGGGCAATAAAATATTGGATTTAGTACTCACAGATATTCGCGACTGTGAATCAGTCAGTGCACCCGAGGTGTTAAGCAAAGTTGACATACTGCATCCTCCTATTTTAATTAACATTGTTCTTACATCGTCATATTGTAAAACTCTTTCTCCAAAGCCAGGAATAAAAAAATATAATTTCTTTATTGCTGACTACAATAAAATTGAAGATTCGTTAGGAAGTTTTAGCTGGAAATCGATATTTAATGAATGTACAGACGTAAATGAAATGGTAAATGAGTTTCATAATGTTGTTTCCAATGTTATTAAGTGTAAAGTTCCCTGCATCCCCATCAAAAGTAGAAAATATCCACCATGGTACTCGCATAACTTAATTAGAAGAATAAAGGAAAAAGAAAATATTAGAGCTCGGGTAAAAAAGTATAACAACCCATTAGATAAGCTGGAACTAAAATTGCTTAAGAAGCGTTGTCACAAGATTTTGATTAATTGCTACAACTTATATATTAAAGAAATTGAAAGTCACTTAAAAAATGACCCCAAATATTTCTGTGCTTATATTAAAGGAAAAAAAAAGAATTTAGATAGTTATCCTACAGTAATGACATATAATAGTAAGAGCTCTAACGATGGCTCAGAGATTTGTAATATGTTTGGATCATATTTTGCATCGGTGCATTCACAAGACAATCATATTAATACACTAAATAGCCCTCCAAGTTTAAATACTACAATAGGCTCAGATTCATTTGCTCGAATTCAAATATCGCGTGAAGAACTTTTGGAGAGACTACAAAACCTAAACGTTAATAAAGGGGTTGGTCCTGATGGTATACCAAATGTATTTATAAAAAGATGTGCAAGAACACTCGTGGAACCATTGTTGACCATATTTAATACTTCATTGAGTACCGGTACCTTTCCTCAGCAATGGAAAATTGCAAAAGTAGTGCCAATATTCAAAGGTGATGACAACTCATCTGTTGAAAATTATAGACCAATATCAATTTTGAATGCATTTGGTAAATTACTGGAATCGATGGTTTGTTCTGCAATGCAAAATTACCTCAAAACGTACATTGTCGAACAACAGCATGGCTTTGTAAAGGCCAGATCTATCAGCACTAACTTAGTTACTTTCACTGACTGTATAACACAGGCCATTGACAATGGGAAACAAGTACACGTTATATACACTGACTTTAGCAAAGCGTTCGACAAAGTACCGCATGATTTGTTGATAGTAAAACTGTTTAATTGTGGAATAATGGGCCCAATGTTAAAATGGTTAAAATCATACATCCAGGGGAGGTTCTTTTATGTGGTAGTTAATGGATTCGAATCAGTGAAATACCCCATAAAGTCTGGAGTACCCCAAGGGTCCAATCTTGGTCCTGTTCTCTTCAATATCTTTATTAATGATTTACCAGATTGTATTAAAAACTGTATTCCTTTCATGTACGCGGATGATTTGAAAATTTTGAGAGTAATTAACATAGCATCGGACGCCATTGCACTCCAGAATGATTTAAATAACCTTACCAACTGGTGTGAAACAAACAGAATGCATCTTAATCCTAAAAAATGTTTCCACATAAATTTCAGCCGTAAGATAAGTGGCTTAATCAAACATAGCTACACTATCAATAATACAATTATAACTGAAGTTGATACAATAAAAGATTTGGGTATTGTGTTAGACAAAAAGCTAACATTTATACCACATATTGATAATGTCGTAAAGAAAGCTTCCAAAATACTGGGTTTTGTTATTCGCAATATAAAACCGTTTAAATGTGCAGTAACTAAAATTATACTTTACAACACCTTAGTGCGAAGTATCCTGGAATATGGGTCAGTAATATGGCGACCACATTATGCAACTCACTCACTACGGATAGAAAGAATACAGAGAAGGTTTCTGAAGCACTTAGTATTCGCCACAGGAGAAGCTAAATCAATACGGTCGTATGAGGCCGGGTTAGTTAAGTTTAATATGGTCAGTCTGGAGCATCGGAGGAATATGTTAGATTTAATGTTTTTATTTAAAATAATTCGCAATGTTACCGATTGCCCACAACTCCTCAGTAAATTTAAACTTAACATACCATATAACTACCCTCGTAAAAAGATTGGAAATATATGGTCATTGCCAAAATCTAGAACAGTCATGGGTCGTAACTCACCAGTCCCACGACTCTGTACTCTATATAACAAATATAGTAATGTGTTGGATATATTCTCTTTTAAACAGCATAAATTTCGAAGAGTCATTTGCAAATTTTGTAAGTAGTCAGACTAAGTTGTTTTGTGTTTTCATTTGCCGTGCTTAGGAACTTCATTTATGTTTATAGTAATTATTGGTTTATGATTCAATGGTCCACGATAGTCTATAGTCGTCAATAGTAATAAGTATGTCAATTCATTTTTGTTTTATTATGTAGCTTTAGTTTTTTTTGTATCATTTAGTTATATTTTTCTTTAACTTTTTAATTGTTAATCTATCTACACATAGCAGGTAGTGTTTATCTTAATTAAGTTGTACAATTGGCTTAAATAATTATATAGCTGCTATATATAACTAGCATAATTTTTACTAAGCATGTATTATTGTAACAACTGTTGATAAACCAATAAATAAATAAATAAAATTTAAAGCCAAAATTTTGCCACAGCTTCGGGGTATCTACTACTCCAGCCCGAACCAAGAGGTTCGCAAATTCATATTTTTGCCTCACCATCAAGCTGTGGAACAGTTTGCCAACTACCGTATTCCCTCTTTTTATGATCCTGGGTCCTCTAGGCCTAGTGTGAAGCAGTTACACAGTAGGCCGGCATAATTGTGTTGAGTAGCGAGGGATAAATTGTCTTTCGCTACTGATACTCTAACTGAACGGCACAGCGCGCCCCATCAGGTGCAGTGTGGTCACTTAAAAAAACACAACGTCTGCATCTATATAATTTGCTGATACCACTGCTAAAGAAGAAGTCAGAATATGTAATTGTATAAAATAAACATGGAAATTGAGAAAATGAAATAGTTACAGAGCTGTCGCTTCATTGTGCACGGAACTATGCGTCTGAACTGTTCTAGGGTGTTTAAATTGATATTTAAAGACGTCACAGCCCAAAATATACAATATTAATATAATTTTGCCTTGTATCCAACAAGACAAAATTATTATGCAGCACTCGTACAAAAAATCATGATTTACGTTAAAAAATAAACTCGGTGTACAGTGGCTTTAAATTGTGGTCGTGCAAAATTGTCTCTTTTGGTTGTGACACTATTTCAAAAAGGTAGCAGTGTAGACCAAATTCATGCAAAAAATACTCTACAATTATTAGCAGCGATAAATTATTTAGATAACATAAAATTTTTACGGGGCGTTTGTTTTTAATTAAAAAATACTAAGTACTACGTTATATTGTGCAATATACTCAGTGTAATAATTCTATTAGAATGGATCGGTTATGTATACACATTAAAACCGATGATGATTCAAAATGTTAACTTTTATTCGTAAGTCATTCAATATTATCTAACTACAAAGAATTTCTTTTTGCATGAGCTACGTTTATCGGTACCTAAATAAACGGACTTTAAATATTCAATTTTTTTTCTCTATAACCGTATTCGAAATATTAGCAACTTTTAAAAAAAATCCATCTGACTATTCGTTCTCAGATGATGCGAAAACAAAAATTTAATTTGTATTTATTGTAAATAATAAATTAAAGTAAAGAATATAGAATTGAATTCCATTATTTGACAATATAAAAACACAATTCAGAAATTCCCGCGGTCGCTTCTCCCTTACTCCACAACACATAGCCCCCGATTCCAAATGTAACTGCATCGCTTGGCAAACACTCTGGCGTCCGTAAAAAATATAGTTGTGGTACAAAATACAATTTATTTATTGGTAACACTGATGTTTATACGCTTTGACACCAGAACGGGCTGCGAATGCCACGACGAGGATTCGAATAGATTTTTTATTCATATGTCGAGTTTTATTTTTATTTTAGTTGTTAGGTTTTTTATAAATGTTTAATTTTTAATAATGAACAGGTAATTATATCAAACTCCAGTTGACGATTATTATTAAAGCTTGATGAAAATTTTATGAGCACAGTGACAAGTGTAGTTCTAAGTAGTAGAAACTACGTACGTAGTGATGGTAACTGGTAACGGTAGGCAGCGGCTCTGCTGTGCCCTGGCATTGCAGAAGTCTATGGGCGGCGGTGACTACTTACCATCAGGTGGCCCGCCTGCTCGTCTGCCTATCAAGGCACTAAAAAAAAAACTATAAAATTTGACTGCGGCATTAAAGAGTTTATTAAAAACTTAATTGATAACTCTTTAATTAGTTTGACATTGCCTTTCACGATACAATTATTAAAGATCTGCTTGGCCACTTGTACAATTAATTAATATACTGAGAGGACCTATTCCTATTCATTAATCGAAATTATTATTCTAAGATTACTGGGCATTATGAGTCTTAACATCTGTCTCGGGATACTTTGTAATCAAAAGTTCTGAATGGCGTTTCTATTTCATGAACTTATGAGAACGTGTGACGCTTATTATGAAGATAAATACACGCGTAGTCAAAATCAGCTATTCTAGAAACTCATTGGTCGCAATCATAATATATACAAGTTATTTTTTAGTTTCTCGATAGGCAGATGAGCAGACGGGCCTCCTGATGGGAAGTAGTCGCCACCGCCCATAGACTTCTGCAATGCCAGGGCACAGTAAAGCCGCTGCCTACCGGTAAAGTAATCAAACTTACACTGGCTGATTCTTACGAGCGTCTAAAACAAAAACTTTATCAACCATATAATATAAGCAAAACATTTGCCAACCAAACGAGTGGAAAACGTACACCACAAATATTTCATCATTACAACGCATTAGCACACGTTTCAAAGTACGCAATTTCTGCAAGTAAATGACCCTCCACTGAAGGCCGCAGTATAGAAATTGCCTGAACAAAATTTTTAATATCTGCCCCAAATATTTATAAAATATAAGGTATCTGTTAACCTGTGGTGCACGCAGCCGTAGTCAGAGGTAAAATAATCGTTTCATATCGAGCGTTCCTGGCCATTAGTTGGGCAAATGAGCTGGACGGAATGTATTGTGTGCGAAGACAGACAGCGCGAGTAATGCGCCGATTGATTTAGTCCATTTCCCCCTGATGATTGATAAGTTTTAAGTAGCGAGTAGTCGTAACTGCTGAACTAGGTAGTTTGTTTGCGTTGAAATACGGTGATTTAGTTAACTAAATGCCACAAATATAACTTTACTAGCTGTTGCTCGCGGCTCCGCCCGCGTGGAGGTCATGTTTGGGAGAAAAATTAAAAAATATGGATTTTCATACAAACTTTCATCCCCTATTTTACCCCCTTAGAGGCGGAATTTCCAAAAATCCTGAAACATATATTTTTTATTTTTAACTAAAATGCCAAATACTAATTTTCATGAATTTAACATAAAAAAATGACGGATTTTCATACAAACTTTCATCCCCTATTTTACCCCCTTAGGGGTGGTATTTCTAAAAACCCTTCCTTAGTGGATGTCTACGTGATAAAAGGTACCTACTGTCAAAATTTCAAGTCTCTAACCCCAGCCGTTTAGGCTGTGCGTTGATCGATCAGTCAGTCAGTCAGTCAGTCAGTCAGTCAGTCAGTCAGTTTCTTCTTTTATATATACAGATAAATAAATTTTTAGATCCACTTATGTAGATTCAGAAAGTTTTTTTTATCCGGGCACAGCAAAGTGACCACATTGTTCCCGAGCGCAGTGCCGTTCAATTAGAATATCGAGAGACAATCTATCTCCCCTTACGCAACTCAATCATGCCGGCCTACTTCTTCATACTACGCCATGGGCAAGAAGGTGAAGAATCGGTCGAAGGTTTAATGTCAGAGTACTCAGAAGGCCGAAAAACGGACAAACATCATACCCTTACTCTTGACCCTGACCAAAACCGGATGCACACTGGCTGATCCCGGAACGCGACACACTTTCGTGTGCCACTATGGCAGGTTTTGCACCCTGTGTACGGTGGTCACTATTCGGGCCAGCAAAATACGGCCAGACACACTAAAGCGTGCTGGCCATAATATCAAATTTGTATGATCATGAATAAAAATTGTACGAATCCTGTTATGTAATCCTTTACATCGTTAACTTTCTACTACTGGCTACCCCTACAAGAAACAGATTTCAGAGGAATTCCTCCCACGTACGGGGCGATTGGGCAATTTTAAGTTACAAAGCTACGTTGTGATAGTTTTGTCTACAGCATGGATGAGCTGGACTGGGTTATTACCATTGTCTCACAGACAACTGCCTTGAAGTAGCATCCTGCTATTTCGCCTGGTACAGTGAGTGACATGTCACCAGAGTCGCCTGTCACCTATTACTTCCCACCTTGCAATTCCTAATCCTTTTCCTTTCCTTTAAAGCTGTCATCTTGTATGGTCGGTGACCCACTCGTATGCTACCAAAAACAGCATACATAGTAGTTTGACTTCTTGTGCTATGGAAGAAATGTCTTTAGAATCTTAGACTTCAGCTATCTTCTTTTAAATAATAGCATCTATTGGAATATATTTTATCGGGTGCTGACAGGCCTGTAGTAAGGTAAGTGTATGCAATCAATCACTGCACCTGTGACCGATGCATCTTCTGGGTGTACTGCAACATTACCATGTGTTCTATTTGAATTGATCAAGGATGTCATCGAGAGAACGTGAGTTTAGTTGAGGCCAATTTTTTTTATAGGATATATACGCTGCACTTTTCATCGCAAATCTGATATTACTTATGTAGGATTTAGAAAAATATGTATAGCCTTTACAGCTTAAATATATATTGGTTAAAACTGAAATTTCATTAGAAAACGCTCGTAAAATAGAATCTTTGATGGTGGGGACATTTGTACTTATTATTTATATGGTCAAGCTAAACATAAGTCTGTCTCCTAATAAAATGGACAAACCACGCTGTGTTACACCTTCACTAAAATCCGACATGAACTAATAGCTTGCTGTTGGGGTTCGTACAATGAGTGAGATATCTGGAAGCTCCAATCTGATGTTCTTCCCAGTTTCCATTTCATTTAAATTCGGCAACAATCCCTATGACTCTTCTAGTATTAGGTTTTTTATGGGTGGTAGATATTACCATCTTTACCAGGGCTGTCTAAACAGCAAGTAAGAAACCAATTCAATGTGCACTATTATGAAGCTGAAGATGTTTGTTTTTTGGAACGCACTAGTCTCTGAAACCACTAGTCAGATTAGAAAAATATTTTTTGTATTTAGTGGCCTTTATTCAAGAAGTTATACACTATCAAATAACACATTACGACCCCCGAAAGAGGAAAAATGGGGCGATGCTGCGAGCAATAGCTAGTAGTTTTATATAATCGTTCACGTGATTCATGGTAAGGGTTCCGCAGACAGTATCTTCAAGTGTGCAGCTATTTCGATCGGTATACAGGGGAGACTTACAGATAGGGGAGGGGAGTTTGGTATGCGGGAGGCGGAGGGTGAGAGTTCTTGATATACGCGCGATTTGTTAACTCTGAATGCTCTTGTTTACATTTAAAAGTTTTAGGTAAAACTATTCATGCAAAACCTGATCTAGGTCAGAATCTCACAATTGTTTTCAGTAGTACATTTATTGCTGCCGAAATGCATGTTAACTTTAACTTTATATTCACCGGATGGGTCTAGTGATAGCGTACATAGACACTAGACCCTTGACCACTTCTTCACCATCTTGCCCATGGCGTAGTGAAGAAGCAGGCCGGCATGATTGTGCTCAGTAGCGGGGGATAGATTGTCTCTTACTACTTGATACTCTAATTGGACGGCACTGCGCTTACCATCAGGTGCAATGTGGTTACTTTGCCTAGCCAGGATAAAAAAAGGCTGTGAACCGGTGAGTTCATGGGTTCAAATCTCAGGTCGAGCAATAACTATTGGTATTAAAATTTTCGATTCGCAAGCCCCATTTTCTCGACGATTTCCCGGAATTCGTATTTGACCCCAATATTGCGATAGGCTTGCTATCACAATTTAGGACGGACATAAGCTCGGTGATCCGTGGATGTTCTAGTTACACTTCTGCCTACCTAGCTTCAGGGATACAGGGGTCAGTTTATAACGATATATCAGGCATATAACAACCTTCATTAAATGTTTCAGAATAATATGCACGGAATAATGTCGAATCATGATTAATTGAGTCGCTAACAATTTCAATTTAGTAGAATATGTGCTGCAAGCGTGTGTCCCAAATACGATTTCATATCAATAGAGCGTATATAGGTACATATTATCCAACATGTTTCGAAGTAAAACCAATCTAATATTTTTTCCTCGAAACTTGAAGTAAACAAATTCGTGGTTGAATTCTAAGCAAGAATAGAAAACGTTTGCAAAATTAAACACAAACGGATTTAACCGTTCAGGGGTATTTCGCTAACGAGAAACATTTCATACGCTCGCACCCTGTACTTACAATAAACCGCAGGCAGTACTACATTGGATAAGAGAGCGATTGGAAGACTTTGAGGAATTGAAACGAAATGTTGATAGCCTTGGTATTTTATAAATTATTTAATTTCATTCGAAACGTCGGGTCAAAATAAACCACGATATAATCCGTTAAATTCGTTTTATTTCATCTTCTATAATATAAAAATGAATTGCAAAATGTGTTGGTAAGCGCATAACTCAACAACGCCTGGACCAATGATACCATTTTTTTTTAAATGTTCGTTGAAGTCCAAGGATGGTTTTTGGAGAAAATTTGGAATAATTACCGGGAAAACCCTAAAAACAGCCCTTTTCTTTTTCCCATACAAACGTTTTCTAACTAAAATGTAGAGTCAATTTGAACGTTATTGCTATTGAATAAAGTTCATATTAAATTACAAGCACTCACTCTTGTCTATACAATGTAGGTGTGTTCCTAACGTCAAAGAGTCAATTTGAACTTTATTACCGCTGCACAAAGTTCAAATTCAATCATATCTATCAAAACAGTGGGTGTGAGTGCGTTAGAGGATCTAATGTCGCGTTCCGAAACTCAATAAAAGTGATCATCACATCGCGAACCCGACTAAATTAAATAGTCACAAAATGTTAGAGCTATAGAATTTTCAATTTGGTTGGTTTCGCGATATTATTTCTTTTGTTTTAGTTTCGGCACGCGACATAAAATGAAAGAAGAAAAGAAAAAATGTGTTTGTGGTATTAATCTAGAAAACCCATGTTTCTCACATGGTCAATTGTATGTTGCCTGTTTCCGTGTTGCAAAACCATCAGATTTGTATATCTTTGCGCCAGGTAATCAAACAAAAATCATCGTATATCACAAAGCACTACAATGAAAATAAAACTGATTTTTAATTTTTTAATTAGTTGTTGATTATTGTAGGTATGTTTATTAAATCCCCATGACTTCCTTTGCAGATCATTATCTCCACTATCCGAGCGAGGCACCCACTCTTTAAATATTTGTCACCTTTAGGTTCCCACTGTCCCTTTAGACAGTCAAATTTGAACTGAGTTCGCCTCTTAGTTTGAAGCCCTCTGGCAGACATCCCAGTCGGTATTTTTTAGTGGATCCCAGTAGGGTGGCCAAAGTTCGTGGAAGCGAACATACTTTGGTCACCCGAGCTGAACGTCACACACCGCCCTATCATCAGGGTGACAGTTCTGTTCAGGAGATTTTTTTGCGCCGAATATAAAATAGGTAGGAACAAAAAACTGCCACATTCCAAATCTTTTTGACAGAACGAAGTCTGTCGGGTCCGCTATTATCCTAATAAAAAAATTAAATTAATTATTTTGAATTAATTTTAATATCCAAATTTTTTTTTTTATTCTGGCGCGGCAAAGTGACCACACTGCACCTGATGGTAAGCGCAGTGCCGTCCAGATAGAGTATCAAGTAGCGAGAGACAGTCTATCCCTCGCTACTCAACACAATCATGCCGGCCTACTGTTTAGCTTCTTCACACTACGCCTAAAGGACCCAGGGTCATAGGAAGGAGGGAACACGGGAATGAGAAATCTGCTCATTCATTGACTGTTAGGCAGAACGAAGTTTGCCGGGACAGCTAGTTGTATAATATTCGCGTAAATATAAGAAACCATTAAGTTAGTTAATTATAAATGTTTCAGTAATTTGTTATATAAATTAATTAATTGAAATTGAATAAGTAATTGTAATGAGATTTGTGGGTATCAGAAACTACCACAGACTTAACAACACCCAGGCCGGAAACAAGTATGTGTGACTCCCACAAACATTTATTTCGTGCAGGAATCGAACCTGTGGTCTCTCGTTTCACAGTCGAGTACTCACCTACTGCATCACGGAGGCTGCCAAATCTCGGAGGCTATAAGTAAAAATAATTGCAGGTATGACAGCTGAGTATAGGCCCCCAATGCATTTCACGCGATCCTGGGCCCACTCGCATCCAAGAGTTTCCGGCTACGGCATCTTATCATCGGGTTGGTACCACTGGGTAGCAGACTTTGTTCAACTATTTTACTAGTATTGAAATGTGTCAGTTGAAGTCTCGGGTTCTATCCCCGGGTATTGTGTCCGGCATGGCGATAGCCTTCTATCACATTATGGGACCGTAGTAAATACGGCGAAAAGTGGGTGTACTGGTTACACCTACCCTACCCCTGCCTACCTCTGCCTACCCCTTCGGGAATTACAGGCGTGAGCGTATATGTATGAAATATGTATCAAGTCATCACAAATAACAATTTGACGCTAGGCAGCGGCTTTGCTGTGCCCTGGCATTGCAGAAGTCTATGAGCGGCGGTGACTAATTATCATCAGGTGGCCCGTCTGCCTATCGAGGCACTAAAAAAATCAAATTATAAAATCGCTCTCTAACACACAGTGACGTTCTTCACACAGCACTCATTATAAACTCGTGGGACAAAAGCCAAGCTCAAGTTCCATTTTAATATAAAAAGTAAAGAGGAAGGGATGGATTCAGCGAAACGACCTTTAAGGGTCGAACCTAACTTTAGGACGCGTGAACGTATTGTAATGTACTTTACAAATATTAAAAGATGAAAGATGCCAAAATGTAGAATTTCAGAATCATATCATCTGTTTTCAAAGGTTTTGTAAAATAATAATCTGTATATATAAAAGAAGAAGCTGACTGACTGACTGACTGACTGACTGACTGACTGACTGATCGATCAACGCACAGCCAAAACGGCTGGGGTTAGAGACTTGAAATTTTGACAGTAGGTATCTTTTATGACGTAGGCATCCACTAAGGAAGGGTTTTTGGAAATACCACCCTTAAGGGGGTAAAATAGGGGATGAAAGATTGTATGAAAATCCGTCATTTTTGAAGTTAAATTCATGAAAATTAGTATTTGGCATTTTAGTTAAAAATAAAAAATATATGTTTCAGGATTTTTGGAAATTCCGCCCCTAAAGGGGTAAAACAGGGAATGAAAGTTTGTATGAAAATCCGTCATTTTTAAGTTAAACGCATGAATATTGGTATTTTGTATTGTATACTTTTTCTCCCAAACATGACCTTCACGCGGGCGGAGCCGCGAGCAACAGCTAGTGTTTTATAAAGGTTGGCGGGCTATTTGATGAAAGCGAAATTATCATTTAAGAATCGGAATCAGCAAATTTTTCTGCATCTTTTAAACCTAGTTTCTGGTGTTGTTGGTGGTAGGATATTCATATCCGCCGGATACCGACCACCGTACACAGGATGTAAAACCGCCATAGTGCCACACGCAAGTGTATCGCGTTCCAGGATCAGCCAGTGTACATCCGGTTTTTGTTGGGGGTCTGGAGTTGGGGTACGATGTTTGGCCGTTTTGCGGCCTTCTGAGTACTCTGACACTAGACCCTCGACCGCTTCTTCACCTTCTTGCCCATGGCATAGTGTGAAGAAGCAGGCCGGCATGATTGTGTTGAGTAGCGGGGGATAGATCGTCTCTCGCTACTCGATACTCTAATTGGACCGCACTGCGCTTACTATCAGGTGCAGTGTAGTCACTTTGCCGCGCCAGAATAAAAAAGTAAAAAAAAAATGGTATGGTAAAACAAGGATATTTTTTTTCAGAAAAATGCTCATGCATACTTGAAAATAAGTCATGAAGATGCAGTACGTACAGTATAAGTAATATATTAATTCTACTAAAATCCACTTAATTATTTTTCATACCTACAGATTTTTTCCGTAAGAACAAAAAAAATTTAAACGTCTCTCCGTCTCCGGTAACTTTTCAAAAATGACGATTTTTTTTTTATCGTGGCTCGGTAAAGTGACCACACTGCACCTGATGGTAAGTGCAGTGCCGTCCAGTTATAGTATCAAGTAGCGAGGGATAGATTATCACTCGCATTTAAACAATTAGCCCGCCAACCGTCGATATTATAATGCCGAGACGTAAGATATTGGTTTGGTTTTAACCCACGGAGCACACATTGTTAATTAACACTGTGCTTTAACAGTAAAGGAAAATATCGTGAAGAAACCTGTATATTTAGAAATTCCGCATAAGAATTTCAAAAGTGTTTACCGAACCGCAGTAGACCAGCGTGGTAGACTAACGCCCCCCCCCTCATTCCAGGGTAAGCCCGTGGCTAGCCGTGGCTAGTTATACACATAGTCACTACTTCAAAGTAAGATACAATTATTTGGCATAGGGATCAGCGAGAAAATTTCGGCCTCGCTATGTCTACTGCATACTGTCGTATGCAAATAACATCTGGACTTGTGTACTATATGTATCTCGTGGATACTTCAGACTATCCCGCCCACACACCCGTCATTGTAACTCCTGTTTAGCCAGGATCAACAATGGCACGCATTTTTTCGACACCGAGTAATGAAACTCGGCGAGTCTCTGGGAATACTTTATAACTTAATCTCGTGGATACTAGGAGGAGTTTTCGTGCTTGCCGGCGTTTTCCATACCTATTATAATTATTGGAATCAAGATTAGCAGCTCGCATGATAAATAAATTCCGTGGTGCTTTTCGTCTGGCTTCTCCAGACATAAATGTCCTTTATTCAAGGTTAATATCTCTTTAGTTCATTAGTTGTCTCCCGCTTTGCTATAGAGGGAAGTGGACAACTTATATTTCCAACTCCTCCCTATATTTCTATTTAATTAATTTTGTTGCGGAATAAAAGACAGTTAAGCATTCCCAGAGACTCGCCGAATTTCACTACTCGGTGTCGAACAAATGCGTGCCATTGTCGATCCTGGCTAAACAGGAGATACAATGGCGGGCGTGTGAGCGAGGAGAGTAGAGCAGGTAGAGTCTCTCTAAAGGATAGTCTCTAGAGAGACTCTACCTGAAACAAATATCTGTGAATCACATATTAGTCTTCATATGGGATTCGAACTCATGACCTCCTGTTTCATAGCTAAAGGTCCACTATACCATAGAGGCTGTTAAAATGCCTCCGTGGCGCAGTAACGCGGAACTTTCTTAATAGACCACTATATATCCAAAATAGTCCCTCAAGAGATTTCCACCTTTAATGTGAGAACATTTTGTGAAAGGGCAGCTCTGAATTGTACGCGTTGCTTAACCGCCGCCATTTGTTTAGTCACTTTACACACAATTTCTTTAGCCCTGCTGACGCAACGTTTGCTGAGTTTAAAAACAATGAGGGCTATTGCTTACTTTATCTTTGGTTTCATCAACCATTTTATAGGAAAGGACCACCCATATGGTAGATTTAAACAACATCAACCATGTATATTTCCATTACTTATACTTTTTAACACTTTTGTTTGCGTATCTATATGTTTTTTTTAATAAATATTAAGTTCTAGCCAGACCTTTCCAACGTCGGTCTCCCGTTAAAGGTGGAATTAAAAAAACATATGTTACATTGACTGTGTTAAAGAGAATGTACAAAGTATCAAGTAAATATGATACAAGAAGACTTTGTACCCATTTTTAAGTATAATGCGCACACGGAGCACGGTGAGATTTGGCATTATTAAAGAAGAAAGATGAGTGCACGAAGCTAAATTTTATATATAAAGTGTAAAAACACCACTTGTTTACATTAATACTGTCAATATCAAACACATTTCGATTGACGATAAAGAATCATAAAATGATAGCTAGAAATTGATAATAGATATATTGACTGAATTTGTTAGCTTGACGTAATAGAATAAAAAAATAAAAATATGTATTATGCAGTAATTAAATTATAGGTACTCTTTGACGAAAAAACCTCAACAACTTTCCAACTTAAAACTAATAAATTAGGGTTGAATTTCTGAACTACGTGACCGCTAGTAAATATTATTTATCATACAGACCTATCAATCTTTCTTTAGTTCTGAAATAATGAAAAAAGAGTTCTTATCTAGGGCATTATAGTAATAAGTACAACAGGAATCTTTGTAGATCCAGTGATTTGATCTGGACCTTGCCGAATCTTTACAATGTTTTATGTAAAATGACAAGTAAATAAAATGTTCACGGTATACTAATAAAGCCGCGTGCAACTCCGTTTCGGGAATTATAGGATTAACAAGGAGCGTGGGATGATTCCCAAAGTTTCGCCTGAGAGCCCTTCAACGGCCGGGCAAGTCACTTGAACAACTTCTGATCAACTTACCTCTAAATGAGTTGAACGATGTTCATTTTATCGCCGTTGATTATTATTGGATTCTACCTTGTTAGGTATAAATTGCTACATAGGTATTTATATGTTTTGTTATAGTAAGATTTACTTGCTCTAATAGTTGCAACAATTAATATTCTTGTTTCAGACCAATTACGACACTGAAGTTAATTTTTATATTACAGTCTCTCCACAGTAATAAAAATTAAATAGCTTCAGAAGTAAGCCGGTATACTTTTTTAATTCTATTTTCATTCATTCATACATCTCACGGCTTTACCTCTGAACAGTTAGGCACTATTTCTTTTGTCTTTAGCGAATTGAAACTTATCAATGTTTTGGTTACCTGATCCAAAAATCAAACTAAATTTCACAACCTAAGCATGCCTACGTGACTTAATTGGATGTCAATCGATCATTGAATTTAATTATAAGTAAAACCTTTTTAACATTACTTCTAGTACGATTAACCAAACATTTTGAAAATTGGCAATGCTCACACGAACTAACCTTAAAACATCCGCTCAAAATTCATTCTCAAGAAAAACCACGAGAAGATGCAATAAATTCAAAAGTCACTAAGTTCTAATAAATACACGCTTAAAATTCAGGAGAGGTCGAACCACTGGCAGTAGTCCAAAATGTGCCAGCGCTTGTGGCGCTTACGGTGCTTAAAGCAATGTTTGTACAATTAACCGCCGCTGCACTCGGGTTAGACGTTAATTACTCATTAAACGATAACGTGCGGTACTTTATTTTTTGAGATGTAGCAAAAGACGGGAAATAAATTAGATTTACTTCATGGTAAATTATCACTACCATCCACGAAGATGCAGTCTATTTTTGAGGAAAGAAATGGAGAATGAGAGGGACAAATATGTTTTGATTCTCTGGCAATCTGTCTGATGCTAGGAAATGTATCAGAAATGTTGGTATTTGTCATACATTACCAAGAGAGATTGATTGCTATCCGGTTGACCGGCTCATTCATACTGTATACAAAATATAGCGTGAGTTTTACACTTTTTGATTATGATGGTCATATTCACAAAAAATTTGTAATTCCTATTATCACTGCTACCGTGGTTAGCGTGACCGTTACAGATAGGCCGTAGATTCGATATCCGCTACAAGACCAATATTTGGAAATATTTGCTCCAAAAATATTTGTTTCGGGTCTGGGTGTTGAGGGACCAAAAGTCTTCCCTAGTTCCTGATATCCGCTTATTTGTGTTGGTGGTATTTATCGTTATTATAATTTTTTTTTATTCTGGCGCGGCATAGTGACCACACTGCACCTTATGATAAGCGCAGTGCCGTCCAGATAGAGTATCAAGTAGCGAGATACAGTCTAATCCCCGCTACTCAACACAATCATGCCGGCCT
Source organism: Laothoe populi (assembly GCA_905220505.1). Lineage (NCBI taxonomy): Eukaryota > Metazoa > Arthropoda > Insecta > Lepidoptera > Sphingidae > Laothoe > Laothoe populi. The sequence continues at coordinate 681,969 of HG992154.1, read as the reverse complement.
GCTGTTTAGCTTCTTCACATTACGCCTAAAGGACCCAGGATCATAGGAGGGAGGGAATACGGTAGCTGGCAAACTGTTCCACAGCTTGATGGTGCGGCAAAAATACGAATTTGCGAACCTCTTGGTTCGGGCCGGGGTAGTAGACACCATGAAGCTGTGGCTCCGCAAGCCAGTACGCGTGGTTCTGGTATGGAAGAGAGAGGATGGGATAAGATCAAACAATTCTTCAGAGCATTCGCCATGACACAGACGGTAGAACACGCTAAGCGAGGAAATATCCCTACGCAGCTGTAGCGGCTCCAGGCTGATACTCACGTCTGCATCATTCACAATACGGATGGCCCGCCGCTGCAACCCATCCAAGGCATCGAGAAGGTACCTTGCGGAACCGTCCCATTTATATTACCCGAGATAACGCTATCAATTTTTTACAAGGTATAACAGAAGAACAATTATGTCATAGAAAGCTATGACATGTAGCTCTTAAATTGTGATTAAACATACCGCGTCTCTTTTATCTAGATACCAATAACAATTCCGTAAATGCACAATAAAATTGCCACAAAACTCCCAGAGTGTTTAATATCACTCGTTAAATGTTCTCTCGCTCACCAATGGAATTCCACTATTCCTGGAAATTCAAAATTGAATTTGTGTAGTGCATCACATTAATTAAAATTGTTCCTAACATTTTAGCTAGATTAGATAACTATTTCTACATATCAGTGTGTCAGTAGAATTCTAGACCTCATATGTTTTACTATTATCTTGCAGATCAGCGAGAAATTAAACAAGGACTTGGGAGAACCAACAGCCAAAGTATTATTCTGGCCAGAATATCTGTATATATAAAAGAAGAAACTGACTGACTGACTGACTGACTGACTGATCGATCAACGCACAGCCAAAACGGCTGGGGTTAGAGACTTGAAATTTTGACAGTAGGTACCTTTTATCACGTAGGCATCCATTAAGGAAGGGTTTTTGGAAATACCACCCCTAAGGGGGTAAAATAGGGGATGAAAGTTTGTATGAAAATCCGTCATTTTTGAAGTTAAATTCATGAAAATTAGTATTTGGCATTTTAGTTAAAAATAAAAAATATATGTTTCAGGATTTTTGGAAATTCCGCCCCTAAGGGGGTAAAATAGGGAATGAAAGTTTGTATGAAAATCCGTCATTTTTAAGTTAAACGCATGAATATTGGTATTTTGTATTGTATACTTTTTCTCCCAAACATGAACTCCACGCGGGCGGAGCCGCGAGCAACAACTATTACGTATAAATGCAAACACTAAATGCCTCGATGACGCAGTCGTAATTACGTACGCGGTACGACTGCTGTGCTGAAGTTTCGGGTTTGATCCCCGAGTGGGGGTAATATCATATTGGGTTTTACTATTTAGAAATACTCAGTATCAGCCCGGAGTCTAGAATTGTGCCCGGTATGGCTATAGGCTCGCCCCCTATCACATTATGAGACCGTAATAAATTTGGCGAATTGTGGGTGTACTGATTACACCTCTGCCTACCACTTCGGGGGTTACATATTACAAATATATACAACCATACAGCTATACACTATAATATCTAACATAATGCTCAAATTTTCCATCAATTTTTTTTACGTCTAATCTAAATTTATTCCTATAGTACCTTTACACACATGAAAACATAAAATTGGAAGGATCAAAGATAATTGAAACATACAATTCCAAGTCACTGCTACTCGGAAGCGTCAACGTAAGTGTTCCCTACAATTACCCACGTCGCCCAATAACCAAAATTTTTAGTTTACCACGACACAGAACCAATCTTGGATTACATCATCCGATGGCCAGAATATGCAACACTTACAACGACTTTAATGCAAAGATACCAGATTTAGATATTTTTAATGACTCCAAAACTACATTTAGAAATAGAATGCTGAAACACTTTCTCTAAACATACTTTTGTGTTTTGTTATTATTTTTAAAGAATTAATATATTTTTATTTGTTACATTTAATAAAATATATTTTTAGTTTTAATATAATTCGTTTTAAGGTATTGTTTGGTAATTGTTTATATTCATTGTATTAATTTTATTAATTGTATTTTATTTTCATTGTATTAATTGTTTTTTATTTTTTTTAATTTTATATAATTTTTGTTAATTCACTTAACTTTCATATTAATAACTAAGTTAAGTTACATTACAGTTGTTTACCAGAATATGGTCAATGCTGTGTACGCCTATAATAGGCATACATATTTAAATATTTATAAATGTCACAAAACTTACACGATAATATATAATATGTTATGCTGTTGGTATAGAATATAAATAAATAAGTCCAAAATGTTCGAATTCATATTAAACAACCAACACATAAAATAAATCTAATTTTGGTTTCTTATGTTTACGCGAATATTATACATTGAAATAAAACTAATTATACAGATTCTATCGCGGTTTATTTTTAGTCTTGACGTTTCGAAAGCTTTACGGCATTCATGGTCATTGGTGGTTGGTTCATATCTTAGAGTATTTAACACTACTCTAAGGTTCATAAATTTTTCATATACATAAAAAACCCATTAAACAACAAACACTGTCACTACTAAACTAAAATAGTTCCACCTAAAATCAATCAACAATCCGTTTTCTATCTATAACATCGTTACACTCCTAACATTTTTTATTCCCCGTTTATTACAAAGGGCACTTAATCACGCTACACGCTATTCTCCCAGTAAATACGTATTTCAGCTGTGAACAACGTCGTACGATGGCGGGCTAGTGATTGTGAGCCGATAAACTCAGTTTTATTTGTCTACAATTGGGTTTGCGGTCGGGATCGTTTCAGACGACACTTTGTAAGATGTTTAAGCACATTTTATTGATATTTGCTCGGATTACTATTTTTGATGACAGTTTGTTTGAGCAAGACAAACTTTTAAATCGCTGATTCTTCTCCTTCGTATCACGTTGAGAGAGCGGATGTGGTCATGTAGTAGATATTACATGATATCAGCTTTTGGGGAAGATTCCCCAGAGGCTGATATCGCCTTACGATATCTTGTTATGTCTTCCTGTTGTTGGAGATTCTGGTGCACTCATTCAATGGGCCGCTCCCAGCAGACTTCATCGGTCCATCGCATCGGTGCCCTTCCCGTTCTTGTGTCTTCCATTCTACCTTGCCTAACAAGACGCGCTATGGAGTAGTTATCTCACCTTGAGATGTGCCCAAAGAATTTAATCGCTGAATCGAATCGCTCATTAATTAGTAAGTTAATAAACACGATTAAACGAAGTATTAGTTTTTTATTTATAGAATTCAATTCAAGTCTGTAGTAGACAACCGATTTTAGTTCTAGATGACTATATACTGTTCTATATAATCCTGGGTCCTTTAAGCGTAGTGTGAAGAAGCTATTCAGCAGGCGAACATGATTGTGTCGAGTAGCGGAGGATAGTTGTATCTCGAGATATTCTACCTGGATAGCACTACGCTTACCCGCAGGTGGTCACTTTTTCGTGCAAGGAAAAAAATGATCTCAGGGACAATTCTTGTGTTGAGACTGCAAATGAATGCTGATCGAATTGAGAATAGAGGGTATTTCATGTATGTTTGTGACCATGCCATACCATCATCTTTTAATTTCAATTCAATTAATTGGTTAATATAAACAAAATATATTCAAACACCTAAGGAAAATAATATAAATATAGTATTAAAATTGTTATTGTTTGTTTCCAAGAATTATTATGTTACTTGTTTTATGATTATAATAATAATTTTCACGTACTAAAGCATGGATGCTTTCTCTGAGCTAATACGAAAAGAATGGCCGAAACTAATATTAAAAGTTAGTATTATGTTACAGATGAGTTGATCTATAGCAAAAATATATTTATTCTTCTTGATAATAAAACGTAATCCTATAATTAATCAACCAATGACGCATAATGTAATATCTTGAATCCGGTGAAAGCCACGCTAATGCTTCGTATTATATCTCCGCAGATCCGAAGACGGATTATGGGGAAAAGTTATGAGTTTATAAAAATCATGTTATTATTTTTTCGAGACGAAATAATTTTATTACAAACATTTGATGTATTTTCTCTATATCCGGCTATGATGTGATTTTTTCGTAATTGAAAAACAAAGAACCTAAGTGTAACAGACAGCCTCCGTGACGCAGCGGGCGAGTAGCCGACTGGGAAACGAGAGGTCGCGGGTTCGATTCCCGCACCGAGACTAAGTTTTTCAGACAGATAGATATTTGTTTCGGGTCTCGGTATTGTGGGTCCATAGTCCCTCTTTGTACTTGATACCCACGATACAAGTTATACCTAGTGTGGGGTCAGAACTATGTGTGTGAATGTTAAAAAAAAATGCTTAGATTCGAAAAATGCGTATCCCTGTCGATCCTGGCATACAAAAGTTATAGTAGCGGATATATGGGTAGATAGTTCTTATCTATCAATTATTGTGGTGAGAAACAGCGAAAGCCTAGTTGGTTGCGGTGCGGACTGTCAAGACGAAAGTCAAATCGCATACACCTCTGACTTTTTTAAAGTAACGTGTATATCCATTGTTAATTTTCGCTTGCTTTAACGGTGAAGGAAAACATCGTGAGGAAACATACCTACCTGATAATTCTCGTACGAATTTTGAACCTCTGTGTAGTCTACCAACCTGCATTAGGCCAGCGTGGTGTACCTATAAGTCCTTACCCTTCTCATTAGTAGAGGAGACCCGTGCCCAGCCGTGGGACAATGTCTAATATAGGGCTAGTATTATTATTAATAGTTTAATTAGTATTTCATTAGTATTTTATTGTGGTGAGACTCTTAACTTCATTAAAGCTAAATTCAAATAAGGAGGAAATTATTTGTTTTTCATGTAACATATTCAATTTGTCTGCTGATTTTCGATCGATGTACTACTGTGTAAATATGATTACGATCTCATTACCGAGTATGAAGTAAAGGATTGAATCACCTTAACGATTATCGATTAACGCAGATTTTGACTATTGTATTAGAATTGACATGACCTGTAATCAACACTGTAAAAAGTCAGCTAAGGTACGAATTAAAAATGGAAAAAGTTATTGTTATTAAAAAGCAAAAATAACCGTAACTTCTTTTACATGAAAATGAAAAAAAAACGTTTATTAAAAATATAGACTTAAAGAGACTTATTACTACCTAAAAATGATATTATACAAAAAAATGAGATCCTTAAAAACTAGTATTTCCAGGGGCACCCAAACTAGGCATAGCCTGTATCTTGGGCTACCATTTCCAGAATTCAGTACATCTGAGTTCAAGAAAATTGAGTACACGTGAATAAGATGAAAATAACCAGCTTGAAAATATATAGGTACTAGTTAAGCACGAACAAAATCTATCGAAACTAAGTGACGGTCTTATGAATTTAATTCTTTAGGAAATGTAGTGTTATGACTGTAGAGCTTAGAATGTATTCAGTGGATTCGTAATCCAATTTTTTTAGGAAATCAAATACTTTGCTAGAGCACTCTTTAACTGAACAAGTCCTAATAGGGCATATTCTAGAAACCTTGTTGTAAATCGAGAGATATGCATAGTACTGAAACCTTTTCGCGAAACATGATTTAACTGAAGGCTGTTTTAGAATTAAAATTCTCTTATTTACTAATGCTGAGGTTTCTATACATGAGTGATAGTAGAGTTAAGATCCTTTAAGAGTCAGGGCAAGGTTAGCTGGATTTTGTCTGTCCGACCCCGTAGCACTAACAGTTATAATCCGTGAAGCACCTTCAACAAAAATACATTCTAGGATCATAAAATAAGTATTTTCATGAATATAAGGAAATCCCTTTGGCATTAAATCCGACTATATTCTAAGAATATAAAGTGTATAAATTAGTCTTTTGCAATCTATTTTCACAGCACATGGACAGACTTCGTGACGCAACCGACTTTTAAAAAAGAAATGCGGGTTTAAACCATAATGATGTTAATAAAATAAGTATATTTATAAATATAAGGAGCTCTATGTAATTTTTCCGATTTGGCACATGAAATTACACGAAATCGAGTTATAAATAAATTTTAATAGCCCCTGTCATTTTTTACAGTAAATAAATCAAAAGTCTTCAGCAGAAGTGGTATTAAATAAGCACAAAAATAGCGCTACTGTTTATGTTTCTATTTTTATTTATATTAACACGAATATGAAATCAATGACCAACCATCCGAGGCCAATTAGATCGTGAGACAACTAAGTGATTATAAATGATACTTCTCATGGTAAATGAAGATTACCGAAGCAAATGGTTATAACTATAGATAACTTTAAAAATAACTGACACGGATTCGTAACCCGGACTTACAGACTATCCCATCGATTCGTCATACGTCTCCCGGTGGATTTGTTCTATGCGTTCTAAATATTTTATTTGTTTCTATAAACTATAAATATTTTATGGCGTCTAACAAAAGTGCCGGGGTGGAAGACGTTGGCAGTAAAGCGCACGGCACTGGGGAATCATAGCTACACTTGGTTTAAGGCGACTCTACACGGTCTTATTCTTATCATTGTTGCACATTGATCGGTGGTATAAAAATATTTTGTAAACAGTTATACGCAATTTGTAGTCGTGTATAAATAGTCGTTCTCTCACCTTGTATTTAATCTGTATATAGAAAAGAAGAAACTGACTGACTGATCGATCAACGCACAGCCTAAACGGCTGGGGTTAGAGACTTGAAATTTTGACAGTAGGTACCTTTTATGACGTAGGCATCCACTAAGGAAGGGTTTTTGGAAATACCACTCCTAAGGGGGTAATATAGGGGATGAAAGTTTGTATGAAAATCCGTAAATTTTGAAGTTAAATTTATGAAAAATTGTATTTGGCCTTTTAGTTAAAAATAAAAAATATATATTTCAGGTTTTTTGGAAATTCCACCCCTAAGGGGGTAAAATAGGGGATGAAAGTTTGTATGAAAATACGTAATGTTTGAAGTTAAACGCACGAAAATTGGTATTTTGTATTGTATACTTTTTCTCCCAAACATGACCTCAACAGCAACAGCTAATAATATAATAATAATACAAGTCCTGTGATCTTCAGGGACTTGAATACTTCATTGGCGGGCTAAGTTACTCCTGTTGGTAGAAAATGCCCGTAGCCAGCAGCGAGATAGCATTTATAATATGAGCTTAATAATGGTTTCTTATAATTACGCGAATCCGTAAAATTTGCTTTATTTCAATATGGCATTTTACAACGATGTTATATTGAGTCTGTTTTTTTATGTTGGCGCGGCAAAGTGACCACACTGCACCTGATGGTAAGCGAAGTACCGTCCAATTAGGATACCAGAGTGTGTCGAAATAAATAAAGTCATTAGATATACCGTATCGTACACATACTGTAATCTATACTCATACAATATTGGACACGAGAAAAATTAATTAGGTACCATACTATAACACACATATTGTGCCCACGGCTGTAGCGCCGAGGATTACATTTCAGCGAGCTTATTTCAATTCGATTATATAACAGAAAGCGATCAGGCCGTTGTTATATTATGTACAAATTCCGTTCGTGCAAAACAGGTATGTACGTGTATATTATAATTTCGATATAATTGTATTTGTTGAAACGTGGCTTAATGACAATATTTATAGCTTAGAATTATTCGACGACAGGTACGATGTGTACAGACGAGACAGGCAGAGTTCAGCTTTTTTTAATCACAGATCAAAGGGAGGAGGAGTTTTAATTGCAATTAAAAAGAAATTTTCATCGCACCGCCTGCCTGATTTGGAAAGTAATTGTGAGGATATATGGGTTAAAATAGAATTTAACAACCGTGGTTTGGCCTTGAACTTGTGCGCTGTTTATTTGCCTCCACCCGTAACTGAAACACAGTTAGATGACTACCTTAGTAAATGTAATAACGCTTTTGAATCCCAAGGGAATACAATTATTTTTGGCGATTTTAATTTAGGTGGAATAAACTGGGTATACGATAGTGACAGCGGTTGTTCTAATCCAAGTAATTATTCTAACTGTCCAATTAGAGGTGAGTTTATAGATTTTATGTCTATAAATGACATTACTCAACATAATCACAATGTTAATGATAATGGTAAAATTCTTGATCTTGTCCTCAGTAACATGGATAGCAGCGTCAAGGTAACTCACTGTCCCAATCCCCTCAGAGAAATTGATAAACATCACCCCCCTTTACATGTGACTATCGATTTATTAGGCTCACCAAGTAAGAGTGTACAAGATATTAAAGTTGATAAATTAAACTTCCGTAAAGCGAACTACGAATTAATTAATTGTGAGATTAGTAAAATAGATTGGTTAAATATATTTAAGCATTGTGCAGATGTAAATGCGATGGTGGAAATTTTTTATCAAATTCTAAATTCTATAATTAAAAGCATTGTCCCATTATCGTGTAAATCTAAATCAAATTACCCAGTATGGTTCTCACCCACGTTAGTACGTTTGTTAAAACGTAAACACAAATATCACCAAAAATATAAAAAATTTAAAAATTCGTTAGACAAAATAGAGTTCGATTATTTACGCGATGATTGTGACAAATTGATGCGTGAATGTTACAATAATTATATTAACTCCATTGAATCAATGATTATCAAAAACCCCAAATTCTTCTGGACACACATAAAAAATAAGCGAAGTAATGGCACCAGTTACCCCTCTTCTATGACTTTGCACAGTACAACAAGTCAAACTACAAAAGAAATTATCGAGTTGTTCGCCATCCATTTCTGTTCAGTATACGAACAAGATCTTAGTGATCCCGATAATCCAATTGAGATAGTCACGAATACTCGATCTGAGCAAGAAATCGAAAACATTATTCTTCAGGAACGTGTTGTAAGATGCAAACTTAGAACTGTTGACCAGAGTAAAAGCGCAGGCCCGGACAATATTCCGCCTCTATTCTTTGCTCAATGTGCTAATCAACTCGCAAAGCCATTGTGCCATATTTTCAACAAATCATTATCATCGGGTATCTTTCCAACTAAATGGAAGGAAGCAAGGATTGTACCTATTCATAAAAACGGAAATAAACATCAAATTTCAAATTATAGACCCATATCTATCCTTTCATGTTTAGCTAAAGTATTTGAATCGATAGTATATCCTCATCTGTTCAAGCATGTCCGAGACCTACTAACGCCAGACCAGCACGGCTTCATGACTAGGAGGTCCACTAATACTAACTTAGTCAAGTATACTGACGAGGTAACATTGGCAGTCGATAAAGGTAGCCAGGTTGATGCTATTTACACTGATTTTACCAAAGCATTTGATAAGGTCAACCATCGTATTTTGGTAAAAAAACTTGCAAACTTTGGAATATCAGGACCTTTGCTTGAATGGTGCAAATCTTACCTAAAAAATAGAGAATCTAGCGTCGTTATTAATGGTTATAGCTCTGCTCCTTTCATATCCTACTCTGGAGTGCCTCAGGGCTCAAATCTGGGTCCCTTATTTTTTAACGTCTTCATAAATGATATCGCCGATGTTCTCAAAAACTCAAATTGTTATTTATTTGCAGATGACCTAAAACTTATTCGTACCATACAAAGCACTCATGACGCAAAACTGTTACAAGATGATTTGGATAGCTTATCATCCTGGTGTGTTTCCAATAAGATGAACTTAAACCCAGCTAAGTGTTTTCACATAAAATTTACTCTGAAACGTAATACAAATAACACAACATATACTATTGCTAATTTACCCATTAAAGAAGTTACCGAAATACATGATTTAGGCATAACAATAGACACTAAACTAAAATTTACCATTCACATTGATAAAGTACTAAATTCCGCGTACAAGTCACTTGGTTTTATCCTCAGAAATGGAAAAGAGTTCAAAAATGTATCTACAACATTGATGTTATACAATAGCTACGTTAGGAGTAAGTTGGATTACTGCAGCGCTGTCTGGTCACCACTATACAAAGTACATACTAACAGAATAGAAAAAGTCCAAAAAAAACTGTTCTACCATCTAACATACCGATTTAGACCACCTGCTCATATCAAGTCGTATGGGGATAAACTGCAACATTATAAGTTACAGTCTTTAAGCGACAGAAGAGATTTTTTAAATTTAATCTTCCTCCATAAAATTATGAATGGCGTAATAGATGCACCATCTTTATTAAATAAGTTTGTATTGAAGGTACCCCGTAGACCACCGCGTAAGGCCGGTCCCTTGTTTCATGTTCGGTTCAATAGAACAAATACTGGGAAACAAGCACCTGTTCCTCGCCTGTCTGGTCTGTACAACCACACAGTCAGCGTCTGTAATGACGTCGACATCTTTGGTGATGGTCTGTCACTATTCAGACGTAAGTTACTGAATTGTATTGCTGAACGGTAATTTTTTTCTTTTTGCTTATATTTTTTAAGCGTTTAAAATACAAAGTATTTTTATTATTCTGGTACACTGAACATAATTATTATTGTTACGTTATATTTAATTTTTTTTTGTTATTAATATTGCTTTAAAATGTTTTGTCTTGTGGCTCATGCTGTGATTGCTTGTAATCAGAGTTGCAATTACAAAAGAGACTATTATTGTATTCATAAGTAGATTTTAAGTATTATTGTAAACTCCGTAACCAATCCTAAAACAATAAAATAAAATAAAAATAAAATAAAAATAAAATTATATTTTGTTCAAAATTTATTTTAGTGAGAAATAGTGCTGCTATATCTGCAACCACCAATCGAATATTTATGTGTGAAAATAAATGACTACAAAATAATATTAAAGCCATCATATTGTACACTTTAAATAAATTTAAAACCTAGTGGTCATTAAAAAAGATTTTGAAACTAAATCTTTTTGATGCATTTTTGTTGATTGAAAATTAATTATTTATTTTAAGTTTAAGTAATTAACTTTCACGGGGACATAGTCACGACCACTGGCCAGGTAGTATATAGCGTAAATGCAATCATTAAGTGCCCAATAGCGCATATTATTAATTTTAATTTAATCCAATCATACACGTCATTAGGTTTTCATTTACCCGTTGATTGAGATTTTGATTAAATCTATTAGTAATATTGATTGGAAACTGTTTCTGCACTGACTTTTAGAAAATATTTATGTTTTTAATATGCCGTCTCGGAGGCGCAGTTGTAATTGCGCATGCGTTACAACCGCTGTGCTGAGGTCTCGGGTTCGATCCCCGGGTCGGGTAAAGTGATATTGGGTTTTTCTATCTAGAAATTCTCAGTATTAGCCCGGAGTCTGGAACCTGTGCCCGGTATGGCGATAGGCTCGCCCCCTATAACATTATTATAACATTTATGGGACCGAAATTGAAAAGTGGGTGTACTGGTTACACCTCTGCCTACCCCTTCGGGGATTATAGGCGTGAGTGTATATGTATGTATGTGTATTAGTGACACCTCTGCCTACCCCTTCGGGGATTACAAAAAGGGTAGACCAAAATGAGTACCAACAGTACACCAGAGCTATTTATATATGAGCCACTTTTCTGGTCAAAATATATTTCAGGTTTTCAAAGAAATAACTAAAATTTAGGTCAAAATAAAAAAGAACAAAAGCAGTAAACATGTAACGTACAAATACTTGAAGCAAAACTCACAATCAAAGTAAAATATTTTTTCTTTTAACAAATAATACCATATTCTCCGTACCCGTACGTTTGTTATTTGTACATGTTATTAATTAGACCACAATGAAGCCAATATGTTATAAAATATTAATCAATTTGTATTTTATGAGGTTGCTTTATTAACGTGAATTTCCCTTTGCGTTAATATATTATTTAAGCTTTTACTTAACCCTGTGTTTTTGATCTATAATTATTTAATGATTTCGATATCTATATAAATAACAATCAATGTAAGTATGTTTGTTGACTTTTTTTAACTCGCTTCCTGCACCACGGGGACTTACAATGTCGGTTTTCCGTATATAGCTGCAAACACCATTCATCCTATACACTAAATATATAATTATATAATGAATATACGACAGCGCCTTTCATTGTTTTTTTTTCTTATTTTTTATCCTGGCACGGCTCACTGACCACACTGCACCTGATGGTAAGCGCAGTGCCGTCCAATTAGAGTGTCGCGTAGTGAGAGACGATCTATCCCCCGCTAGCCTGCTTCATCACACTACGCCATGGGCAAGAAAGTGAAGAAGCAGTCGAGGGTCTTGTACTCAGAAGGCCGCAATTCTATTAAAATACATATCTTGTGGAGTCGATGTGCGAATAAACAATTAATATTTTCTTAGTATTGAATTTAAATCACAATTTCTGTTAGTCTTTATACATCTGTCGCAGTTATCGCCTGGAGTCCGGAGTCGTGTCGCATGACGTCACACATCGCTAACACCTGAAATGTTCCAGCATTGAATTTCATGACATTTACACTTTGTGATTTATATTTTACTAGCGGACCGTGCAGACGTCGTCCTGCCCGTAAAAGCAGCGCCACACCGACTGCAGCGCCACCTGTCGGACTGATTTGTGAATCTAAACCATCCAGGGCGCCACCCAAACGCATACAAAAAAAACATTCAAATCGGTCCAGCCGTTTAGGAGGAGTTCAGTGACATACTCACGTACAGTAGAGTTATATATAAAGATAAAAGACGAAAGGTCTATTAAAAAAATATTTTCATTGCTTAGATCGAGTTATAAATAATTATGTCACACTATGGTAGGTGATAACTACCGCAAATGATATAAGGGACATCTGGCACACTGAAAAAAAAAACACTTTCACGAAGTTTTTGATAGGAAAATAGTTATTTCCAGATTCATTACATAAAATACATACATACACTACTATATACTGTGTCACATGTCGAAATTTTGAAATTTGGAAAAAATTGTATAGGATTTATGTCTCCCGCAATACTTTTAGGTTAATTTCCAGATTAATTACTTAAAATACATACATGCACTGGTCTGTCACGTCGAAATAGGGAAAATTTGAAAGAATTGTATAGGATTTATGTCTCTCGCAATACTTCTAGGTACACATACGAAACTGCATGCTAAAATTAGTTATAAATAAAATATTTTTAAAATAACAGCTTAAGTTGAATTTATTAATTTAAACTACAAATCTTAATAAGTCGTGATCGTATCGTGATGTATAAATCTCTACATCCTTTTCACGACGCTTCGTTAATTTCACAAAAGCGTTGTCATTATACGTTTGTTTGTTCGTTGGGTTACCGCTTCCTTTATTTTTGACAGTGATTTTTGACGATTCTTAATTATTCTTAGACTGAGATCTTTAATCTAGACTTTTTTTTTTAAAAAGCGCCTTTGCATAGTAAACGCCAAAATGCAATGCATTAAATAAATTTTATAAGGTCGACGTAAAAATGCCCATTTTCGTGCAGTTTGTTTTACAAAAAAAGACATTTGATCATAAATTGTATGTTCTAAATTCACATAGAAAGATAAAATTAGTTCAAGTAGATGACATTGTGGATTTAACTTACACGGGACGGCCAGGTTATTTAGAATTTGTAACATTTTCCTCCAGCCTTAAACCCCATCCTCAGGCTTAAACCAAATCTATCCACTATTCTCGACATTAACCGTGTCAAATACAAAAAAGAATATCAAAATAATGTCACATTTAGTTGCTCCTTCTTTTTGAAGTCCGTTAATAAGATTATGAGTTAATATTCTACAAAATCCATTACACACTCTCAATGTTTAATTTTGGCTCATTTATATTTTAACAAAAATAATGGTTCTGTAACATAACTTTTGTAGTCAGATGTATTATTATAATGGTACAGACTACAGAGTCGTGTTAAATTGCGTTAATTGGGTAACTAGCGAGCAATTATTTAATTAAACGATCTCATTATTTATCTTCTGTCAGAAATTCATTTCGTAACAAAACAAGTGGTTATTTACCAATGTAAGTACAGTGCATAATTGGCTCACAATATTTTAATGTACAGTACCTATGTTGATTTAAAGGGGATTTAAAATGGTAATTTTATATTCATATATATTGACAGCCTCCGTTGCGCAATTGGCGAATATGAAATGAATGAAATTGAAATGAGAGACCGTGGGTTCGATCCCCACACCGGGGCAAATGTTTGTGTGACAGACAAATATTTATGTCTGGAGTCTGGGTGTTGTGAGACCGAAAGTCCTTCGCAGTTGATACCCACGATACTGGTTTGACCTAGTGTGGGGCCAGGACTATGTATATGACTGTTGGATGTATTTATTATTATTATTTTCTCGATTCCATTGCTCAGCTATAAAAAACTTGCTTTAAAACGGGTAAAAATATGTACATACATACATATACACTCACGCCTATAATCCCAGAACGGGTAGACAGAGGTGTAACCAAGTACACCTACATTTCGCCGAATTTCGATCCCATAATTTGATAGGGAGCGAGCCTATCGCCATACTGGGCACATATTGCAGAATCCGAGCTGATACTGAGAATTTCTAGATAGAAAAACCCAATATCACTTTACCCGACTCGGGGATCCAAACCGAGACCTCAGCACAGCAGTCGTAACGCATGCGCAATTACAACTGCGCCACCGAGGCAGGCAAATGGTTTCTCTATATCTCTACTATGACTATGTCCGTGACTGTTGGGTGTATGTATTATGATTATTTATTTTCTCGATTCCATTGCTCAGCTATAAAAACTTGCTTTAAAGTACATTTAAAATCAACTCTTATAACTGTGTCGGGCTAACTCGGGACAGCCAGTGTAATACCCAATTACGTGTCCGGATAAAACAACCAGCGTGACGGGTTGTTGTTGTAATTAGACACGAAACCGGACAGTCTCGTTCGTTATTTAATATATTTTTTGAACCTGTTCCACTTCACACGATTACTGTCGATAATTGATTTTTGTTATGAAAGTTTTCGTTTAAGTGCATGATAGACAAGGTTATCTAACCTTATCCCTATCTAACTATCTAGTTATGCCATAGAGAATCTAATCACGATGTATGAGTCGGGACTGCCTTATAGATCAAGTGCTAAATGTACCAACCTAAAGGAAAACACTGTTGATAGGGAGTTTTTTTTTAATCTTTATTTAAATGATTCACTATAGGCACTATAGGCATATTTTATCTATTACAGGGTTCAGTGATGTTTCAAGAGTATTGGTGTCGGAGGGGTAGTTGTAAACTATATGAATATTATTGTAATTAAGTATAACACGTCGTGTGGTACCTATTTTATTAGGATAGTTCCTTTTATTAGAAATACCGAAGGTATAACTGAGGTATTTAGGAGACTAGTTGGGGGTAGTTAATAATGACGGGAGTAGTAAATGTTTAATATAAAACAGAGAGCCTTCCACGCTCCGGTGTTCAGTTAGTTCAGTTCAGAAGACTAGTGGTGTAGCAGTGAGTTGGTAGTGAGAACATTCGTGGTTCGTTCGCGGGGCAGTAAGTAATTGTAAATGGTTCAATGGCGTTGTTCAGTTTAAAAGGGTAATGCTGGTAGATTAATTATAAAGAGAAGCCTTAAGTGAATCCTGACATGCGTGTGTCTTAATATTAAGCACTGAGATGTGTAACAGAGTCGTGTAAATCAATCAATAAATTATAAACATTGTATTTGTGCCTTTTAAATATCCATCTTGCATAGTTTTGTTGATGTTCCTAACAATTTAGTAACACTGCTTTACGTCTGGTTTATCTAGGTATAAATGACCTTATGCTTTAGGTTGATCTCTTTAGTTTAGTTTATATCCCTTGGCTATGAAGGCACGTGGACGATTAATATTATTTCCACCCAATATTGAGTGTTTTTTTTAAATAATTTTGTCGTCAGCTAGATACGCAATCCCAGAGACTAGACAAGCTTCACTGCTCGGTGTCGAACAAACCGTGCCATTGTCGAACCTGGAGTTACATAGGTGTGTGGATAATCAGTCAGGGGACTAAAGGAACTTCTTTCATTACTCCTGGACATGTATGTTACTGATAAAGTATATCTATTGTCTATGCTAAGGAGGTTAGTTAAAAAACATACATACATATACACTCACGCCTGTAATCCCCGAAGGGGTAGGCAGAGGTGTAACCAGTACACCCACTCTTCGCCGAATTTCGGTCCCATAATGTGATAGGGGGCGAGCCTATCGCCATACCGGGCACAAATTCCAGACTCCGGGCTAATACTGAGGAATTTCTAGATAGAAAAACCCAATATCACTTTACCCGACCCGGGGATCGAACCCGAGACCTCAGCACAGCAGTCGTAATGCTTGCGCAATTACAACTGCGCCACTGAGGCAGTCTACAGTTAGTTAAAGTCTAGTTAGTTAAAAAATTACAACGAAAATCTTAAAAAAAACCAAGAACATTACTTAATAATTATCAGATCGTAGTTATAAATAAAATAATAGGGAAGTTGACAGTAAGTGAAAACCTAATAGAATTTCGTTTTTATAATAGATTTTTAACCGACTTCAAAAAAGGAGAAGGTTAACAATTCGTCGGAATCTTTTTTTTTATGTATGTTACCTGATTACTCGAAGACGCCTGGACCGATTCGAGAAATTCTTTTTTTGTTTAAAAGGGTATACTTCCCAGGTGGTCCCATTCATTTTTTATCAAAATCGGTTGACTAGTTTGGTTTTAAAACCGAAATAACTTGATAAAATATGTTGTCCGAATATACGAAACTGCAAATTTAGCTTTTCTGTGACTTTTTTAGTGGTGTTTTCTTATGGTACTCCATGCAACGTACGTATCTTATATTTGTACCACTAAAAATCAAAAAATAAATTATTACTTTTTAAATAAAAATAAAACCGTCTTCAAAAAATCCAGACACAACTAAAAACCAAATAATAATTGGTTACATTTACATCAATTAATTACATACAAATCAAATCAATTATTTGGAGTCGGTGCCAGCCAAAACATGGAAAAAACAGATTAATACAAAAAATATACTTGGTTTTTATGAATCTAAAAGTAAAGAAAACAACACCGGCACCGACTCCAAAAAGAATTGATTTAAATTGTATGTAATTAATATTGATGTAAATGTAACCAATTATTATTTGGTTTTTAGTTATGTCTGGATTTTTTGAAGACGGTTTTATTTTTATTTAAAAAGTAATAGTCTAAAAATATCGAAAGTTAAACGAATTTATATGTGATTATTTAATATTTTCAAGAAACAAATATGTAAAACTAAAGCATTTTGTCACGTGACATGAAACACAAATTAGTCATGCATGACGTCACCGTATACAACATCTAATAAACGCCGAACCAGGTGTCTATTACTTTTGCGGATAATAACGTCACACGAGAGGCCATGACAGTTGGTAGCGTTTTGGTGGGAAAAATAAAGTTGGTTTATGAAAATGCAAATTAAATCTTGAAAACTTATGTTTTATGTTTGTAAATGATAATATTTTAATAATATAGACCATGAAGAATAAAATAAAACGGTTTCCCTAAAACAGTCAACTAGTCTATTCTTAGAGTGGGTGTCGCCGATCCGCTGCCAATTCCTTTACATTAATTATTCCGTCTAAACAAATTACATCGTGTTTATCAAGAATGTTTAACAACGTCGCGCGTCGCCCTCATTGTGTCTGAAGAATTTATATTTGTTCACAGAGCAGTCATTTCTCTCGGACGGGGAATGATTTCATTTGATTGAAGCTTGAATTAAAGGTAGGAAATTTAAATTCGTTTAAAATTTATAAATGCAGAACGTTATCGTGTTTTATGCCTAATTGGCTAATGACAACGTACTTAGACTATGGAAC
This sequence comes from Laothoe populi, assembly GCA_905220505.1. Taxonomy (NCBI): domain Eukaryota; kingdom Metazoa; phylum Arthropoda; class Insecta; order Lepidoptera; family Sphingidae; genus Laothoe; species Laothoe populi. The sequence goes on along the minus strand of HG992154.1, from coordinate 664,109 downwards.
CTATGAAGACAAAGAAAGTATTGATTATAAAATTTACTAATTTATTAAATCCTGATCAAGTGGTAAGCTTTCTTTAAATGTTCATAATAGCTCTTATAAAGTTTTTAGAGAATCAACAATTGAGTTTTCCAGAAAATATTTGATTTTTTTAAATTATATTTTACTCTATGGGATATCAGTATTCTATGGTACGGTGTTGCGAAGATACGGGCAAAAGCTACTTTATGATAAAATTATTTAATAATACTGTTAACACTGCGAGAAAAAGAATGTTTTCGTGTTCCAGGGGTTTCAGCCTTAGAGTAGTGTTAAATACTCTAACGTTTCAGCATTACTATAATTATTTATTCATTGAAATTACAAATTTAGAATACAATATAGATCTATAATTTACAATATTAAACCATTAATAGAACCATACATATTGAAAACAATGATTATTAATGCAAAATCTACTAATTCGCGTACAACCACCTGTTACCGCACGTCGCCTACTCACACAAACAAATATATAATATTGACGAATCAAAGGCATGGAATAAAAGTAGTGTAGTGGGGAGTAGATTCATATTACCACCAAGTAAATTTTATAACCTTGACACAGTGAGTTAGGAGTTGCTTGTGAAATGAGACGGATACGTCAGTTTATATCATCACTGAACTTTGTTTTACTGTGTTTATGTGTTACTCTAATGTATATACTTTTAGTAACTTTAAAATAAATTAATTAGTGTAAAATCTGCTACAAAGGATGAATGGGAAAATTGTTCAACAGATTATATTAACACAGCAATTCAGGATTAGTAGGCTCTTAAGTTTAATTATCTTTGTATTATATTAGTATATTTGATTGGACTTTTATATTCTAAAAGATTCAAATATTGATATAAAACTAATTTTACGGATTCTATCGCGGTTTATTTTACTTTTTAGTTCCGACGTTTCGAAAGCTTTACAGCCTTCATGGTCACGGGGCGGACTGAGTCTCAAATATTTTATTATACACGTTTCTTCAAAATTTTACTAATTAGCATTACATATAATTAACCTTATGTTTTGCTACAATGTGAAATAAACTCATGCAGTATTATAAATACTGGGCATCAGACATACTACTCAATAAACAGTCCCTGAATTCGTCCACACAGTACATTATTAATTATATTTGTCTGGTCCCCCGTTGATTGAGAACGGATTACGCACAATTGTTTATAGTAGCCTCTGGGTAAATCCTAAAATAAATCATGTAAAATATAAATTAATAATTACATTAAGCTTTTATATTAATTTTAATATATCTCATTAAAATTAATGATGTAGATAATATATTTTAAATATTAATTCATATAATATCACAGATTGTCATACCAAGAAATTTATGAAAACAAGCAAATGTCTGAGACAGTGCTTTGTATGGCGTTTTATACAAAGACTACTAAAGAACAAATGTGCTTGAGAGTGATAAACATAGGTGTAAAAATTTTATGAACAAATCAAATTAAATATTTTAATTTGCAGTATTTTTTATAAATTTGATTCTCTAGAGACAATAACAATACAAAGCAGATTATGAGAAAATATGATCAAATCTGCGAATAAAACACAAAAACTTATGCCACAACAAAAGTTCGCAATCAACTGACCAGTTACCTACTTTTAATTAAAACAACATAAAATATTTCAAACATTGTTCAATTGGAGTCTATTGCCTAAAACAAGAACCGATTTTAATCCAAATTCGAATGTTGTATTAAATTTGCAAAAGCCAATTTAGTGGTTTCCATTTTAGTGACAACAAACTATCACCAAACATTCCGGGCTGCATATTTGATCTTTTCAAATGATTATATATCTTTAATTTAAATTAGAATAATATTAAAAATGCATTTGCCACATGTTTCTAAAAATAAGCAGACCTTGTTATTCACGCTGATCTAATAGGCAGACTTCACATATCTTTGAAATTCTACTGTAACATTCTAAGGCAGTATAAAGTCTTTTAGACGATATTTCATTCACCATTAAAGTTAGTAATAGTTTTATTTATTGCGTCGATAGGCAGACGAGCAGACGGGCCACCTGATGGTAAGTAGTCACCGCCGCCCATAGACTTCTGCAATGCCAGAGCACAGCAAAGCCGCTGCCTGCCGAAAGACCTCCCTACTGAAAGACTACTCTTATTAAGCCTCGTTTAAAGAAGTACGTCATAGCGCTCAGGGAACACCACAGCAGGTGGAGTTCATTCCAGAGCTTGCACGTTGGTAAGAATGAAAAATGAAACGAACCGTGCTTGACGGAATCGTTTCCAAGTAATTTTTTTATTATGATAAAACTGTCTACACTATTACCCTCATTGTCTATTAAGCCGAACACGTACGGATAAACTCTGAAATTATCTCACCCAAATTTGAATCCAAATCTAAATTATAATATAATTATTCATAAGCACCCATTGTTTCGCGAATGGAATTATCTTTCCGCCCTGCGATTATGCACAAGCTTGTCGAATTGATTTCCAAAACACGCACCGTTCTAATGAATACAATATGGCATACGTGTTCAGGTGGTTAACAGCCTATATACAAGTCACACTGTAGATTAATCCAGCGGGCTATTAAAATTAATTAAGTACTAGCTGTTGCCTGCGGCTCCGCCCGCGTGGAAGTTATCTTATACTATTTTAAAAATCATTTCATCTCTAGCAACTACTCTTTGCATAATACAGATATTCGTCCAAACAGGCATAAATTTTGATTGAAAGCACCGATTTAAATGAAATAAAGACTAAATGTTGCCTCGAGGTACATACATTCAATGATTTTATTGATTTTTTGGTCGTAATACCGTACTTTGGACGTGACAGACTAACAGTTAGCCAATTATTCCAAAAGCAATTGTTTTGGGTTCTATCTATACATATAATATATTTGTAACTGATCGCTGTCAGTACATCTGTCACTCATAATATTTATATTGGTTTGTAACCAAACCATAGCGCGATGTATTTCAACTGTGGCGCCATCTATCGGCGTGTTTAGAAATATATACATATAATATATTTGTAACTGATCGCTGTCTGTACATGGAAGATATATGAGAAAAACTATGTTTCTTTATTAACGCAACAGAACTCAAATCAATGATTTTTAGAATTTTTGTCTGTTTCTCGGTGCTTGTTGTTCGGTCGTTGTTCACAATAATCTCAGAAACGGCTGAACCGATTTCGGTGTGGTTTTCACTATTGTATTGTGGTAAGCTTCACTTAGGTCTTAGGTTATTTTTTATTCGAATCGGTTCATAAATAGATAGATAGATAACTCTTTATTGCAAACCAACATAATAATATTATAACAAGAAACCTTTAAACTAGAGTAAGTTACAATAGGCGGTCTTATCGCTAAAAGCGATAAATAAAAAAGTTATATCAATTTAAAGAGTCACGGCCGAACATTTTTTCGAAAAAAAATGCTATAATTAGTGTAAGATAAGATTGTACATATACGCTCACGCCTATAATCCCCGAAGGGGTAGGCAGAGGTGTAACCAGTACACCCAATTTTCGGTCCCATAATGTGATAGGGGACGAGCCTATCGCCATACCGGGCACAGGTTCCAGACTCCGGGCTAACACTGAGAATTTCTAGATAGAAAAACCCAAAATCACTTTACACGACCCGGTGATCGAACCCGAGACCTCAGCACCGCAGTCGTAATACATGCGCAATTACAACTTCGCCACCGAGGCAGTCGAAGATTGTCTCGGTAGCTCAGTTGTATCTGCATACGCGGTATGACTTCTGTGCGTGAGGTCACGGGTTCGATACCACGGTCGGGTAAAATTATATTAGATTGTTCATCTTTATACTCAGTATTAACCCGGCGTCTGGAATAGTACCCGGTGTGGCGATAGATTCGCTCCCATCACTTGCCAGGTGCCAGGATAACAAAAATCTAAATCGACATGAGAAGATTCTCCGCGAGTTAATATAATCATCTAATACATTTAGATCTGCCTACTGTCTCGGTGGCGCAGTTGTAATTGAGCATGCGTATCACATTATGGGACCATAATAACTTCGGCGACAAGTGGGTGTACTGGATACACCTTTGCCTACCCCTTCGTGGATTACAGGCGTGAGTATATATGTATGTACATTTAGATGTCGGTTGCAGGGCAAAATTAAATTTTTGGCTTTTGCTGTAAAATTAGCACTCGCTTGATGTGAATTGTTGTTTTCAATAGAGGACGCCACGCGTGCCCAGCAGTGGGTCAATAAATATGTACATAGTGTACGGATACATGACTACATTATTTTTATTTAACCGACTTCAAAAAAGAAGGAGGTTAACAATTCGTGGGAATCTTTTTTTGTTTATGTATGTTACCCGATTACTCGAAGACGTCTAGACAAATTCGAGAAATTCTTTTTGATTGGATCTGATGATAGTATCTCAGAAAAATCGAGGGCAACCCTCAAATTTTATAGGGACGCATAATTTGTTTTTTATTGAAGTCGGTGTACTTTTTTGAATTAAAAAACTTTTTATTATTATTAAGGTGCTTGCGTCATATTCAATGTTTTTTTAATATAATTTGCTGTACACGAGTACTACTAAAACAATTTTTTTATCCTGGCACGTCAAAGTGACCACATTGCATCCGATAGAAAGCGCAGTGCTGTCCAAGTAGACTATCAAGTATCGAGGGCAAACATCCCTCGCAAAGTGACACAATCATTTCAGTCAGTCAGAAGCTTCTTTACAGTACGCTTAATAAAGCCGGGAATACAGAAAGTAGGGAACACGGGTGCTGGCAAACTTTTCCAGGACTTGATGGTGTGGCTCAGATACAAATTCGCGAACCTCTTGGTTCAGGCCAGGGTAATAGACACCACGCTGTTGTAGCTCCGCAAGCCGGTACGTGTAGTTCTGGCGTGGACAGAGGAGGATGGGATAAGACCAAACAATTCTTCGAAGCATTCGCAATGATAGAACATCGAGGGCGTAATATCCGCCACTTCACGCAGGATCGGAATCCTGAACAGGGTGCGGTGGTTTTTCACGCCCGGTCAGCTCTACCGCTTATATAAAGCGCAGGTACGGCCGGGAATAGAATACTGCTCGCACCTCTGGGACGGTTCCGCAAGGTACCTAAGGTAAGGTAAGGGTTTTCTTGGCATTAAACTCAACCCGATTCCTGGTACCCCATGATGAGATGAGATCCAAGGTCTGGTTGAGCTCAACGACAAGATCCTCTCGTCTCCTCTCAGTATCCGCCCGGCAACCAGGAGGCTTGCTGCTATAACGCCCATGAACCGTGCTGTCGTCTGCATAGCAATGAATGTTGCCAAGCGACAACATATCATTGATATGCAGAAGAAACAAGGTGGGCGAAATCACAGAACCTTGTGGTACTCCGGCATTTACTGACATGAGCTGCGAAGCGTGTCCATCAACGAGGACACGCATTCTACGCTCATGCAGAAAGCCGGAAATCCACTTGCACAGGTTGTCGGGCAGACCGTATGCCGGGAGCTTGGAGAGAAGGCCACGATGCCAGACCCTATCAAATGCCTTGGCTATGTCAAGACTCACAGCCAGAGTCTCACCATGCTTGTCAATCGCTTCCCCCCAGTGATGTAATACGAACGCTAGAAGATCACCCGTTGATCGGTTATGACGGAAACCGTATTGGCGGTCATTGATCAACGAGTGATCCTCTAGGTAGCGAACTAATTGGCTGTTTATCAGTCGCTCCATGACTTTACACATCACTGAGGTTATGGCGATTGGGCGATAATTGTTAGGGTCTGACCTATCACCCTTTTTGGGGATCGGCTGCACATTAGCCTCCCTCCAAGATTTAGGCACAATACCTGAGAGGTAGGACGATCGGTATAGGCGCGTCAGTACAGGAGACAACTCCGCTGCACACTTTTTAAGTACAAGCGCTGGGATACCATCAGGACCACTAGCCTTCCGGACGTCGAGAGACTGCAGCTCACGCCGCACATCACAATGCCTGATACGGATATCAGGCATTGTGTGACCGCAACCGGGCAGCGTAGTTGGTAAATGCTCCAATAAGCACGACTGCTTGTTGGGTTATCGGCCAAAGCACATCCAATCTTGGAGACGCGCTGGGCATCCGCTTTAACATACGCCCTCTTGCAGACCTTGGCAGCACGGTTATAGGCTGCTTTGAGTGACTTGAGGTTGGGATCCTTCGTAGCGCGACCCCCGATCCAAGCACGATACGCCGCCTGTTTCTTGCCAACAGCATCGGCGCATGCACGATTGAACCAGGAGCGTCCTCGGCCCTTGCCTGCGATCTCAGAGGAAGGAATGTAATATTCCATTTCTATTCTGATCTCGCAAGCAATGGCGTCAGCACTCGCTGAAGGATCCTTTCCATCAAAGCAGCGCTGCCGCCAAGGGATGGATGCGAAGTAATCCCGCATACCATCCCAATCTGCCGACGAGTAGTGCCAGACCCTGCGCTTGACCTTCACGGGACGTGGAGGCAAAGCGCAAGGAACCGACGTCCCAACCAGGCAGTGATCGGAGGTACCCAGGGGAGCACCAACCGTCACTTAATACCCGGTTGGATGACTCGTCAGCAGTAGGTCCAGCAGAGAGGGCGCATGACTTGCCACATCTGGGATCCTGGTAGGCTGATCCACCAGCTGTGTCAAGCCATTCGTCAAAGCGAATGCATGAGCAGTCCTGCCGGCATGGTCAGTTCTGGAGGAGCCCAACCACAACTCGTGGTGTGCGTTAAAGTCCCCCAGAACTACCAATTCCGCTGTTGGAAACTGCTCCTGTGCGTCGTCTGTCGCCTGGCTAATATAATTAAATAGCCGAGTTGTCTCTACGTCCCCGTCGTGTGACCTGTAAAGGCACACGTAAACCCGACTCTGGGAGCCGAGGTCGACGTGTACCCACAGGGTGGAGAAGGAGGGGTCCTCCATGCAGCGCAGACGGCGACAGCAGACGTCCGACCGAACATACAGGCATACCCCGGCCCTCGGCCTGAAGCATTCTTCAAGCGAGTATCCGGGGTAAAGCAAGAATGAAGTATCGGTCGGACTACAAATCTGCGTCTCCGTCAAGAAGAGCAGAGCAGGCCGGGCCGTCTCAAGATGGTGGTGGACGGCATTAAGATTAGAATGGAGTCCGCGGATGTTAGCGAACTCCATTGTGAAGGCGGTGGTGGGGTTACGCACCGCTGTAAAACCTGCTCTCTTTGTATGCACTGACATGGAGTTATGGGAGGAGGAGGTGAAGAAGCGGTCAAGGGTCTAGTGTCAGAGTAGTCAGAAGGCCGTAACAAGCGCCGGTCCACTAAAAGAGCCGAGAGGAGGTGAGCTGATCCGCCGGACGGAAGGGCCCCCGTACCCTCCCGGGATAGGCCGCCGGGACCCCACATCCGGTCACCAACCGGTACGACGGACCCACCCAAGATTATGCGTGGCATGGTGGGGCAGCCTCTCGTGGTGGTTAGCCACGATTGGGCCCCTGTACTGTACCGCGGGCGGCCAGCGGTACCACCGTTTCTACAGGTCTCCCTGGCCGACGGATCAACACGCCTCCAACCGACTGTGAACCGGCTTATACCCGCACGGCCAAACATCGTACCCCAACTCTAGCCCCCCGACGATAACCGGACATACACTGGCTGATCCCGGAACGCGACACACTTGCGTGTGCCACTATGGCGGGTTTTTCGCCCTGTGTACGGTGGTCGCTATCCGGGCGGATACGAATATCCTACCACCAGCAAAATAATAATAATAATAATCTATACAATAATAAAGCTGAAGAGGCACTTTGTCTGTACATTAAATATTTTTGATAAATTTTGAATGTAACGTGTTATATTATCGATACTAGCTTTTGCCGCAGCTCCGCCCGCGTGGAAGTTGTTTTTGAGAGAAAAGGCATACTATCCATGGAGGCATATTACATTCCTCTAGCATGCCTAGTAGCCGGGTGCCGGGCGGACACTATGCGGACACGCGAGGATCTTGTATTTGAGCTCAACCAGACCCTAGATCTCATATTTTCGCAGAATATCAGGAATAGGATTGAATTCAGTGCCAAGAAAACATAGGTGTGTGCATTTTCATGCCACAAATCCCCCTTTTCTCCAGTCTCCACTTTCAGGGTGTTCCAATGACAATGCAGAATGATGTTAGGGTCTTAGGTGTAGATATCGGATTTAATATTGCGGCGGCGATTTCTAACGCCCGGTCAGCGTATATTAGCTGCTAATATAAAGCGCAGGTACAGCCGAGAATGGAATACTGCTTCCACCTATGTTATGGTTCCGATAATTGCTTGCTCGATGGTTGATATGTATTGAAGCGACGGGCCATCTGCATTATGAATGATGCAGACGTGACCAATAGCTTAGATCTGCTACAGCAGCCCAGGGACATTTCCTCGCTTAATATGTTTTTTTTTATTCTGGCGAGGCAAAGTGATCACACTGCACCTGATGGTAAGCGCAGTGCCGTCCAGATAGAGTATCAAGTAGCAATAGATAGTCTATCCCCCGCTACTCAACACAATCATGCCGGCCTGCTGTTTAGCTTCTTCACATTACGCCTAAAGGACCCAGGATCATAGGAGGAAGGGAACACGGTAGCTGGCAATCTGTTCCACAGCTTGATGGTGCAGCAGAAATACGAATTTGCGAACCTCTTGGTTCGGGCCGGGGTAGTAGACACCACGAAGCTGTGGCTCCGCAAGCCAGTACGCGTGGTTCTGGTATGGAAGGGAGAGGATGGGATAAGATCAAACAATTCTTCAGAGCATTCGCCATGATACAGGCGGTAAATTAATATTACAATTAATATTACCTATCACTGTCTAATATTGCTTGTGGTAAGATATCCATATCCATCCGGATAGCGACCATCGTACACAGGGTGTAAAACCTGCCATAGTGGCACACGCAAGTGTTTCGCGTTCCGGGATCAGCCAGTGTACATCCGGTTTTTGTCGGGGGTCTAGAGTTGAGGTACGATGTTTGGCCGTTTTGCGGCCTTCTGAGTACTCCGACAGTAGACCCTCGACCGGTTCTTCACCTTCTTGCCCATGGCGTAGTGGGAAGAAGCAGGCCCTCATGATTGTGTTGAGTAGCGGGGGATACATTGTCTGTCGCTACTCGATAATCTAATTGGACGGCACTGCGCCTACTATGGGTGCAGTGTGGTCACTTAGAGGTGCCAGGATAAAAGAAATATGCGTCGCAATTTTTTTTCCTGGAATCGCAAACTTCTTGGAACTCAACATAATTATTGCAGAACGAACGAATTGAATAAAATTTGCAGAACGTACAGCCTTAACAGCCGTTCATGCGGAATATCGGCTTCAGCTGAAATTATTGACTTTCCCAATTTAAACTGACGTGTAAATCAAATATGGACCTTTACGGGATGTTCCAATGTTGTGGCTTTGTTGACTGTTGTGTTGAATATTTCCAAGAATATATGGGAACTATTCTTTGGGCAATATTATATCGGTAAATCCGAGCTGTATTTGGTTGAATGGTCTTGGTTAAAACTTAATATTCATAATAAAAATAATAATGCATCATAAATAAAAACGACACTAATTTTCTTATCTTCATTTTTAGGTCTTAGACGCATACCTAACCAAGTTGTGAAAAAGTAATTTAAAAACATTTGCAACATTTAGGAAGATCTATTCATAGTTTCTATGCATTGCATTTCTTTATTCATTAGATAAATTCATAGGGTTATATACATACATATATACTAATAATTTCTAGATAGAAAAACCCAATACCACTTTACCCGACCCGGGATGGAAACCGAGACCTGAGCTCAGCAGTCGTAACACGTGTGCAATTACAACTGCGCCACCGAGGCAGACATTTGTCCAACAGTTTATGTTTTATTTTAATATGTTTGTAACGCATTATATATACATTTTAACTTTCTGCATACACATTTTAACCATGCCTAATTAAAGTATACAAATTTTTCTCTTCACGCATTAATACAAACGAAATGCTGTAAAATGAAGCCTGTCATGTCGCATTTCTCATCGTCACACTCACAACACTTGTCAAATGTTCGAGCTTTAAGTAAGTGAATAGTTTTCCCCGTTTATTTCGAACGGGGACAAATTGCCGGCTCTCGCGGGAATCAATTGTACTGGGTCTCTTCGGTTCCAAGGATCAACTTTGTTTATTGAATCTCCGATCTGTGACTCACGGCAGGTATTTTAAAATGATACTACATTCAGCTAGGTAATTGTTACTTTCTTGTGAGAATCGAATCTTGTTTTCTTTATTTTTAGTTTGAACATACATACATATATGCACTCACACCTGTAATCCCCGAAGGGGTAGGCAGAGGTGTAACCAATACACCCACTTTTCGCTGAATTTATTACGGTCCCATAAGGTGATAGGGGGCGAGCCTATCGTCATACAGTGCAGTGGTCGCTAATCGGGCGGATATGAATATCCTACCACCAGCAGAAGTGATTTTTGATTAAGATTTGTTATAAATATAGAGAACAACCAAGCTAACTGTTACTTAATGATGAGAAAACTTTAGCGACAGTTAAAATTGACAACGATGGAAAATACACTGGTTTGGGAGTTTATGAATCTGGGGATAGAAAACAGTTTAAAAACGTTTTTACATTTGGCACCAGTATGAGATACAATAAAATATAAAACCTATATAAAACATAAACAACTGCTGCACGGCGCCTCTGGCTCGGAGTGTTCCAGTCCATCGGGGCATACCGTCAGGTCATTAGTTCGGCTAAAAGATAATAATAATAACATTGGGAGCAGTTGGCAAGCGAGAGAGCGAGCGACAATACACCACTAGCGTTGTTTGAGTTGGGCTTCAGTAATAAGAAAAGGCGATATAGATATTATAATAAATTTAAAATATTATCGTTACAAGATAAGTAAAATTGTAATAATAATACTTAAAGCCCTGTGTTACTGATTGTTACATTTCTATTCACAGGCATCCTCTTCTAAAGACACGGGTCAGGCCTTAGCCCACCACATTGGTGTAATGCAGGTTGGTAGACTTCATATCGACAGCCTCCGTGGCACAGAAGGCGAGTAGCCGTCTGTGGAACGAGAGGCCGTGCGTTCGATTCCCACACCGGAACAAATGTTTTTGAGACCGTGAGACCGAAAGTCTCTCGAAGTTTCTGATACCCATGACACAAGACACATATCTTACTGTGGAATCGGGGCTATGAATGTTTTTTTTATACACACACATACACTCACGCCTGTAATCTCCGAAAGGGTAGGCACAGGTGTAACCACTACACCCACTTTTCGCCGACTTTCGGTCCCTTAATGTGATAGGGGGCGAGCCTATCGCCATACCGGGCACAAGTTCCAGACTCCGAGCTAATACTGAGGAATTTCTAGATAGATAAACCCAATATCACTTTACCCGACCCGGGGATCGAAATCGAGACCTCAGCACAGCAGTCGTAACGTATGCGCAATTACAACTGAGCCACCGAGGCAGTCGTTTTTTTTTATATGTCTTTGATATTCTTAAGGTGAATTCTCAGGTATGTATAATAGGTTTCCTGCAATGTTTTCCTTCGCCGCTAAAGAAAAAATAATTAATAATGATAACAGTATAAGAGACTTATGCCATCTAGGCTGGTATTAATCCTGCAACTTGCAAATTGGCAGTCCACGCCATACCTAGGCAGCTACTAAATATACACTTCTGAAACAACTACAAAAAAAATGTGATTATTCTGGATTTTTAGTCAATCATCACTAGTCAGGGATTGAAATTTGTGCTCGAAATGGCGGCATACTCAACATATTTGTGAGTATTCTTGTAGAATCTCTGCTTAAACGTTCGGTAACACAACCATGCGTGTAGAAAATAATAAAATGTAAAACACGCATCATACCTTCGACACTGTAGACCATAATCCATCAAAATATTTCACACAGATAGCTATGACCCTTAGCTTAGCACTTGCACCGCTCACAGAGTCGACAGGCGCTCTGAACACCTCATAAAATATTATAACATGGAAAAAACGAGTGCGTGTACACCGCCGACGTAATTGTTATGGGATGTATGGAAATTCCGGGCGGAGTATTTTCACATGAAAATAGTCGTTTTGCTGCAACGCCCGCTGAGATACGCATGAAATTAAACTCGTAAAGTAAATTTAATCATTTATATACTGCAGTTTCAGTGAAATTTATTATATCTTCAGAATACAAAAATGAAATGAAAATACATAGATAGATAGATAGATAACACTTTATTGCACACCAACATAACAAATTACAAACAAGAAACCTAAAAAAAAAAAAACAAAAAATTCTTGTTCTCTAAATATGAACTAAGTGTAAAATATATCCTATAGTCTTAAAGACCGTGGGAGACTAAAAAAGAGGTGGATGGATTGCGTGAATGAGGGCATGCGCATGAAAGGGGTGAATGCAGATTTGACGCATGATAGGGCTGCGTGGAGGGTTCAAACCGTTTGTGCCGACCCCACTTAGTGTGGCATAAGGGCAGGTAGATGATGATGAATCTTAAAGACAGTCTTTAGATCAGAACTTCGAGGAACTTACGGTCCAATAACACCGAGGTTCGGAAGAAATCACTGTGGATTACATAAATATTTATCTGTATGTGAGGAACCATCAGTCTATCATTTAGAGTACCTAAACACCCATGTGCCATCAAGACTGCATTGGACGCCATGAAGTGACAACAATAAAAAATAACAATCAGTCACACATTCTTGACTTCACAAAAAATTTAATTATGTTGTGTCGTGAATTCCGGATTCACAACACTCTCTCTTTCTCTTCCTGGCTATTCATCCCACATGGTGGTAGGGTCAGCCTTCTTACTATTTCTCGTCCACTTCGCTCTGTCTTCGACGTCGTCTGCGGATAACATGCATTCTCTAATGTCTCTCTGCACTACATCCTTCCAACTCGCCTTGGGCCTCCCTCACAACACTCAGTTACATAAAAAATATTTGATCACACACAAATTTGTCTCAGTGAGGATCCACAGACTGTCGTCTCATAGCTGGTTTCTCATCTACTGCGCCATGATGGTTGTTAAGCTACGAGGTTTTTGGTCTGATTAAAATTAAACACCAGCACGCTTGCTAAGCAGAAGTTAATTAAATGATAGCTAGTATTTATGTACATATTATGTTTCTACAAGATAGTAGTAATTTTTTACCGTAATATTTAATGATCAATAAATTGCGGAGTTCTGAGGTAACAAACATAAAAAAAATACTCGCCGAATTGAGAACCTCCTCCTTTTTTTGAAGTCGGTTAAAAATATAAAACATATTTTACTGTAATGTGTAAGTTTTATAATTTTATAGACTGGTAACACAAATAAGGTTACTTCACAATTGTACTGAGGTTGCCGCAGCGAATGGTCGAGCGAATTTCCAACGACCTCAAGTAGCATTATTTGCGGTCCACGTGGATTACAGGATTTTATTAATTGAATTGAGGCCAATGAAAACTCCAAATTAGTATTGATACTCATTGATAATTGACATAACACATTATTTCAAGCACGTATCTCTTATTATATAAGAAAATCACCAATAAGTTGAAATTATATTAAACAATTTGGAGAGAAGTCTGAGGGTTTAGAATAGTTTATTTTGCGTTTCGCCGAGCTTATTAATTAATATCACTTTTATCTAAACGATAATAACGGAGATCAAACCCGAGACTTCAACACAGCTCTCGTACCGCGTACACAATAACAACTGCGCTACCGAGGCGGTGCGTTAACATATATGTATGTAAGCTACTTGAAGATTGTTATATTCAGATTTCAGAGCCTAAACTCGCCTTTGAGATGGAAAATATTATTCAACGTTATATATTAAAAACATTTGTAAAATCAAATATTTTACACTACACAACACCCAAATATTCGTGTTCAGTAGTTCTGAAATCCAAAATACAGTTTTAGAACTGTCAAATGTCATAGTTTGACAGATGTAGTTTGATTTGTAATACAAAATTCGGGGTGAGGTTACTACTATAAATTCATCAGGGTAGTACTATCAAGACGAATTAGTCATTTGAGTACGAGAATTTCTTTCTTTTTTCTTTCTTTGTTTCTTCAAAGTAGAGAAAAAGTACGAATGATTTTAACGAAAATATCAGTGAGTTAATAAAATAGAATAAGCAATTCTTTGTTTTCGCCAAACGTCCTGAACTGATATGTGTCCCGCAAAAGAAATATCTCAAATGGCGCCGAATGTGGGACACAAAGGGATCGGTGAGAAAGGTCAAAACACTCGGGATCTTCAAAGGGAATCCGATTTTCGCGTATGTTTTATTTTAATCCCGTCGTTCTGAGAGCTCGCAGTGTTGCTGTCTCGGACAAATCTTTATTACTCGTAGAAACGACGAAGAATTGTATTTTGTTTTGATGGAATTAAATTATAAAAATTTTATTATACACAACAAAAGGCGATGCAGACAAGGTGATTACGGAAGATGAAATAATGAATGCGTTGAATTATATGAAGATAGGCAAGGCTGCAGGGTATGACAGGGTTACTGTTGAAATGTTGAGAAGCGGCAAAAGTATAGTGGCAAAATTGTTGTGGCTACTTTTTAATATGTGTTGGAGTAATGGTCGAGTGCCAGAGGACTGGTGTAGAGCCGTCATTGTTCCACTTTATAAAGGCAAAGGGTCACAGCAAGAATGCAAAAACTATCGAGGCATAAGTCTTCTCAGCGTTGTCGGTAAATTGTATGCAAAGATATTGATCACACGAGTGATGAATGAAAGTGAAGAAAAAATATGGGATGTACAAGCAGGATTTAGAAGAGGAATGGGTTGCACTGATCAAGTCTTTTCCATAAGGTGCATTGTAGAAAAACACTTAGCTAAGTCTAAAAAGGTGTACTGTGCCTTCGTAGACTTGGAAAAGGCTTATGATCGTGTGCCGAGGGATGAACTATGGTCAACACTGTCACTGACATATAGGATTGAGAGCCGCCTAGTGAGTGCTTTGAGGTCTTTTTACAAGGACTCAAAAGCCTGTATACGGGTAAATGGAGCGCACTCAGACTGGTTTAACATCTCTAGAGGTGTTAGGCAGGGATGTGTTGCGTCTCCATGGCTCTTTAATCTTTATATGGACAGCTGTTTGACAGTTTTGAAAGATATGGAATGTGGACTGGGAATGAATGAGTTGCATGTCAAGTGTCTTCTCTACGCCGATGACCAGGTATTGCTTGCGTCATCGGTGGGGGAGCTACAAGACATGTTAAATGTAGTGAATGAGTCATTTAAAGAGAAGGGAATGAAAATAAATGGAAGTAAGACGAAAGTTATGGTGATAGAAAGAGAGGAAGACGCTACCGAGTGTAGCATAACTATAGATGGTGAGAGAGTGGAACAAGTGAGAAAGTTTGTGTATTTGGGAAGCGTGATAACGAGAGATGGGAAATATGAGGGGGATATTGAAAGGAGAGTGATGGCAGGTAATAAAGTGAATGGTGCCTTGCGCGCGATAATGAGCAGCCAGGCGGTGTCACAAAAGGCGCGAATGGCTGTTCATAATGGTGTGCTGGTACCGACACTTATGTATGGAAGTGAAAGTTGGGTGTGGCAGAAGAAGCATGAAAGTCGTGTAAATGCGGTGGAGATGCGTTCCCTACGGAGTATGTGTGGAGTCACCCTTGCTGATCGTATGAGGAATAGCGTGATAAGAGATCGTTGTGAGTTGAAGAATGATGTGGTGACTAAGATAGAAAGAGGTATGCTGAGATGGTTTGGCCATATGGAGAGGATGGATGAAAGGCGATTTACGAAAGGTATTTATCGTGCGAATGTGACTGGAAGAGTGGGTAGAGGGCGCCCGAGGAGAACTTATTCTAATCAAATTAACGATATTCTCCTAAAAGGGCAAATCAGGAGTACCTCCAACCGCCGAAAATGTATGAGAAGATGTATGAATGTGGAAGAGGCGAAAGAAGTGTGTCAGGATCGTAGCTTGTGGCAGTCAATAGTCTCTGCCTACCCCCATGGGATACGGGCGTGAGTGTATATGTATGTATACACAACAAATGATCAGTTCTCTCCTGACACAGATCCTGACACTAAATGATTATAAATCAAATCTAATAATGTATTCAGAACAGGCCATTATGGACTTTTTACAGGTCAGGATTATATCAAAATCTACCGGTGCGGAAATGCCCACTGGTCTGAAAAGAAGCACAAAGAATCTCAGATCTTTTGTATTTTATTTTTACATTTACATTATATATACGTAACTACGTGGACTAACCACAATAAATATACCTTAATACATAATTAACATTTCACAAAGTAAGGGAAGGGAATAAATAGGTTTTTGAAGGGTCGGCAACGCGAATGTGATGCTCCTGGTGGTGCAAGCGTCCATAGGCTACGGTAACCGCTTACCATCAGGCGGGCCGTAAACTTGTTTGCCACCATCGTGGTATAAAAAAACGGTAAATTAGAGATATCTTCACCATTCAGAAATAACTTCAATTCTATTGGAATCGTTATTTGTTTTATTTGATTTTTTTATTACTTTTAGTTTTTAATAATACAAAAATCTGCCTCGCTGTTGATTTGTGTGGATTTTAGTAAAATAAATAAATAGTTTGTGTCAGCACGTACTGCATCTTTATGATTTATTTTCATGCATTTATGAGCATTATTTTATAAATGAAATGTGTCCTGAAAAAATAAGATCCTTGTTTTACCAGTTGATTTGAGCGCCAAAAAGTACAAAAACATTAAAACTAGGCTCAAAAGAAAAATTTGCAATTTCCGAATATGTATATAACTCAATATCATAAATAATCAAAATATCGCTTAAAACATATAGCCAACCGTTGATGTGGTCTAGTCGGTGTATAACAGCATGTACGAGTTTTTTTTTACTGCCTGGATAGTCAGACGAGCAGACGGGTCACCTGATGGTAAGTAGACACCGCCGCCCATAGACTTCTGCAATGCCAGGGCACAGCAAAGCCGCTGCCTACCGTGTTCACGCATAACTTCAAGCTTCATCAAAGACAATTTGTTACTAAATTCACGCCCACACATAAAACAAACCGTTGTTTAGAAATATAAATCCGTCCGTGTCCGTACTTTATCGTAAATTTGTTGCAACGAGTCGGGGCTAACCGCAAACTGAATTATTCCCCGCTCCATGTTTTAGCTTATTTAATTTACTGTCGTCCATTCGATTCCCAGGATGGGTTGGACATAAAGTGCAGTAGACAAACCACTTTAGAATACTTAGGTTAGGATTAGGTAGTAGGTTTTTCTCTATCTACATGTATTTCAATTGCAATTTGTTGACTTAAGACTCAACTCGTATTTGATGTAATTATTGGTTTGAAAAATAATATTAAAACAGCCAACGGTAGGCAGCGGCTTTGCTGTGCCCTGGCATTGCAGAAGTCTATGGGCGGCGGTGACTACTTACCATCAGGTGGCCCGTCTGCTCGTCTGCCTATCAAGGCAAAAAAAAGCCAACAACAAAGTCACACATATAATCCTAACCTCATATAGGTCAACCCAGTATAAAAAAATACGAGGGACTAAGGTCGTATAGACTCAGGCCAGAAACAAATACTCACTAGAAGTCAATCACACAAATATTTGTCCCGACACAGGACCCACTGTCTCATTTAAAAGTGTACTATTCGCCCAGTTCACCCCTATACATACATACATACACTCACGCAATCCCCGAAGGGGTAGGCAGAGGTGTAACCAGTACACCCACTTTTCGCCGAATTTCGGTCCCTTAATGTGATAGGGGGCGAGCCTGTAACCATACCGGGCACAGGTTCCAGACTCCGGGCTAATACTGAGAATTTCTAGATAGAAAAACCCAATATCACTTTACCCGACCCGGGGATCGAACCCGAGACCTCAGCACAGCAGTCGTAACGTATGCGCAATTACAACTGCGCCACCGAGGCAGTCACCAGTTCACCCCTATATGCTGTCAAATGTTACGCTTCATGTTAACGATGAAAAATCGTGTGAGAATTTAGCATAGAGGAACTTATTTATTTAATTGTGAATTTAAATAAATCCTCAAACACAAATCTTCAAAACAGTGACTTAACACATCACATTTAGCATGTATGAACCAGTTTTATCGGATGTACCTAATCGAGCTTACTATAGTGACTTTTTTATCCTGGCACGACAAAGTGACCACACTGCACCTGATGGTATGCGTAGTGCCGTCCAATTAGAGTATTGAGTAGCGAGAGACAATCTATCCCCCGCTACTTAACACAATCTTGCCGGCCTATTTCTTACACTACGCCATGGGCAAGAAAGTGAAGATGCGTTTGAGGGTCTAGTGTCAGAGTACTCTGAAGGCCGCAAAACTGCCAAGCATCGTACCCCGACAAAAACCGGATGTACCTACACTGGCTGATCCCGGAATGCGACACACTTGCGTGTGCCACTATGGCGGGTTTTACACCCTGTATACGGTGGTCGCTATCCGGGTGGATATAAATATCCTACCACCAGAAAAAAGAAAAAGTATCTTACTTGGTCTTTTTCAATAAATTGTCATGTCCTAGAGAGAAAAATATAATAAACATTGTACTGTTTAGGTAGAGTCGTTTGTTAATTTCAATATTCCACGGTAAACACGATTTGGTAGCGACAGTGATACCGCAGGGAGGTAGTCTAGCGATTTGCTCTGATTTATGCCGTGATTCCGGCACCCGGGCTCATTTTACGGCAACAAATATTCTGCTCTTTGAGTTTATATACATTTTGCACCGTGAAAATTTTATTAAAGGTGTTAAAATATTATTAACACGCCATGAGGTAAGGGCGGTAACTACCCAAATGGGGCTTCAGGGATTCCTAGTTCTATAAACCTGTTTGTTGATTAAAATATAATTAATTTGTAATATAGTCAATATTGGACTTGTATTTTACACTATTCAAGTGCTGGGACTAATTCATATGGAGAGTTCTCAATATTGATTGTTTCCTCACTATTCCTTCGCCGTCGAAGCAAATGATTATTATCAATTAATATACTTGTAACTGTGAACAGAGATTTATACTATTTGGCTTGGTTTCGAACCTTTGATTTTCATATCGCCATTCTGCATTATTGGGCTATAGCTGCTTTTATATAACTATAATACAAGCCTTGTATTAAACATTGTTCCACTGCTGGGCACGGGCCTCCTCTACTAATGAGAGGGGTTAGGCCTTAGTCCACCACGCTGGCCTAATGCGGGTTGGCAGACTTCTCATACCTTCGAAAAATTCTCAGATATGCAGGTTTCCTCACGATGTTTTCCTTCACCGTTAAAGCAAGCGATAATTAACATTTAATACACACATAACTTCAGAAAAGTCAGAGGTGTATGCCACTTGGGTTTCGAACCTACGACTTTCGTCTTGACAGTCCGTACCGCAACCAACTAGGCTATCGCTGCACTAACTATATTACATGTAAATTGAATATGCAATTTTATTATTTGTTGACATGTGCTTCAATTTCAGAAAACCTTTATTTTACTTGATAAATCGCTTACACTAAATAAATGAGCGTAAATGACAAGATTTGTGTCGATACTATTATTTATTTTATTTTATTAGGATCTCCAACGAAGAATACACTTTACATGTTTAATCACTGTACTATTGCGTTTAATGACTTGTGCTTCCTCAATTAAAGGAGACCACATGCAAAGGTATATCACAAACGACACAGAGAAATGGACATAAACTTTAAGAAAATCTAGAGGTATGAAATTATTAATTTGTAAAGGTAAAACTACAACTACTAACTATGAAATACTATATATACCGAGTCAGCGATTTACAAACATTATTGAAACAGAAGATACCAAGGCCCAGTGGATTACCACACACAGAGCATGCGAGTATGTGTAAGTTTCAAATCTTTAAACAGATGGTTTTTTCTGGACTCTAGTATTTTTGGTGGACACACGAAACGTCACAGTAAAACTCAATATACTGCGTCTTCTATGAGCCATTTTTTATTATCTCAGGCAATCTAAGAATACTACAAAACTGTGTATAAAATACCATATCAAATCATCCGGTTTTGTCGGGGGTATAGATTTGGGGTAAGATGTTTGGCCATGTTGCGGCCTTCTAAGTACTCTGACACTAAACCCTCGACCGCTATTTCACCTTCTTGCCCATGGCATAGTGTGAAGAAGTAGGCTGGCATGATTGTGTTGAGTAGCAGGGGGTAGTAGTAGTAGGGGGATAGAGTCTCTCGCCACTCGATACTCTAATTGGACGGCGCTTACCATCAGGAGCAGTGTGATCACTTTGCCGTGCCAGGATAAAAAAAAAAACAATCCTCTGCATAATTATTTTTTATAACTTCAATATGAATAGAACTCTATCCACAATAGAGCCAATGCTTCGACTCTACAGCTAACTGAGATCAGCTATTATGCTAAGCAAATGACGCGTTTTCTTATCTTTCTTTAGCCGAGGCTATTATCTGTGAAGTGGTTTTACAACAGCGACAATTAACGAGGATTAAAATAGGGGTCAGATAAAAAGAAAAATATATTAAAAGTAAAAGTTTAAAGGATCTTGACCTTTCGTTTGAGAATTTTTATTAGAATGCTCATTAAAAAGAGATCCAATTATAAGTATAATATATAAATATGTACAGAAGGTACAGTGATGTGAATAATACTAGCCCTGTATTAAACATTGTCCCACTGCTGGGCACGGGCCTCCTCTACTAATGAGAGGGGTTAGGCCTTAGTCCACCACGCTCGCCTAATGCGGATTGGTAGATTTCACATACCTTCGAAATTCGTATAAAAATTCTCAGATATGCAGGTTTCCTCACGATGTTTTTCTTCACCGTTAAAGCAAGCGATAATTAACATTTAATACACATAACTTCAGAAAAGTCAGAGGTGTATGCCACTTGGGTTTCGAACATACGACTTTTCGTCTTAGCAGTCCGTACCGCAACCAACTAGGCTATCGCTGCTACCGCTATGATGTGAATAGCGTGTTTCGAATAGATAATTTATAAAATGTGATACGAATGAATGTCTCGGTGGCGCAGTTTGAATTGCGTACGAGGTTAAGACTGCTGTTCTGAGGTTCGATCTCCGAGTCGGGTAAAATGATTAATACACCATTAAAATAAAATGATTAATATACCATTAAAATATTGCGCGATTAAGACCCGTTCCTAATTTTATAATATGGGTAAAATGATATTGGGTTTTTCTATCACGAAATGCTCAGTATCAGCTCGGAGTCTGATTGTGCCCGGTATGGTGATAGGCTCGCCACCTATCACATTGTGGGACGACAATAAGCTCGGCGAAATGTGGGTGTACTGGTTCACATCTGCCTATCCCTTTGGGGTTTACAGGCGTGAGTGTATATGTGATATTAATATTTCTTTGCTTTTATCGTCAATATTATTTTTTAGTTTATAAAACTTATATGTTTAGTACATATTTTGATATTTAAATCAATATAAATATTAAATTTAACAAAATGTTTTATTAAAGCGTAAATTATACCTATAGATGCTATTAAAAGCTGTGACCCTTTTAAATTAAATTAATATACACAATCTACGAATCCTCCCGTGACTGGCTGTAATTTGTTTTGATACAACGCACCCCTGCCTCACCCTGTCTCTGAGTCCTCTCGTTTTTCAGCACCCCTCCCCCTAGACTCTGCTGCTATGACGCCAGGACGCTAAGTACAGCCTCGAGCGATGTCAATTAAATTTGATCATGATAGTGAAATCCAATCGATGGACACCCTTTGTAAATCACGGTATGTGTCGTTGAAAGAAAAAAAATATGAAGGTTTAAATAAGTTCTAAAATGAAACGTATATTTAATACATTTATATTTACAGAGGGTATACTAATAGTCTTGACAGCCTCCGTGGCACAGCAGCGAGAAACCGGTTGTGAAACGAGAGGCCGTGGGTTCGATTCCTGCACCGAGACAAATGTTTGTGTAACAGACAAATATTTGTTTCGGGTCTGGGTATTATGGGACCGTAGTAGTCCCTTGTAGTTCTTGATACTCACGCTACAGGTGTAACCTAGTGTCATAACTGACACTTGGTAAAACAGTCACACATATAGTCATGTAACAAGACTATATTTGTGACTGTTAGCAGTACCCTTCATCATCATCATCTACCTGCCCTTATAAAATTAATAGTGGTAGGTACCCTTATAAAATTAATATGTTATTCACATATAACATGAAGAAATAACCTATTGTGGTCTATTTGTAAAATAAACCATAAAATTTGATTAGTTGCTTCACCTGCATGAAAAAACCATTTTGCTAACTGTACACATTTACCATATTTCAGTATAAAGGTAATCAGTTTTCTGTGGCTTAAAAAGGACACTTCGCAAATTCAACAATACATACTTCAACTGTGACATTCAATATTGAGATTTCGGAGCGTTTTAATATTCGACGCGGGAGATTTGCATATTTGGCCAATATGCAAATAGTCTATCAATCGACGTCGATACGTTGAGAGCCGATAGCGCCTGACAAAGGTGCGGCGCGTATTGTAAACACACGCACTATTGTTGTGTATATGCCCGTGGAGGCTATACAATGTGTTGCATGAAGGTAGTAACAAAACTTCCACATATAGAGTGAGTGAGAGGGCAAAGTGACGACACTGCACCTCATGGTAATCGCAGTGCTGACCAATTAAAGTATCAAGTAGCGAGAGACAATGTATCCCCCGCTACTCAACACAATCTTACAGGCCTGCTTCTTCACACTACGCCATGGGTAAGAAAGTGAAGAAGCGGTCGAGGGTCTAGTGTTAGAGTACTCAGAAGGCCGCAACACGGCCAAAAATCGTACCCTAACTCTAGACCATGAAAAAAATCTGATGTACACTGGCTGATCCCGGAACGCGATTCAATAGCGCGTGCCACTATGGCGGGTTTTACTGTGTACGGTGGTCGCTATCCGGGCGGATATGAATATCCTACCACCAGCAAAGTGAAGTATGGTGACATGTCAACAGTAGGTACTCAATGTAAAATTCCCGTTACGTAGATAATAGGCCATATTGATTTATTTTATAGCGATCTCAGCGTTTTAAGTCAAATTAAGACGTTAGAAAACATATATCGTACCCATGTGTACCGACTCGCCCACGCAAGAAATGTCGTTTGTATTTGTATAAACAATGATGAACTACGCTGTGAAACGGTTTGTTTTTTTTTACTTAATAATAATAAAGATTAAAATATAAAGTGATTAATTTAAACCCTCCTCTATCATTAACATAACATAATATTTATATCATAACCTTTATATAATTATATTTCTAATTTAAATGAAATAAAATACTTTGTGTTAGCATGATAATTTTTAGAACAGTGTGCAGAAACTCTAATACAATGAATTTACGTCTACGCCTAGTTGGTTGTGCCACGGACTGTCAAGACAAAAGTCGTATACGTTCGAAACATACACCTCTGACTTTTCTAAAGTTACGTGTATATATATTCATTGTTGACTGCCTTCGTGGCGCAGTTGTAATTGCGCATGTGTTACAACCGCTGTGCTGAGGTCTCGGGTTCGATCCCCGGGTCGGGTAAAGTGATATTGGGTTTTTCTATCTAGAAATTCTCAGTATTAGCCCGGAGTCTGGAACCTGTGCCCGGTATGGCGATAGGCTCGCCCCCTATCACATTATGGGACCGAAATTTGGCGAAAAGTGGGTGTACTGGTTACACCTCTGCCTACCCCTTCGGGGATTATGGGCGTGAGTGTATATGTATGTATGTATGTTGATTATTATAGCTTGCTTTAACGGTGAAGGAAAACATCGTGAGGAACCTGCATACCTAAGAATTCTCATAAGAATTTCGAAGGTATGTGAAATCTAACAACCCGAATTAGGCCAGCGTGGTGAACTAAGGTCTAACTCCCTCATATGTAGAGGAGGCTTGTGCCCAGCAGTGGGGCATTGTTTAATACAGGGCTAGTATTATTATTTATGATTTTTTTATACAAAATTACTAGATTTTGTGTCTCCTGTATGGCAAAAGGCTGCGTGCGTGTGTTACTTCGACAAACCATAAGGGCATGGGCATATGATTCTTATGATGTTTTTAACAACACTGAATTGCCGTGTTTATTTCGAACCACTATAAAAAAACAAGACTGTAAAGCTCTCCAAATGCTATAGCATTGTGGTATACGAGTCTCAGCTGTAAAAAAGGCACGTCGGTTTTGAATATCTCGTTCCCAGTTGAGTAGGGTGGGGAGAAGCACAGCCGACGGCCGCAATTCGTCTAATTTATGTACATAATTTGTTTAACAAAACGACCTCAGTGTTTTTGCCGTCGCCATTATTAATTGTTTAGGATTCGCGATTTTTTAATACCCATGATTGATAGGCTGCTGGTAACGGCCACAGAAAACGACTATAAGCTGATGAGTTTATTTTATAGTATGAAGGTACTCTATAGTAGGATGAGATCATTTTTTGAAGTGAAAACTTCTTTAGGCACGTTGGATACTTTTGGGATGACGAATAAGTAAAAGTTTTTTAATTCATAAAAAGTACACAGACTTCAATAAAAAACAAATTATGCGTCACTATAAAATTTGAGGGTTGCCCTAGATTTTTCTGAGATCCCATCATCCTGACTTGGTGTATTTATTGAAAAAAAATTTGCGTGTTATTTGTTGGGTGTTAAAAATAAAATTCTTTGCCACGTTTTTTGTATGTTTGTTATATTGAATTTAGTTTATCAAAACTGTACGGTCTTGACTCGTTACCACAAAATAATATGAATTTTGACACTACGGAAAATATTTTTACTCGAAAGTTTTGTCACTGGCAAGCTAGATGTCATAATTTTGTATCCGGTATTACCTAAACCAAGTTAGAGTTTAGCTAACAAATTCGTAAACAGTAAACTAAATGCCAAGTTAATACTTTAACTTTACATTTACATAATATTATTGCCTTATATTCTTAAGCATTTCGGCAGCCGCTTACGCAGTGCAACGTATTTTTATGTCTAAGTGGCCCCTAGAGACTTTGGCATGAACTTGGCATTATGTAAGTTTAGTACAAACGAGTATAGCAGTCGGCTAAGATCATCTTGCAGTATATAAAGATCCTATTAGACAACAATTATCAATAGAATCTTGACATCGAAAAATACCATATTTACGAATTTTATCGCGATTTTTTTGTCAGTATCGGCATTGCGAAAACTTTAAATTCGACATCGGGGTTGAAAAGTAAAATAAACACACACACACATACACTCACGCCTGTAATCCCCGAAGGGGTAGGCAGAGGTGTAATGAGTACACCCACTTTTCGCCGAATTTCGGTCCCATAATGTGATAGGGGGCGAGACTATCGCCATACCGGGCACAAATTCCAGACTCCGGGCTAATACTGAGGAATTTCTAGATAGAAAAACCCAATATCACTTTACCCGACCCGGGGATCGAACCCGAGACCTCAGCACAGCAGTCGTAACGCATGCGCAATTACAACTGCGCCAGTCAAGTAGTCCAGTCAGTACGGCAGTCAAGTAAAATAAACTACGAAAAAAACCTGTAAAAATAGCTTTATTTCAGTCTATATTATTCTCGTATATATAAGAAACTGTTCTGGAATATAGACCTCAAATATAATAAGCTCAATTGGCAGTACGCTTGCCTGTTGGAATGCTCGTCGTTTAATATACATAAAATTTGAAGAGGGGGAAATTTGGTTATAGCATTATCTATTATGCGAGGTAAATAGATAATATACCTATAGGGCTGAGAGGATGCGCATTAGATTTGCGTTTTGCGGTTGCTTTATTTCGTTAATCTAACGAGTGTAACTCTTTGGAAATCATCAGATGTAATACTTAAAAATGTTACCGTTTTTAGTTCTAAAAAAAATTTTTTCCTGTATAAACAGGTTGTAAGCGTCGAAAATTTACTTACCAAACTTTTTTTATGCTGCGCGGCAAAGTGACCACACTGCACCTGATGGTAAGTGCAGTGCTGTCCAGCTAAAGTACCAAGTAGCGAGATACACACTATCCCTTGCTACTCAAAACAATCATGCCACCTGTGTAGCTTCCTTTACTACGCTATGGGGCAAGGAGGTGAAGAAGCGGTCGAGGGTCTAGTGTCAGAGTACTCAGAAGGCTGCAACACGGCTAAACAACGTACCCCAACTCTAGGCCCCCGACAAACCTTAAATTTAAGAATCATTTAATTAATTCGCATTGATCTTGTGTTAGTCAGGATTATGGTGATTTAAATTATGAATGATTTCAAAAGCAACCGCCAAGGTAGCACGCACCCCTGACTTCTCTAATATTTATTCATTGCTAATTTACCTGCCGCTTTAAGGTGAAGGAAAATATTGTGAGTAAAGCTACGTACCTGAGAAAATAAGAATTAAAATTAATGTGAAAAATGCCTCGATGGCGCAGTTGTAATTGCGCATTCCTTGCGACTGCTGTGCTGAGGTCTAGGGTTCGATCTCCGAGTAAGGTGATATTGGGTTTTCTATTTAGAAATACTTAGTAGCAGCCCGGAGTCTGGCTATAGGCTCGCCCCCATCAGTACTGGGTGTACTGTGGTACTGGGTGTACTAGATACACCTCCGTCTACCTCTTTGGGGATTGTAGGCGTGAGTTTATATGTGAAATTTACAAATCTGCATTAGGTGAGCTATTGGACTAAGTTACATTTCTCAATGACAGAAGCAAGTGCCCAGCAGTGGAACAGTCTATAATAACTTAGTTACAATCAGGTGGCCCATCTGCTCCTCTGCCTAGCGAGGTTTACTGAACCTTCGGCATATTATATAATCCTCGTGGTTTTATAATCTATTAAGATATACTGGTTTCTTATATTTACGCGAATATTATACATTAAGATAGACGCATTTTTTTTTCTTTATAAATAAAAAGAAAATTGGCGTATGCAATAATATTTTGATCAACCGCGTGTCTGACGTCAAACTCTGGAGGAAGTTAAGATAATATTCAATCAAAGTCTCCGTGTCACAGCGGGCGAGCAGCCGGCTGTGAAACAAGAGGCCGTGGGTTCAATTCTCGCATCGAGACGAATGTTCGTTTGACAGAAAGATATTTGTTTCAGGTCTGGGTGTTGTGGGACCGTAGTCCCTCGTAGTTTTTGATACCCACGATACAGGTTTTACCTAGTGTGGGGTTCAGAACTATGTGTGTGACTGTTGGGTGTTTATTTTATTTTTATTTATTAGGCACAGAAACAATGTAGAAATATACTTGATTATCTAATATACATAATAACATTTTTATATTAATTTATACACCGATAAAATCCGCGCACAACATTCAAATGATACTACTTGACTTTATTCAATTAAAATGATAAAGCTGCAAAGGAGATTCACAGTGGTTTAAATTTTTTAATATTTGCTTCAAAGTGACAAATACTTTGGTGGAATATATTCAACTCTTTGCAGTGATCATTGTAATAATTACACATACGACATAACGGACTATTATGTGCTACATTAATCGTAGCTGCAGGTACTCAGAACAAATGTTGTCTACGGTTTGATCTATTAGCGGCTCTGAATGAAACCTGTCCCAATAATGTGGTGTCCATTTTCGAGTTTACAGTTTGTATAATGTTATAAGATCGTATAGTTTTCATCTCCTCTGTAATGTATCTAGTTTAAACCGGATTAACCTATCCTTATAATTTAGAAGCTTCAAACAAAATTTTGTGTTGGAGTGTAAAGACCGCTTTGTTCTTAGCCAATGCAGTGATGTTTCTATATGATGGTATAATAATGAAATAAAACTAGAGTAATAGTAAATTCATGCGTAATAGTGATGCAAACTAGTAACAGACAATATAAGCACTTGATAATGCGCTTTAAGATGTTCAGTGAGTATCCGAGTTTGGAGTTTCGAGAACATTCGAACTTTACTAATACTATTTAGCGGATAATGATATGTCTCATTGCGCTGCATATTCATTCAATTGTAAACTTGTGTTCGGCATGTGTGTGACTGTCTCTTTACATGTGTGTATACAGAGACATCGTCGTATCATTCCATATTTAATTTAACTGCAAATAGCTAATCAACAATAAATCACAGTGGTTTTTAATGCATATACTAACTATTGTTGTATATAAAACAAAGAAAATAATTAATAAAAAAACTTAAGTCATAAGTAAAACTTTTTAATTACTAGTTAACTTAATGGTGACTGCCTTGGTGGCGCAGTTGTAATTGCACATGCGTTACAACCGCTGTGCTGAGGTCTCGGGTTCGATCCCGGGGTCGGGTAAAGTGATATTGGGTTTTTCTATCTAGAAATTCTCAGTATTAGCCCGGAGTCTGAAACCTGTGCCCGGTATGGCGATAGGCTCGCCCCCTATCACATTATGGGACCGAAATTCGGCGAAAAGTGGGTGTACTGGTTACACCTCTGCCTACCCCTTCGGGGATTATAGGCGTGAGTGTATATGTATGTATATATTAATGGTTTGGCTGGCATTAGAACACAATGCATCAGATTGACAACGCAATAAAGACGCAATATGATAAGTGATGATTTTTCTGATATTCGTATTTATGGTAGATAGCACTTTTCATCAGGTACCCACTCGCTCGTTCACCGACCTCTTCTATTTAAAACAAGAGCTATATGTACTCTCTTATGTTTTCAGTATACAGTACTATAGTTAGCAGTTGCTCTAAAATTTTAATACCAATATAGATCCTCTAAGGATAATAAACCAAAGGTCTCCAGCACATTAATCCTTCCTGGAGTGTTATTTTATGGTATTAACCTACGACGTGTTCATAACTAATAAGGTAAAATAAGGCATTCAATCCTGGTATTACTGAATTTTGTATGCAATAAGATTCAAAATTGCGTGCCCGTTGCATAATTTTAGAGTTGATATATAAACTTTATACGTGATGTATGACTATACAGGTTTGAGATAATAGTTCTGAACAAGAAGTTTTGGCTATATATTGTAGGTAAAAACGTGACGCTATGAACTACTGTTTCAAAGGATAGGAATGGGCATGATAATTTATCTATTACTCTACTCTAGCTGAATGATAGGGTTTTTTTTTATCCTGGGACGGCAAAGTGACCACACTGCACCTGATTGTAAGCGCAGTGCCGTCCAGTTAGAGTGTCGAGAAGCGAGAGACAATCTATCCCCCGCTACTAAACACAATCATGCCGGTCTGCTTTTTCAGACTACACCATGGGCAAGAAGGTGAAGAAGCGGTTGAAGGTTGACACTAGTGGCAGAGTGCTCAGAAGGCCGGAAAGCGGCCAAACATCGTGCCCTTACTCTAGACCCCCAGCAAAAGCCGGATGTACACTGGCTGATCCCGGAACGCGATACACTTGCGTGTGTCACTATGGCGGGTTTTACACCCTGTGTAAGGTGGACGCTATCCGGGCGTATATGATTATCCTACTACCAGCTAAATATTCCATTACTCAAACCTTTTATTAGAACGGAGTTCCTTTTCGCTCGTTGTTTGTTTGCGGGCTGAGGGGCTAGATCGAAAAAACACTATTGCAGTGATATTTGAGGCACTTCCCGATCACCTAGGAATCTAAAACTTTTTTCAATCGATTCAAATAGCCGTCAATTTGAGAATATGCAAAAATATTTATAATTTAATTTCATCACTACACAAACACACAAAAGATATAGCGAAAGGAACTCTGTTCCAACCGGGTATCCATAAGACACTTGTCACTTTATTTTATCATGTGAAACGGAGGTTACTTTAGACTGGTCAGATTGATGGTGGTATTACAAAGTATGGCTGTACAATTTATTGTGTTAGCCACCTCAGAAAATAAGAATTTGAATCTGGCATACAACGATGCTAACACACTTGGTATTAAATATAGCAGTGGTATCTACCCAGGTGTGTACCGTCAATTAACCTCTCAAGCCCGGCCCAGTCGAAAATGGCCGCACCAAAACAGGCGATAATCACCCATATTATCATGCACTAAAGGAGTATTTGATAATTATTTTATTTATTGTTAATTCGATCCTTTTTACCTGTCCTTTAATTAACAATATGTAGGTAATACGTTTGCTTAGCATTTACCGGCACAAACAAGTATATTCACCAAAATTATAATTAAATAATAGCTACAAGAAATAACTTGTTACCGCAATGAATAAACTGTATTAAAGTTCTAATCTATAATATATATAAATTTATAGCGTCTGTTATTACATTTGAGTATTTTTCCCGATTTTGCGTGAAATATTCATTACTATACTGATTTTGCAATATTTTAAATTTTTGTCTGTCTGTCTGTATGTCCAGTTTTAATTCAGAAACGGCTTGACCAATCATCCTGAATTTTGAATACAGTTAGATCATTCGATCGCGCAAATATTATAGAAATACTTTTTATCCCAGAAAAATGTACGGTTCCCACGGGATAGTTTTTCACAGAGCAAGCGATCGGCATGATCTTAGCATAGTGGTAGTTTAGGTGTTAGAGAATAATAGGCTATTTTCGATCTCTGAAAAGTGCACAGTTCCTATGGGATAGCAAAATATTGAAAGATGTAATAGCTTAACATAACTACCACGCGGACACAGTCGTGGGCAACAGCTAGTAAATCATGTTTTTGAATCAATTTATCTAATATCTGTAGTAATAGTTCTGTGAAAGTCATAATAATAATAACGTGACGTCAGTTCGATTCAGTGGCACTGCTCCGGTCGAGCCGAGAGGTGAGTTAAAGTCAAACAGGGCTAATAATAAATGGCATATATCTCATATCTCTCGCCTCGTTTTGCTCGCCTCGTCGACTCGCCTTAGCATCGGCTCGACTTCGAGCGAGTGAATTGCCTTACAATTATATACTGCGCGATACATGATTAAATTTGTATGGGAGTTGTTAATACGCTTAACAGTTTTGTATTTAATTAGTTTACGTCATCCTGAAATAGACTTGCGCTCTGACGGTATTGTTCAATTAACTTAACTGGAATGAAATTTGTACTAAGTTACTGTGTGTGTTCTATGGCTTGATTATATTGCTACGTCTGGAATATGCAGCCTCTTGGGTCCGGCGGGCGAAGGGCCGGCTGTTTAACGAGAGGCCGTGGATTCAATTCCCAATTTGAGACTATATAAAAAAATAAGAGGGGTCCCACATAATTATTATCATGCCCTAAACATATATTTGTGGATTACAAAAAAAGTTTTATTACGGGGTTCGAACTCGCGGCCGCTTGATACACATTCGGGTACTGACCCATTGTACCATAGATGCTGTCAATGATATAATAAATATACCTAACTACAAAACCCCAAACACGTTGCGTTTGTTTTCCGTTGAAGAGTTCCTTATTTTTCTTTTGTACTTCTTTATAGTATTCAAGGACCTAACCAATTAATATGGGCCAATTTTATGGTAATATCTATCAAATAACATTGTGGCATGTACATGGCAAAGAATTCAGTTTACATTCATAAAAGAAAGCATATTAATTAAAACCCCTTTTTTAAAGTTGGTAAAAACCTATTTCATTTTATGGCATGAGTCGGTTTAAGTGCCATTATTTAACAAGATATAGTTGTAATTTGGCGCAAAATATATAGACATCGTGAAATTCAACAATCACCCAGTTGGCAAACACCCACGACAGCTTTAATGGGATAATTATGGGACTTACACAAAGAATTATGTCCAACTATCCATGTTCAAGGCTTCCAACTTCACGGTACATTAATTTAGAAAATATTTTTATTTGTAACTCTATTAATTAAGCTCTCTATTTCAAAATAGTTAATTCTACTAGTAGAAATATTAGGATATTTTCTTTTATTAGAAATACCGAAGGTATAACGTAGGTATTTAGGAGACGAGTTGGAGGTAGTTAATAATGACAACCAAAGTGGGAGTAGTAAATGTTTAATATAAAACGGTGTGCCTTCCGCGCTTCGGTGTTCAGTTCAGTTGTTTTGTGAAGTAGACTAGGTGATAGCCAGGATATTCGTGGTTCGTACGCGGGGTAGTAAGTGTATCAATGTGTAAACACTTCAATGACCGCGTAGTTCACCTTGGGGTAATGCTGGTAGATTAATTATAAAGAGAAGCCTTAAGTGAATCCTGACATGCGTGTGTGTTAATATTAAGCACTGAGATGTGTAACAGTGCTGTGTAAATCAATGAAAAAATTATAAACATTGTATTTGTGCCTTTTAAATATCCATCTTGCATAGTTTTGTTGATGTTCCTAACAGAAATAGTAGAATTAATTTCCACTATTTCTACTTATTTTATAAATTGCAACATCAGCTGACTGATTCCTGATCATACATATTGTTAACTAGCTTTTGCTCGCGGCTCCGCCCGCGTGGAGGTTGCTTTCGGGAGCAGAAGTATATAATCCAAGAAGTTGTCTTCTGCACTGTTGTTGTTTCAGAACAAATTCGATAACCATTAATAAGGTTATAGTGAGTCAACCATAAAATATATACATTTGCTGTCGTGGAATATTTTTTATATAATTTTAAGGAGAACATTTCCGTCATACATGATTTCTGTGTAGCTTTAACTATTAAGGCTACACACGCGACGGAAGCTTAAAAAATGGAGTAAGTTCTCCTGTTTTCCCAACATTTCCCTTCACTGCTCTGCTCCTATTGATCGTAGCGTGATGAAAAGTATACTATAACCTGCCCAGGAGTATGAAGAACAATTGTACCAAGTTTTGTTGAAATCCGTCGAGTGGTTTTTGTTTCTATAACGAACATACAGACAGACAGACAGACAGACAGACAGACAGACAGACAGACAGACAGACAGACAGACAGACAGACAGACAGACAGACAGACAGACAGACAAAAATTTTACTGATTGCATTTTTGGCGTCAGTATCGATCACTAATCACCCGCTGATAGTTATTTTGGAAATATATTTCATGTACAGAATTGACCTCTCTACAGATTTATTATAAGTATAGATTATCGCCTGTTTTGGTGCGGCCATTTTCGACTGGGCCGGGCTTGAGAGGTTAATTGACGGTACAAACGTTAAACTTGCCTCGGTGGCGTAGTTGTAATTGCGCTTTCGTTACGATTGCTGTGCTGAGGTCTCGGGTTCGATCCCCGGGTCGGGTAAAGTGATATTGGGTTTTTCTACCTAGAAATACTCAGTATTAACCCGGAGTCTGGAATGGTGCCCGGTGTGGCGATAGGCTCGCCCCCTATCACATTATGGGACCGAAATTCGGCGAAAAATGGGTGTACTGGTTACACCTCTGCCTACCCCTTCGGGGATTACAGGCGTGAGTGTATATGTATGTATGTATGTAAACGTTAAACTATCCCTTTGTGACGACATACAAATCAATCCGCTCTGTGACCATGAAGACTGTAAAGCTTTTGAAACGTCAAGGATTAAACAAATCAAATAAATTGCGATAACATTCGTAAAAATAAATTTATTTTTAACCGACTTAAAAAAAAGGATGAGGAGGAGGTTCTCAATTCGTCGGAACCTTATTTTTATGTAAGTTCAGCGATTACTCGAATATGCCTGGACCGATTCGAGAAATTATTTTTTTGTTTAAAAGGATATACATCCCAGGTGGTTCCATTTACTCCAAGTCAGGATCTGATGATGGGATCGCAGAAAAATCGAGGGTAACCCTAAAATTTATAGGGACGCATAATATGTTTTTTAGGCTATTATAATGGTTTTATAACGAATAATGCTCAGTGGGAAAAACAGCATGTGTACCACTTGAACGTCGGCACTACTGTAATTCTACTTTCCAAGCTCAGACTGTTTCTGTTAGCGACCGGCCTAACGTTGTTTCTAATTAGTTAGCGACCTCGCCGCTTGTTTACATATAATTACTCACATGTATGGAGTTATTTATTGTGTATACGTAGAATGTATTTATAACAATATTAATAGATTTTATACAGTTGATTTAGAGAGAAATCACCTGTATAAAATCGTTGCTGTTTCGGGTTCGAAACTAGATTTCTGTCGACTATTACATAGTAGTATTTTAAATGAGGCAGTCAAAGCCGCCCATGAAACCAACGTCAAGTGTCAGCGAACCTTTTGCAACCAGACTCACTGGTTAGTTTAATTTTTTAATTATTATTCTGCGCGGCAAAGTGATCACACTGCACCTGATTAAGCGCATTGCCGTCCAGATAGAGTACCAAGTAGCGAGAGACAGCCTTTTTTTTTTGTTGTCGCGGGGCAAGCGTTTTATTACTGCCGCTCGCTCCGGAGGGAAGCGGATTAAGAACAAAATGGGTATGCTGGACTAGCCGGTCCCACGACCCAGCATCCCCCTCACACGGATGATGGCTATCCGTGTTGCCGCTGGGCCGAGTCCCCAACCCCTATATACAACCCACCCGACACTACCAGCTAAAGCCCCGCGGGCCACCGCCTAGAAGGCCACTTCTTCGGCGTTTACGGAGCAGCGAGAGACAGCCTATCCCTCGCTACTTAACACAATCATGCCGGCCCGCTGTGTAGCTTCTTCACACTACGCCTAAAGGACCTAGGATCGTAGGAAGGAGCGTACACTGTAGCTGGCAAACTGTTCCACAGCTTGATGGCGCGGAAAAAATACGAATCAATAAAATATTTTTTATATTACGTACATCCGATTGATATATCAGGCTATTTAGAAATAAAAATATAGATTTATTCTTATTATACATTCGCAAAGACGACACGCACCGCCGATCAATTTTGAATCTTATAACCGGTTATAAGTTTCAAGAATTAACTAATGCTTTATTAAATCTAAAGTCATAATAATTTGTTTAGATACACCACACATACACATATATAGAGGGTTTAAATTTACCAAGATGGCCAAATGTGGATACACCATCGAAATCATAATGAAGACTTTCCAGCAGGTTTTCTCACGTCTTTTTACGTAACATTTTAAAATCATAGACGACATTAATATCTTACAATGAGGTGACCAATCTATCCTATTATGAAAGAAAGCTATAATTAATAATGAATACATACAGAGCTACCAAAAAATCAGAGTATATCTGTATTGGCAGTCTATTCCACTTTCCGCTATACTATCGACATTTTTTAAAAAGACATGCGCTATATATCAAAGAAAAAATGATTTGTTTCAAAAGGAATTGCCTCGAGCAATAACCCCTATAAGACAATGAATTTACTCGCAGTATTAGAAATCAGATGTAAGGGGATGTTTGTCTCCCGCTCGATCGAGCAGAAACGCCGTACCAAAACACAGGTTACTTTTCCCAATATCGATTTGTTTCCCCTGGGTGCGTGGTGTCAATTCAACGTATAGAGCAACATAAGTCTATGTTGTTTCTTTTTAAACAAGACACGGTTTGCGCATCTGCCAGTGTCAAGTGTCGTCATTTTTCAACATACGCAGTCATGCCTGTAATCCCCGATGGGGTAGGCAGAAGTGTAACCCGTACATTTCGCCGAGTTTATTATTGTCCCGGGTCCGGGCACAATTCCAAACTCCGGACTGATACTAATCGATGTAGAAGAACCCAATATGACTATTACTCTACTTAACCCGAACTTGAGACCTCAGCACAGTAGCTGTAACGCATATGCAATTACAATTGTGCCACCGAGGCAGACATGTGACATTTTCAAGTTTTATATACCGTGTGGCGATTAGGTTATCACAAATGATACCACGTATACTAGATGTAATTCGTTAACCATACACAGAAAATAAATGAAATACCTACAATATTTTAGTCGTGGGACAGTTTTTTCCGATTTAATATTTGACAACAATCATGTTGTCAACATACACTTACATCATAAGTGCGTAAATCAAAATATAGACTCTATAACTATAAAGATTACTGGTAGGTCAATGACCCACGCGCGGCGGCACTCTGAATCAGTAAAATGTTATTAAAAACAATGTACGTCCCTACACACTGTTAAGAGCCTATGGCATAAGAGTGTTTTATTTCGTGTAAATTTTTACGCTATTTGTTTTGTTTGAAACTTGTTTTTTTATTTAAGGTATAAATGCTTATCTTATTCATTCAACAGATTAATATCAACTGGTGTGAATCGCTGTTTCATTTAATGTGATAACTAAATCGGTATATGACGTCAAACAATTT
Source organism: Laothoe populi (assembly GCA_905220505.1). Lineage (NCBI taxonomy): Eukaryota > Metazoa > Arthropoda > Insecta > Lepidoptera > Sphingidae > Laothoe > Laothoe populi. Next base: position 627,821 of record HG992154.1, on the reverse strand, counting down.
GGCAAAGTCAAATAAATAAAATTACAACCAAATTCAAGTCATGTCTCAGTACAGTAGTGGCGACTTTACAGGAAGTTTTTATAAAGCTTTAAAGAGTTTAAAGGCGACACAAAAAGACACGTTAAATCGCATGATTTTATTTTCTGACAGCCAAGTAATAAAAAAAAAAATTACACATTAAAATTTGCTAACACATATTTAAAATTGATAAGAACTGACCCTAAATTATTTCCCGGTATACTTATTAATCTTAAGTTGAAAAATCCTATTATATAAAGATATTATATTAGTTTAATAGCTGTTGCCCGCAGCTTCACAGACATGATTACGTTTATCGGCACAGATAAAACTAAACCGGTTTCATTTTTTTTTAATTTTCCGTTTTCCAATTTTTCTGGTCTTAAAATCTTTATTTGGACTATAACGAATCCTTAAAAAATAAGGTTCCTTATGGATCCAGTCGTTTTCAAGTGGTGCGATTGCCAAAGACCAGCACTTGCTTAGATTTATATAGATTGAAATAAGCTAGAATAAATGGTACGTTAATTCTACGTCAACCTACGTAAGGTCTACGCGAATGCTACCTAACGCTACGCTGCTACATAATCATAGGGCACACTTTTTATTTAAATTTCGAATAACTAGTGCTTCAATTTTGAAATATAATAAGTTTATATATTACCTCTTAACAGTTTTATAATACACACGAGAGTAAGCGAGGAAAGTTATGGGCCCTAAGGCGTGGTGCATTATTCTGTTTAATTTGTCGGAAGCGCGAGTAGTTGCATTCAACTTCGCCGAATATGGTTCACGCAAGACTGTTTGAATCATTTTGTATTACTATTTATTGTACATCAGGGTAGAAATAGAATAGAGATAAAAAGAGGCTTTAGAGGGTAAGTTTGATTGAAATTAGATAAAAAATTTAATACCACAAATATGGAATTTATTATGTACTAAAGTTTTTGAGCACACAGTATAGTATAAGCATATGTGTTGTAGGTTCCCAAATTTACCCGATGAAGGTAAAATGATACAAAATTCCTATATACACATCTTGAAGGATAGTAGTCGACGGTTGGTGGGTTATTTGATTTAGGGGTCATTTTTGAAAAGTTATATGAGGAAGGTTTAAAGTATTTTCGGGTAGGCAGCGGCTTTGCTGTGCCCTGGCATTGCAGAAGTCTATGGGCGGCGGTGACTACTTACCATCAGGTGGCCCGTCTGCTCGTCTGCCTATCAAGGCACTAAAAAAAAAATTGTTATTCGAAAATAATACAATATACGGATTTTGGTAGAATTAATTCGTTACTTGTTTACACGTGCTTACGCACGTACTGCATCTTTATGACTTATTTTCATGCATTTATGAGCATTATTTAAAAAAAAAGTGCCTCGAAAAAAAATTTGCCTAATTTTACCAGTTGATGTAAGTGCACAAAATAATTTAAACAAAAGATGCAGAAAAATTTGCTAATTCAGATGCTATAATGTATACAATTCAATATGAAAAAAGTTGCTTAAATCAAATATCCCGCTAACCCTCGGTATAATCTTGTATTAATATTGAAATTGTTGATGTTAAGGCTTCAAATACCTACTGTCATAAATAAATTTTCACTGTAATTTAATATTTTGACGCTGAAGTGTTGAAAAATAATTAATCAAGCCAATATAATTGCTTAACGTATTAACATGAAATATTTACTGGTATTGAATACGATCTGATTTATTTCGAGCTTTCACATATATATCGACATCGATATATATCGACAAGTAAAAATTGATTATTAGATAAAAATATTGTCACAGTAAAAACATAGAACACAATATTAAAATTATTATATTTTTAAAGTAAAGCACGAACATGTATAATTATAAAATTGTTTATAAAAAAGAACTACAAGTGTGCAGGTGATTAAAAAACGTATATTTAAATTGTAAACCGAGTCCCGATGGGAGCGCTTTGTGTTGCCACTCTCCACGGTGGTTGAACCAAATTGTCCGGTATGTTGGCCACACTGAGCGCAGTTCTGAATACAAGTATTTGTTTTTTGGCCACGCTGGAATTGCTCAAATGTATTTATTTATGGATTCGCATTAATTATATATTGTGAGAGTTTTATAAACAACTACAACGTGATTTGTATAACATGGACTGTATTAATAAATGTATACATTTCACAATACAGTAACACCCCGCTAGTTATACGCTACTCCGTTTTACGCGAATTCGGAGATACGCGGTTTTTCTTATTTATGGCCGCGCGCATCAGCTCTCTCACATTCCGTTTACGACAGGTTCGAACTTCGAACGTGTTCCGCGTGGAATTGTTTTACGTACGCAGTGTGTTTTATTGATAACCTCTGATTATGTCATCCAAAGAATTAGTCATTTGAACCTAATAAGTAAAGAAAAACACTGTCTTTGGAGCGTAAACTGAATATTGTTTACGTTATTTTATTCATAACAATGTAAATTATTTTATTATCTAACATTTTATTACACATGTTTCTTGTTTTCTTTAGACTCTGGTCCCGATTAAACATACTTTATATGTATTTATTTGCAAAGTTAAACCCCGACTTATGCGAATTCGACTTGAACGGTTGTCGCTCGGTCCCACCTACCGCGTAAGTCCGGGGTATTACTGTACACATTTTTCAAATTCGTATTAATCCTCGATAAAAAAAACTGTAACGAACTTACAAACTAAAAGCATCAAATCGAGCCAACAGGCTGTATTTTTTCCAGCACTCGCACCAAATCCAATCATATCACTCTTTGTCCATCCTTTGTTAGACACAAACATTGTTTTCTCTTGCATTATTTATCTGATTTAATAAACGGGACGAAATTACAATGGCGGAAGATGTGTCCTTTGTGAACGTGACTTTTTAATTGTTTACTTTGTGTACCCACAGGAATCATGAATGAGTGGAGGGAAATTGCTGCCTGCATCAAAGCCTAGTGTAGAGTTTACATTTTTGAAGGTATGAAACAGCTCAGGCTGGGCCGCATATAAAAATGATCATGAGTTTCTTGCGCTTAATAATAATAAATAATATACCAGAACTCTATTTATTTATTCAATAGAGTTCTGGTATATTATTTATTATTATCTGGCATTCTCTACTAGTCTACCTACGGGTGATGCAGAGACGAGACAATATGGGTGTACATACAGTGCGATAGTAGATAGTTAAGAGACAAGACACTAAAACATAAATTATTATGTGTTAGTATCATGCCTTATTGTATCTATTAAACTTGTCCCACTACTGGGCACGGGCGTCTTCCACTAATGAGAATTCTGAGCTGATGCGAGGTGGTAGGCTTCACATGATTTTGAAATTATCTTTATGTGTTTAAACAAAAAGAAACACTATTATTTACCTAACCACACAACAGTGCTTAAGAAATTTCTTAAAGCCAACACAGTGTTTATTTCCACAATTACTTTGCTATTTACTGAAATGACATTTTAGGAAGCGTTGCTTCACTCAATTGTTTTAAGATTTTGTTTCAATTTTACTCTATACATGTAGAATCGACTTTGTATACCTTTTAATATTTTCACCGAGGTTGATATGCATAGTATGTAACACGATCATAAATTTAGTATTTTAAGTGTCCCTATAAAATGATAATTGAAAATAATTGAAGGATATCAACCGTTGTTTTTATTCTAATTTAAGTTTTTGTTTTTAAATTTGAATATGAAACATTGGCAGCATTTGATCCGTTTCTGTTGGGTCGTCACATGGCGGGTTCTTAAGACTTGATTTAAGCTAAGTATGCTCATAAGTCAACGACGGAGACGTGAATATAAAACTGGCAAATGTAATTTTTGAGCAACAATCTATCAAACGCTCGAGTGCCTAGCGCTCCATATCCTTAAATATATACTCTATAAGTTAAAAAGACACACAAAAATTTGTTTTGATTAGCGCATTGAACCCATAGCCTCTCCTTTTACGCCAGGAAGACTGTTGGACTTTCACGTATGTGGTCCGACATAGTGTTTATAAACGCATACAAACTTTTACGCGTAAGTAACAGCATTACTCGGCCGGAGTTCAGTAATAAAGGCTTGGGAACATTTCTAACTGTTACAGAATCTAGACTTTACCACTGCATCTATTTGCGCTGGCCTTAACTCAATAGTGCAGTAACGCAATGTTCCGCAGGCCAGTATTAATCAGCAGAGAGGCATCCGCTAGCGCGGGCTTCTGATTAACAACTTGGTATGAGCTACAAGCGACCCAGTGTATGTTATGATTTCTTTTTGAGTTTATTTCTATATGATGTCATTATCATATAATTATGATCAAGGTCATCATTGAATTACACTTTAATGATTTAACCTGAATCAAGGTTATTAGGAACAATATAACATAGATAATAATATATGGTCTCACTGCCTCGGTGTCGCAGTTGTAATTGCGAAAACGGTACTACTGCTGTGTTGAGGTCTCATCACATATTGGGGTATTTTATCTTGAAATACTTAGTATCACCCCGTGTCTGGAATTGTGCTCGGTATGGCGATAGGCTCACCCCTTATCACATCACGGGACTGTATTAGGCTTGGTGAAATGTGGGTGTACTAATTACGCCTACCCCTTCGCACATTACAGGCGTGAGTGCGTATATGTATGCTAGAAAAATATCGCTAATCGCTTATTCCATACACTCCTCTCTGTCAAGCACAGTGTTCGCGTGATCGGCTCGCGACCCTCCGGCGTCCAATTCATCGGGCTCACTGGCGAATTTGTAACCAGTTTATATCAATTTAATGAACAACTAATTAAATACCTCTTTAGGATCTTATTTTATAAGATCTTGACAGCCTCCGTGGCGCAATTGGCGAGTAGCCGGCTGTGAAAAGAGAGGCCGTGGGTTCGATTCCCACACCGGGACAATTGTTTGTGTGACAGACAGATATTTGTGTCCGGGGTCTGGGTGTTGTGAGACCGAAAGTCTCTCGTAGTCCCTGATACCCACAACACAAGACTCGTATCTTAGTGTGGGGTCGAGGCTATGTGTGTGACTCTCTCTCCTCCGGCTATTCGTCCCACATGGTGGTAGGGTCAGTCTTCCTACTATTTCTCCTCCACTTTGCTCTGTCTTCGACGTCGTCTGCGGATAAATTGCATTCCCTCATGTCCCTCTGCACTACATCCTTCCACCTTGTCTTGGGCCTCCCTCTGGATCTTCGACCAGGTATAGAAAGCTGCAGTGCTAAGTTTCCCACGTAGTCTGGTGGCTTCCTCTTCACATGTCCGTACCATCTCAGCCTACTCTCTTGCATCTTGTCGGCGATATCGCGTACTCCCAGGCTACCTCGCACGTACTCGTTACGGATTTTATCGAGCCTGGTAACGCCACATATCCACCGAAGCATTTTCATTTCGGCAACTTGAATGGCACTTACATGTCTTTGAGTAACTGCCCACGTTTCACTGCCATACATAAGGACTGGTCTAATAATGGTCTTATATATTAAACCTTTAAGTTTTATTGGCATTCTTTTATCGCAAGTGACACCCGTCACTTCGCGCCATTTGAGCCACGCTGCGGCAATTCGATGCTGAATGTTACTTTCGACGTTTCCAGGACCGTGCATCATAGCGCCTAAGTATTTATATTGGTCGCATACTTTGATTTCTTGTCCATCGATGACAATAGGACTGTTGTTTATGTCTGGTTCATTTAGGGACATGAATTGCGTTTTAGTAACACTCAGCATTAGGCAGCTGGTGCTTCCATGACAGAAGTGCCTCTTGTAGCTGAGCTCGACTTTCAGTGCAAATAGCCACATGATCAGCGTAAATAAACGTCCACAATGCCGTATTCTGCGCAGTGGTAGTCAGGGAGTCCAAAACCAAGCAAAACAAAAATGGACTCAGTACCGAACCCTGATGAACACCTTCTGTTACCGCTATTGGCTTTGTCTCACCCACTAACGTCCGTACCATCGATTTAACATTCTTGTACATGTCAGCAATGATGTTCACATAATGGTCGGGAATATTTTTCTTTCGAAGGCTCCACCAGATCACAGTGCGTGGAACCCGATCAAATGCTTTTTCCATGTCCAAGAATGCCAATAAAGTGGACGATTCTTTGCACGATATTCTTCGGCAATCGTAGTGATTTTTCGACAACGTGCCCTCAGTTCTTAATCTTCTATCAATCACTCTTTCGTAAAGCTTCATAGTATGGCACATTAGCTTAATTCCTCGGAAACTATTTAATAGGGGCCATCGGGGGTCGCGGGCGCGCAGCGGAGGGCTGTCAGCCCGTATCGATGCACTCCCAAATTCGGGGCATCGTGCGACCCCCAGATGGATGGAGCGCGGGTGGTAAGGCCTCGTTCACTGTTGTTGTTCGGTGCGCGGGGGCTCCTTAGCCCTCCATGGAGATGAGCTGCTACGCAGGGGCGATTCCGGCTGCAATTCTAGCACTCCTTAGAATACCCCGGGATCGCTCCGCAAGCGCCGAAGAAGGCCACCGCGGGGTTTTAGCTGGTAGTGTCGGGTGGGGTGTACATAGGGGTTAAGGACTCGGCCCAGCGGCGGCACGTATAGCCATCATCCGTGTGAGGGGGATGCTGGGTCGTAAGACCGGCTAGTCCAGCATACCCGTTTTATTCTTAATCCGCTTCCCTCCGGAGAGGGCGGCAGTAATAAAACGCTTTCTCCGCGACAAAAAAAAAGTGCAGTGTGGTCACTTTGCCGTGCCAGGACAAAAACATCGTTGAGCCGAAAGTGAATAGAGAGCCCTATCCCTCTGGGATAGATATTTATGTGATCCAAAACTGATTGTTTCAGATCGAGCCGTTGTGAAACCCCAAAACACACCCGGACAGGTGTTGTTGAAATAACAGACTTCGATCGAAAAGAAGAAGATATTAGAATGAAATAGTTGCGCAGCCTCCGTAGCGTAGTGGGTAAGTAGCCAGTTGTGAAACGAGAAGCCATGGGGCCATTCTCGCACCCAGACAGATATTAGTTTGGGTCTATGGGTTGTGCGACTATAGTCCTTCATAGGCCATAGCTCTTAATACCCACGAAACAAGTTTGACCTAGTGTGGAATCAGGACTATGTGTCTTACTGTAGGGTGCATTTATTATTTTTAATCAGATAATATCCGATTTATATGCGTTAAAAGTTTAAAACCTATATATGTAACCGGATGCAGAAAGAATGCTGTGTTATTTGCAAATTAAATATTAAAATGTTAATATAAATTTCACGCCTTCTAATGTAATTTCCTAGTTTGTTAGACTGTGTCTCTGGCTACTCTATACTTTATGTTATATTCTCTCTATTCTGTGACACTACGAGTAAAGTACATACAATTGTAATTCCGTTAAAATATACGTTTATTCTCATATAAAAACCAACTTCCACTTATTTAAAATAATCAACATTAAAATTAATCTATTCCTTCTTTTAACATGACATTTAAATTTGTTTTCGGATATCGGTTCGATATTAAATTGATATTGTATGGGTAGCGATATATTAGTATTGAATTTTAGTAAGCTTTCTTAAAGAGTAAACGAATAAATAATAACGAATATTCATGTAGGTTAATAGAAGAAGCCCGTGCCCAACAGTCGGACTATAATACAGGTTAAGTGTAATTATTTTGTAACATACAATATGTTACCCGTGGCTCCTCCTGCGTGTAGGTTATTTTTGGAAGAAAAGGTATAATCCATGGAGGTATTTTAAGCTATTACAACTTTCTATAATTTTTGCTGTCCCATATGAGGCGTGTATTTTTCCGTGATACTATAATAATAAAGTGGTCTATGTTATTTTCTGATCGCTTAACTGCCCCTATGCAAAAAATCATGTCAATCCCTTGCTTTATGAAAAACTAAACTATTCCATGGGAACCATACATTTTTCCAGACTATAATCTATCTATGTGCCAAATTTCAACTAGATCCGCCCAGCCGTTGTAGCGTGATTGAGTAAAAAATATCCATCCACCTATTATCCAAACATTCGTATTTATAATATAAAGTGCGATTGCAGTCTTATTACGTTATGTTCATAAATTATGTTATATTTTATTTCTCAAGGTTAAGTCGCAATTATATAAATTCCCGCTTATTGGTTTACTAGCTACTGACAGCAGTCGCTGGTAACAGTAGCTAAACTGATCAGTGTCTCGGATTTAGCCTTGTTCCATATTAATTATTGTAATTGAGTTATAACGCTCTGGAATTCGGAGGCACCAAAGGGGCCCGGCATATGATTATATTTAGTTATGATATTAATATTATCTCTATTGTTGTGTTAATTAGTTTACTTTTAGAATTAACCCTTGCTATATCGTAAGTGTAAGTGTTCATTTTACTTGTAGCGTATCGCGTGCTTATGCGACAGGATTCGTACATTCACAGAGGATTAAATACTGCTTTTTTTATTACGTTCACTAAACTATTCAATACACTAAACACAAGCTTAAAATAAAGTAAGAAAGTATACATAATAAACAATAAAGTGCACGACCTTCTTGAAGTGAACACTTCATGCAATAGAATAAAAAGCTATTTACATTGTGTTTAAATGTTAATATGTTATTAAGTTAAATATTTGAGAGTTAACTATTATGGATAGAATTAATTAATACAAGTTTCTTAATCTAAGGGATTTTAGCATTAATAATATCTAATCCAAGAAGCATATTGTAGGATTTACACATACGCCACGGCGAGAGTGGTGGCCATAATTTGTTCGCCGTGTTGGCAAGTTGAAAGTCTCTCCCATTTGTAAGTTAATAACAAGATACTCCTTAGTTTTTGAACTCATATTAAATAGCGACTGTCTTGGTGGCGCAGTTGTAATTTCGAATGCGTTACGACTGTTGTGCTGAGGTCTCGGGTTCGATCCCCGAGTCGGGTGAAGTGATAGTGGGTTTTTCTACATCGAAATACTCAGTATCAGCCCGGAGTCTGGAATTGTACCCGGTATGGCGATAGGCTCGCCCCCCATCACATTATGGAACCGTAATAAATTCGGCGAAAAGTGGTAAGGTAAGTGTAATGGTTACAGCTCTGCCTACCCCTTCGGAGATTACAGGTGTGAGTGCATATGTATGTAATTATTATAATAAATAATTGTGGTAATAATAGTAATAATAATAATAGCTCGACCGAGGCAGTACCACTGTCTCACAGAAAACCAACGTAAAGTGACAGTTTACTGTCGCGTTTCGTATGGTAAGTGAGATATCCGGAGGCCCAGATTCCCCCTTCCCTTCCCTAATCCCTATTTCTGTCCTTCAAGGCCGACAACGCATACATGATACTTTCGGTATTGTGGATGTTCATGGGCGGTGGTGATCACTTAACATCAGGTGACCCACTGGCTCGTTTGTATATCTATGCTATAAAAAAATATAAAAATAAAGAAGATCCAGGAGGAGGCTCAAGACAACGTGGAAGTATGTAGTATGTAGAAAGATATGATGCATGTAATCCGCTAACAACGTCTTAGACAGAGCGAAGTGGACTAGAAACAGTACCTGACCCTACCACCATGTGGGACCAACAGCGAGCCAGGAAGAAAGATATAAAATTAAAATGTATATATATATACTTTTATAAAAATAACCCTCAACTCAAATAAACCCACGTGTAACAAATTTATATTGATGTTTTGTTATGTTTATGTTTTGTTTAAATTTATGTTTTGTTTGTAAAAATATTAGAAACAATAACAAAAGTACCCTTCGCATTAGTATATCGGAGTTTTATGAGCTGGAAACGGGTTCATAAAACTATCCAATATTGTTTATTACATTGTTTTCACCAGTTTTATTAATATCAATGTAAATGCGAGCGCACGTTAACGATTTTAAGATGGTGCGATTTTTTTTAACGCATGACTTGTCAACCATCCTTAAGCTGCAACACAATATTGAATGGTGTTTAAATTACTTTATATATACATTTTCTTAAAAAGTAAAATTATAAATAAAAAATATTTAAAATATACTGTTATATTCCGGAGATGTATCAGTTCAAAATATTGAAAGGGTCTCAGTTATAATTTTGTATGAATACGGTTATATTTTACTAGCTGTTGCTCGCGGCTCCGCCCGCGTGGAGGTCATATTTGGGAGAAAAAGTATACAATACAAAATACCAATTTTCATGTATTTAACTTCAAAAATGACGGATTTTCATACAAACTTTCTACTCCTATTTTACCCCCTTAGGGGTGGAATTTCCAAAAACCCTTAAACATATATTTTTTATTTTTAACTAAAAGGCCAAATACTAATTTTCATGAATTTAAATTCAAAAATGACGGATTTGCATACAAACTATCATCCCCTATTTTACCCCCTTAGGGGTGGAATTTCCAAAAACCCTTCCTTAGTGGATGCCTACGTCATAATAGGTACCTACTGTCAAAATTTCAAGTCTCTAACCCCCACCGTTTATGCTGTGCGTTGATCGATCAGTCAGTCAGTCAGTTTCTTCTTTTATATAATATACAGATTGTAGATTTCAACGTGGCTCAGTCTCGTCATGCCGTGGTTATTTAATTTGCTAATCAATGAACTCATATTTGTATTCCCAAATGCCAATAACTTGACAAGTGGGGAGCCTGTCGGCATTTGTTCTAGGCATTTCATTACTTTTTCTCAAATACTAATTAGTGTTTTAAATCAAGGATTTTGTCGGTTTCTCAGCCTATGTACGGTATTTCTGAACCAAGTAGATGATTCAATAAGGTAGTTTTATAAGATTGTCAAAATATGTATTTTGTTTTTATGTGGCTAATATCTACTCGTATTAAGATAAACGATAATTGCGTTACCATCAGTACTGCAAAATGTTACTAAATATAATTCTAAAACTGCTGCGATTTTTATCGTCAATATCGTACTAATATCGCATATTTTGTGTAACAAAAAAAGTCGTTGGGAAATAAATTGTAGTGCGCGCTGGTTCTAAATAGTCATAAAATTGGCATATTTCATAGTCAGTGTTTGTGGATAGTTTTAATGTATATTTGACGAGGTACGAACAAAATGTTTATAAATGATGACTATTTTAAACTCCTGTATCCCTGAAGAATTGCCGGGTGTCTTTTTAATATATTTATGTTGTACAGTTTTATTAAACGTATTTTCGAAATTGTATATCTCAGAGAAGAATAAATTGATCAGAAAATGCTATTGTAAATTTAAATGTAGTGATAAAGGGAATAGGCTGTTATAATAGTCAATATTATCGTTAATGTAATTTTGTAAATAAAAACTAAACGTATTCTCTAGGGAATATGTTAGTCTACTTGAAAAAGTTATACCTTCTACAACTATAATATAAATTAGTCCTATTTACACTGTCCCACTGCTGTGAGCTCAGACATTGGCTCCTAATGGGAGATTAGTAGTAAATAGGTGGCGTTAGTCCGCCACACTAGTCCTTAGTCCACTACGCTGGTCTAATGCGAGTCGACAGACTTCACATACCTTCAAATTACTTAGCTATACAAGTTTCGTTACGATGCTTTCTTTTACCGTAAAAGCGATAATAATTAACAATGAATATACACAGTCTTTAGGGGAGGCCTATGTTCAGTGTGTAGACAATGTGTATAGTGGACTTCCAAGAACTGAAGAAGAAGAATAATCTTACTAATATTGTAAATGCGAATGTTTGGATGGATGGATGTTTGTTACTCAATCACACCAGAACGGCTGAACGGATCTCATTGAAATTTGGCACAAAGATATATTATAATCTGGATTAGCACATATGCTACTCGGAAAAATGTACGGTTCTTGCGGGATAGTTTTTTGTTTTTTCATCGAACCCAGAGTATGTGCCAGCAGTCCCTGGCTTTCGTTGCTTATACTAACTTACTCAAAATTAATTCTATAAATTTATTATAGTCTCTTATGGTCTGTAAAACAAGTAGATCAAAATATAATTGAACAATAAACCAAAATGGGATGAAATTGCAACAGCGATGATAAATTTTTAAAGAATACTTGAAATTTTTATCACTATGTGTTCGCAAATACATACCTGTGCGCGAGATTGCACGACAATTCCGTCCGGAAGCCTTCCCCTATACGAGCTTAAATATAAATTTGATTTGGAATTGTCGAGAAGTATTTCGAACGTACGAGTATCTTTTGGAGTTTAAATATCGACTCTCACAGATTCAGTAGAGTATGACAAAAGATTGTTTTGATAAATTATTTCCATTCTTATTTTTATAACTTTGGAGTTTATATTTGGTTACCACCGTTTAATGGTAGAAGCTGTTTGACTTGTGTTCATCAGAACAGGAAACACCAATGCTAAACTTGTAAAAATAAGATTTAAATAATTTAGCTTAATCATCCTTCGTGGATCTTTTGTGTTTTGTAGGGGAGCGTCAGTTATAATTAACATTTCTGCTATCGAGATAAGAAGGCTTCAGAGTTTTCCTAAATACATACGAAAAGCCTCCAAGTTCTGCCTTATAATAATACTAGCCCTGTATTAAACATTGTCCCACTGCTGGGCACGGGCCTCCTCTACTAATGAGAGGGGTTAGGCCTTAGTCCACCACGCTGGCCTAATGCGGGTTGGCAGACTTCTCATACCTTCGAAAAACTCTCAGATATGCAGGTTTCCTCACGATGTTTTCTTTCACCGTTAAAGCAAGCGATAATTAACATTTTAATACACACATAACTTTAGAAAAGACAGAGGTGTATGCCACTTGGGTTTCGAACCTACGACTTTCGTCTTGACAGTCCGTACCGCAACCAACTAGGCTATCGCTGCTAGTTCTGCCTTAACCCACTCTTTTTTCTTAATACAGTCTATTTTTACACGGTTTATATTAGCTTCACCTGTATGTACCTATGTTTGTATGTAACGGAATCTTTCAACGTAATTTACATCACCTTCCAGACGTCCGATTTATTAGAAAATTTGCGCGCGTGTCAGGGACCGATGACAATACACTATTTTCATAACTTTGGCTATATATCCTAACCAAGATCACCAGGATAATAAAAAGTATAAAAAAGTGAAGTGGTAGAGCCACGCTGTACACATATTTGTCTACAGCATGAATGAGCCGGCTCGACCGGGGTAGTACCACTGTCTCACAGAAAACCAACGTAAAGTGACAGTTTACTGTCGCGTTTCGTATGGTAAGTGAGATATCCGGAGGCCCAGATTCCCCCTTCCCTTCCCTAATCCCTATTCCTGTCCTTCAAGGTCGACAGCGCATACGTGATACTTTCGGTATTGTAGATGTTCATGGGTGGTGGAGATCACTTAACATCAGGTGACCCACTGGCTCGTTTGTCGGACTAAGCTATAAAAAAAATGTTAGATCATAAATGTTTTTTCATCTAGTCTTGATTTGATATCGAAGTACTTTTAATGCTGTTTAGAAAATAAATTATAGTAAAAAAAACTAAAAAACACCTTTCATAGCTTTTCCTTTCTAGCTGAACGAAAAAGTAGAAAAAAAACGATTGTAAAAAAGCGTGGGGTTATTATCAGAATATAGTAAAAGTAATATGAATTCCTTTCCACAAATTACTCTGATGTTGCAAAATTATATCATTGGTATGCATTTATCGTACAGAACATGCTATGTTATATTTTATCTGAATACAATAAACACCATTTAATTATTATTTATATTAATTATTTGACTAACTGATGATCGGAAGTTTAGCCTGTGGTCTAAGATAGTAAGCAACCAAAACATTTACAAAACCCTAACCCGAAACAAGTACTCGGGGAACTCACATACATTTCTCTTCACGTGGGGGTAATTCGCACTCAAACTTCACACTTCTCCTCTGACGCCAGAACTGTCATTTCTTTTATCGTGCAATAATAATGCCAACAATTAAAAAAACTATTTTATTTTTATTAGCAATAAACGCTGTCTAATCGCTTATAATAGCGTTCTTCATAAACTCTTCGACTTAGTTATAACTTAAATCATTTTCTTAGTGAAATAAAAGTTGAGAGTTTAAAGTATATCATCGTTGAACTAGTCGTTGTTGCGGGCAGAGGCAGGCCACGACCGTGACTAATTAACTGGCTCTTAACTTTTAAGTAGTTCTTACGGAGATGCACCACGGGCCATGGCGACAGCGGATATATTGGTAATAGTGCAACTGTGTACTAATTATTTTTAGAAGGGTTGAACAGTTGTAATATATGACATCGCCTTCCATGATGTCAAGTTGATCCGCTTTCATAGGTCATAACGTAAGGTTAGCTAATCTTCTAAAAGCCATATGGTGCAATAAGTTTTTTTTAATATGACATGTATTTTCAGAGATTTTTTCAAACAATATCTTTAGATATACAATTTTAGTACATTTTTTTATTGCATAGTCCAACAAACAAGCCAGTGGGTCACCTGATGTTAAGTGATCTCCACCGCCCATAAACATCCACAATACCGAAAGTATCATGTATGCGCTGTCGGCCTTAAAGTACAGGAATAGGGATTAGGGAAGGGAAGGGGAATCTGGGCCTCCGGATATCTCACTTACCACACGAAACGCGACAGTGAACTGTCACTTTAGGTTGGTTTTCTGTGAGACAGTGGTACTACCCCGGTCGAGCCGGCCCATTCATGCTGTAGAAAAATATGTCTACAGCGTGGCTCTACCACTTACAGAAGATTATAAAGATAGAAGATTTAAAAGATCTTTTACCATGTAATTATAGCAAGGCAACCTAAAGAATGATATTGCGTCACTATTATACATATAGGACGTGATAGATTTACTAAAGTTACGCAAGATAGAAGAAAAATAGCATTAATTTAAAAATTTACAGCAGATTGCATACTTGTCGTCCCTTGCTTTAAAATAAGATGCATGTGATCATTCCTTAATCATTTTAATTCATGTAACGAATAATCTATATTAAAATTTAAAAGAGACTAAGTTGCTTTTTAATGGCCCGTGTTATTAAAAAACCGTTGGCATTTGACTAACACTTCACTAGTTGCTCGCTATTTCCTCAGTGATAATTTCTTATTAGCCGGCTCCGTAGATTTTTTATTCGCTTAGCAAACTGTCATCCTTGTTTATCTCCGGGAATATTAAGATGAAAGCGATTCCTGAGAACTAAGGCTTAACGAAGTCAAATTAAGTGGAACTTCCACAAAGGATTTATTACATAAGAAAGCAAACGTACTCTTTAGTAAACAGAGAAAAAACCGCATTTGATCAACAACTCCAAATTTAATTTATTTATTGTATGCATAAATTAATATACATAATTTAGATTCAGTACATTTTTTACTTTACCAGTTCGATAAGCAGTTTTGCCAGAAAGGATGGGGAAGAAACTAGCATTTCTTCATTAATAACTGCGTTAGAAAATTCCTAAGTTCCAATACGGTATTACATATTACTACAAAATAACCCACTAGACCAACGACAACCAACTACCAGCGACACCGCCTAGCAATTACAACCGCCCCTTCGTCTCCCAACACGGCTTGTCACCGCGGGAGATTTAGACTACAACCCTCCAATAAATCCAAAATATCAAAAACTCTACATATGTACCTTCAATGTGAGATCTCTCCTAGCTCCAGAAAAAATGATATTACTGTTATACTCTCTAGAGAAAATTAAATATGATATTATCGGCCTATCCGAAGTGAGAATTATTGGCAACAATATAATAGAACAAGAAAATCATATTTTCTGCCATACTGGCGAAAACAAAGGCCATCATGGCGTCGGTTTCCTAATTAAAAAAAAGTATAAATCTAACATAGACAGCTACGAAGGTATATCCGAGAGAGTGTGCATATTAAATATCAGATTACAATCAAACATGCTAACGCTGATACAAGTTTACGCACCCACACTAGACGCACCGGAAGAAAAAATCAACTCATTTTACGAACAACTACGAGAAGCACAAAATCTAGCAAAAGGCAAAGTAATAGTCATGGGAGACCTGAATGCACAAATCGGCAAAAGAAAACCAGGAGAAAACATGGTCATGGGACCCTACTGTTACGGAACTAGAAACCAAAGAGGTGACATGTTGCTACAATATGCACTAGAAAATAAACTTACCGTAATGAACACAATTTTTAAGAAAAAAGCCAAAAGCCTCTGGACATGGCTTAGTCCAGATGGATCAACAAAAAACCAAATAGATTTCATTCTAAGCAAAAACCCAGAAAATTTTACAAACATAGAAACCATAAACGTCAAGTTATTCCCTACAGATCACAAACTCATACGAGGTACATACAACATGAAAAAAATTAAAACCAGTAGAGCAAACTTTAAAACCAAAAGCACAGAATTGAAAAGTGAAAAAAACCAACAACGGTTTCAAGATGAATTAAAAAAATCAACAATAAAAATAATTTGGGAAACATGTGACGACATAGAAACGTACCATAGCAAGATAGTGTCATGCATAACCCAAAGCATTCAAAATGCAAGCGCCTCAGAAAAAACAAATGAAATAATATCAGATCAAACAAAACAAATGATAAAAAGACGCGCGGAACTGCTACAGAAGAAGAACAAAACCTTAGATGAAAAAAAGGAACTTTCAAATTTATTTAAAGAGACCAATAAAAACTTAAGAAAAGACTATGAAAATCACAGATTACAGATAATTGAATCGCAATTGCTAAAAAATGGCAGTCTAAAAAAAGCATATAAACAATTAAATACCGAAAAAATATGGATACCAAAACTAAAATTAAAAAACTCATCATCTAGCGACCGTAAAGACATAGTTAAAATTGCCACAGCTTTCTATAAAGATCTCTACAGCTACAAACACCTTAGCCCACAATTGCAAAACTTCCCCATAGAAAAACTGAAAAGAGACTCAGAGACAACCAACCCAGTAACTGCTTTAGTGGAACCATTCAAAGAAACCGAAATCCTTAATCAAATAGAGAAGCTCAAACTAGAAAAAAGTCCCGGACCGGATAATATCCCAAACGAAGCCCTGAAGCTGGGAAAAACCTTTTTAATTAACTCTCTGACTACACTCTTCAACAAAATTCTTCAAGAACAGAAAACACCTAAAAGCTGGGCCGAGTCTAGGATTATACTCCTATACAAGAAAGGGAACCCAACAGATGTTGGCAACTACCGACCGATCAGTTTACTACCCGTTATATACAAGCTATTCGCAGCTTGTATAGATAAAAGGATAGAACCACAAATAGAATCTAACCAATCGGCTAACCAAGCTGGATTCCGAAAAGGATTCTGCACTATTGACCATATACACGCCCTGGACCAGATAATAGAAAAGTATCAAGAACGCAAACAGACGCTATATCTCGCGTTCATCGACTTTGCTAAAGCTTTCGACTCCATATCCCACGAAAGCATTTGGCAAGCTTTGGAAAGCCAGGGTATACCGTATGTATACATAAACATTTTGAAACACCTTTACACCAATAGCATAAGCAGAGTAAAGCTTGACAGAGTAGGACCATCAATAGAGATACGCAGAGGTGTTAAGCAGGGTGACCCCCTATCGCCAAAAATTTTTATCGCAGTCTTACAATACATAATGAAAGATTTAAGGTGGGCACAGAAAGGAATCAACATCAAGGGTAACTATCTATCGAATCTAAGGTTTGCAGATGACATTGTGCTTTTTTCAAGATCATCAACGGAATTAGAAAAAATGTTAACAGAACTCTGCCTAATCAGCGAAAACATAGGACTACATTTGAACACCTCAAAAACAAAAGTAATGACCAATAGCGAAAGACACACCATTACCGTACATAAAACACCCCTCGAATACGTAGATCATTATGTCTACCTCGGCAAGCAAGTTTCTTTCAGCAACTCAAGACACAAAGACGAAGTCCAAAGGAGAATAAATATGACGTGGAAAAAATTTTGGAGTCTGAAAGAAATTTTGAAATCCACATTACCGCTGAAATTGAAAAAAGGAGTGATGGATTCATGCTTACTGCCCTGCCTTTCGTATGGCTCACAAACCTGGATTTTTAATAATCACATACAAACGAAATTGCAGAGATGCCAAAGAGCAATGGAGAGAAGCATCCTCAATATCCGTCTAAAAGATAGACAAAAAAGCAAAGACATTCGAACAAAAACAAACATCCTAGATGCTCTTCAACATACAAAAAGACTGAAATGGAAATGGGCGGGCCACGTGGCACGTCTCTCAGACAAGAGGTGGACAATAGGGGCCACATCATGGCCAGGACCAACAGGAAAGAGACCAAGAGGACGCCCGTGCGAACGCTGGGCTGACGAAATAAAGGAAGTCGCTGGACCCAACTGGCTGGATATTGCAAAAAACCGTCAGTCATGGAAAAAATTGGAGGAGGCCTATACCCAGAAGGGGCCTTAACCAACACTAATTAACCTAGATGTATAAATTTAAATATGTGTAATTTTTTATGTTATGTTGTTGTTAAAGGAAATAAAAAGGCTTATTATTATTATTATTTTACTTTTTTCTCAGTTTATCACTGGTATAAATATATTATTATTATTATTATTATTATTATTATTATTATTATTATAATACGGTATTATAATCTTATTGAATGAATAAATAAGAAATACACTCAATAGTCACACACATAGTCCTGACCTCACACTAGTTTAAACCTGTATCGCCGGTATCTACAACTACGAGGGACTATCCCACAACACACACCCGAAACAAACATCCTTCTGACACACAAACATTTTCCTCGGTGTGGGAATTGAATCCACGGTATCCCGTTTCGCAACCGGCTACTCGCCCGCTGCGCCACGAAGGCTGACAAAAATAAATGATAGAACCATGCTGTAGTTGGTAGTATAGGCCAGTTTGACAGGGTTATTACGACCTTACAGAAAACCGGCGTGATGGATCTGCGATACAGATTAGACCTAGTGCGGGGTAAGGACTACGTATGTTGTGTGTGTATTTAGATAATGGGTTGAAGAAGAAGATGAGGGTGCAGTGTGGTCACTTTTCCGTGCCAGGAAAAAAAAAAACATGATTTGTTTTTGTAGCAATGCTTGACAGCTTCCGTGGCGTAGTTGGCGAGTAGGCGCCTATGAAGGAGAGGCCGTGGATTCGACTCCCACACAGTGTGACAGACAGATATTTGTTTCCGGGGTCTGATTGTTGTGAGACCGAAAGTATCTCGTAGTCCCCGATACTCACAACACAAGACTCGTATATTATTAGTGCGGGGTTGGGGCTATGTGTGTGACTGTTGGGTGTTATTGAAACAAAAATGTAGTACGCTGTGATTCGTTACTATTGTAAAGTTGCCATATCACGTTAATTGTCATAAGACGACGGTACCACCCTGTGGTACCCTGTACATTCATGCTATAAAAATCCAGATATTAAAACATTTCTTTCTTTCTTTAAAATACCCCGCGGAACGCAGAAATATTTGGCCCTAAAGTATATTGTCTGAAGAAGTAATAAAATATTCTCTGGCAGTTACTGAGCTAATTTACATCAGAGAACCTGCAACTGGCAGTCCATAAAACATATTTGCTGATTCTAAACATTAAAATGCATGAACCGTGCGCAATATAAGTAACAAATCACACGGCGGCCATTGTGGAAATCCATTACCTGTGGGTTTTGGACTCTCCTTTGGATTAAACTAAATGGTTACGCCTAACAAATAGCACAACTAAATGGTGAGGATAATATTTACCCAAGAACATAAAGTTATGTTTCAATAAATTTGAAACGTGTTTTCCAAACTATTGTCGTAAATAGGTATCGAACAAACACTGCAAAATCATGTTTTGTCTATTGAATTATGGATGCTGTTGAAGATGCACAGACTGACCGGTACGATTGCTATGTTAAGGTCTCGGGTTCGATCCCCAGGTCAGTTAAAAGCGATATTAGATTTTTCACGAGCCGCGGGCAACAGCTAGTTTAGTATATTTATAAAAAATCTAACCAACCTTTGATCTCGACAAGCAACGCGACAAGACTAATAAAAGAAAAATCATATCTGTTCACGCTCTGTTGCTCTTAAATTATTACTGTCATACATGTGCTCCGAGGCATTTGAGTTTTTAATGCAAGCTGTCTGGTTCACTTGCCTGGCACTAGACTGGCGCACTTGTCTGGCACTGTCTGCCACACCAAGTGTCTTAAGTACTCCGTCCGCGGGTAATACCCGAGGCGCTAGTTGGCATGCGTCCAATACTTTAGATTTTATACTGGCCCACTTTTGATGACTCCCGAGAGAATGACGTAACTGTTTGTATTTTTAAGGCGTATGCTTTTAGCTGGTATGGCTAGAATATTGAATGAAAACATTTCGTTGCGTACAATATTTTGATTTATATCTTCGACTTTGATTTTACAGCCTTCGTGGTGCAGTGGGCGAGTAGCTGGTTGTGAAACGGCAGGCGTTGGGTTCGATTTCCGCACTGAGTCGCATATTTGTGTGATTTTTATTTCGGGTCTGGGTATTGTGGGACCGTAGTCCCTTGAAATTCTTCATAGAAAAACCCAATATTACTTTTACCTGCAATTACAACTGTGACACTGTGTAGATTTGGACTATGTGTATGACTATTAAATCTATCTGTACTATATGAATATAAAATGTATGAATAAAATATGTTTCATACATTCGTACCCTTCAGGGAGACAATCAAAAATTAGTTTCAAAACCTTATTGAATAAGTAGATTCCAATACAAACGTAAACGATACAACCACTTGCACAATCGCCCATTTTCTATTCGAGATTTGAAAAATTCAATAAAAGTTGAACATAATAAAAAGCTTTCGCTACACGAAATAAATTAAATTTATAAAATTCAATAAAAACTATTGGAGGAATGGATCTCGCGGCGGACTCGGCTAAAAAAATATATTTGATAAATTAACACATAATTGCATTAACGTAACAAAAAGGGTTTTTGTGTAAATTTATTACATCGAACGAAATGAGAGTTTTATAGTTTATAAGAAATTGAATTAGGCAGAAAAAGTAATTCATGTTGAAAAGAGCAGTTTGTAAAAATAGCGTGATCTGCGTACATTACGAATATAGGCTATGACTGATGATGAATGATTAAGAGTATTTGAGGGTATACCATTGTAACACAGATGGTTTTGGGTACACCGTCAAGAAAGGACTGGCCTATAAATTCACTCATCAGTTATATTCAAATTTAAAAAAATCAAAAGCTTTAAAAAATTAGCTATTCAGATTTATAAATGACAACAGATAAATTTATATTTTTGTGACAGACAAGAAACATAGATCTAAATAGGCGACGCAATTAATAATAATAAAACCAGCACTGTATTATCCTTGTCCCACTGCTGGGTGGGTCAACTCTACTAATGTGCAATGGTTAGGCCTTAGTCCACCACGCTGGTCTAATGCGGGTTGGTAGACATTACAATTCAATAACTCTTTATCGTATAAACACAAAAGAATAACAATAGCATACTAAATTACTGAACAGCTTTATAATGGGCGGTCTTATCGCTAAACACGATCTCTACCAGACAATCTTTGGATGGACAGAAATGGAATTAGAAGAAGTAGACAGTAGTGAAAAATAAATAAAGAAAAATTCAATTAAAATGAAAAAAAGCAAAATACTAATACTTGCTGGTGGTGGTGTACACCGTACACAGGGTGTAAAACTCGCCATAGTGGCACTCGCAAGTGTGTCGCGTTCCAGGATCAGCCAGTGTACATCCGGTTTTTTCTCGGGGGTCTAGAGTTGGGGTACAATGTTTGGCCATTTTGCGGCCTTCCGAGTACTCTGACAATAAACCCTCGACCGCTTCTTCACCTTCTTGCCCATGGCGTAGTGTAAAGAAGCAGGCCGGCATGATTGTGTTGAGTAGCGGGGGATAGATCGTCTCTCGCTACTCGATACTCTAATTGGACCGCACTGCGCTTACCATCAGGTGCAGTGCGGTCACTTTGGCGTGCCACGATAAAAAAAAACTCTTATTGTTAAATATATAGATACTCAATCGACAATACATATTATAGATGTATAAAAAAATATTTCACAAACCTTCTGGAGAATTCTCAGATATGCAGGTATAATATAATGCAGGGCTTAAAAAAAAAAAAGGTATAATATAATGCAGGGCTGGTATTACTATTAACATAAAAGTATTACTAGATTCCATATAAAATTTCCTTATCAAAATTAATATTTTGCAACTTGATCTATGAAACAGGACGTACAGACACTTCGTCCAAACTTTACGATGAATAATGTAATATAATGGACATCGCCACACTTACATCAAACTTTAAACTTAATAGACCTCCACAAAATGAATTTCTGCGACAGTTTAATTGAAGTCGAGAGGAGATTGGCCATAAGCCGACCCGAGTGGTGACACAATTTATGCGGAGTGATACTGATCCTTACTGCGATTGTATATGCTGGGTTACATGGCGCGAGGTAGCGTGCGTGTTGCAAGTAAGTAACCTGGTGGTTGGAGAAATAAATACACCCAACAGTCACACACACAGTTCTGACCCCACGTTAAAACCTGTATCGTAAGTATAAAAACTACAAGGGACTACGGTCCCACAACACCCAGACCCGAAACAAATCTCTCTGTCACACAAACATTTGTCTCGGTAGGAATCGAACCCACTGCCTCTCGTTTCACAGCCGGCTACTCGCCCGCTGCGCCGTGGAGGCGGATTGAGAAAGCATCGACCATGATCATCGACGATACTAGAGGAATGTGGAAATGGGGAGTTGGTCTGTGTATTTCCAGAGTCATATAACCGTATTCAAGAAGTATACTTAAGGCTCCACGACAGTGACCTTGTAAATTTTTGGTAGTTTAAGTTTTTATTGGGAAATTCGAAAATGTGGGAATACTCGCTTTGTTAGGATGCCATGATACTTCTTTTTTTTGAAACAGAAAGTTTCTTAATAAAGCAAAATTATATTTTTGTACAGCTATTGGGTCAAAGAATTTCTCAGAATGGCCTTAATCGTCATTGGTTCACTTTAACCGCTCAACAAACTATCAATCATATCTACAGAAATCAACGCCAAAGAGCTCGCTCAAGTGTTCTTGCATATCCGTTAATAAGTAAGTCTGTTGCATTGAAGCCAATACATCATTTTCAAATCAAATCAAATCAAATCAAATCTTTATTGGTGTAATTTTTGGTGTGCAATAGGTGTTCGCAAATAACAAAAGTTCTCAAAAATCTACCCAATGGGTGTACACCTGTTTACATTGTCGAGAAAACTACAAAATACAACAGTATACATTGTTTCCGTACTTAATATGTTTTTCATTAGTTAATTTATATTTTATTATTATAATTCATACAATCAAATTATATATATTTATAATTACTACAATCAAAAAAAATAAATGTCATATATTTAGAAATTGTCAAGAAGGAATTCGTCAATTGTATAGTAGCACTTGTTTAATAGTAATTTATGTAGTGATATTTTAAATTGTGTCAAATTTAGATTTTTAATGTCATAAGGTAATTTATTGTATATTTTTGGAGCCATGCAAAGTATGCTTTTATGCATCAGAGCTGTTTTTGAAGCTCTTAAGGTTAAGTCGTGAAGATATGTTCGCCTTAAAGTTGTAGTGCGCTGCTTAGATGCTTTTTGTTCGAACATCTCACTATTTCTCTTTACGAACAGTGCAGTCTCATAAATATATAGTCCGGGAAAAGTTAATATTTTAAGTGACACATAATATGGCTTACAGCTGTCAGTTGTTTTAAGTCCACATATAGACCTAATACATCTTTTTTGTGCTTTAAAAATTGATTCTTTTTCAGATGAGTTTCCCCAGAATATGACACCATACCGTAGTATAGGGTCAACATACCCATAATAGGCAGTGACGACAGCTGCTTGGTTGACTACTTTATTAAGTTTATAAAGAGCAAACGCAAATTTGTTTATCTTTTTAATTGTAACCGTTGCATGGTCTCTCCAAGTCAATTTGTTGTCTATTGTCAAACCTAGAAATTTTGTACATGTCACTTCTTCAATTGTTTCGTTATTAAATATTAAATTAATGTCCGGCGAGATAATTCTCTGTTTAAAAGTCATAAGTTTAGTTTTATTTATATTTAATACTAAATTATTTTGTTTGAGCCATTCTTCAGAGTGGTGCAATGCGCCAATAATATCATTAACGTCATTCAAATTTTTTTCACGTCTTATAATTAATGTGCTGTCATCGGCAAAAAGAACCATAGGATAAGATATATGTTTTGGAAAGTCATTTATGTATACTAAAAATAGCAGCGGTCCCAATACGCTACCTTGTGGAACACCGTAGGAAATTTTACGTTCGTGTGACACATATTTAATTTCTTTTCTACTATCTTTACAAATTCGTCTTATTTCTGTGCATTGGGTTCTATTACTAAGGTACGACTTTATAAGGGACAGAACATTTCCTCTGATGCCATAGGCATAAAGTTTCTGTAAGAGAATATTATGGTGTACTAAATCAAAAGCCTTTGTCATGTCCATAAAAATAGCACTAGTAGGGATTCTTTCATCCATGTTTGTAATTATGGTATTCAGGAAGTCATAAATAGCCATATTGATGGAACAATTTTTTCTGAAACCTTTTTGTTCTTTAACTAGAATACTATATTTTGTAAAGTAAGAGTCCATAGATCGATATATAACTTTTTCAAATATTTTAGATATAACAGGTATGAGAGCAATCGGTCTGTAATTTTTTATGTCTGTTATGTCATCATGTTTTTTTAGTAAAGGCCTAATGATAGTCGGTTTCAAGTTACATGGAAAAATTCCAGAAGATATACTCAGATTAATTATGTGACTGAGAGGACTTGATATTACTTCTGAAACAAATTTCAAAACTTTTGTCGAGATATCATCATAACCAACACTAACCGTGTTTTTGAGGTTTTGTATAATTCGATGCACTTCATTAGGTACCGTTGGGGCCAGAAACATGGATTGCTTATACATATCCAATAATATAGGGCAAGCGTGTTGAGAAGACTTCGAAAGTAATTCTGCTTGATCAGTGAAGTAGTCATTAAACGCATTTGCTACATCCATAGGATCCGTTACTTTTCCACCGTGGTAATTAATTTCAGCTATGTGATCAGGTGCAAAACATTGCCTATTTTCATTAATTATTTTCCATGTTTCTTTACTCTTGTTTTTGGACGTTGTTAACCTATAATTGTTTTTTGCTTTTTGTGTTAATTTCATAATTTTTTTCAGTCTTAATGAATACGTTTTTAGTTTTGCATAGCTAGAAATGTTAGGGTTTAGTCTATGCTGCCACAGAAGCAGCCTTTTGTTTTTACTGCACCGTTTTATACCAGAGGTTAACCAGTGCGGATTCCTTCTTGATTTAATATTAATGTAAATTACAGGAAAACACAAATTATAAAATAGCTGGAATATTTCTAAGAACATATCGTAGGCTATATTAGCGTTTTCAGATATATAAATGTCTGCAAAAGCCAAAGAGCTGAGACAGGATTTAAATTTGAGCATGTTTTCATAGCAATAGTCGCGCGCTGAGATATTCCAACTGTTTATTACACAAGTTTTGGACACAGGAATCTTTATACTTTGAGCTGTATGGTCAGACAAGTTAAAATCGAGGACAGAAGGGGTAAATTTTCCTGAGAAATTAAGAGCAAAATTATCTATACACGTGTGACTTTGCAATCTAGTAGGCTTGTCAATTTGTAATTTGAGATTATAGTTAAGTAGATAATTTGTAAATTCAATTGAAGTTTTATCTTTTTTCAACATATTTATGTTAAAATCACCACATATAACTACTTTTTTGCTTGGGGTGTAGCAAATCTTTGGTAATATAAGATCTAATTTTGAGTAAAAAGTGTCAAGGTTACTTAACTTTGGTATTCTGTACATACATGCAATAATTACATTATGCTGAGTTAATTCAATTGCACAACATTCAAAAACTCCTGGAGTTGATATATTTTTTATATTTCTCAACTCTTTATATTGTTGACCCATTTTTACTAATATGCAAACTCCTCCTCGTTTTGTTTCTCTAGAAAAACATGTCGCCAACTTATAACCAGGGACATTGAGAAGATCTTCATGTCCATTTTCCATGAAATGTTCGGTAATACAAATCACTTCTATATTAATTGACTTTATTTGTAATAGTTCATATAAGTGTAATGTCAATTGATCCGTTTTATTTATTAAGCCCGCGATATTTTGATGCATAATGGTTACATATTTATAGAAAAAACATATTATTCGAAGTTTCTTGAGTATTGCTATTGTAGTCTTCATTTTCTATTATTTTTCTTTTAATGTTCATGAAAAGATTTTTCATTCCTTCATCGTTTAGGCGCCCCCGTGGGCCCGAAAACATTTTATAGTCATATGTCAGATCAGCATTTGAATCCAATAAAATAGCGTACTCGTGTGTTGTGTTATCTAAATACAATAAATTATTAAATATTTCAATCCTTTTATTATATATTGTTGTGAATGAGCCACATTTATATGTTGGCATACATAGTATGATGTTTGTGTGGTGTATGTCTTGAAAATAATCTCTAATACAGAAAATTAAGTCATGGTAACACTTAGTCGCCATGAAATCAGCTTCTCCTATCAGTATGATACAATAGTCGGTTTTAGTAAAATGCTCAATCTTTGTCTTCATCCCCTGAAGGAGTTGTTCAATGCCACCATACGGATAAGAATAGTGACAGTAGTCGTAAGTCGTAAAATTATCTGCAATAATATTACATAATTTATTTGTTCTGTTACTACTTATTAGACAGACTTTTTTCTTTATTTCTTGTGACCGGCGGTTACTGTAGATTTGCTTCTCATTGGTAGGATGAGATAATATTATGTTATTGTCAGACTGAGTAGATTTGTCCATCATTTTAGTTACTTGTTTTGTAGGGTAATGTTTGGTTTTCTCTGTAGATTCTGTGGTATTACCAAGATTAACTGTAGGAATTACGTTGGATGTTTCTTTGTTTGTATTATCGTGTAAAGTGTCAATTTTTATTTTTTTTACTGTATTTTTCTTTTTTGTCAAACTATCTATATCTTTTTTGAGAGAATTGTTATCTGCTTTTAAATTTACTATTTCTAGATATGCAGCCTCCAGTTTCGAAGTCAATTCATTTACTTTGTCCTTCAGGCTATCTATATCGTTGTATTCCTCATTATCAGAGATGTTTGGAAAGCTGTCGGTACTAGTAGTGCCATCTAGCGTACTTGTTTGGTCTAAGTTATCTTCATTAATAATAATTTTATTCGTATTTGAGTTTGCCTGATTACGACGAAGACGTGTAATAATAGTTTTGTTCATATTTATGTTGACCTGGGTTTAACAGATTTAGGAAAACATAAATTAGCTGTAACGTTTTGTTTGTTTATTTGTTGTTGTCACCTTTCCACACAAACACCACACCACAAAGTAATTGAAAGCTATTTGATACTATTTATACCGACTTGAACTTGACCAAGATGCTTCAATTGCTTCGAAAACATTTTTTCTTATAATTTCGTATAAGAAAAAACGCTATTTAATCCTCGACGGTGGCAAATTCATCAATCAACGATGAAGCCGTAATATAATATTAGAATTAGCAACTTGGCCAACACGTGACCAGCAATTATTAATGCGTAAATGTGATGTGATGTAACGCGTATATAATAGAAATTACTTTCAATCAATTTTGAGTCTTATTCCAAACAAAATTAAGTGAAAGCTATATTACGAGTAGTTGTCCGCTATTAACTCAATTCGTACAATGTAACTGACGCTTAACTAACCCTGGCGACCCACGTGTCGTGTGATTTTAACCGTACGATGTTATCAGCGTTGTTAGGGTTTTATTTTATTTTATTTTATTTATTAGGAGCAAAAAACAGTTATACGCTACATTTTTAACATTAAATTAAATAAATAGATAAGTAAACGTATAACCCACACCATTGCCCGCAGCTTATACATGTGAATAGGAGCATGACGAATCATTAATTTACAATTAAGATAGAAAGGAAATTAAATATATATATATATATAAACAAAATAGGATACATTAAATTTAAATTTTTATTGCGATGCGCTTTTAAAAAGAACTTTAACTGCCTCCAGCAAGCACGGCATTTACTAACTTTTTGAATGATTGTGGTGAGTTTTCAAAAATATCGATACTAGCAAAGTGTGTGTTATAAGTTTCCACAAGGCGACGTAGAGGTGCACGCTTACCAGCATTAGTCCTACACTTGGTGGTGTAGAACAAGTAGGATGTGCGCACCTCCCGCCGAACAATCGTCCTCGGTACTGCATAACATAACTTGTTCGTAAGATAAGTACAATCGTATTTGTTAGTACATATGCCATACAACGTCATAGCTTTGAGTAATAAACGCCTGGACTCCAAGCTTAGTAATTTAAACTTAGTTAATAGGTCATGGTACGGGATTTTATAACCAAAACATTTGTAGTGTACAGAACGCAAGAACTTTTTTTGAACGATTTCCAGGCTGTTTGTATATTTGCAATAATAAGGACTCCAGATAGGTACAGCGTATTCAAGTTGGGAGCGAATCAGGGTCATATATAAGTAAAGAAAAGTTGAGGGTTTTTTAAAGTCATTAGACGATCTCATGACGAAGCCATACATTTTGTAGGCATGACCAATTATGTTATCAATGTGGGTATCGAGGTGCAATTTAGAATCCAGTAATAATCCTAGGTCACGTACACGTTCCACTTTACATAGCGGGACACCGTTCAAACTATAAGGGTAAGATATTATATTTCTATTCTTAGTGAAGACCATACTATTACATTTCGACAAGTTAAGTGGAAGTTTATTATGTATGCAATATTGAGAGAGTCTATCGAGGTCCTCCTGTAGTAACGTACAGTCCTGAACACTCCTGCATGCTCTATAAACTTTAATGTCGTCCGCATACATTAAAAACCTTGAGTTCATGAAACAAGCCTCAACGTCATTTATAAATATTAAAAAGAGGAGTGGCCCCAATATCGAACCTTGTGGCACTCCTGACTCAGGTACAATATCGACAGACTTAAAACCGTTAATAATGACCGTTTGTGTTCTTTTAGTAATGTACGAAGTAAACCATCTCAATAAATTGCCTCGTATACCATTAAATGCGAGCTTGTCCAAAAGTATCTTATGATCCACCCTATCAAATGCCTTTCGGAAGTCAGTGTATACAGCGTCTACCTGAACTCGATTGTCCATATTCTCAAATAAGTAATCAGTGAAGACTATGAGATTTGTTGTAGTGGATCGAGAGGGAATGAAACCATGCTGTGCGGTTGAAATTAGATGACGTATAAGAGGGAATATTGAGCTTCGGACCAGACTCTCAAAAACCTTTGACATTGTGGAAAGGATTGATATGGGGCGATAATTTTCGATATTAGTTCTATCACCACTTTTGTATATGGGGGTTATATAGGCTCGCTTCCATACACCTGGAAAAATACCTTCTAATAAACATTTGTTAAACAAAATGTGTAATGGTGTACATATGTCTTTTGCAGTTTGTTTTAAGAAGATAGGTGGTAATCCATCAGGACCAGGTCCTTTGGTTACATCTAAATCCTTTAGTGCCTTATGTATAGAGTTACGGTCAAGGTTAATATGGGATAAGCACTCTGAATGGACTGCGTAGTCAACGGGGGGAAGCCAAATGGAAGAATTAAAAGTAGATGACTCATATACAGAACTGAAGTAGGTAGAAAATAAATTGCACGTATCACGGGGGCTACTAGATATACAATCTTTGTAGTGCATATTTGCTGGGTAGCCAACTTTACCCTTGCGGCTTGTTATATAAGTCCAGAAGTGTTTGACGTTAATAGGTATGGTATCTTCGACTCTTTTAATGTAATCATTATAACACTTCATACACTGTGTTTTAAAACTTTTACGATGATATGTGAAAGATTCATAATCAGATAGGTTATGGAATTTTTTCCATTTAGCCCAGGAACGTTCTTTATTCTTAAAAATTTTAATGAGCCGCACATTAAACCATATTGGAAATCGAGTAGTCTTGGGATGTGTGTAGGGTACATGTTTTCTAACTAGCCTGTGGATGATATTATAAAATGTATCCACAGCCTGTTCGGATGGAAGGTGAGTGAGTGAGTCATCCCAGTCGATTTTTGCCAGATCAGTATTGATATCCTCGTAGTTAGCTTTATTGTACATGTGCCTAACAACAAAATTACGTTTCATTGGCTTGTAATGAACTTCTAAGCTACTAATTACAGAAAACGGAGGATGATGCATATCGGGGCTTAATAATGCAGCACCATGTTGTACTTGACAATCAGTGTTACTAATAAATATATCAAGAATACGGCCTTTATTATTCAATATGTTATTATACTGCGACGCATTGGTAAATGATAACAGATTAACCAAATAGCGACTCGCAACATTAGTGGATTGATATGCCGGGGGACATTCTAGCCAATTAATGTCAGGTAGGTTATAATCGCCGACTATGTAAAATGAATCCGTACTTGGATCCATCATAATATCTTGTAACATATCGAAGTGTGTCATATATACATCATCCTCTGAACGAGGCGGCATATATACAGCACTTATGACATGGCGACTATGCGGACGTGAAGCAGGCAATTCAACCATAACGTGCTCGAAGCCATTGGGAATAGAACCTGTTAACATTCTCCGCGGGCGTAGTTCACGCAGCACTGCGATTAGTACCCCTCCGCCATCCCGCTTGTTTGTGGCAATACGGTTGCGATCATCTCTAAACACAACATAACGGTCATCAATAAATTCGCTGTCTAATATATTAGGTGTCAGCCAGGTCTCAGAAAGGATAATTACATCAAAAGAAAAAGATAAAATGTTTATAAATAAAGTGTGTAATTTGGTACGAATTCCCCTTACATTTTGGTAGTATATAGATATATTTCTATGTCTGTCGTCCATTACCAATATGAAATATGATAATCAAAGAAAAAAAAAACAATTAAAATGAAACTTTTGGTTTAGTAAAAGATTAAGTTGAGGAGAGAAGTGTATGGCATAAATACTCAGAGTTGATACGGCATGAGGTATGTTACATCTAAGATTATAATTAAACCGCATCTAGGAAATTAGTTGGTCTGTTGAGAGTAGCTCTTTGATCTCAGAGTTGAAAGAAACTGTTGGGTAGTGTGAAATAGTTTGGAAGGTAATTATGTGATGTGTCACACACCTTTCAACTAAAAATAAAATAATAATACTAGCTCTGTATGAAACATTGTCCCACTGCTGGGCACGGGCCTCCTCTACTAATGAGAGGGGTTAGGCCTTAGTCTACCATGCTGGCCTAATGCCGTTTTCCTTCACCGTTAAAGCAAGCGATAATTAACATTCAATACATACGTTTCTTTAGAAAAGTCAAAGGTGTGTGCCGTTTTGAACATACGACCTTCGTCTTGACAGTCCATAACGCAACCAACTAGGCTATCGCTGCTTTCTCTTTCTATTTAACTATTTTACTAACTTTGTAACTAACCTTACTAACTATTTAACATTATTTATTTTTACTAGTGCCCGGGACGGGCAGACGTTGTTCTGCCATTAACCCCCTTCTCTTTGGACCAAACGTTCGTTATAAAATAAGGAATATCTCAACAACAGCGCCACCTATCGGATCTAAAACTATCCTATCTTTTAAGTTGACACACATACACAAAATTACATTGAAATCGGTTGAGTGGTTTCAAAGTCTATAACGGACATAGTTAGAAATAATTCTTTTTTACTTGAAACATGAACATTAGCTCCTCTTAACAAAATATACTTAGAAAAAACATCAAAACCCTTCCACACTACATTATATTATATTAGAAAAAGGAACAATTATAAGTATTAAATTAGAAACCTTACTTTTTGGAGTCGTTTGACAAGGTGACATATCAGTGATGAAAAATAATATTTTTTCATATCACCAATTATGGTTTTTTTTTTAAATAAAACTAAATATAATATTTTAACCTCTGAATTTCGAACGTATTTCGAAATAAAAGTATTAATTCCCATAATTTCTCGAAACAATATCAACTTCACAACTGCAAATAACTCTTATTAGCATATATTGTACAAACAGTACGTCGAACTGCAAGACCTACCGTTACCGGAACTTCCTACCAAGCTGTTATCATTTCATTTCTCACTCCAATAAGCACAATATAAATACAAACGCACCAACCGATTCAGTAAATCTAATTTCCATTTCATTATGCGAGCAATCCAATTCAATCACCTGATTGGCCCGCCGCCCTTCGTATAGGACGAGAGTTCGCACCCGTAGAGTGATGGAATTTTATAAATGTGTTACATACGAAAATTACTTGTACCTCCTAAAATTTTCTGGCTCTATATGAAGCACTAGCTTTGGCTCGCGGATTCACCCGTGTGGTATATATTTTTGAAACAAAAGGTATAAAATCCAGGAAGACATCTTAAGCTATTACATCTTTCTGTCTTTTGCTATCCTATAGGAACCGTGATTAAGAGGAGCCTATGTCATAATCTGACCTCTAAACGATCACTATGCAAAAAACCCATGTTGATCGCTTGCTCTGTGAAAAAGAAGAACAAATCTATCCCTCGAGAACCGTATATTTTTCCAGAGTGAAAAGTTGCCTTTATGCTGTTCCATACTATAATCTATCTTTTTGCCAAATTTCAACCAGATCCGTTCAGCCGTTCTGCCGTGATTGAGTAAACAACATCCATCCATCCAAACATTCGCATTTATGATATTAGTAGGATAATTCTCCACTAGATGACGCTGCAGCGTATCATTTACACGTAAATATAAACAAGCGAAGCTGCGGGCAAAAGCTAAATTAATATAATTTTAATAAAAATACATCCTTGAATCACACACACAGTCTTGAGGCCACACTAGGGTAAATATAGATTTATTTCGTGGGTAGTAAGAACAACAATGACGGACTACCCACAACACCCAGAACCGAAATCAGTGACTCACATAAACACAATTGTTAGGTGCGAGGATGGAACCTATGACCTTTCACAGCCGACTATACTCTTCAGATATGAATTAATGAATCCTTCCAGAATCCAACTTGATAATTTTATGAGGTACATACGGTTCAATTTTAAAATAGGCAAATTTAACAAAAGCACCCCAATTTAATACAGGCTCTCATAAAAAAGGGTTTAATTTACAAATAAATTGAGGTCAAATTGTGCGTAAACACATTACCTCGCTTCTATACCCACGTCCGTATCATGAATTGTAGAAAGAATCTGTTAACGATTTATAAATGTGTTTTTTTAAGATAACTTATTTTTTGTCTGACAAAAGTAACTTGTTGATTCTTTACGATAGCATAGATAAGTCAGAGAAAAGTAGGTTAAACACAGAAAAGCACTTAGAAAAATTATAATAAGTGTTTAAATCATATCTTAAATGTATATTAACAAGATTGCTCGCCCCCATGACAAGTAGGTGTACTGGTTAACGTCTGGCTACCCCTTCGGGGATTAGGGAGAACTTTGGCGTTTGGAAATATCACTCATCGTACAAAATGCAACATTGATATTATTACTTTTTATTTTCATTTTATTGTTCCACATTGATGTGGATAGACGATTTATTACCAGGCCCGAAATAATAAAACAAAATAATAAAATATCGTGATTTCGTGCAAGCATAATCTTGCAGGATATTTAACTGAGAAAAAGTTGAGGCATACTATTTTCAGTAGGTAAGATCTGTTGACCAGGAGAATTGTGAACTTTTCTTATTATTATTTGACATTTCTATATGATTATTAGTTATATTTTAAAATGTAAATACGAAAGCCATGACATTACGCATTTATATAAATGTCTGAATTGTAAAAGAGAAAATAACCTATGAGTTTATTTAATATTTCCTTTCAAGAGTAGTCAGACAAGAAATGCCGACGCCATCCAGCATAAATAATATTTGACATGTAAACGTATATACTTAATAATCGTCTTTATAGACTAAACAAGACTAAACGATTTGATATGCGACGCCGCGTCGCGTCTACACATGCTCTAGACAAAACTGTTTACAGCAGCGGTCGGCAACCTATTGGCAGGCAGGGGCCACAAGGTAGCAACATATAGTATAGGTGGGATGCACTTGTGATATCAACCCTCGAAACTTAATTAAATTTAATAATTAAATAATTGGACAATTATAGAAAAGACGGAAAAACCAAAATAATAAAAAAAATATAGACAACTTTATTCTTACACGTAATACATACATATACACTCACGCCTATAATTCCCGAAGGGGTAGGTAGAGGTGTAACCAGTACACCCACTTTTCGCCGAATTCCGGTCCCATAATGTGATAGGGGGCGAGCCTATCACCATACCGGGCACAGGTTCCAGACTCCGGGCTAATACTGAGAATTTCTAGATAGAAAAACCCAATATCACTTTACCCGACCCGGGGATCGAACCCGAGACCTCAGCACAGCGGTTGTAACGCATGCGCAATTACAACTGCGCCACCAAGGCAGTCTATACGTAACCTAACCTAACTTATATGTAACGTAATACGTTACGTATAAGTTAGGTATGTTTGGGCTTTATAGATAGACAGATAAAGTATGATGTTTGAGGTTGTGTTTGGGAGGCTATTTCTTGTACGTAAACTTTACAGCATGCCTGCCCTACTTCTTGTTCTTACTTTGCATCAGGTAAAGTAACTAACTCCTAGACAAATCACATCGCTGCAAGGGAGACAGCACTACACTTGAGTTAGAAGTGCTTCGGGGTTTACAATGATATCGATGGAACGCATTCACCACTCAACGATACAATCAGTTACATCTGGAATGATGTAATTATCTACATTAATGAATAATTTGACTAATAAAGAGTACATGAGACATAAAAAGTAATGCCGGATCGACTGAAATGGTACCTATGTCTCACGGTACACTGACAAGTAAATAAATACACACAACAGTCACACACATAGTTGTGACCCCACACTACGTAAAACCTGTATCATGGGTATCAACAACTACGAGGGACTACGGTCCTTCAACACCCAGACCCGAAACAAATATCTGTCTGTCACACAAACATAAGTCTCGGTGCGGGAATCGAACCCACGGCCTCTCGTTTCACAGCCGGCTGCTCGCCCGCTGCGCTACGGAGGCTGGAGTGGAGTGCTACGGAGTAGCAGCTCACATATTATTAAAATGAAATGAAAGCATTATAAAGATATGTAGATCTATCTGTTCAGATCTGATCAGACTAACGTCTCCAAGTATTCTTTTATAAAATAGTATTTTAAAAACGTAATACAATTGGCTAATCAAAATGTTTGTTACAATTTTCAAGTCCAAAAATCATACACGATGCAAGTTTGTACATGGACATTGTAGTCACCAAACCGTGGGTTACTACCTACATCCCTCCCTACCTTCTATTTTGCAGTAACAGGTGTGACTTGTAATACAGTATAATTTTCCTCTGAAAGCCGTCAAAATCCGTTATAATAACAGCTACATCTGACACTAAAACGACTACAATCAATGGCGAATAAAAAAAAAAGAGATAGGTGTCTTATGGACACGCGGTTGGAACGGAGTTCCTTTCGCTATATCTTTTTTAACCGACTTCAAAAAAAAGGAGGAGGTTCTCAATTCGACTGTATGTTGCTTTTTTTTTTTTTTTTTTTTTATGTTTGTTACCTCGTTTCTCTGTACTGTGTGAACCGATTTCGACCATTCTTTCTTTGATTGAAAGCTGGTGCTTGTCATTTGGTCCCATAAAAATATGGTGAAGATCTGATGAATATCTTCGGAGCTGGAGAGGGTAACTCCTTAAAATTAAGTAGTATTCCAGTGGTTCTTTTTGCATTACGTTCATTATAAAAGTTAAGTTTCAGTGAGAGAGGGTAAAAGGAGTGGGGGTGAGGGAGGGGGGTGATAAAATTAAAATACACGTAAATTCTAATATCTTCAGCAGCTTTTAACCGATTTTATATAATTTACCACTGAAAAGCAAAAAATAAATTATTACTTTTTAAATAAAAATTAAACCGCCTTCAAAAAAACCCAGACACAACTAAAAAGCAAAAAATAATTGGTTACATTTAAATCAATTAGTTATATGCAATTTAAATCAATTATTTGGAGTCGGTGCCAGCCAAAACATGGAAAAAACAAAATAATCAGGCATACAAAAAAATATAAAATAGATCCAGACTTGGTTTTTATAAATCTAAAAGTAAAGAAAACAACACCGGCACCGACTCCAAAAATAATTGATTTAAATTGCATATAACTAATTGATTTAAATGTAACCAATTATTTTTTGCTTTTTAGTTGTGTCTGGGTTTTTTTGAAGGCGGTTTAATTTTTATTTAAAAAGTAATAATTTTTGTGTTTGTATTAAGTGATGATTAAATAAAATTGGAAATATTTTAGCATAGTCTCATAATTGACGGCAAGCTGAATCGATGAAGTTTTAGTTTCCTAGGTGATCGGGAAGTGCCTCAAAAATCACTGCAAAAAGATGTCGGTTTTTGGTGTCGTTTTTAATTATATTCATGATACTTGCCCTATATTAAACATTTTCCCACGGCTGGGCACGGGCCTCCACTACTAATGAAAGGGGATAGGTCTTAGTCCACCACGCTGGTCTGTTGCGGGTTGGTAGACTTCACATACCTTCGAAATTCTGTTGAGAATTCTCAAGTATGCATGCTTCTTCACGATGTTTTCTTTCACCGTTAAAGCAAGCGATAATTAACGAAAGAATACACAGATAACTTTAGAAAAGTCAGAGGTATATGCCTTTTGAGTTTCGAACACACGACATTCGTCTTGGCAGTCCATACCGCAACCTACTATCGCTGCTGCGTTAATCGTTAATCATTAATCGTTTTTAATTGCTACAATTTTTTCGGTTTAGCCCCTCCGTCCGTCAACAAACGATAACGTGCAATAAGGAACATAAGAGAAAATGACTACAAGAAAAGACTCAGAAAAGCGTTTAAAGATAACAGCTAACAAAAAGTTAACAAGCTTGATTCTTGCACTCTCTAAAAAAACTAAAATCTATTTGGCGCCATGTCACAGCGAAAGCGCTCGCGCACTCTCGAGATTGACAGAGCGATTGCCCGGACAGTGTTCACTATATACCTTAATGGACCTCTGTACGACCCACGCAACCCCCTATAACTCCCCGACACCATTGTATAGCGATCGCTCTCTGTCAGCGAGTCGCTCCTTGCAGCATAAATGATTGCATCCAGATGCATTTTTAATTCTTTCAACACTGGCAAATTCATCTGATCCTTTTATCAGAATCTGTAGGTACTAGTAAAGAAATATCGACTTTAAGGTGACCTACTTACTTTTTAACCAAATTCAAAAAAGAAGATGATCTCAATTCAGTTCTATTTTAATTTTGTTAACGTATTCCTAAATACGTTATAAATTACCTAAATTATGCTTTAGTCTCTGTTTTATAATAATAATTTAAATAAATATAGGTAGGAATATTCGAGTGACAGCAATCCTTAAGGGTGGCGAAGATGAGATTAATTTTTATTCTTCTTAGGTAAGGCGCGGTTTGCCAGTGTGAATATCTAATATATGTCATAATATTTACAAGTTTTATATAATTCCGTTAAACAAGTCAAGTTCAAGTCACGACTCAGTCGGGTAAAGTGATATTGGGTATTTCTATTTAGAAATACTTAGTATCAGCCTTGAGTCTATAATTAAGCCCTGTAATAGATTCGGCGAAAAGTGGGTGTACTGGTTACACCTCTGCCTAGGATTGTAGGCGTGAATGAATATGTATGTACGTTTTACACATTCAAAAAACCTTGTTTTGTGAAATAATACGAAGACGACTTGATTTTCATGTTCCCGCAAATAACTAAAGTTATTAAAATCTTTTTCTTTAGTCTTTATCTATTCTTTCTTTTTAACGTTCCCATTAGGATTTCTCTAAAAATTACCCTTGATCCTAAACCTAATTAAGACTTTTTGAGGAAATAAGTTTGTGATAGTTAAAATTATCACAGTAATGGTTTCTTATGTTTACGCGAATATTATACATTGTAATAAAACGAAATTTACGGATTCTATCGCGGTTTATTTTACTTTTTTAACCCGACGTTTCGAAGGCTTTACAGCCTTCATGGTCACGGGGGAGACTGAGTTGTATGTCGTCACGAAAGTATAGTGCAATGTTTCTACCCTCCATATAGTTGATATTTAATTTTTATTTTGTTGTAGTCCGATCTATACAGAAAGAGCTCACAATGTCTTGAGGTCTGGCAGTTGGTCTTTTGGGTTCCGATTTAATTAAATGTATAATTGGATCCCAGGCTGGTGCTAGCTTCCAACCATCTTCTCTATTGAAATTTGGATGTTTTTTAATTTCAATAGCCTCGCGAATCATCCTAGGTAGGAATCGGTGTTCTTTGGCAAGGATTTGTGGTTTGTCAAATCGAAGATAATGCTTGGAGCCTTCCTCTGAATGTTCAGCAACTGCAGACTTCAAGACAGACAGTAAGTTTGTGATAGTTAAAAGTTTAACATAATAATGGGTGATAACCTATCGTTGATCCTAGCCATGAATGGAACGCTCTACTGAGGTAGACGTTTGCGAAGTAACATGTGTATTAATAGGGTAGTTTCCTGTATTTATTTTTGTACATTATTAGATATGCAACCGAATATAATACGCAAAAGAAACCCTTTTGCAAAAACAGAATCTAACTTGCTTGAAAATTGAGGTCATAATATTTGTTTTAAATATTGGTATGATCAAAAAAGGTTGTATTGTGGGAACATATAACCATATCCCTAGCATACAGCACAGTGATAGCCATTCTGAGAACCGTGACGTCACGGGACATATCCTGCATCCTTTTGCTGTCATTTGACAATTACCCTTTCCAGCAGATTTGAATGGCGTCTAATTTAACTATTTTTGTTCGGATTTATAAAATTATTTCGATAATAGGAAGGGTAATGTAACTTGAAGATTAAATTAATTAAAAATTCGTGTCACCTATTGGTAAATTATTCTCTCCAACA
The DNA here is from genome assembly GCA_905220505.1 of Laothoe populi. Lineage (NCBI taxonomy): Eukaryota > Metazoa > Arthropoda > Insecta > Lepidoptera > Sphingidae > Laothoe > Laothoe populi. The sequence goes on along the minus strand of HG992154.1, from coordinate 588,633 downwards.
TTGAAGGAAACATCGAAAAGAAGCCTACATATCTGAGAACTCTCTGTATGATTTGATGATTTTAGCGTGATGGACTAAGGCTTCTCCACAGAGTAAAGGATTGTGCCCATCAGCTGGATAGTGTGAACCAGATCTGCTATCAGTCACTTTATGTCCTTTCATAACGTCATAAATCACTTGTTCTATCAAAACATTTACCACTTAATTTTGTGTGTACTAGGATTCAATATAAAGAAGAGGCGCCAAAAATTCTAGATTAGAATATTTCTACAACTTTTTGGCTAAACCTTGCTAATATTTGTTTTGTTCATATTTTACTCTGGATTCTAACCGAACTCTGAAGTTATCAACATACCTCATTATTAATTCAGATTTCCCTCGAAGTGGCTTCTGTTTTTCCAAACATTTGTCGGTGACAATGTGATAAAGTTGCTATGATATTTATCGTGGTAAATAAAAACATAATCCAACATCAACGAATTAATCCAAATAACTTTATCAAAATGGGTCAACAACCCCTCGGGATGGCAAAGGAAACGCGATCCATGCAACACGAGACACTTGTCTTAGATACAAGCCCACATGGTTGGTGCCATATCATGAGGCCCTCGAGGCACATTAATACTACTGTCCTGCAGATACTAGCAAATACAACCATCTCACTAACGCTAATGATTTCATCCTTATCACAAAGGAATAAGATTGACTTTTGATAGCACTAACAGCAACTGTAACTGAGCAGCTCGACCGTAACAAATTTACTCGTGCGGTCGGAAATTATGAATTCCAGTTGGAATTGCCAATGAAATTGATTAAGCGAACGGTATTTATAAGTTTGTTGGATGTTGGGTTAATGCCATATCTATCGGGTAGTGGCATCGCAGGTAATCAGCGGGTAGTTACATATTAAGGACTGTTTTGCGGGTAATACTGTTCACGACTTTGGAATAGAGCGTTAATTAACAAACACGGATATCATTGTATCTCCGATAATATTTGCACACGGTTTCTCTAGCGGGTTTATTTTGAGATGTAAAATTATGTTTATTGTAGCAGTTTGAATACTACACTACTTTTGTTATTCTATAATATATATGTGTTTAAAATTGATTGATATCCTGAATTAACGACTAACAATTAAAAGTATTTCATAATCTTTTTACTGTTTATTGTAAAATATTTATAATAAGCATTAGATTCAATATGTCTTAACAAACATAAATCACTATGACTGCCTCGGTGACGCAGTTGTAATTGCGCATGCGTTACGACTGATGTCTCGGATTCGATCCCCGGGTCGGGTGAAGTGATATTGGGTTTTTCTGTCTAGAAATTCACAGTATCAGCTCGGAGTCTGAAATCGGTGCCCAGTATGGAAATAGCCCCAACCCCCAAAATCACATTATAGACCGAATTTCGGCGAAAAGTGGATGTACTGGTTACATCTCTGCCTACCCCTTCGGAGAATACTGGCGTGAGTATATATGTAAATCTCTATTACAATATTTTTAATAATTACACAAAATATATGTATAAGAGAGCATCAGCGTTCCTGCTATTTTTTACATTCCCCATTTCCCTGGTGGCTCTGCAATTCTAAATACTATATTATCTGTGCTATATTAAAATAATAATAATACTATAATAGTACTATACAATTTTAAAATAGTGCTGGTACCAAAAGGAACGTATGGTAATAAAGCTAACACAGCAATATACATAGTCAGGTCATAAGTATTGTCACACAGTAAAAACTTTTATTTTAGAATGCTGGCCACAAAAAAGTTTATTGAATTCGAATTTCAAATTGTTCATGAAAATAAAAATGTATACTTTTTAGAAATTTACTCATTTTTAAATATGGAGTGGACGCTTAAAGAAGACCGTGTAGCAGTAATTGCGTTGCATCGTTGCGGTTACGCGCCAATTCAAATTTTTGACATACTGAAAAATTTGAATATAACCAAAAGATTCGTTTATCGTACCATCAAACGATACAATGAAGACTCTAGTGAAGATGACAGGTCAAGAAGTGGTCGCCCTCGGTCTGTTAGGACTCCAGCAGTGATAAAAGCTGTGAAGGCGCGAATTCAAAGAAATCCCAAACGTAAGCAGAAACTGTTGGCCCTTCAGATGGGGTTAAGCAGAACCATGGTGAAACGGGTGTTAAATGAAGACTTAGGGCTTCGGGCATATCGAAGAAAAACAGGACATCGTTTGAATGCTCGTCTAATGGACCTGAGACTGAAGAGATGCCGCGCTTTGTTGAAGCGGTACGCGGGAAAAAAATATCGGGAAATTCTTTTTTCAGATGAAAAAATTTTTACCGTAGAAGAGAGCTACAACAAACAAAATGATAAGGTGTACGCACACAGTAGTGAAGAAGCGAGCAACCGTATTCCGCGTGTCCAACGAGGTCATTTTCCATCCTCGCTCATGGTATGGTTGGGAGTTTCTTATTGGGGCTTAACAGAGGTACATTTTTGTGAGAAAGGTGTAAAAACGAATGCAGTTGTGTATCAAAATACAGTCCTGACGAACCTTGTGGAACCTGTTTCTTATACCATGTTCAATAACAGGCACTGGGTATTCCAACAAGATTCGGCGCCAGCTCATAGAGCGAAGAGCACACAAGACTGGTTGGCGGCGCGTGAAATCGACCTCATCCGGCACGAAGACTGGCCCTCCTCCAGTCCAGATTTGAATCCGTTAGATTACAAGATATGGCAACACTTGGAGAAAAAGGCGTGCTCAAAGCCTCATCCCAATTTGGAGTCACTCAAGACATCCTTGATTAAGGCAGCCGCCGATATTGACATGGACCTCGTTCGTGCTGCGATAGGCAACTGGCCGCGCAGATTGAAGGCCTGTATTCAAAATCACGGAGGTCATTTTGAATAAACTTTAGTGTCATAAGAATCTATGTTTTGTTAAGTTCATTTTGGTATATAAATGGTTACATAATGAATAAACTTGTTTCAATTATTTTATATTAAACATGTGGCAGAATTTATGACCTGACTAGGTAGTATGTAGATTGCTTATCGATTGTAAACTTGACCTTGAACTTACAAGCCGTCCGGTTAAAAATGCAGATGATTTTCAAATGAAAGGGAGCGGGCTATACCTGTGTCCGATATTGTTAAATTCATACCACCATTGTGTTGGTGTCGTAAACGTGGTTTACGGAACACACCTGAATGCTTGCACGCCTTCTGATAGCCAGAAAGTGATAGGCACACTGAGTAGTCGTATTTACAGAACATTTTTTTTATTCAGGCACGGCAAAGTTACCACACTGCACCTGATAGTAAGCGCAGTCCCATCCAATTAGAGTACCAAGTAGCGAAAGACAATCTATCCCTCGTTACTCAACACAATCATGCCGGCCTGTAGCTTCTTCACACTACGCCATGGAACAAGAAGGTGAAGAAGCGGTCGTGGGTCTAGTTTCGGAGTACTCAGAAGTTCGCAACACGGCCAAACATCATACCCCAACTCTAGACCCCCGACAAAATCCGGATGGATCCGGATACTGTCTGATTCCGGAACGCGACACACTTGCGTGTGTCACTATGGCGGGTTTCACAATCTGATGTACAGAACATCAAACAAAGTTCAAATGCATCTACCAGCCATTGTTACCTTCGATACTTTTTATATAAGAACTACATGGAACATTTGTTAAGAGATAATTAAATTCAAGTAAATATACCCAATAGTCAAACATAGTCCTGACCCTTCACTAAAAAACGTGAGATACATGTGTTCTCGGTGTCAGGAACTACGCGAGACTTTTGGTCTCACGAAACCCGAGTAAAAATAAATAAATAACACCCAACAGTCACACACATAGTCCCGATCCCACGCTAAGATACGAGTCTTGTGTTGTGGATATCAGGGACTACGAGAGACAAACGGTCTCACAACACCCAGGTCCCAGACCCCGGGCACAAATGTCTGTCTGTCATACAAACGTTTGTCTCGGTGTGGGAATCGAACCCACGGACTCTCTGTTCACAGCCTTCTATTCCTACTGCGCCACGGAGGTTGAATTGTTGTGACTGTTGCGTGTTATTTATTTATTTAAATATAAATATGTATGAGTTATTAAAACATTTATCTTGATGGCTCGTTTCTCGCCCGCTCAAATTGTGCGCTCTAGGAGCCTATCAAATTGTTACTGATATGCTTAAAAATGCTGTACAACATGAAAATCTTGTAGAATGATTTTAAAAGTCAATTGTTTTAACATATATAATAGGTATAAATATGTGCGTCAGTTGCTAATAAAATCAATCTAAAACCTAAAAAACCTTTTTTTTACCTAAACGCAAGCCTATTTAGGTAAAAAAAAGAAGAAGGAAAGAAGGTCAATCGTCCATATTACTGCACTCGATGTATCACCGTCCGTTTAAGCAGTCGTTACACGGAATCGGTTTTTACAGCGGCATCGTGAATATTTCAGCGAGATGAAGTGATAAAAAAATGTTGCCCCACCAATTGGGACGGTGCCTCCCTTGTCCTTCCCCTGCGGACATGGGCTACAAACGCGTTTATTGTTCTCATTTTACTACCCCTTTTATCTTACTGAAAATGTTTAAACTCGACTGTATTTCACAATTTACTAACAATAATATCGCTGTTATTTTTTATTGGGTTTATATTTTTTTGCGGAAAACAAAGGAGGACGATTGAAGATAGAGATTGTACCCACGGGAGGAATAATGCCAGCGTCGGAGGAAATAGTCTTTGCCGCACCATTTTTACTGAATACGGGCAACGTGTCCGCGAAATAAAATCGTATGAGTAAAATTTAGAACCCACATTCACACTATCCACACTTACTTTTAATATTATACTACCTAAACTTGAAACGCTACTTGACACAGCATATCGGCCTATAAAAATCATTTCTCTTCAGTTGACCCACTGAGTCATTTGCCAATCTGTGCTATAAAAAATAATAATAATAATACTAGCCCTGTATTAAACATTGTCCCACTGCTGGGCCCGGGCCTCCTCTACTAATGAGAGGGGTTAGGCCTTAGTCCACCACGCTGGCCTAATGCGGGTTGGCAGATTTCTCATACCTTCGAAAAATTCTCAGGTATGCAGGTTTCCTCACGATGTTTTCCTTCACCGTTAAAGCAAGCGATAATTAACATTTTAATCCACACATAACTTTAGAAAAGTCAGAGGTGTATGCCACTTGGGTTTCGAACCTACGACTTTCATCTTGGCAGTCCGTACCACAACCAACTAGGCTATCGCTGCTATAAAAAATGTAAGATATTAATATATTATACGTTAAAAATATCATTAACCCTCCAGTAACAGTAAATAGACAAATACTCCACATATACTCCACAAACTGCCATAAGATAAATGCTACAAATCCGGAACACTAAGCGGGAGCAAGTCGGATGATCCAGAGGCGACGGGCCATGACAACTAGGTCGTGGATTTAATTAAATTACACTTCTTTTAGATGTTTAACAGCATATGAGTACGCGAACGAAATTTATGTAAGTAAAATAACTAATTGGGGCTTGGAAGTAAGATATACTCATAAATTAATTAAAAAATAACCTTATAACTGATAAAGAAAATTAATATCAGGGAGGTTCAAATTGAACATATATATATACGCACGCCTGTAATCCCCGAAGGGGTAGGCAGAGGTGTAACCAGTACACCCACTTTTCGCCGAATTCATTACGGTCCCAAGATGTGATAGGGGGCGAGCCTATCGCCATTCCGGGCACAATTACAAACTCCGGGCTGATACTGAGTATTTCTAGACAGAAAAACCCAATATCACTTTTACCCGACCCGGGAATCGAACCCGAGACCTCAGCACAGCAATCGTAACGCATGCGCATTATCACCTGCGCCACCGAGGCAGTCAATTGTTTTTCGTCCAAACTTAATCAAACACTAGATGTAATAATATTTGTGTTTTTAAGCACAATTTATGTTTGAAATTTTACATTGGAATAAAACGAAATTTACGGATTATATCGCGGTTTATTTTACTTTTTTAACCCGTTTCGAAAACTTTGCAGCCTTCATGGTCACGGGGGAGACTGAGTTGTATGTCATCTCGAAAGTGTAGTGCAGTGTTTCTACCAATGTAGTTGATATTACATTTTTATTTTGATGTAGTCCGATCTACGCAGAAAGAGCTCACAGTATCATGAGGTCTGGCAGTTGGTCTTTTCGGTTACGATTTAATTAAATGTATAATTGGATCCCAGGCTGATGCTAGCTTCCAACCATCTTCTCTATTGAAATTAGGATGTTTTTTAATTTCAATAGCCTCGCGGATCATCCTAGGTAGGAATCGGTGTTCTTTGGCAAGGATTTGTGGTTTATCAAATGGAAGATAATGTTTGGAGCCTTTTTCTGAATGTTCAGCAACTGCAGACTTCGTAGAGCGTCGGTGTTTCACGTCAGCTATATGTTCTTTTACGCGGGTCCCTACATTTCTTTTCGTTTGACCTATATAGGAGAGACCACAGTCGCAATCTATTTTATATATGCCTGGTTCCTGTAGGGGTACATGACATTTGACAGGTGGTAAAAATTTACTAATTTTCTTGGGCGGCTTGAAGTAAGTTTTGATAGAAGCCCGCTTCAGTACATAGCCAATCTTGTCAGTGACTCCTCTAATGTATGGTAAAACAACCGGGACACGTTCGACTGTGGCTGGCTTCACTCGGTTTCTGTGATGGCGGCGAGGAATTTGGAGCTTGTTGTCTTGCAGTACTTGCTTGACATGTTGCAGCTCAGCGGCCAGATGTTTCTCATCACAGATACCTTGTGCTCTCTGAAACAAAGATTTACCCACGGTAGCTAACTGTTTTGGATGGTGGTGAGATTCACCATTGAGGTATTTATCTGTATGGGTCTTTTTCCTAAACACAGTATGGCTTAAAGACTGGTCAGGGTTTCGGATAACTAAAACATCTAAGAAGGCAAGAGAATTATTATGTTCTAACTCCATTGTAAATTGAATTTTGTTGTTAATGGAGTTGAGATGGTCTAAAAATGCAGTTACTTTGTCAGATGGTAAAATTGTGAAAGTATCATCCACGTACCGTTTGTAGAACCTTGCTGGATAGGGGGCTGTGCTTAGGGCTGTCTCCTCAAAGTCCTCCATGAAAATATCGGCGACTACTGGAGACACGGGTGAGCCCATAGCTACTCCATCTACTTGCACATAGAATTGATTATTCCACAACATGTAGCCAGATGTAAGGCAATGGTTGAGTAGTTCTGCATATGCTAGGGGCATGTTGTTCTCAGCTAACTTCTTAGATACAATTTTGATGCAGTCTTGTACAGGTAAGCTTGTAAAGAGTGATTCTACATCAAAACTGGCCATGGTTTCATTGTCAGCTAATTTTAGAGAGGGCGCCGCTGTGCCACGGTATACGTTGATTCCGTACTTATTAATAAAATAAAAATTATTACTCAGTGTTTTTAGTGATAATATATGTATAAGTGTCTGTAAAGTGGCTAAAGCCGTCATAAAAATATAAGACTCAGTGCCAATAGTGTCTAAAACAACACTAAATACGAACGAAATACCTAGTGGACATTCAGTGCATTTACCATTATTTTTAGAACTGTGTTCGTACATCCAGAACATAAGAAGAGGAGTGCAATCATTGAAACAAGTTTGAAGAACTTACTTTACACTAAATGAGACCTATAAACAAAAATTCTTACAAATGATGTGTTAATATAACCTCAAAAAATATAACCGAAAATTCATAAAGTCATATTAGAGACTAATAACAGAGCCATCTAACGACGAGTAACAGTACTTGTTGAACAAGTACCGATCGCAAGATCTATACCACAAATATATCTGACAGTTAGTGAAGTATTTCTATTAATAACCACAAGAGGGCAGTGGCTAACTTAAAAAGAGCTATTAACTAGGCAGTATGGTCGATTGACTATAGTCTGTACTTTACGACGAAATAAAAAAAAAATATATAAAAATGGAAGAACTTACGGCATTGATAAGAAATCTGCAAAGTAAATTCGACGAACAGACACAAGAAATACGCGAAATGAAACAAAGTATACCACAAATTATTAACAATAACATAGATTCTAAATTCATAAATTTGGAGTTGAAATATAATACACTTGAAAAGACCATAGAAGAGCAGCGACACCGCATTAAACAACTAGAGAGGTCCTCTAGGAAAAAGAATTTAATATTTTTCGGAGTAGAAGAAAACGAAAGAAATTACTATGATTTGCAAAATAATATACTGGAAATAATAAATAAAATTATGAATATAAACTGCAATAAAGAAAATATAGAAGAAGTAAGACGCTTGGGAAAAAAGAGAGAAGATAATAAAACAAGACCAACTACTGTGACTCTGACCACGATGGGTATAAAAATTGAACTTTTAAAAAATAAGAAAAAATTAAATGATTCACCATTCTATATAAAAGAAGACTTTCCACCTGATGTACTAGAAGAACGCAGAAAACTAAGTGAAAAATTATTAGAAGCAAGAAATAATGGCCAAAAAGCATTTATTAAGTATAATAAACTAATAGTCATAACAGAAGATAAACAAGAGCATCAACTTCAGCAAGTACCAAACCGAAAATACAATAAAAGGAACTTGTCAGAATCTCCAGAAAATAGAAATGAAAATCCCAATTCAAGCAATCATAGAAAGAAGCCATTTAAGAAACAAAATTCTAATATCCACCAATATATAATAAGAAACCCAAACAAAGTTCCACTATCAAACCAAGCACATACATCATTCATTGCAAAAACCAGTACAACACCTCAACAAAACACAAATGCAAGTAAATACTGACAAAAAGCAACCTCTCCACATATACCCCCACTACGGCTGGTCACCGCGGGGGTCAAAGACCAAAACCCTCCACTGAAATCACTCTATATTTGTACATACAATGCAAGATCTCTTCTGTCAAATGAAAGATTATTAGAGTTCAAACATGCTATATCTAATATAAAATATGACATTATTGGACTTGCCGAAATAAGAAGAATGGGATATAACATCACTGAAGACAATGAACATATATTTTGCCACTATGGCACAATTAAAGGTCAATACGGGGTTGGTTTCCTTATTAAGAAAAAATATAAGCTAAACATAGAGAGCTTTATTGGAATTTCAGAACGAATATGCATTTTAAACCTTACATTTGATAACACAACAATTTCTATTATTCAAGTTCATGCACCTACGATTGACGCAAGTGACCATGAAATCAAAAATTTCTACAATAAACTCCAGCTAACTCTAAAACAATGTAATAAACACCTCATCATATTAGGAGATTTCAACGCTCGTGTTGGTCAACGTCTGGCTGATGAAGAGAGAATACTAGGTAACTACTGCTACGGCAAAAGAGATAATAGAGGTGAAAATCTACTACAATTCTGCTGGGAGAATAATTTATGCATTACAAATAGTTTGTTTAAAAAGAATATAAGAAATATGTGGACGTGGCTTTCGCCCAAAAAGGCAAAGAGCCAAATCGACTATATATTAACAAACAATAAAAGAAAAGTTACCAATATTGAAGTATTAAACAGACTATCATTTGCTAGTGATCACCGGTTAATAAGAAGCACAGTATCACTTTTAAAAACAAAGAAGTGCAGAGCTAATTATGGAAATAACAATACTAAATTAAACTCCACAGAAGAAAAAGAACAGTTCCTCAAAATTCTTAAAAATAGAATGAATTCTGTAAATATAGAAGAAAATGAAGATATAGAGACACTGTATAAAGACATCAAAGATGCTATATGTGAAAGTCTTAACTCTATTAAAAAAGAAACAACCCAAACAAAATTGTATCACACAACACATAAAATCTCTTATAACAAGAAGGAATGAATTAATTAAAAAGAAAAATACTACAAAAACTGAACGACAAGAGCGTACTTATTTATTTAAAGAAATTCATAAACTCATCAAAAAAGAATATGAAGCTCATAGGATAAAAGTCATAGAAAATCATCTCAAGTCATCTGGCAGTTTGAAAAGGGGGTTTAAAGCCCTTCACACTACAAATAAATGGATTCCTTGTTTAAAAGAAAATTTAACTGAAAATAAAACTTTTTCTCGATCAAAAATCATAGATATAGCTACAACATTTTAGAAAAATCTTTATTCAGCCAAGGAAACAGACCAAGTGAGTTTATCTTTTGATCCAGACTCTAGCACCCTACAAAGATTTACACCTCAAGAAATAAAAAAAAAAAAAATATAAAAATGGAAGAACTTACGGCATTGATAAGAAATCTGCAAAGTAAATTCGACGAACAGACACAAGAAATACGCGAAATGAAACAAAGTATACCACAAATTATTAACAATAACATAGATTCTAAATTCATAAATTTGGAGTTGAAATATAATACACTTGAAAAGACCATAGAAGAGCAGCGACACCGCATTAAACAACTAGAGAGGTCCTCTAGGAAAAAGAATTTAATATTTTTCGGAGTAGAAGAAAACGAAAGAAATTACTATGATTTGCAAAATAATATACTGGAAATAATAAATAAAATTATGAATATAAACTGCAATAAAGAAAATATAGAAGAAGTAAGACGCTTGGGAAAAAAGAGAGAAGATAATAAAACAAGACCAACTACTGTGACTCTGACCACGATGGGTATAAAAATTGAACTTTTAAAAAATAAGAAAAAATTAAATGATTCACCATTCTATATAAAAGAAGACTTTCCACCTGATGTACTAGAAGAACGCAGAAAACTAAGTGAAAAATTATTAGAAGCAAGAAATAATGGCCAAAAAGCATTTATTAAGTATAATAAACTAATAGTCATAACAGAAGATAAACAAGAGCATCAACTTCAGCAAGTACCAAACCGAAAATACAATAAAAGGAACTTGTCAGAATCTCCAGAAAATAGAAATGAAAATCCCAATTCAAGCAATCATAGAAAGAAGCCATTTAAGAAACAAAATTCTAATATCCACCAATATATAATAAGAAACCCAAACAAAGTTCCACTATCAAACCAAGCACATACATCATTCATTGCAAAAACCAGTACAACACCTCAACAAAACACAAATGCAAGTAAATACTGACAAAAAGCAACCTCTCCACATATACCCCCACTACGGCTGGTCACCGCGGGGGTCAAAGACCAAAACCCTCCACTGAAATCACTCTATATTTGTACATACAATGCAAGATCTCTTCTGTCAAATGAAAGATTATTAGAGTTCAAACATGCTATATCTAATATAAAATATGACATTATTGGACTTGCCGAAATAAGAAGAATGGGATATAACATCACTGAAGACAATGAACATATATTTTGCCACTATGGCACAATTAAAGGTCAATACGGGGTTGGTTTCCTTATTAAGAAAAAATATAAGCTAAACATAGAGAGCTTTATTGGAATTTCAGAACGAATATGCATTTTAAACCTTACATTTGATAACACAACAATTTCTATTATTCAAGTTCATGCACCTACGATTGACGCAAGTGACCATGAAATCAAAAATTTCTACAATAAACTCCAGCTAACTCTAAAACAATGTAATAAACACCTCATCATATTAGGAGATTTCAACGCTCGTGTTGGTCAACGTCTGGCTGATGAAGAGAGAATACTAGGTAACTACTGCTACGGCAAAAGAGATAATAGAGGTGAAAATCTACTACAATTCTGCTGGGAGAATAATTTATGCATTACAAATAGTTTGTTTAAAAAGAATATAAGAAATATGTGGACGTGGCTTTCGCCCAAAAAGGCAAAGAGCCAAATCGACTATATATTAACAAACAATAAAAGAAAAGTTACCAATATTGAAGTATTAAACAGACTATCATTTGCTAGTGATCACCGGTTAATAAGAAGCACAGTATCACTTTTAAAAACAAAGAAGTGCAGAGCTAATTATGGAAATAACAATACTAAATTAAACTCCACAGAAGAAAAAGAACAGTTCCTCAAAATTCTTAAAAATAGAATGAATTCTGTAAATATAGAAGAAAATGAAGATATAGAGACACTGTATAAAGACATCAAAGATGCTATATGTGAAAGTCTTAACTCTATTAAAAAAGAAACACAACCCAAACAAAATTGTATCACACAACACATAAAATCTCTTATAACAAGAAGGAATGAATTAATTAAAAAGAAAAATACTACAAAAACTGAACGACAAGAGCGTACTTATTTATTTAAAGAAATTCATAAACTCATCAAAAAAGAATATGAAGCTCATAGGATAAAAGTCATAGAAAATCATCTCAAGTCATCTGGCAGTTTGAAAAGGGGGTTTAAAGCCCTTCACACTACAAATAAATGGATTCCTTGTTTAAAAGAAAATTTAACTGAAAATAAAACTTTTTCTCGATCAAAAATCATAGATATAGCTACAACATTTTATAAAAATCTTTATTCAGCCAAGGAAACAGACCAAGTGAGTTTATCTTTTGATCCAGACTCTAGCACCCTACAAAGATTTACACCTCAAGAAATAATAAAAAAAAATGGAGCGTGTTAAATGTGATAAAAGTAATGGACCAGATGCTATTCCAAACGAAACAATAAAAACAAGCAGGTTTCTACTAGCGCCACTTATAACAACACTATTCAATAAGATTCTACATGAAAGAAAAATACCCAAAGAATGGGCAGAATCAGATATAATTTTATTGTACAAAAAAGGAGATCCTGCCGATATTAGCAATTACCGACCCATTAGCCTGCAACCAAATATCTATAAACTATTTGCATCATGTCTTGAAGAACGTCTGGCACCATATACCGAGAAATACCAGCCACCAGAACAGGCAGGTTTTAGAAAAAAATTCTCAACTATGGACCACATCCACACACTGAACTTAATCATAGAGAAATATGAAGAACGAAACAGGCCACTGTACCTGGCTTTTATTGATTATGCCAAAGCCTTCGATTCAATATCACACAACAGTATGTGGAAAGCCTTATATGAGTGCAGTGTACCTACCACTGGAAGCTATTGAACTAATAAAAGACATATATAGTAAAAGCGTAAGTCGCATAAAAATGGAGAAAAAAAGCTCAATAATAAAAATCTGCAGAGGTGTTAGACAAGGTGACCCCCTCTCACCAAGAATCTTCATAACTGTCCTTCAGAGTATTATGAAAAATTTAAATTGGAAGAATAAGGGGATTTACATCAAAGGTGAATTCCTAAGTAACCTCCGGTTCGCTGACGATATAATATTGTTCTCAGAGACAGCATCCCAACTTGAAAGAATGGTCAACGAAATATATACTGTAAGTAATGAAATTGGTCTGGATCTTAATACTACAAAAACAAAAATCATGACCAACAGTATACACACACCCATACAAGTAAACAATATTTCATTGGAATATGTAAAAGAATATGTATATCTCGGTAAACATGTATCATTCGAGAAGTCTAGGCACCATGATGAACTAAACAGGCGAATAAATCTTACCTGGAATAAATTCTGGAGTAATAAAGAAGTACTGAAATCATACCTTCCTGTAAGACTTAAGAAAAAAGTCTTGGATTCCTGTATACTGCCATGTCTTTCTTATGCCTGCCAAACATGGATATTTAATACTCACACACAAAACAAAGTACAAACCTGTCAAAGATCAATGGAAAGAAGTATTTTAAATCTAAAAAGAAAAGATAAAGTAAGAATAACGGCGATAAGAAAAACAACAAAAGCCATTGACGCACTAAAACACTGTAGAAAGTTGAAATGGAAATGGGCAGGCCATGTAGCCCGCATGAGCAATGAGAAATGGACCAAAAAAGTAACAACTTGGATAGGCCCATTAAATAAAAGAAACAGAGGAAGACCAAAAGAAAGATGGGAAGACGAAATAAAAAACACGGCTGGAGTAGACTGGATCAACAAAGCGAAAGATAGAGTGATTTGGAATAAAATGGAGGAGGCCTTTACTCGTTGAGAGGTCCTTAATCATCCTTAATAATGAAAATGTTATGTTTATGCATATATTCGTATGTATGTATGTATGAGTGTATGAGTGTGTATGTATGTGTGTATGAGTGTATATGTATGTGTGTATGAGTGTATATGTATGTACATATGTGTGTATGTTTATATTAGTTTGTATATGTGTATACGTGTGTCTGTGTACATGTATGTGTTTGTATATATGTATGTATGAATATGTATATATATATATATATATATATATATGTGTGTGTGCATGTTTTTGTGTATGTGTATAGATGTTTAGATATAAATATATTAAATTGATTATTGTGAATGAATTGTAAATTAAACGAATTGTAATTATTTAAATAAGGAAATAAAGTGGCTTAATAATAATAATAGAGGAGTCACTGACAAGATTGGCTATGTACTGAAGCGGGCTTCTATCAAAACTTACTTCAAGCCGCCCAAGAAAATTAGTCAATTTTTACCACCTGTCAAATGTCATGTACCCCTACAGGAACCAGGCATATATAAAATAGATTGCGACTGTGGTCTCTCCTATATAGGTCAAACGAAAAGAAATGTAGGGACCCGCGTAAAAGAACATATAGCTGACGTGAAACACCGACGCTCTACGAAGTCTGCAGTTGCTGAACATTCAGAAAAAGGCTCCAAACATTATCTTCGATTTGATAAACCACAAATCCTTGCCAAAGAACACCGATTCCTACCTAGGATGATCCGCGAGGCTATTGAAATTAAAAAACATCCTAATTTCAATAGAGAAGATGGTTGGAAGCTAGCATCAGCCTGGGATCCAATTATACATTTAATTAAATCGGAACCGAAAAGACCAACTGCCAGACCTCATGACACTGTGAGCTCTTTCTGCGTAGATCGGACTACATCAAAATAAAAATGTAATATCAACTACATTGGTAGAAACACTGCACTACACTTTCGAGATGACATACAACTCAGTCTCCCCCGTGACCATGAAGGCTGCAAAGTTTTCGAAACGTCGGGTTAAAAAAGTAAAATAAACCGCGATATAATCCGTAAATTTCGTTTTATTCCAATGTATAATATTCGCGTAAATATAAGAAACCAGTTTGAAATTTTAATTGAAAATTTCACACGTGTTGCCCGGGATTGGAAGTTGTGCCCAATGTTATAGGCTCGTCATATCATGGGATGGAAACAAACTCTACGAACCGCGTGTTTACTAGTTGCATCTCTGCCTACCCTTCTAAGGTACAGGCGTAAGCTTATGTTTTAGTATCCTACAGATATCAACAAAGATTTCTTTGATCGGTGTGCTTGCGAGCTGAGTTCCTTAACATCTACACATGCTCTATTAACATATTCCAATAAAAATAATATCACAACTAAACAAAGGAATCAAACAAACACGCCAGATCCAAATCAAACAAGCGTTTGATTCGGACAAACTGAAAAATCTGTACACACGGGACAACTCAGTTTCGTAACTGAAAAATGTTTTTAGTTTCGATCGCTAACGACCCGTTTACACTGGCCGTCGCGTCGCGCGGATTTCAAACTCAATTTGTGTTTGGTTTAAAACTTTTGTGTGGGGAACTGGTTCGTATTAATTCTTTTTATGAAATAACAATAGATTGTTGTGTTCGTATTAAAAACCATAGATAAATGGTTTTTATTTCAAATTCATCGTATATTTGATAGTGGTTTGTTGTTTTGTATATCATTCTGGATTGTTTTCATATGATCAAGATTTTTATGAACTATACTTAAATAACATTGAGATCAACGTCAAACTACCAGTTTGACGTTGATCTCAATGTTATTTAAGGTACTTTTTTGTTCGAACTTTGCTTTGACCATTACGATGTCAATATATATATTATTTAAACATCGATATGTATCAATAGATATAGTAGTATTTTATGATTGTAAACAGGACGTTAATATATTTATATATATAATTCTACTGTACGTGTGTATATCACTGAACTCCTCCTAAACGGCTAGACCGATTTGAATGATTTTTTTTGTATGCATTTGGGTGGTGCCCTGGATGGTTTAGATTCACAAATCAGCTCGGCAGATGGCGCCGCAGTCCGTGTGGCTCTGCTTTTACGGGCCGACGTCTGCACGGTCCGCTAGTGTTTTATATAGCTTTGTGCGTATGACAGGAGGGTAGGAGTAGATGAGCTTATCTTTGGTTCATATGTCATTGGGGTCTGTTATACCTAATATTGGAAAATTCCTTTAAAAATATTATCAAACGTCGGAAATCCATTTCCTCCCAAATATATTATTTTTTGATTTAAAGCGACGCCATGTAGACCATAATGTAATTCACAATCTTCAGAACATAACCCGCTCAAACTACGTACACAAAGAAAACTCCACTAAATAGTTGTGAAACTGCCAGTGGTACGATAGGTACCGACTTCGACTCTGCTTGTAGCTCACGTCACAGCGCATTGTGACATTAATCATCGACGCTAGCGGACGAACGCCTCACTAGCGGATAGGAGCGTATTGTGATGTGCGGTAGCGGGTGTGTTGCAGAAATTTCCTCCAATACCGGTTGGCAGCGGCTTTGCTGTGCTCTGGCATTGCAGAAGTCTATGGGCGGCGGTGTATACTTACCATCAGGTGGCCCCTCTGCTCGTTTGTCTATCCAGGCAGTTAAAAAAATACAAAAGGGTAGGCCACGCTGTAGACAGAATGTCTATGACTATGGATGAGCTCTGCCTAGTTCCCATGTCTAACAGAAAACCAATGCAATAAATAATTAAAGAAATCAAAAACCCGACTGCAAAAACGTAATGCACTAAAAACACCAAAACAAGATTGAGAATAGAAATCTTATGATACTATATTGATGGATATAATGCGTTACTTGTTGGAGTTTAAGCGAAAACCGATACCCAAATGAAAAAACTGATACCCAAATGAAAATTAATTGAAACATATAACTTATATATATATTTTTGTAATCCCCGTTTTATTTCCTTTATTTTGATACCCTACTCGATAGGTTTGGTCAATTTTTTTTTATTAATGTATCACTATTTCGGACCAAAAATTCGCTATTTTGATCTTTTTTGTCCAACACTTATCTAAGGACACTTGGGATTTTAAGACGAATATAGCGATACCTTAATTGTCGAAATCCATCCAGGCGTTTGGAAGATACGAGGTAATAAAGAAATTTACAAACATACATACAAGATACGCGCGAAAAACATAACCCTTCCTTGGCAGTTGGGTAATAACAGCTCAATTTCCGTAGGCGCAATTAATCCTCCCTTCGCTTCCCCCCTCCATACTCATTCCTATTGAATTGCCCACATTTTGATGGTCCATAGGCGGTGGAGATAGCTTACCATCAGTGACCCACATCAGCTTTTCAGTTTGTGCTATGAAAATAATACATTTGTTCTATATTTTGAATGCTGTTTTTAAGTAATTTCTCTTTTCCTGTGCAAAATCTAAGATTAAGAACAGGTTTCGGTGGCACTTTCTCTGGTGCCGGCTTCTGCTATAAAAGATGTGAATATAATGATACCTTTCCACTTATTAAATTGAGAATTTGTAATAAATTTAATGATAGTAAGTCACCTATCTGAGTTTAACATGCATGCCATAAACTTCCATAGGCGTCCATGTCACTCGTCGCACTTTTATTGCCCACATAAAGATGAGTCGTAAACAAGTTTTTTCTATCTTACGAGCAGGAAATAAAGTTTTAATATTCACAACTCAAACGTCCGTTGCGAAATCATCCCGGATTTGTGACGTCACTTGGTAGTAATGAAGGTATATGTGAATTAGATTCAATACTTGCAGAGGACTTTATTCGGTTATTATACCCGTATAATAACCGAATAAAGTCGGTTTTACCGGGATTTAATCAGGCGATAAGGCTAGGGACATGATAGATTCTGGCATGAGGTTAAACAAGCAAGATACATTAACCTTTATTAACGAAGTATCGGATGCAACAAAAACATTAAGTATACCATACATTCAATATTTTCCCCGGAGGCAGACCTCTAGGTATCACCAGCGCCCCACCGTTTAAACCAGCACAAATTCCAATCTCGGGCTATGCAAGCCTAATCGGATCCAATAAAACGTTCAATATAAATTCACATTATCTGATATAGGAGTTGAATCCAAAACCTCGCTGACTTCACAGCCTAAAGATACTGCTCTAGACCAACAATACCATTAATGAAGCGAACCTGATGATACATTCCTCTAAATTAGTATAAACATTTTCTAAAAAAATAACTATTTTCAGATGTGGAAATTTAAAAAAGACATGGGATCTTATCCATTAGTAATAAATGTTACAATACTTTGTAATCTGATGATGATTAATGATAATATTTTTTTAACTACATTACTTCATGATCCTTGTAAATCGCTGTGGAATAATTATGAAATTAAAATACTTTCCGCTTCCTTCTCCACAATGACCACTACGAACCACGTATTTAAAACAGGGAGAAACCAGCAAAAAGCTAACGACATAATTATCGCGTTTGAATTTGTTTTTATAACACTGTCATCTTTTTATAATTTGAGTAGTACCCTTCAGTAGGTTTTGAAGAATAAAGAATGTCTTCGCAAAGTGTCAAATGGGATCTACGGTAAAAGTAAATAGAACTAGTGATACAGAAGATAGTATTGAAGAATAAAATAATATATTTTTATCATGGTACAATGCAGACTGTCTCGGTAGCGTCGTTGTAATTGCGATTGCATTACTACTGCTGTGCTGAGGTCTCAGGTTCGATCCCTGGGTCGGGTAAAGTGGTATTATTTTTCTATCTAAAAATTCCTCTGTATTAGCCCGGAGTCTGGAATCTGTGCCGGGTATGACGATAGGCTCGCCCCCTATCACATTATGGGACCGAAATTCGTCGAAAAGTGGGTGTACTGGTTACACCTCTGCCTACCCCTTCGGGGATAACGGGCGTGTAGTCATGTAGTCACTGTATTGGTCCACGAGTCCGAATACACTGTCAATCGTCGAACAAGTATCTCTCAGCGTGATGCCGAACTGAACTAATTAGATAAGACGTTTTGGCGAAACATGTTCCGCAGTCAGCTGATCAGACATAAGACATAAAACGAGCTACTATGACAGGTTTATTATCTATAAAAGTTTTTTAATTCATAAAAAGTAGACCGACTTCAATAGAAAACAAATTATGCGTCACTATAATATTTGAGGGTTTTCCTTTATTTTTCTGAGATCTCATCATCAGATCCTGACTTGGTGCCAATGGGTCCTCCTGGGAAGTATACGCTTTTAAACAAAAAAAGAATATCTCGAATTGGCCCAGGCGTCTTCGAATAATCGGGGAACATACATAAAAAGAAAGATTCCGACGAATTCTTAACCTCCTCCTTTTTTTGAAGTGGGTTAATAAAATAATAACGACAGAAAT
Source organism: Laothoe populi (assembly GCA_905220505.1). NCBI lineage: Eukaryota > Metazoa > Arthropoda > Insecta > Lepidoptera > Sphingidae > Laothoe > Laothoe populi. The sequence goes on along the minus strand of HG992154.1, from coordinate 569,161 downwards.
CCCAATAAAAAAATACATTGCAAGTAACATTTTGATAGCCTCCGTGGCGCAGCAGGCAAGTCGGCTGTAAAAGGAGAGGCCGTGGGGTCGATTCCCACACCGGTTCTGCTCGGACAGATATTTGTGTCGAGTCTGGGTGTTGTAAGACCGAAAAGTCTCTCGTAGTCCCTGATACCCACGACACAAGACTCGTATCTTAGGGCGGGATCAGGGTTATGCTTAGAGGGTTATGTGATGGGTGTTATTATTATAATACTGAATAATAATTATAAAATTATAATAATAAAATCTTTCTTAGGGAAATCGGCTCGATGAGGCCGTATTTATCCATATTTAGCCGTATCGTACTATCAGGGGTACCCTATGAGACACTAGCTGCCACCGAGTTGTCATCAGGTCTACACAACGCGCGGACTTGCTAGGTTGCGGAATGGTTACAACGTTCGAATATAAGTGTTTTAACTGTAGGTGTCAGCACTTAATGCTGCATTGTGTGCGTTCCGATGTTCGTGGCACATTCATTTTAGTTCAAATTTGCAAAATAATAATAAATAACACTGAGCAGATATAATGATACAAATATATGTCTGTTACACTAACATTTGTCCCGGTGTGAGAATCGAACCCACGGCCTCTCGTTTCACAGCCGACTAATCGCCAACTGCGCCACGGAGTCTGTCAATATAAAATTAAAAGCTTGTGCTGAAATAATAAACTATGGAACAAACCTAAATTATACTAACAGTGGCTCTGGAGATGGGAAGAACCACTTGCGGTAGTTAGATGGCTCTCTAATCCCCTCGGTCCGGCCGAGTGCCCAACGTTTTTACGCCAAGTCACGCCACAATGGCTATGGAAAAGGAGTTACTAAGTTTGATAATTATGCCATCGTTATGTTTTTTTCGTAGATTAAGTCAAATTTATTCGTTTTATTTGTATTATAATGATTCGCTGGTTGTTTCCTAAATAAATAAGCACGCGATAGTAAGGAGGAAGCACGTCCCAAAACCTTTTATTTAAATTGAAAATGGAAGACGAACAGTAGGAACATCAGTAGGACAGTAAGTTTGATTAGGAAGATTACTTATTACCTTCTACTATAGTCGCATTTAATTAAGAAAAAACCAAGTAGGTGAAACAAGGGGCGTGGCTGAGCAGAACCACCTACGTGTCTTCTGGCAATGACCACGAGGAAGTTCTCGGTCTGCATAGAAACGAATGTTCTCAGCTTCTGAGCTAGAGGCAGGGTACACCCCTGGTCTGGATTGTGGGTGTGTATTTCTCCCCCAATAGATCCCTGGCCGAGTTCGAGCACTTCCTCGCTCGGCTAGGGGCCCTGGTGGTGCAAGGCAGTCAGCCTCGCCCCGTTCTCGTTGCCGGCGACTTCACCGCCAAGTCTCTGGCTTGGGGTTCGTCGGTCACCAGCAGGCGAGGCGAGGCCCTGGAGGAATGGGCGATCTCGGCCAACCTGGCCGTTGTGAATCGCGGGTCGGTTAACACGTGCGTACGGCATAATGGCGGATCGGTGGTGGACCTCACGTTCGCCACCCCAGCTATTGCCCGCCGTGTCCGTGACTGGAGAGTTCTGGTGGACGAGGAGACGTTGTCGGATCACCGATACATTCGGTTCGACGTCACCTTGTCCCCTAACCCCCAGTCCAGTGGAGGACCGACCGGCCCGCGGTCGGACGGCCCGCGTTGGTCAGCAAAACGCCTCAACGTGGAGGCCCTGAAGGAGGCCGCTCTGGCCCAGGCGTGGCTCCCTGCACCGGAAGCACCGATGCAGGTCGAGCAGGAGGCGGCGTGGTTCGGGACAGCGATGTCGCGCGTCTGTGACGCGGCCATGCCCCGAGTCCGACGTCTTCCCGAGAAGCGCCAGGTGTTCTGGTGGTCGGCGGAACTCACGCAGTTACGTATCTCCTGCTTGGCCGCCCTCCGTCGTCTCGCCAGGCACCGTCGTCGCCGAATCCGTCTTCCCGGCGACGAGGACCAGGAGCGGTTGCTTCACGGCCTCCACAGGGAGGCTAAGAGAGCGCTGCGCGTGGCAATAGCTAGGGCAAAGTCTGCAGCTCAGGAGGAGTTCCGGGGAACTCTCGATAACGACCCTTGGGGGCGTCCATATCGCGTGGCGATGAGGAGATATCGCCCGTGGGCGCCCCCACTGACGCAGAGTCTCCGGGGCGACCTAGTCGAAGAGGTCGTCGCAGCTTTGTTCCCTGCCACTGAAAATGTCACTCCCCCACCGATGGCGTCACATCCATCGACGCCATCGTCGTTGAGTTCGGCAAGGATTATTTCGGAGGTTTCGCCCGAGGAATTTCGGGCGGTGGTGCTTCGGCTGCGGGGCAAGAAAACAGCCCCGGGTCTCGACGGTATCCCCGGACGTGCGTGGGTGTTAGCCGTCGAGCATCTGGGGACTAGGCTCCGTGGCCTGTTCTCCGCGTGCCTGGAGCAGGGCCGTTTTCCGTCTCAGTGGAAAACTGGGAAGTTGGTCCTGCTCAAGAAGGAGGGGCGGCCCGCAGAGTCGCCGTCGGCCTACCGGTCCATCGTGTTGCTCGACGAGGTCTGTAAGCTCTTCGAGCGTATCATTCACGCTCGCCTCGTCGAGCATCTTGAAGGGGTCGGGCCGGACCTGGCACAGTGCCAGTACGGGTTCCGGCAAGGCCGATCGACAGTACACGCGATTTTGCGGGTCAAGGCCCAAGCGGAGGATGCAGTGGCTCGGGGTGAAGTGGTGGTGGCGGTGTCTCTAGACATCGCCAACGCGTTTAACACCCTGCCCTGGGCCTGCATACTGGAAGCACTGCGGTACCACGTGGTGCCACCGTATCTCCGGCGTCTGGTGCGCTCGTATCTCTCAGACAGGTACATAGTGTATCCAGGCGCTGACAGGTGGCACCGAAGAGCGATGGCCTGCGGTGTTCCACAGGGCTCAGTCCTGGGCCCTCTCCTGTGGAACATCGGCTACGATTGGGTGCTCCGTGGTACCAATCCCCGAGGCGTCGCTGTCGTCTGTTATGCAGACGATACGCTAGTAACAGCGACAGCCAGGTCTTTCCAGGAGGCCACCCTGCTCGCCTCGTTCGCAACCGAACAGGTGGTGGGCAGGATTCGGCGACTGGGCCTTAAGGTGGCCCTGAACAAAACCGAGGCCCTTTACTTTCACGGTCCTCGGATTCGGCCACCTTTAATGCCCCACATCAATGTGGAGGGGGTGCGGATTCCCATCGGCTGTACAATGAAGTACTTGGGGTTGATTCTGGACAGCCGGTGGGATTTCCGTGCCCATATCAAGGAGTTGTCGCCGAAATTGGTGCGGGCGGCGGGCGCGCTCGGACGCCTGCTGCCGAACCTGGAGGGACCTAATAGCCCTTGCCGAAGTTTATACGCTGGAGTCGTGCGGTCAATGGCCCTGTACGGATGTCCCGTATGGGCCGAGTCCCTGAAAGCCCGCTGCGTCGCCTTGCTGCGCAAACCGCAGCGTTTGTTGGCGCAGCGAATAGTAAGGGGCTACCGCACGGTCTCCCACGAGGCGGCCTGCGTAGTGGCCGGCACCCTCCCTTGGGATTTGGACGCAAAACTCCTCTCGTCCGCGTTCTTCTGGCGGGAGGAGGTGTCCAGTCGCCGTCAGGTGAGACTGGCCCCGAGGGAGATTGCAGCCCGGTTTCGCAGAACCGCTGTGGAGGAGTGGCATACCAGGCTGGAAAGCCCAAGTGCGGGCTTGAGGACAGTCGCGGCAGTGCGTCCTGTCCTAAAGAGATGGCTAGACAGGCGCCACGGTGCGCCAACTTTCCGGCTGACGCAGGTACTGACGGACCACGGGTGTTTCGGTTCGTTCCTGTGTCGGATCGGAAAGGAGGTGTCTGCCGTGTGCCACCATTGTGGCAACTGCCGCGAGGATACGGCCCAACACACGTTGGAGGAGTGCCCAGCCTGGGACGAAGAGCGCAGCGCTCTCAGAGCAGTCGTCGGAGGAGACCTCTCGCTGCCGGCCGTGGTGTCGTCCATGGTCGCCAGCCGGAGGTCCTGGCGTGCGGTGGCCCACTTGAGATGACGCTCTCGCAGAAGGAGAGTGCCGAGAGGGATCGGGAACGAAATGATCCCTCCCGCCGCCAGAGAAGACGTAGGAGGCGCCGGGTGGACGACTGACCGGCTTCTCCCGCCCTGTGGAACGGGGGCGTTTGAATTCCACCACGGTAACACCTGCCTGTCGTACGAGGCGACTTATTGGGGCCATCGGGGGTCGCGGGCTCGCAGCGGGGGGCTGTCAGCCCGAATCGATGCACTCCCAGTTTCGGAGCATCGTGCGACCCCGAGATGGACGGCAGCGCGTGTGGTAAGGCCTCGTTCGCTGTCGTTGTTCGGTGCGCGGGGGCTCCTAAGCCCTCCCATGGAGATGGGCTGCTACGCAGCACCGCGCAGGGGCGGTTCCGGCAGCAATTCTAGCACTCCTTAGAATACCCCGGGATCGCTCCGTAAGCGCCGAAGAAGGCCACCGCGGGGTTTTAGCTGGTAGTGTCGGGTGGGGTGTACATAGGGGGTAGGGACTCGGCCCAGCGGCTGCTCGGATAGCCATCATCCGGGCGAGGGGGATGCTGGGTCGTAAGACCGGCTAGTCCAGCATAACCGTTTTATTCTAATTCCGCTTCCCCCCGAAGCGGGCGGTAGTAATAAAATGCTTTCCCCGCGACAACAAAAAAAAAAAAAAAAAGGGTACACCCCTGAAGACGTTCGGCAGCTCGAGGGTTGACACTCTGGAACTTATAACGGGCGATGCGTCGGTCCAAAGGTATAAGTCAGCGAGTGGACAAATAAAATGACGTAGGGTAGAAATTCGCAGGGCGATGTACATGACGTCAAATGGCAATGGTTAATGTAAAAACGTGTGTGTCATGTGACACAGTTAGTAAAGAGTGAACTCTAATGGGACAGGATAATGAAGATTCATTTCCGTTGACAATCAACAGAATGACAACGAGGCGGCCGGCTAAGGAGGTAGTATCCGAGGTAGCTCGCGATAAGCAGGTTGGTTAGAACAATTGTAACAATTGTAAAATAGAATAAACCCCGACAATGCGCTCGCCGAGTGCTCACTTTGAGGAGACACCGAGTGTCAACCAACGACTAAGGGTACGAAGCTATCAAGCATTCTAGATATTAAAAAACACAAGAGTATTCTATATACCTACAATATTTTAAAGAAAACCTAAAAACTCACTACGAACAGCTGTACCTCCCTAAAGTAGTTGAAATAAAATCTGAAAATTCAGGACAGGGAGCCAACATTTCCTGTAAAGTCACGTAAGACTCATTAAAACTTTAAAACAACCAAAGTACCATTGGAAGCCGTTACTATCAAAAGTTTTCGAGTTTGTTTCGTGATTGCAAAATACGTAGTAGCAGTAGAAAACTGTGGCCATCAAACGAAGCCTTTTTCAAGCAATAAAGTACCTACTTCTTTACAATTTGACAACTTGTTATCTGCCACGTGATACTATCTCGTTAATAATATTGTGACAAGTTGACATTAAGAGTTTATAAAACAAAAACTGAAAACTAGAGTCATCTGTTGTTTAGATTTTTTCAACATTATTTGAGAACAAACCTTACTGTTCTACTAATATTATAAATGCGAATCTTTGGATGGATGTTTGCTACTCGGTCAGGCCAGAACGGCTGAACCGATCTTGTTGAAATTCGACACAGAGATAGATTATAGTCTGTAATAGCCCATAGGCTACTTTTTGTCCTGGAAAAATGTAAACTTCCAGCGGGATAGTCTTTGTTTTTCGCAGAGTAAGGGATCGACATGATTTTTTGCATTTTAGGGATTAGCGAGTGACTTAGGCTATTTTTTATACAGAAAACATGCACGGTTCCTTTGGGATAGTATAAGATAGAGAAATATAATAGCTTAAACTGACCCCATGGATCACGCGGGCGGAGCCGCGGGCAACAACTGGTAGAAATATAAAGACATAAATATTCGTAACGAAGGCATATATTTTTGTAAAGCGTACTTCGGTCATATTGCATATCGATTACCAAATTTTGAGATGAATTGCTTGTGGTGGGTAAAGTTGAGAACGTAAAAAGGGTAAAATGCAAAAGGGATGCCGCGGCCGTTCCTAGCTGCTGGACTAGGTCTCACTGACAACTGCTCTGACAGTAGAGAACTAGACGAAATGAAAACAGCTCACACAACAAGCAGCGAAAGCCAAAGTGAAAATTCAAGCCAATGCTATATTATATTTTAGTCAACTTTTACATGCACATACAAAGGTCTTAATCAAAGGTTATCTTATACTGTATAGGCGAGATACTGTAAGGTCCTCCAGCGCTAGTCATTAGACGTGTAATCAATGCGCTTAACGCTCATGCAGACCGTATTGCATCGGATTATTGGCACGTTTCAATTTCAACTTCGGTATCAATTGATATGCACACACATTATACAATTTGCATTAATTCTGTGTTTATCTATGATTTTAGTCTTCCATTAGTTTTCTTGTACAGATTTATTATTGTTTTTATGACCATTAAAAATGACGTAACTAAGCCTGCAAATATGACAAAAGACATTTTCACATTACATAAGCTTACGACTATATTCTCAAAAGGTAAGTAAGTAGGGACAACCAGTAAATACCAATTGATCACTGAGCTAATTCTTATCCCATGATGTTATACTGACAAGCGTAAATCGGACACAAACGATTGCCTTTGTCGCGATTAGAACACAAAACCTCACATATTCTCAGTGTAAATACGTTTTAATTTTTTCTACTGACGGATTTTTCTTTTCAAATGATAATAAAGAAACTTCAATAACATAAAATTAAATTGAAAATGGTATTATGTTATTAATGTTGAAGTCATCTAAAATAGATAGTCTTATTTCGTACAAAAACAATATCTACCAGACATTTCTGGTCGAAAAAACAATTGATAAAAATCATAACCTATACAATCCAATCGCAAAATCACTGGTCAATCGTAAGTAAAACTATCAAAATTGGAAATATCTATAATAGCACTCGGGTGTGTCGTGAGGAAAGTTCTCAGCATCCAATATCGTTCATTGTAGCGGTTTTCAAATACGAATACATCGCAATGTACTTTTGCGATTTAATATGTTGAAAGAGAACTATTGGTTTGGAAAGTTGGAATTCTAGAGTATATTGAGCTTTCAAGTAAAGTACTCTAACCAACACAATGATGATTTTCCTGTTTGTAGTGTAGTGATTTAAAATGTTATTATTTCGTACTACATAACCTATTAAATGGATTTTTTCCTTTTTTTTAATGTTGTGTTATTTAAGTATGCGATTCTAAATGTCGTATTGCCTTGTACGGTTATTTACCATGGGATTTTGTGATTGGCACGAGTCAGATATAATTAGCACGGAAAAAGCATGCGCTTCCAAACTTATTTGCGAAGTAGAATTTATAATATATCATTCTTAATGTATATTATTTTATATATCACAGATAGCCTGATCCCACACTAGGTAAAATCTGTATCGTGGGTATCAAGATCTACGAGGAACTACGGTCCCACAACACCCAGACCCGAAACAGATATCTGTTTGTCAAAGAAACATTTGTCTCAGTGCAAGAATCGAACCCACGGCCTCTCGTTTTACAGCCGGCTACTCGCCCGCTGTGCCATGGAGGCTGTCAAAGTGACAAATGTTGTATTAATTAATTTTGTATTTAGTTAACGATTGGTTTCTAAATAAACACGGTAGATATTGAAATGAAAGAATTTCTATATCTTTCCTATACTTTAGTGCTAACCAGAGTAACCACCAATACAAAAAGTGATAGAAGCGAATTAAAACAAAATTTCCTCCTTTTGAATAATTTCTATATTATTTAATACAGCTTATAGAATTTCTATTCAAATAGTAAGTTTAATTGTTATGAGAAATCCCGTCCCGTGATGTGATAGGGGCGAGAGAGACTAGGGCTTTATGTAGTGAAGGCCGTAACGTGACCTGATCATGTAATCGAACTTATAAATTTAATTCTACAAACGTTAATTTGGATAAAGGCCGGGCTAACTGTTTGTAGTTGGGCCATAAAGGCAGCATACGGAAATGTAAGGTCCCAATTTATTTACTACATAATGCTTAGATTTAATGTTATAGATTTAATAAAAAAATAAGTTAATAACAAAAAGACTCAAAGTCCAAATTAAAATGAATTGAGTTAGCCTTTAGATGAATAGGTGGGTCTATATAGTGAAAATAGTATATCTAAGTTTGCTTTAAATAAGATAAAAGGATAAAAGAAATTTACACTGATGTCATTAAAAAATCTTTGAAGTAATTAAATCTCGTTGATTATTTCTATAAATTTATTCAATTTTCTAACATTTGTTTATCCTGGCACGGCAAAGTGAAGGTTGACCACACTGCACCTGATGGTAAGCGCAGCGCCGTCCAATTAGAATATCGAGTAGCGAGAGACACTCTATCCTCCGCTACTCAACACAATCATGCCGGCCGGTTTCTTCACACTACGCCATGGGCAAGAAGGTGAAGAAGCGGTTGAGGGTCTGGTGTCAGAGTGCGCAATACGGCCAAACATCATACCTCAATTCTATACCGCCGTCAAAAACCGAATGTACACTGACTGATCCCGGAACGTGACAAACTTGTGTGTGCCACTAGGGCGGGTTTTACACCCTGTGTGCGGTGGTTGCTATCCGGATGGATATGAATATCATACCACCAGCTAATAAAATTAAACACAAATAATTCAATTATGTCACACTAAAAAGGCTTTATAGCACTCGTTTGTCCCATTTTTAATCCGGAACACTCTGCAATAGGACAACAGTAAAAATAATAATTTAAAATGTCAAATAAATTGTGCAAATTGCTCAACAAATCCTTTAACTTTTGTCGTTTCGTTTTGCATAACACTTGGCATCTAGAGTAGGGGCCGCACGCGGATCTTCACCTAATTTGATTAGATTCTTTGGCGCATGAAAGAATTTAATTAATGCCAAAACAAATGAACAAGTATCAGTTGCTTTGTATTTATTTTCAGAAACATGTTATCAATATTTTCAGGCGTTTAGGGAGACAAAGGGAAAAGACATTTAGACAAATGCCTTCAATTATCAGTAAAGTGTTACTCAACACCCACATAGATTATTTGGTCTTTAGGGTATATACGCAAACATGTCTTATCTAAAATATTGACAAACAATTTTGGACCTTACGGCATACAAAGTTTATGATGATTCATTTCGTCCGTCATTTCAAATTAGATAATCTACATAATATTCATTTTGATAGCGAGCAAAGCCTTTGGGTGTAATTTCTTACATGACTTTTACAGCCGCAGTATATTCTATATTATATAAATAATAATAAATCCACCAAACAGTCACTCACATAGTCCCGACCCAACACTAGGTAAATCATGTATCGTGGGTATCACGACTGGGAAGGGAAAGAATGGACATCCCGAAACAAATATCTGTCTGTCGAACAAAGATTTGTCTCGGTTTGGAAATCGAACCCACGGCCTCGTTTCACTCGGCTACTCACCCGCTGCGCCACGGAGACTGTCGCATCTCAGATAATTATTTATTAAAAAAATATTGAAATACGCACAACGTCTTACAATTCCCAACTGCCACTCGCCTAGATTTATAGATCACTTCAACTATCTCATAATTTTACATTTTCTGTAGGATCATGAGAACATAATGCAGCTATTTTATTCAACTAGAACTCACTACGTCTAAGTTCCATACCAGGCAATTGCTTATCCTGTCTATCTCATTCTAAATGCATTACAAAAACAGTGTTTTCTCTAGTAAATTGTCTATCGACGGCATAATTCACCGATGATCGCGCACGGGTGCCGCGAACGAGCTTCGCCGTGTGCTCACGTCGCAGCCATGAGACGCTATTATGCAAATACCAACCAGATATACTTCTTTATGTTATTTTTTTCGATGGAGCAGAATTTTTATGGGCGTTTAAGACGGTTTTTATAAGTGAATTTAGGTAATGTAAGCTACTCGAATACAAACCGTATGAAGGTGATACTGAAATATTGCGTGTGCTCAGTAATAAGTGTTTCAGATATGAGCTCAAGGGAATTGTTATTGCTCGAGAATGAGGTCCATTTTGTTTGAGACCTGGAATTCTGAAGAATATGTGAGAAACGAGATTAATAACGCACGCAGCGATTATGTTCGTGTCTGAATGATATAAATATTGAGCCCTGACTATAAATTACATTACACACATCGATCAAGAGGCTCGCATTTCTAATATAACTTATACAAAAATTCATGTAACGTAATTCAGAAACATGAACCAAAATTACTCTCATTATTATTTCACGTGACATTTCAATACTGACAAATATTTTTACTAAAATTTGAGTTTTGCGTCAACAAAAAAGCCTAGAGCTTGCGTCAGTCGACAGGCAGCCGCGACATGCTGGAAAGAGGTTTTGCTTGTTTGTGGAAGGGTCGAGTCAGTGTCGAACCAGTTTCATCCCAGAATTTGTGCTGAAACTGGCTGGAATATTCAAATTTATTGAATGTGTTTTTGTATGTTATTAAAGAAAGTGTTTTATGTCAACAATACGCATAATGTAGTATTAAAAGACCAGAAATGGGTAATTTTAGAATGATCCGATTTCTTATTATAGATATATATACTTACAATTCATCTTACAATATGAGCTACGATAGTCACGTCACCGAAGACACTCAAAAGTAAACTTTATTTCCAAGACTTGTATCTGCGAGTACAGATACACTATCTATAACAACACAAATGTTAGTATTGGTACACAGTTCAATCCAAAAACGGATGAAAATATTCATCGAATCCATAAAATGGTATTACTTAAATTTTGAAAATTTTGCAGGCGAGTAGCTGGCTGATAGACGTGAAGCCTCAAGTTGGATCCTGTCACCTTCATAAATAATTATGTGATTCTCAATTACTTGTTTCGGGTCTGGGTGTTGTGGGAACGCAGTCCCTTTTAGTTTTTAATACCCATTATTTATTTGACCTAGTGGGTGTCAGCGCTGCATATGTCTGTTGGAATGGTTATGAATTATTTTCACTCCTCCATTAGTTTAGAAGGCGGTTTCATTACAGCAGAATAGGCAAAAATATTATATTATGTTATACGTTAACCTTTAAATTTATGTTAACAATATTAGTTGGACCAGCTTAATTTATAATGCTGAACAATATTATAACATAAAAATTATTTCCTTTTGAAGATTGTTTGCGTCCAGCATTTTCCATAAAAGACTAAACTGATAGATATTTTCCTCCGAGCACCGATACGTAGTTACATATAAAGGCTGGGTTTCCTACGTAACCGCGTTTGCATGAATATTGCATAATATTATGTCCTGTGGGAACTTCTCATGTTTTTGAATAAAATTTCCTTTATACTTGTATGGTATGAATTTGGGTATTAAAAAATGTTAATGGGAGAAGAGAGCCCTACTGTAGCTTAAGTTATTTATACTGCTAATTCATAGTGGCATGCTGTATATCTTGTGTTGTATAATGTATTCCATAAGACTTTGTATTCAAGGGTGTTTTTAATTTGGCTGTAAAGAACCCGTTTATAAAGATGTCTTAATTCAATCTAAAGACATAAAAAACATACTTAGTTGGTGGGTTTATTAGTTAGTGTGCACACAAACTTCAGTCTTTTTTTTTAGTGCCTCGATATGCAGACGAGCAGACGGGCCACCTGATGGTAAGTAATCACCGCCGTCCATAGACTTCTGCAATACCAGGACACAGCAAAGCCGCTGCCTACCGTTAAAGTCTATCCAAAATAATCGATATTTTTAATATTTAAAATAGTTGTCAATGCTTATAACCACAGACATATGTTTTTCTTCCAATATCGAAATAGTGTTAATGAATTTTGAGACTCGTCAAACGTTATTCGTTATTTTACTTCATTTTTCACTCGAACGATTTGAACTGAACTTTGTCCCCTTTCTACAAAAAATCTTGTAAAAAAGGAACCATAGTTCATGTCAATATGCGTTTAACGGGTTTAAGTTTAGTAATATTTAATAGTTATTCTATTCTATTCGTTATTCTATTAATTATGTTATTTATAGACATTCAAACAAACAGCCTGGAGCCGCTACAGCTGCGTAGGGATATTTCCTCGCTTAGCGTGTTCTACCGTCTGTATCATGGCGAATGCTCTGAAGAATTGTTTGATCTTATCCCATCCTCTCCCTTCCATACCAGAACCACGCGTACTGGATTGCGGAGCCACAGCTTCGTGGTATCTACTACCCCGGCCCGAACCAAGAGGTTCGCAAACTCGTATTTTTGCCGCACCATCAAGCTGTGGAACAGTTTGCCAGCTACCGTGTTCCCTCCTTCCTATGATCCTGGGTCCTTTAGGCGTAATGTGAAGAAGCTAAACAGCAGGCCGGCATGATTGTGTTGAGTAGCGGGGGATAGACTGTCTCTCGCTACTTGATACTCTATCTGGACGGCACTGCGCTTACCATCAGGCGCAGTGTGGTCACTTTGCCGCGCCAGAATAAAAAAAAAAAAAAAACCATTTCTTTACATAGTTGCTATCCAGAATAAGTAGACTTTACAATTGTAAGCAATAAACCGACATCCGGTAATATCTCTAAAGAAGTGTTACAAGATCTTCGTATCAGCGACATCGACAGTACGTGCCTTCAAATACGGCGGCCACTTACTGTCGCCGGAATTTAATGGGATGGTTTCTGCGGTGAACTAGATGTAGTTGAAAATAATGAACAACGACATCAAATTTATCTTCTTCAAAATGACTTTAAAATGTTTATTGATAAAAATCATAACAAAATCAAATTCAGAGACTTGTGATGACCATAATTTAGAACAGTTTCAAATGAAATCTATACAGAATTCAATTCGTTAAATAATTCAGCTTTAATTGATAAGTGTTGTAAATGACTAAATAAATAAAGAATGCAAATTAGCAGAAGAAGATCAACGACATGCAATGAATTTCTTGAGCCAAGAGACAATTAATTCTTAAAAATTACAATATAAGTCTGATAGTCTGCTTGAAAGTGTGTTATCTCTTTGAGGTACCATGATTAAGTGTAAAAAATAGAAACATGATTTTTAGCTCCACCTACGAAATGATATATGGGAGTAATAATTTGATGCTGTTCTATAATAAGAACATCACTTGAGAACGGCTATTTTTTAATGTTGTTAATATTCCGAATAAAGTATTTAGAAAAAATAAATTTAAAAGTTGCTCGGGAAAACTGAACGAGCTTTAGTCTATGAGATTTCCGTCTCGTACAGTGCCAATAAATCTTAGAACACATGCGAAGCTGAAGGCAAAAGCTAGTTCTGAATAAAAGTACCATCAAGTGAGTGTTCAACTTAAAACAAAGCTTATTTGTATAAGTATCAAAACGCGTCTTTTCAATAACAATTATTATGTATCATATTGTTAGTAACAACAAACTGCTGTCGTCGTAGTCCCAGAAATGAGCAGATCATCCGTAAATGTTACTGCCGATTCGGCATTGAAAGCAAAGTGTTATAATTCTAATTAAATCCATTATCAATCTAATTTAAACTCTAATATTTAACCGATAAGGTTGGTTTTAATATGATATTCGATGAAAGACATTCTGAAGCGTAAAAGTAGCAATATTAAGGATGTTTCGCACTTGGTAATAATTTTAATGGTGATAAGGAGGATTTGATAAAGTAGGGGAATAGATTATTTGTTCCGTAACAATTTCGAATTTATTTCACGGCTACGAACTCGTATTTGGCCAGCGTGATAGACTATGGTCTAACCTTTTTCACGAGTAGAAGAGATACATGCCTTATAGATGAACAGTATATAATGAAGTTTCACATTATGTTGTTTCCTGTAATAAATATTATCATTGAAATAGTGAGAAGTAAGTAAGTAAGTATCTGTAAGTGGTAGAGCCACGCTGTAGACATATTTGTCTACAGCATGAATGGGCCGGCTCGACCGGGGTAATACCACTGTCTCACAGAAAACCAACGTAAAGTGACAGTTCACTGTCGCGTTTCGTATGGTAAGTGAGATATCCGGAGGCCCAGATTCCCCCTTCCCTTCCCTAATCCCTATTCCTGTCCTTTAAGGCCGACAGCGCATACATGATACTTTCGGTATTGTGGATGTTCATGGGCGGTGGAGATCACTTAACATCAGGTGACCCACTGGCTCGTTTGTCGGACTATGAAAAAAAAAATGTGAAAGAAATAAGATTTTAAGTTTAATTGTTACAAATTTTGCATTACAGTCGTTTCGTTCTATTAATTGTATTTAACATGTCAGTTTCTTAGAGAAGAGTCTACAATTTTTTTATGATAATGAAGAGTAGTCAGCATACATACGAATATGTGTCTAAAATATACTGACGTACGGCTAGTAATCTTACTTACTATACTATTTTAGTATGCCAGTGAGGGAGGCCTATACTTAGCAGTGGGTTAATGTGGGCTAATAAGTATGAATGAAAATGACGTTGTTTATACATATGTGACCACTTATAGTTATAAGACCTTACCTCATATTAAGTTCTTCGTAATTGAAAGAAATATTTATGGAATCTGTATTTACCATGAAATCAACGCTACCTTCCGACCTGTCCAAACGTTAATCTTAAATGGCATTTCACCCAGTGTAATCGCCGCTTAAGCGCCGTTTCATTAAGTTTCAAATGCTCAAACGGCAGACAATACCGTCACGCCCTAATGGCCGTGTTTAGTAGATATGCGCGTACTCAACGTTATCTCTTCAAATCATTTATATTTCTACTGTGTGAACTGGCAGATTATGCTAATATCATTTCATGTTTCGAACATTTGGTAAATTTTCTGTAGATCTGATCTGTTGTAGATATGGATAGGTATCAGCGATGTCCTAGTTGGTTGCGGTACGGACTGTCAAGACGAAACTCGTATGTTCGAAACCCAAATGGCATACACCTCTGACATATCTAAAGTTACGTGTGTATTTAATGTTAATTATCGCATTCTTTATCGGTGAAGGTAAACATCGTGACGAAACCTGCATACCTGAAAATTCTAATTAGAATTTTGAAGGTATGTGAAGTCTACCAACCCGCATTGGGACAGCGTGGTGGACTATAAGTCCTTACCCCTCTGATTAGTAGAGGAAGCCCGCGCCCAGCAGTGGGACAATGGCAGGGCTAGTATTATTATTAATATCAGTGCGAAGTAGTGAGCTTAAAGCTTTTATAAATTGGAATAGTTGACAAATTACTATCTAATTTTATGGTGCTTCCGTGAACTTCCGTTGTGCTTTACGTCTGGCTTCGCCAGACCTAAATGTCCTTTATTGGAGGTTAATACCTCTTTAGTTCAGTATTTGTCTCCCGCTTTGCTATGGAGGGAAGTGGACAATTTATATTTCCAACTCCTCCCTATATTTCTATTTGATTAATTTCGTTGCGGGATAAAAGACAGTTAAAAAGCATTCCCAGATACTCGCCTAGTTTCATTACTCGGTGTCGAAAAAATGCGTGCCATTTTGATCCTGGCTAAACAGGAGTTACAATGGCGCGTGTGTGGGCGGGATAGTCTCTATCTAATTTTATGAGTCGTGGTAGTCTAGCTCGGATTGGTATTTCTTTACAACCTTGTAACGACTAAGCCATTGAACTCACAGTAAAATTTAACATAAAGGTAGTCTGAAATCTGGAAGAGGTCACACTTTTTATCCCCGAAAAATATGCGTAAATAAAAAATAAATACACCTAACTGTGAAATTAAATCGTTTATTGATCATGTAGACAATTATTATCTACACAGCTCTTAGAATAAGTCAGTACATGAAAAAAGACAGTAACTTGTATTGTGGGTATCAAGAACTACGAGGGACTACGGTCCCACAGCACCCAGGCCCGAAACAAATATCTGTGTGTCACAACATTTACCCCGTAATGGATTCGAACCCACAGCCTCTTGTTCAAAGTCGGCTACTCGCCCGCTGCGCCATGCCACATGCGCCATGTGAGGCTGTCATTATACATGACATCTATATATCTGCTAATTATAATTACATTTTAATGATCCTAGCATAAAAATTAAATAACAAATAAAAAGCTGTCTCATGGGCGCCCGAAATGTCCGCTTCAGCCGCTTTTTGTAAGGTCAAGGTCAAGGTTATATCAATTTCTTTGGCGCAGGGTAAAGTCTTAATTAACGAAGACCCAACGATGATGGTAATATACGAGGTATGGTGAAAGCCACCGCAGTAATATGTAACTCAGTTGATTTTAAAAATAATCTAAATAAAATATACTAGTAGTACCTTTTACTTAAATTAAATTAACAAACTTAGTCCAGATATTAAAGATATAGCAAATGTAAATTTATACAAAAATTAACTCAAAGATTTCCTCATCGGTAGATGCTTTTATTCAATTGAAGAATTCTTCCAGTCCTAATATATACTTTTAGAACCAGAAGAGGAATTTAATAAAAAAATAACATCAATCTTACTGCTAAAAACAATTTACTTCAATATAACAATTTTATTTAAACTTAAGATAGCAAACAAGCTTTGTTCACAAAGCAAACAATTATAGTAAAATCAGCACGAAACTTAGTAAAAAACGAGTCACCACAAATATAACCAAATATTGAACGACTTACTGCAAAATGCGCCGACGACCACTTACGACTATCTTACTGCCTAAAATCTGCCCGAAAAGTAAACGGAGAATGCGACGACATTTATAGCCTGCTGTCAAATGACGCAATTTAGCAATACCTAGCAAAAAGTATATAACTAGCAAAAAGTATCCTAACACGGCCTCTCCTGATCATGCGCCGCCCTCGGACGCATCCTTGGAGACATCTTCATCAGGAGCATCCGTGATGTTAGCGGGACCAACAGATGGCCCAGCCTCGACACCGTCATCTTCATTATCAAAGCCTGTTGATGAAACAAGAATTAATTCATAATGTCTCAAGCAAAAGATGCCTATGATCTTCATCCATCTACTTGCAAGGCCCTCATTCATAACAACAACACACATCTTACACACTCCGCTATTTGATTCTAGACTCCTTCGCTGGCACATAACATCAAACATCATCTGACACGTGTCTTCGACAGACTCTTTCATTCTCATACCTCTGTACGTACAGATTGAACAGCAAAACCTACACACGACAAAAGCGTGTCTGCCAGGCCGTAGCCCGAATACACACACGGCGGTGCGTCTGCCAGGCCAAAGCCCGAATACACACACGGCGGTGTGTCTGCCAGGCCAAAGCCCGAATACACACATGGCGGTGTGTCTGCCAGGCCGTAGCCCGAATACACACATGACGGTGTGTCTGCCAGGTCAAAGCCCGAATACACACATGGCGGTGTGTCTGCCAGGTCAAAGCCCGAATACACACATGGCGGTGTGTCTGCCAGGCCGTAGCCCGAATACACACATGGCGGTATGTCTGCCAGGCCGTAGCCCGAATACACACACGGCGGTATGTCTGCCAGGCCGTAGCCCGAATACACACACGGCGGTGCGTCTGCCAGGCTAAAGCCCGAATACACACATCACGGTGTGTCTGCCAGACCGCATCTCCACCATGCGCCCCAAACAGCACTGCCCAAGCAGCACCGCTCAGGCAGCACCGCTTCAACTGCTCAGCCTCACGAAGCGACTCATTCGCCTCGTACACAGGACCACACTCACACGCACACATGTAAGCAAGCAAGCATCTGGAACATAAAGCAAACTTACCCGCAAAAAATGCGGCGCAACTTTCGGGACACCACTCCCCCTTCCAAGGCACCATGTATTGTGCGGCTGCCTGTGTGGTTTTCCCACGGGCACCACTCAACAGTTTGAGTTCATATCGGTCACTTGGTAAGACTTTGGTTACACGGTATGGGCCTCGCATGCCAGAGTCAAGTTTTCCGGCAGCTTGAGAGTACTTTACGACGAAAACTTGGTCATCAACTTTGAAGACTCTGGGAGGGTGTCTATGACGATTCACATGAGCATCTTGTCTGTCCTGATTTTTCTTTAGCAAGGCTCCTGCTCGGCTCCTGCTCATCTCTCGCGTCGCCTCGTGATTCGGGTTTGCGTCTTTAACTGCTAAGTCACGGATCAGAGCACGAATCACAGGAGTGGTCGCATTAGTACCAATCAACAAATACAAAGCTGAGTATTGAGTGGTTTTCTGCTTAGTTACATTTAGCACTAATTGAATTTTTGACAATGCTTCCGACCAAGATGTATTTTTATTACGGGTCTCAACACGAATCAAGTTCAGAACGGTCCGTACGTATCGTTCCGCTTGGCCGTTCGCATGATGCATCTCCGGTGTTACGTAGTGGATGTCGCAACCAAGTTCCGAGATCCAGCACGCAAAATCCGAAGATTCGAACATGCGACCACGATCACAAACTAATAGTTTCGAGGTGCCAAATAATGAAATTGCGTTGTTGAAAACGCGTTTGAGCTCAACAGTGTCTTGTTTGTACATAGGGTACAGCAAACAAAATTTCGTAAAAGAGTCTACTAACACAAAGACAAATTTATAGCCGTTAGATTGGGGTAACGGCCCCAACACGTCCGCATGAACAGTATTAAAGGGGACATCGGGTGTTTCCCATGACGTAATGGGTTGCCGCGGAGCTCGCGGTACTCGCTTTCTGGAGATGCAAATTAAGCAATGCGCAATGTATTTTCGTACGAACTGCTTAAGGCCAGGAAACCAAAAATGTTTCAGTATCAAATCGTAAGTTTTGTCCGCTCCAATATGCTCATGCTCGTCGTGAAAAACGCGCAACAGACTCAGTCTATGCCCCTTCGGGATATAGCACAATAATCTCGCCTCTTCGCCTACAGGAGTATGGCGATAATACAAAACGTCCCTTTGACACATATAGCGGTGCGAGTCTAAAATACCATCATTTAATTTTTGGATCAAACCCTGTGTCTCATTATCTGCAGACTGAGCCATTTGAGCCCAGTTTAATGGTCTGTCGACATAGTGGACTTGCGTTGTTGGTGGATTCCTGCTGAGATAGTCAGCGTGCCCCATCATCACTCCCTTTCGGTAAACAATGGTAAAGTTAAAATCCTGTAAATAAATCCACCAACGCGCAACCCGCGGCAGCAGATCCTTCTTACGCTCAGTGGCCTTCAAGGCATTGCAATCCGTTATTAATTTAAATTCTAGGCCAACCAAATAATGTCTGAAATGCTGCAATGCCCTGACGACCGCAAGCGTTTCTAACTCATATGAGTGGTATCTACTTTCTGCCCCCTGTGTGGCCTTGCTAAAGTATGCTACCACGCGTTTGCTGCAGTCAGAATGCTCTTGCATGAGCACGGCTCCATAGCCGGCGCTGCTCGCATCCGTGTGGAGCTCCGTAGGCAGGTTCTGGTCAAAAATTGCAAGTATAGGCTCACTGGTCAATTGCTTAATGAGAGACACGCGGGTCCGCTCTTGTTCAGGCCCCCATTCGAACTTAACGTCCTTTTTGGTAAGCCGTGAGATACATGCAGTTTTCGCCGCGTAGCCCTCAATGTATCTGCGGAAATATCCTGCCAAACCCAACAGCTGACGGACCTGTTTCACGTTAGTTGGGACAGGCGAGTTAGCTAATGCCTCAATTTTCCGAGGGCTCGGTCTAACCTGCCCATGACTGATGACTCTGCCTAGGTACTCAACTTCAGTGTCAAGGAAGGAACACTTCTTAAGGTTGATCGAAAACCCTGCTTCTGTCAAGATCTTCAACACTTCGCGCAACAGGGCTATCCCTTCGCTAAGTGTCATGCTGAGAATCAGCACGTCATCAATATACACCAGTACACGGCCCGATTCGATGAATTTTCGGAGCGTGTTATTGATGATTCGCTGATATACAGTCGGAGAATTGCAAAGACCAAAAGGCATTTTACGATACTCGTAATGTGATTCCGGGGTCACAAACCCTGTCTTGTGCATGGAGGCTTCATCAAGTGGTATCTGATGAAAGCCAGACGCCATGTCAAGGCTGATAAAGAATTTAGAGGTTCCAAGGCGATCTATGTGATCTTCGATCAACGGAAGTGGATACCGGTCTTTAACAGTGATACGATTGAGTGCGCGAAAATCCACACACATCCTGTCGGTGCCGTCCTTCTTTTTGACAAGAATGACCGGGCTTGCGTACTCTGAGTTAGACTCCTGGATTATTTCTTTATCAAGAAGGTCCTGGACTATTTTGCGGACCTTAGGTTTTTCTTGGTAAGATAAACGGTACGGATGGTAGGCTACAGGGACATCACTAGTCAAGTTAATGTGCATCTTGCCAGTCTTAACAGTCGTAGATGCAGTGCCAGATATCAAGAACGGTTTAAAGTCGTTTATCACGCGCATAAGAGATTCAAGATCTTCGCCTTGAAGAGGCGTATTAATTTTGTCCTGCTCATTAATTGCGACCGAATTCACAGTCGAAACTATTTTGGGGGTATGCGTCAAATATTGGGTGTGTTTTGTTCGAACAAAAGTAACACCGTCTCTATTGAGAACGTCGGTTCCTATAATGACAGGTGTACACATACACGAGGCGGGTACCACGAGAAAATCAACATCAAGCGCAATGTTACTAAACTCGATCGTGAGTGAGACATACTCGTGGGCAACGACCTCATTACGGCTGATTCCTTTAAGAACACAACGCGTTTGTTTTCGTGAGCAAGAGAAATGTTTGAGGACAGCTTCCGATATAAGGGAGACATTAAGCGCGCCGCTATCTATTAAAACGTCCACTGGTATACCCTGTATCACAGCTGTAATAATATCGTTGCAGCGAGAGATATTAGAGGGCGCACTACACAAATTAACCTTACGCTGATTTACATTCTGACTCTCCGATCTGGCTTTAGCAAAACAGTCACTTTCTTTATGACCGTTTTTTTTGCAAAACGAACACGCGGCTATTTTGCGGTTATCTTCAAAAACTCTGCGCTTCTTGTGACAGTTAATGCGTAAATGTCCGGATTGACCGCAGTTAAAGCACTTGTTCTCTGATCGATCGGTATTTACCCGTTTCTTAAATAAGGTACTAGACGATGGACGGTTGTCAACTTTGCCACGACCCGGCTTTACATATATTGCCAAGAAAGAAACTAAGGTTTCGGTGGTTAAGTTGGCGTTCATAGCTGCGGCTTTAACTTGTGCGTCAGTAATACCGCGTATCACTATAAGCACCATTAGTTCCTCGCTTAGACCCTGAACTATACGCAGGCGCAGTATAGACCGACGTGCATACTCGGCATACGTAGGGAACTTATCCGAAGTTGTATTCATAACCTCAAAAAGCGTCTGAGCGTAATCAATCTTTTGCGGGCAAAGAGACATAAATTCTTTTTTAAAGTTAGACCACGAGCGGTCATTGGTCGTCCACTCGTATAACCAAGTTTTAGCATCCCCTTTTAAACAATGAGCAACTCTCGACAAGCATTCTTGGTCTTCCCAACAATTAGTTAACCTAGCGCGCTCCACCTCGTCACACCACACCTCAAAGCTACTGACAGCCGGATCAAAGTTAGATAGGTAATAGTTATGCGATTTTACTTTGTTAACTGCATTTATTGCATCTGCGAGTGCTTGCGTCGCGGATGCCGGACTGTCAAAACGTTGAGAAGCGTTGGCATGATTAGCCGGTAACGTGGTTTGAGAAGCGCTCGCGGTACTTTCCTCTATAGCATTTAGTCTAGTCATAATTGACCCTAACACGTGTTTGAGGGAATTATCTCGAGAACGAGAACGGGACGCATGGCGGTGAGAACGCGAGCGAGACCGATGGTGGTGTCGGCGCAATCTGCTGCGTGACCGCTTTGCCTTTCGGCACAGCGCATCGTCAGACTTCTCACGTGAACGAGATGAACGTGGCATTGTCAACTTGAGAACAACGGTTGTTTGCTTTTCCAATGTAAAAACTTTATGCCGAGTTAAAAACAATTATACGTGGGCACAAGGCCAATCCCACTTCTGATTTTAGAACCAGAAGAGGAATTTAATAAAAAAATAACATCAATCTTACTGCTAAAAACAATTTACTTCAATATAACAATTTTATTTAAACTTAAGATAGCAAACAAGCTTTGTTCACAAAGCAAACAATTATAGTAAAATCAGCACGAAACTTAGTAAAAAACGAGTCACCACAAATATAACCAAATATTGAACGACTTACTGCAAAATGCGCCGACGACCACTTACGACTATCTTACTGCCTAAAATCTGCCCGAAAAGTAAACGGAGAATGCGACGACATTTATAGCCTGCTGTCAAATGACGCAATTTAGCAATACCTAGCAAAAAGTATATAACTAGCAAAAAGTATCCTAACAATACAATGTAATGCATTTAATGAAATTTATTTAATCTAATAAATATTAGGAAAGTAAGGTATGTAACGTAGAATATGGTTTAATTAGAAAATATTTTGTATACTTTTTAAGTAAAATGAAGAGAACTAGCCTTAAACATAACACCTATTGTACATTTACCTACATTTACAAATTAACAAATAAATGATTAAATGATAATGTCTAGTAGTACTAGTAGTTACTACCAGTAATCTGATTTACTAAAAAAAAATATAAGCAGCGAAGATCACTTATTATTAAGACACTCGTGTGTGTGCAAAAATTAAAAATCCATAGATATATAAAAACTCAAAATATACTGAATATAATAAAATTGTAATTTCCTCAAACTTACAAATTAATTCACACTGTATCATCAGTGGGTTTCTCATTAAGGCTTCATATATCAATATTCGAGTTAATTCTCAAGTTAACCGGAAGTGAATAACTTCCGGCGGAATGAGAAAACAGGAATATTAACTCAACGAGCGCCTGCGGGTGATTTATCAAGCTTCAGAGTTTGATTGGCTGCGGTGCTGACCCACGGTGATGTGTATATTGCTACAGGTAATGTAATTTCTGGAATCCCAAACCCCTCTCCTGTTTTCAGTTCCCAATACTTCTCTGCTTTGAAGCCGACCACCTTCTCATAATTCTTTTGATATCGCAGGTTTCCATGGGCGGTTATTATCAGTCCAGTCCAGTGGTCCACTTACTTATATGCCAATTTCTGCTATTCATTGAGTTGTTAAAAAGATCAACGCTAGAGTTTATAGCCTGTTCTCTAGCTGAACGGCATTCATTTGCTCGTGGTAGGATATTGCCTGCCATAATGGCACAGTGGGGTTCTAGAGTTGGGATACAATGTTCCGTCGATTTATGGCCTTTTGAGAACTCTGAAACTACAGACCTTCGACCGCTTCTTCACCTTCTTGGCCCATGGCGTAGTGTGGGCCACAATTATGCCGGCCTGCTATGTAGCAATAGCGAGGGATAGATTGTTTCTCTCTAATTGATAGAAAAAAATCCGAACTGATGGTGGACTAAAAATCGCAATGAAATTAACAATGTAACAATATATGAATTCACCAATATTTTGATTTGAGTGATGATTACTGATCATTTTTCTTCAGAATACTCAAGTTAACTGAGGACATTTGTAGGAACAAAGCGTGTCACGCAGACTACGCCACTAAGAAGCAAACAGAATACCTCAAATCAAATAGTTTCTAGGCAAGCGTGCTCCACCGTAGACCAAATTATCACATACGATCAGGCGAGATAGTGGTCAAACGCAAGCCTATTTTATGGTAAATAAAAATACGACACACCTACATAACGTCGATCAGCCGCATGACTAGCACGATGCGCGGTCACACTCCACCGCTACTCCCTTAGTTAATATTGTATTAAGCTTTAACTTAGTTCTTAACTCGCGACAAGTTGCTAACACTTAAGAGTGTGCTCTGCACATTAACTTGTCTTTACACATATGAAAGTTTCTGAATAAATCCACTACGCTGCACGGCGTGTTCGAGCGATATTAAATTTATAATCTAATGTTCGGATCCTTGTTTATGGAACTTAGTGGATTTGGTATCAGAGTAAAGCTGAATTGAAAGTGCTTGTATCTTCAATGGAATGTAGACTTACACACAGCAGCTTTGCCGGCCTACCACCATCTCTTGAAGCAGTCTTGTTCTAATATTACAATGCCATTGTACCATGAATTCGCATTGTGATATTACAACAATACTGGTCTAAAAGGTGGTTGGTGGTAGGCCGTCTGATTGCTGAGCTTGTTTCCATGACGAGATAGATTTGACGTTACAGGTAACCAATGAAAATCAGCGCAGCGTCTAGTTCAGGGTTCCGGCCACAGCATCATGCTGAATTGTCACCTGTCAAAGCCATGCCTCATCGTGCAATAAATGTATTTTTAGTTGTTACTTGTTTTTATCTGTATCAAGTACGATGTTGATATTTCTTTGTATATAAGCAATGTCTTATCATCCAATTTTATCATGATAAATTAAGTGTGTTTATAAAACAGAATGACTCACTATTTTTTATTTAACATTAAATTTCCATCGTAGAGATCAAATCTTAAATTTCACAGCATACTTTGATTTGAAGCATACTTCAGACGTGAAATTAAAGATTTTGGGATGGCAGCCTACTGACACTAGATCAATGAGACAAATAAGATTAAACTATTCTGAAAATAACCTTTATTTTACGTTATATTTTAGAGCAAGATCTTTTTAATCTAGTTTAAAACAATAAATTGGTAAAATAAGCAGTTGCTAAAACACAATATAACATCAATTCCCCATTAGTTACACGTGGATTTACGAAAACTGATTCTGAATTCCTGGTAAACAAAAGTAGTTAGCCTTTCCAAACATAGAGAATTAATTTTTAGTTTTCGACACGCAGCGAATAGCGGTTGTTTACAATCGATAACCGTTTGTAAACTTGTATCGTGGGCTCCCCTATGGCCTGACAGGTTAATCCGTTCACAACGTTCCGAGTAAATAGAAAACGTAAGCGACTAGTTATGGAGTTGGCGTAAAAGTCAAACATAGGCGAAGTTAATTACTGGACGCTGTAACCAGTATAGAGAACGCAGTATTGCAATAGGCTTACAGATTTGTAGTGTCATTTGTTTTTAAGAGCATGTGTATGAGATAATCGTTGGGATAGCCGGGAAACCGACTGGTAGAGGTATCAGTGACCTTGGGCCTGAATAGCCTCTAAAAGATCTGGTGCAGAAGGCAAGGGGAAACCGCTGCACTAATTTCCTATGAAAACCATTTTTATACATGGTCACGATCCTCATTAGTGAGGGGACGACGAAGAAGAAGTATGATAAGAACGTTTATCTTGTTTCATTAAATTACTCTAAAGAGAAGAGATTTTATTGTATTTTAAAACTTTTCCATTACGTTTAAACGGCTGTAAAACCAACTTATTGAGTGTTTACGTATATATGCATAGGTTAAATCGTATTTAAATTTGTACAATTTTAATGTGTTTTTCACGTCAAAGTGACCACACTGCACCTGATGGTAAGAGCAGTGTCGTCATGATACAGAAGTTCGAACACGCTAAGCAAGGATATCCCTTCGCAGCTGTAACGGCTCTAAGCTGTTACTTATGTCTGCATCATTCACAATGCGGCTAGGAATGATGCGAAACACATGTACCTACCCTGTACAAACTAAGATTATTCTTGTTATCCTAATATATCCTACTAATATTATAAATGCGAATGTTTGGATGGAAGGATGGATGGATGGATGAATGGATGTTTGTTCCTCAATCACGCTACAACGGCTGGACGAGTCTGGTTTAAATTTGGTACAGCGATAGATTGTATAGCCTTGGATAGCTATATTAACTCAAAAAATGCACGGTTTATATGGGATAGCATAATATAGAAAGATGTAATAGCTTAAAATGTGTGCATGGATTTTATTTATTTATTTATAAACTTCATATATAGGCGGAGTTAATTCCAAAGAAATTCTCTCCCAGTCAACCTTAGGGTGATGCAGAGATCAACAAGGTAGGTGCATAAGATGTAGAGGAAAATGGTAAACAAAAAAAACTAATAAACACAATAATATGTACATACATAAATAAATCCAAATACATAACATATGTATACATATATAGTCATACATATAAAATTTATTGCAACTACATATATACTTATGTATATAAATATATATAATATACATTAATTGTGAGATGATTCTGCCACTCCATTCAGCAATAATTGGCGAACTCTCAGCTTGAAAGTTGACCGGCTGGTGCACGATCTGATATCGAGAGGGAGTGAATTCCAGAGAAGTATTGATTGGATAGTGAAAGAAGAGTTAACGAAGTCAGAGCTGTCAGGAGGACACTTAAGGAGAAGATTGCTACATGAGCGAAGATTTCTACTATGACTGTCACAAAGGTATTGAAAGCACGAAGATAAATAAGAGGGGGGTGTTACAGACGTAAGTAACGAGAAAAGAGTAGTAAGTGCTCGCATAGATCGGTATAGAGCGATAGACAGAAACGTGGTCATATTTACGAAGATTAAAAATTAATCGAATGCAGTTGTTAAGAAGACGGTCAAGTTTGTTGAGTAGGTCTGCATTCAGATCATAATAGCACACATCATCATAGTCGATTATCGGAAGGATTAAAGCTTGCACGAGCATTGTCTTAGTTTTAACAGGGAGAAAAATCTTCAGGCGATAAAGAGAACGAAGGGTACCGATGACTCTCTGACTTTCAGAGTTCACCTGGGACCGCCAGCTCAAAGTGGAGTCGATGTGCAGCCCAAGGTCCTTAACACCCGGGCACCAAGGAATGACGGCGCCATCGAATACAACAGCGGGAATTATCATAGAACCCAATCTGCTTATAATCCTTGAACTACCTAAAATTATGGCCTGACATTTCGTGGGGTTCACAGCTAAACCGAAACTGTCAGACCAGCTTTTTATATGTGCTAGGTCCGAGTTTACCCTTTCCACAGCTTCGGCCACGCATTCGACTCTGGATTGAAAATATATTTGCAAGTCATGAGCATACAAATGGTACGCACACTGAAGGTTTTGTGTTATAAGATTAATAAAGATTGAAAATTGCAATGAGGAAAGTATGTCGCCTTGAGGGACTCCAGAGTCAATATTGCACCAGTTTGATGAAGAATCACCAAGGCGCACCGACTGCTGGCGCCCCTGAAGATAAGAGGAGAACCATTCCAGTGCCGCCGGCGAGATCAAAAAGTGGGAGAGGATTGATAAAAGGATGTCATGACTGACGGCATTGAAGAATTTTTCGGCATTAGAGAAATCAACCAAAGCCAACGGTGACTTTGGTATCCTCCATGCCCGCTCTAATATCGCCAGTCACTTTGAGGAGGGCGGAAACGGATTTTATACCTTTTCTTTAAAAATAACTACCACGCAGGCGAAGCCGCAGGCAAAAGCTAGTTATATATAAGAACAAACAGATTTGCCCCACTGCACACATGCGTCTGTGTGACGAAGTATTGAGGTTGCTTCCGGAACAGTTTTGTTTGCAATATCCGATGGATGGGCGCGCCAACAAAAAGACTTGTTGAAACTGCCTCTAAACGGTAAACTGGCACACCTACGAACGTGGTAGACTAACACTATAACACAGTTAGGAGTATCCTCTAACTAAATAAGTTGATTAGACAAGTTTAGTTGCAATTTATTTGAATGGTATTTGAAAAAGTATTAAGAAAAGAGAGAAAAGGCCGTAAGTAATAGCATATGACAAAAATTATTTATATTTTATTAAATTTTAATATGTAACTAAAATAGCAATATATACTAGGCTATAGCAGCGATAGCCTAGTTGGTTGTGGTACGGACTGTCAAGACGAAAGTCGTATGTTCGAAACCCAACTGGCATACACCTCTGACTTTTCTAAAGTTACGTGTGTATTAAAATGTTAATTACCGCTTGCTTTAACGGTGAAGGTAAACATCGTGAGGAAACCTGCATACCTGAGAATTTCGAAGGTATGTGAAGTCTACCAACCCGCATTAGGCCAGCGTGGACTAGGGCCTAACCCCTCTCATTAGTAGAGGAGGCCCGTGCCCAGCAGTGGGACAATGTTCAATACAGGGCTAGTATTATTATTATGTAACTAAAATATTAAAATAAAAAGAGACATAAAATTCTCGCATAAATAGAATAATATTTTTATTTAAGCTTTTACCAACGACTTTATTTTAGAGTTGTAGATTATTTCCAACATACTATTAATTTAATATATAGTTTATACTGTAGTATTAATATCTATATTACATTCTATTGTTTTGAAATCCTTTGCTCGATTTTAAAAGTATATCATACAATTTTCTTTTGACATCTATCATCTGTATATTTAAAAGAATAAACTGACTGACTTACATATCAACACACAGCCTAAACGGCTGGGGTTAGAGACTTCAAATTTTTGCAGAAGGTACCTCTTATGACGTAAGCATTAAGAAATTCATTAATTAAGGAAGGGTTTTTTTGAAATCCCAACCCTAAGGGGGTAAAATAAGGGATGTAAGTTTGTTTTAAAATCCGTCATTTTTGAAGTTAAATTCATGAATATTTGTATTTTGCCTTTTAGTTAAAAATATATATTTCAGGATTTTTTTAAATTCTACTCCTAAGGGGGGTAAAATAGGGGTTTCACGATTTTTGGAAATTCCGCCTCCGTAATTTTGTATGAAAATCCGTCATCTTTGTAGTTAAACGCATGAAAATTTGTATTTTATATTGTATACTTTTTCTCCCAAACCTGACCTCCACGCGGGTGGAGTCGCGTGCAACAGCTAGTTATATTATATTTTCTATACAGGTTTGAATTACTAATACACAAAATATAATACTGCCTCGAAATGTCACCGCTAAGAAGCACACAAACTTATATGCAGAAAGTTCTGACAAACCTCATTATAAGTCATCATGATAATGCATTTGGAATTGTACCCCGACATTCGCAGTGCACTTACTGTCTTAGTATACTTATATACTATATTAAAATATTATAACAAAATGTATTTTAATATCGTATTTTTCTCATGGCGAGATGTTGGCAATGTTGGATAGTTGAACAAGTGTATACTCCAGGTAAAAAACTATAATGTTAAAGTTTCTGTAATGTGAGGACATTAAATATTTTGGGGACTATTTTTGGATCCATTACGCTGAAATCTGAGACAAAAGTTTCATAAAAGTATACATTGACAAGGTGGTTGAAGAAGCTTATATATAAGCAATAATTATAAAATATTTTTAGTAAAACAATAATCAAAAATACAGAATTAATTTATTTGGATCGCACATAATATGTTTTATGCATATTGCAATCAAAGAGTAGAAAATTTCGTATTAGCTTGTTCTCCAATCGTGTAAAAAAGACTAAATGGATTTTGATGCTTTCACTACCAAGTTAAACAAAATTCTTGAAAAAAAGACTATTTATTTATCCCTGAAAAATATTTCAACAGAGGCAGGTAACGAACAAAAATAGTTTTTAAAATACATATCAGATACTATGTATACTTCCAAGAACATGTAACAGTGCAATAAGAGCCGCGTCTGCCACAACTGAAACCCAATGAGGCGCTTGAAGCAATCTGCTGCAGCGGTTGCGACTCACACATCCCTCTAATGGCGTGTGAAACACACACGTTATGTCTTCTATACTTATGAGTATTGTGGGGTTATAAATAATGTAAAAAATTCTTAGAAATATTAATTTTGTAAATTAGAAATTTGTTTTTATCTATTATGCAATTAAAATGCTGTCATAAACCGCATATATATTGAATTAATTAATTATTATCTATAAAGTCAAATTTTTAGAATTTTCACGTAAATAATTTTCAATTTCTCTTTGCTTTCTGGTATGGTATGTTATAGTTTTGTCTCAAATTAATTGTTATGTTATTTTATGTTTTTGTTACAGTATTTTCTTAACTACAACCTTGGACTACAACACATTTTATCGATTACAATTAGAATTTACTCATTGTCACAAATCAATGCCAGTCATAAACGGCTTTAACTAGACAACTTTCCTAATGAAGAAAACGTATTCTAATTATAACGATAATGATGCACAATCTGAATGATTGTTTTATATTACCTGAATAGATAAAAAAAAATTAGATTTTTTTTCCGTAGCATAGAATATGTTTAATCTGAAAGTATTCTTCTACTAAGACTGCCAGTATGAGTATTATATATGGACACAAACGGAGCGATTAGATTCCGTAGCGCTAGCGCTCGATCGCGCGCGCTAAATGCATTGCGCATTCAATGGTCTATATTAGAGCTCTGCAATTGAGAACTTTTACAGACACAAAGTATTATTATATTTTTACAGCATGTAGCGAACAATGTTTTTTTTTTTTTTTTTTTTTTATCCTGGCACGGCAAAGTGACCGCACTGGACCTGATGGTAAGCGCAGTGCGGTCCAAATAGAGTACTGAGTAGAGAGAGACGATCTATCCCCGCTACTCAACACACTCGTGCCGGCCTGCTTCTTCACACTACGCCATGAGCAAGAAGGTGAAGAAGGGGTCGAGGGTCTAGTGTCAGAGTACTAAGAAGGCCGCAAAATGGCCATTGTACCCCAACTCCAGACCCCCGACAAAAACCGGATGTACACTGGCTGATCCCGGAACACGACACACTTGCGTGTGCCACTATGGCGGGTTTTTCGCCCTGTGTACGGTGGTCGCTATCCGGGCGGATACGAATATCCTACCACCAGCAATACACTACAAGTAGAATGTACCAAACAAGTACAATAGGTCACCTGATGATAAGTGAACACATGTATGTTTTTTTTAATTCTGACACGGCAAAGTGACCGCACTGCCTCTGATGGTAAGCGCAGTGTCGTCCAGTTAAAGTATAAAGTAGGGAGAGACAATATATTCCTCTCTACTCAACACAATCATGCGGGCCTGTATGTACAGTGTACATGGCCACTCACGACACCTGGAATTCATGGATACCTTGCCGGCCTTAAAGGGAAGAATATTTATTTATTTATTTATTTTCCACTCTTACATCTACTATCACAGGTGAACTAATGCAGTAGAGTAACACAATAAAAAAGAATTAAAAATATTCAACAATAATTCTATTAATTTGCAAAAAGGGAAAGGTATGTAAGCCGTCGGAATTTGAAGCAAACGGTCACTGTGCAATAGTTTCCTGTGAGTCAGCGGTACTAACTCATTCATGTTGTAAACTGGCACACCTACGAACGTGGTAGACTATAACACAGTTAGGAGTATCCTCTAACTAAATAAGTTGATTAGACAAGTTTAGTTGCAATTTATTTGAATGGTATTTGAAAAAGTATTAAGAAAAGAGAGAAAAGGCCGTAAGTAATAGCATATGACAAAAATTATTTATATTTTATTAAATTTTAATATGTAACTAAAATAGCAAATACTAGGCTATAGCAGCGATAGCCTAGTTGGTTGTGGTACGGACTGTCAAGACGAAAGTCGTATGTTCGAAACCCAACTGGCATACACCTCTGACTTTTCTAAAGTTACGTGTGTATTAAATGTTAATTACCGCTTGCTTTAACGGTGAAGGTAAACATCGTGAGGAAACCTGCATACCTGAGAATTTCGAAGGTATGTGAAGTCTACCAACCCGCATTAGGCCAGCGTGGACTAGGGCCTAACCCCTCTCATTAGTAGAGGAGGCCCGTGCCCAGCAGTGGGACAATGTTCAATACAGGGCTAGTATTATTATTATTATTATGTAACTAAAATATTAAAATAAAAAGAGACATAAAATTCTCGCATAAATAGAAAAATATTTTTATTTAAGCTTTTACCAACGGCTTTATTTTAGAGTTGTAGATTATTTCCAACATAATATTAATTTAATATATAGTTTATACTGTAGTATTAATATCTATATTACATTCTATTGTTTTGAAATCCTTTGCTCGATTTTACAAGTATATCATACAATTTTCTTTTGACATCTATCATCTGTATATTTAAAAGAATAAACTGACTGACTTACATATCAACACACAGCCTAAACGGCTGGGGTTAGAGACTTCAAATTTTTGCAGAAGGTACCTCTTATGACGTAAGCATTAAGAAATTCATTAATTAAGGAAGGGTTTTTGGAAATCCCAACCCTAAGGGGGTAAAATAGGGATGTAAGTTTGTTTTAAAATCCGTCATTTTTGAAGTTAAATTCATGAAAATTAGTATTTTGCCTTTTAGTTAAAAATATATATTTCAGGATTTTTTAAAATTCTACTCCTAAGGGGGGTAAAATAGCGGATAAAGTTGGTATGAAAATCCGTCATCTTTGTAGTTAAACGCATGAAAATTTGTATTTTATATTGTATACTTTTTCTCCCAAACATGACCTCCACGCGGGTGGAGCCGCGTGCAACAGCTAGTTATATTATATTATATATACAGGTTTGAATTACTAATACACAAAATATAATACTGCCTCGAAATGTCACCGCTAAGAAGCACACAAACTTATATGCAGAAAGTTCTGACAAACCTCATTATAAGTCCTCATGATAATGCATTTGGAATTGTACCCCGACATTCGCAGTGCACTTACTGTCTTAGTATACTTATATACTAACAAATATTATTACAAAATGTATTTTAATATCGTATTTTTCTCATGGAGAGATGTTGGCAATGTTGGATAGCTGAACAAGTGTATACTCCAGGTAAAAAACTATAATGTGAGAACATTAAATATTTTTGGGACTATTTTTGGATCCATTACGCTGAAATCTGAGACAAAAGTTTCATAAAAGTATACATTCACAAGGTGGTTGAAGAAGCTTATATATAATTAAAATATTTTTAGTAAAACAATAATCAAAAATACAGAAGTAATTTATTTGGATCGCACATAAAATGTTTTATGCATATTGCAATAAAAGAGTAGAAATTTTCGTATTAGCTTGTTCTCCAATCGTGTAAAAAAGACTAAATGGATTTTGATGCTTTTCACTACCAAGTTAAACAAAATTCTAGAAAAAAAGACTATTTATTTATCCCTGAAAAATATTTCAACTGAGGCAGGTAACGAACAAAAATAGTTTTTAAAATACATATCATATACTATGTATACTTCCAAGAACATGTAACAGTGCAACAAGAGCCCCGTCTGCCACAACTGAAACCCAATGAGGCGCTTGAAGCAATCTGCTGCAGCGGTTGCGACTCACACATCCCTCTAATGGCGTGTGAAACACACACGTTATGTCTTCTATACTTATGAGTATTGTGGGGTTATAAATAATGTAAAAAATTCTTAGAAATATTAATTTTGTAAATTAGAAATTTGTTTTTATCTATTATGCAATTAAAATGCTGTCATAAACCGCATATATATTGAATTAATTAATTATTATCTATAAAGTCAAATTTTTAGAATTTTCACGTAAATAATTTTCAATTTCTCTTTACTTTCTGGTATGGTATGTTATAGTTTTGTCTCAAATTAATTGTTATGTTATTTTTATTTTGCCTTTGTTACAGTATTTTCTTAACTACAACCTTAGACTACAACACATTTTATCGATTACAATTAGAATTTACTCATTGTCACAAATCAATGCCAGTCATAAACGGCTTTAACTAGACAACTTTCCTAATGAAGAAAACGTATTCTAATTATAACGATAATGATGCACAATCTGAATGATTGTATTATATTACCTGAATAAATTAAAAAAAATGTGATTTTTTTTCCGTAGCATAGAATATGTTTAATCTGAAAGTATTCTTCTACTAAGACTGCCAGTATAAGTATTATATATGGACACAAACGGAGCGATTAGATTCCGTAGCGCTAGCGCTCGACCGCGCGCGCTAAATGCAATGCGCATTTAATGGTCTATATTAGAGCTCTGCAATTGAGAACTTTTACAGACACAAAGTATTATTATATTTTTACAGCATGTAGCGAACAATGTTTTTTTTTTTTTTTTTTTTTATCCTGGCACGGCAAAGTCACCGCCCTGGACCTGATGGTAAGCGCAGTGCGGTCCAAATAGAGTACTGAGTAGAGAGATACGATCTATCCCCGCTACTCAACACACTCGTGCCGGCCTGCTTCTTCACACTACGCCATGAGCAAGAAGGTGAAGAAGGGGTCGAGGGTCTAGTGTCAGAGTACTAAGAAGGCCGCAAAATGGCCATTGTACCCCAACTCCAGACCCCCGACAAAAACCGGATGTACACTGGCTGATCCCGGAACACGACACACTTGCGTGTGCCACTATGGCGGGTTTTTCGCCCTGTGTACGGTGGTCGCTATCCGGGCGGATACGAATATCCTACCACCAGCAATACACTACAAGTAGAATGTACCAAACAAGTACAATAGGTCACCTGATGATAAGTGAACACATGTATGTTTTTTTTAATTCTGACACGGCAAAGTGACCTCACTGCCTCTGATGGTAAGCGCAGTGTCGTCCAGTTAAAGTATAAAGTAGGGAGAGACAATATATTCCTCTCTACTCAACACAATCATGCGGGCCTGTATGTACAGTGTACATGGCCACTCACGACACCTGGAATTCATGGATACCTTGCCGGCCTTAAAGGGAAGAATATTTATTTATTTATTTTCCACTCTTACATCTACTATCACAGGTCAACTAATGCAGTAGAGTAACACAATAAAAAAGAATTAAAAATATTCAACAATAATTCTATTAATTTGCAAAAAGGGAAAGGTATGTAAGCCGTCGGAATTTGAAGCAAACGGTCACTGTGCAATAGTTTCCTGTGAGTCAGCGGTACTAACTCATTCATGTTGTAATCAAAAATCTCTATAGGATATGTCATCACCTGTAACTATTAAAACTTAATATTACTAACTTTAAATTTTATACTATTATTTTGTTCTGTGAAAGAATAATTTTTATAATTACTATTTTTGTTTTTTTTTATAGTATAGTCCGACAAACGAGGCCGTGGGTCACCTGATGTTAAGTGATCTCCACCGCCCATGAACATCCACAATACCGAAAGTATGATGTATGCGTTGTCGGCCTTAAAGGACAGGAATAGGGATTAGGGAAGGGAAGGGGGAATCTGGGCCTCCGGTTATCTCACTTACCATACGAAACGCGACAGTAAACTGTCACTTTACGTTGGTTTTCTGTGAGACAGTGGTACTACCCCGGTCGAGCCGGCCCATTCATGCTGTAGACAAATATGTCTACAGCGTAGCTCTACCACTTCCATTATGATTACTCTTATTGTCTAACGAAGTGAGATGAGTCGACGGCCCTTCTAATGACATATCGTTCTTGGACATCGGCAATTCCAGAAACCTAACCCAGAAACTACCGCCTACCGTACAAATACTTTATGTCTCGTTTGAAGAATATACACAGTTTTAATATGTAGTCTGAAGACATTCGGTGTATTCTTTACAGACGGAGTTACACTTGACTCAGTGGCACTGGCGCTCGGCAGCGCGCGCTGATTGCTCCACGATGCGCAGTTAATGGCCCGTGATGGCGCTCTGTTCAGAACCACATGTATAAAGATCATATACACGTGGAATCGAGGCTACGAGTACAATTTTTTTATCACTATATTTTCCGAATAAAACTTAATAAATACACCCAGCAGTCACATACATAGTTCTGACCCCACACTAGGTAAAACCTGTATCGTGGGTATTAAGAATAAGAATGACCCAGACTCGAAACAGATATATGTCTGTCACGCAAACATTTGTCTCGGTGCGGGATTTAAACCCACGACATCTCGTTTCACAGCCCACTCAACCTACGCCACGCCTACGCCAAGGAGGCTGTCTTACTTTGATATATTACACAGTCTTAAATTGCTCCTACATCTTAATAAAAGAGGCATCATGGTATATCCTATCTCTTTCACACCTTCCCCCCTTTCACTCACTTAATTCATATGTTCTATTCAGTTCAGAAATGTACTACAGTCATTTATACTTATTTGTTCAAAGTATATTGTTAAAATGTTGCAACTATAGCTGACTTCCGATGGTGGCAATCGCCATTTATTTTACTGGCAGGCCAAAGTGACTACACTGCACCTGATGGTTAGCCCAGTATTATACGGACTGTTATTACTATGGATTAACTTTCACCGTTTTACCGTTTATTAATTCCAATACAGCAGGCTGCGCTTACTAAACATCAAAATATTTACTACAATCCGGTAGCTGTATTGAAAAATGTTGTACAGTAAAAATTTAGAGAAATTAGATGTAGCGAGAACCGGCGGCTGTAGCGCTGTACCATAATAACCACAGTCTAAAAATCTTGCAGTCTGTTAACGAAATTGATTTTACAATTATGCGGCACGAGTTCCAATGTTGGAGGTACGCACATGAATTACTTTGTATCAACGATGTTTTAAAAATGTTTCTTCTTCTTCATGTGCCTCTTCAGTCTAGAAGGTTGGCCGTCAGCTTCTTGTACTCCTCCCTGTCACTGGCCAGGCGGAATAGTTGTTCAACGGAGGTGATACCAGTCCACTCCCGGATATTTCGTAGCCACGATTTTTTCCTTCGCCCAGTGCGTCTCTTTCCTTCCAAAAATGTTTACTTAAATCAATGTACTCAACAGTCTCACACTGGGTCAAACCTGTATCATGAGTATCAAGAACTACAGTCTCACAACAACCAGACCCGAAACAAATATTTGTGAATCATGCAAACATTTGTCTTTGTGAGAATTACCCGCAGCTTCTCGTCTCACAGCCAACTAATAATTAATAACAGCTACAGAGAATAATTCTACAACGTCACGTTTAAATTAAAAAATCAATATTTATTTATAAAACCCCGTGGAATCAGTTACTTACTCATACTCATCTCGTAAAGTACGCTTATTTTTTAGTAGATTATAAATTTAAAGATTTATTTATTACAATTTAATGTACCTATGAAATTAAAATATATTGGATTGAATGAAAAATAGTTGTGTAATCAATTTTTCTTTAGGAATTGGTGTTATTCGATAAGTACCAACAACTTTAATAGCATATAGTATATAGTCGGCTTTTTGCCAGTATTGAACGGGTTTGACAGACTGTATAGTTTTTAAGACTGTGACGTAACTTAGTAGCCTTTCTAAAGTATTTTATAGCTACAATTTGAACATGTTATTCGCAGCCCGCGGTCGCTCCAGTATCTCCTATCTTCACGAAAATAACGCTTCGAGATAAAATTTATACGTATCCATAAAAACGTGGTTTCGTTTAAGTTCTACAGGAAATAGGCTATGTGAATTAATTCTAGAGGTTTTAATAACTCAATGGACCATATATAAAATCGTAGAGATTATTATATTTGAGTTACTTTAATTGGTGTTTAATAACATATTTGGCACATGTATCAACAGAGAAATGTACAATTTATCAAAGTGATTTTAGAATACGAGCAAAAGTTTTGTTATTCGGTGACTATACTGCACCTGATGGTAAGTACAAGGCCTTTCAGTTAGAGTATCAAGTAGCGAGAGACAATCTATCCCCTACTACTCAACACAATCATGCCGGCCTGATTTTGACTCACCTGAATCACTTAACAGTGCCACAGGAATTATGGCTCCAGCTGATTTTGCAATGGGATTGCGAAACAAGTGAATTGTAAGAAATGACACTAACGGTACGAAAAGCAAGAACAAAGCTATTTCATATGGGGTAAGAGGGAATGGTACATCCTAACTCATTCTAAGGAGAAAACTTACTATAGCTACTCAACCACTTACAAACCCCCGTCTGTGTCACATAATAGCTTCATATCAAAGTAAGAATACAATGAAAAATTCATAAGAGCGCTTATTTCTTGGAATAATCTGTCCTTTTTATTATATTTGTAATTTTACGAAAAATTGACCAAGAGATTAATACATTATAGTACTAATGAGACTTGCAAAGAATTTTATTTGAAATCATTATTAATTCTTAGAAATATACAGATTGAAAAATCGCTTTATTGGCCTAGCGTACTTGAGCTATGAGACTAAGTTATTTGAAACTTTATTTTTTATTTTTCGTTATTGTTATGTAATAGGTTAGTCATCACATCATAGGACGAAATTAAG
Source organism: Laothoe populi (assembly GCA_905220505.1). Lineage (NCBI taxonomy): Eukaryota > Metazoa > Arthropoda > Insecta > Lepidoptera > Sphingidae > Laothoe > Laothoe populi. Next base: position 531,046 of record HG992154.1, on the reverse strand, counting down.
CCAAGTGCGATTACATAATTGCACTTCACGTAAAACAATAAAAACTGATCGAGATTCATTTGATATTATTGCCTGCAGCTTTGTACGAGATTACATTTATCGGTACTATAGAAGACGAAAAATATAAAGAGGACTTTCATGTGTCTAATTTCCGAGCAACTGTCAATTTACTTTACCTAAAATCTTACATACATACATATACACTCACGCCAAATTTCGGTCCCATAATGTGATAGGGGGCGAGCCTATCGCCACACCGGGCACCATTCCAGACTCCGGGTTAATACTGAGTATTTCTAGGTAGAAAAACCCAATATCACTTTACCCGACCGGGGATCGAACCCGAGACCTCAGCACAGCAATCGTAACGCATGCGCAATTACAACTGCGCCACCGAGGCACCTGAAATCTTATTCAGTCTAATACGAACCTATTTAATTAGTCACGGATCATTTGGACACCGGAGTCCGGACAAAAACTGACAATACTCGACCTTATTGACGTGCGTATTGAGCGTATAAGTAACGGTAATATTAGGGAAATAAAATTGATTTTGGCTTGTATTTTTATTTACTACTTATTACCTTTTCCGAACACCGTTGTTCATGTCATTCTTGATAGGTTAAAATATAGTCAAATCGGTCCAACCGTTCTCAAGTGATACCAACAATCAGCATTTAACTTTTATTTATATTATTGACTAGCGGGCCCGGCAGACATCGTCCTGTTTAAGATCACAATCTTTGGCATTTATCCCACATATCCCAGCAAATCAAATTTGATGATATACCGACTGCATCGCCACCTACAAGGTCCAATTTTGTTTTTAAACCTGAACTTCCACAAATATTTCAAGATCAAAATTAGCCAAATCGGTCCAGCCATTCTCGAGTTTTAGCGAGACAAACGAACAACAAGTGATTTTTATATATAAGAAGAGTTTAGAGAGTGTTGAGTAGCGAGGGATAGACTGTCTCTCGCTACTTGATACTCTATCTGGACGGCACTACGCTTACCATCAGGTGCAGTGTGGTCACTTTGCCGCGCCAGAAAAAAAAATAAAAAAAAGATTAACTATTTGGTCCTTCACCGTTACGCGAGTAAGGTAATAAAATAGTCGTATTCCCCGAACTGTAGGCGTACTCTTGAAATCAATTCCAATCTCGAACTTGATACAGTTTCAATTCCAATCTAGAAGAGATTGGAAATCTAGCTCACTCAACTAAATGAAATAGAACCAGCGATCGTAAATACTATATTTCATTTAGTTACAAAAAAATCCGCCATATTCAGGTAAATCGTGCGCTGGTGTTGTGTTCAAGAGTGCCAATTGTACAATTTTCGAACCAAATTCCAATTTGAAACTGGAATCGAGTGTCAAGGGTATCCCTCCTGATCCCACACCACGCTTTGTTTTATTGCGCGTTACAAATTCAGGAGGCACGCGTTCGCTCTACATCGGCTTTCAGTCGTAAACACAGTTTATTGGGCGCGCTTGTGAACAAGCGATGAATATTGAACGAACATGCATGTTCTAAATACAATAGCTTTGTTTGTAAGACCTCGTTATTAAAACGGTGTGTTAATTTTTCATAGGCAGGTGTGTTTTACACGTTTAGCGAAATTGTTTACGTAATTATATGAACTCTAGGTTTTTGTGTGATTTCCAAGTATACATAATTAAAGAGAATGGAATAGAAGAGTTTGTAGGCTTTCAGAAGTAATTTATCGTTAACCTCATCATTAATATCAATTAAATAATATGAGCTTTTGTGTTCAAACTTTTGTTAGAATTGCCTGATTATTAACTGTGAAGTAAAATTTCCTAAACAATAAGTAACATTGTTTTTCCTCTGTACAAGTAATGGTACACTGGCATGTTCCAATGGTGCACTTTAAAAAATATGATAATTGTATCGTATGCTTCTAATTCATTAAACGAAAACCGAAACGGACAAATCTGCTGACTCTTTCGCTCTATAAATAAAATTATTTTAACGTACGTAAAGATCTGTAATAAAGCATACATTTGTGCTTGTGTATGTGTTTATAATATTCTTAACAATCAGTTAAATACCCAATGAAAATCTATGTCTACTAATATTATAAAAGGAAAGATTTGATTGCTTGTTTGTAATGGATATACTCAAAAACTACTCAACCGAATAAAATAAATATTTCACCGATGGAAACCTATATTATTCCGCAGTAACATAAGCTACTTTTATTCCGAAAAATTTTATCCCGCGGGATAGACGGGCCGGGACAAAGATATTTTTAAGCGAAACGGAGTTCCCGTGGACAGCTAGTCATTAATAACTACCATTACGCTGGATCTCAGTTGCGTGATACACGTCTCACGTTGGTGGGTTTTATCATTTTATTACGTTTCCAGAAATTGCATTCGCATAATATGGTAGTTTCCTGTGTTTAATTTTGAACATTATTCTATAAACAACCGAATATAATACGCAAAAGAAACTCTTTTGCGAAAACAGAATCTAAATGGCTTGAAAAATTAGGTCACAATATTTATTTTAAATATTGCTATGATCAAATACTCACAGGCATGAGCGAAAATGGTTGCGTATTGGGAACATACCGCTATTTCCCTTTAACGGGGATTCTGAGTACCGTGACGTCACGTTACATACCATGCAACCTTTTACCGTCATTTGACAATTACCCCTTCCAGCAGATTTGAATGACGTCTAATTTACTCATTTTTGTTCGTATTCATAAAATTCTTTCGATAATGGGTTATGTAAATTGTTGATTAAATTAATAAAAAAGGCGAGTCGACTACTCTATTCTATATTAACAAAAACGGTAATTTTTTAGGCAAACAGAAAATGCCGACGTCATCTAGCTTATAAACAATTAACATATAAAAATAACATTTGTAATGATTCTACTTACAGGATAAATGATTACATTTTGTTTTTAGTGCAGTACATTCAAAGGACACACGGAACCGAAATCGTCAATTTCATAAGTAAGTTTTGATTTATTAGCATATTTACATGTGTCTATGTTTATGTAAATAAGTAAGTAAGTAAATTGTTTATTGTCCAAAAACACATTTTAAATATTGTAACAAAAATACAACGGTCCCCGCACTAGGCGAACCTGAGTAAGTATATGGCGAATATGTGTAAGTATGTATTCAGTTATTTCTAAATATGTATGCGTGTGTGTAGACAAGACAAGACAAGACAGGTTGTCAATATGAATGTGGATGGAAGAAAGAGTCGTGGGAGACCCAAAAAGAGGTGGATGGATTGCGTGAATTAGGACATGCGCATGAAAGGGGTGAATGCAGATTTGACGCATGATATGGCTGCGTGGAGAGTTAAAACCAATTGTGCCGACCCCACTTAGTGTGGGATAAGGGCAGGTAGATGATGATGTATGCGTGTGTGTATTTGTCATTCTGTGTATATATGTATTATTGATAACATTATTCTTATTATACTATATATACTTAAAATATGTTTATATACTTTTTAGTTTTCCTAAATACTATTATGTACACAGACTATCCTCCCCTTTTTCTTTTCCTTTTCAAATTTTTCCTTCCCATGGTTGTCTTGAAAAGATCGTCAAGATCGATAAGACCGCAAATTGGACTTGAAATTAATTTATGGAGTGTTTCTATTTTATATAGAGTATAAATAAGTAAAATAAGTGAGTAGTAAGTTGAAACTTTAAACAAAACAAATTATCTCAGAGCACAATTTCAATGAGGAGCGGCTCAATTTACAAAACAAATTATATCCGTAACAACCAATCGTTGTGATCAGTAAGCCCCGCACTCCGCACCCCGCACCCCGCGCGACGCCACACCCGCGGATTGAACGATGTCAAACTTTTTAATGCCACTCATTGAGAGATATATACAGGTTGATTCAAATCCATTTGTAAGAATGTCTTTTAAGATACATATACTCACGACTGTAAGCTCCGAACGGGTAGGCAGTACACCCACTTTTCACCGAATTTCGGTCTCATAATGTGATAGGGGGGCGAGCCTTTTTTTTTTTTTTTTTTTGTTGTCGCGGGGAAAGCGTTTTATTACTGCCGCCCGCTCCGGAGGGAAGCGGATTAAGAATAAAACGGGTATGCTGGACTAGTCGGTCTTACGACCCAGCATCCCCCTCGCACGGATGATGGCTATCCGCGCTGCCACTGGGCCGAGTCCCTAACCCCTATGTACACCCCACCCGACACTACCAGCTAAAACCCCGCGGTGGCCTTCTTCGGCGCTTGCGGAGCGATTCCGGGGTATTCTAAGGAGTGCTAGAATTGCAGCCGGAATCGCCCCTGCGCGGTGCTGCGTAGCAGCCCATCTCCATGGAGGGCTAAGGAGCCCCCGCGCACCGAACAACGACAGCGAACGAGGCCTTACCACAAGCCTAACGCCATACCGGGCACAGATTCCAGACTCCGAGCTAATACTGAGAATTTCTAGATAGAAAAACCCAATATCACTTTACCCGACCTGGGATCGAACCATCTATCTCCCACAAATCCCAGCAAATCAATTTTGATGATATACCGACAGCAGTGTCACCTACCAGATCCAATTGTATTTTAAACCATCCAGGATCCCATTGAAATATATACACAAAATTTCATCCAAATCGGCCAGATGTTTAGCCAGTCACGTATGAAATGGTATGCCGGCGTTCTTACATGCTATTTTCAACTTTAATGTTATGCAAATAAAATTGATTTTGGCTTCTATTTACTCTGTACTACCATACTTTTTTAATATATTTTGACTAGCTGTTGCTCGCGGCTCCGCCCGCGCGGAGGTCATGTTTGAGACAAAAAATATACACTACAAAATACCAATTTTCATGCATTTAACTTCAAAAATGAAGGATTTTCACACAAACTTCCTTACCCTATTTAACCCTCTTAGGGGTGGAATTTCCAAAAGACCTGAAATTTGTGTTTTTAATTTTTAATTGTAAGGCCAAATACCAAATTTCATGAGTTTAACTGCAAAAATGACAGATTTTCATACAAACTTTCTTCCCCTATTTTACCCCCTTCGGGGTGGAATTTCCAAAAATCCTGAAATATATATTTTTTATTTTTGACTAAAAGGCCAAATACTAATTTTCATAAACTTAACTTCAAAAATGACGGATTTTCATACAAACTATCATCCCCTATTTTACCCCCTTAGGTATGGTATTTCCAAAAACCCTTCCTTAGTGGATGCCTACGTCATAAAAGGTACCTACTGTCAAAATTTCAAGTCTCTAACCCCAGCCGTTTAGGCTGTGCGTTGATCGATCAGTCAGTCAGTCAGTCAGTTTCTTCTTTTATATATACAGATATGCGAGTGGTTTAGAGTAGTTACGTGACAAACACACGTACAGATCTCATTTATCTGAGAACTGCAATATGTGTTTCATTCCATTTCCCCACTTAAATTTCTATTCAAATTAAAAATTATTTTCTAACATTTCTTTGGACTCACAGTGGATTAACCGACCATATTTCATATACACAAAGATAACCCTAAACACTCAATCAAAACCCTTCTTCAACCCTTAAACAAAACCATGGAAACGAACACACGCTAAATTACAAAGCCCACTCGGTAGACAAGGAAAAACCCGAAACGTAAATATAATAACCCTTTAAGGTTACATTCGGAGTTACATCCTGTATAATAAATATATTTGGCAAAAATTTAGCCTCCTAGTCCTCCAATTTATTTTCTTTTGTTGAGCGGCCCGTGTTCCGGTCGAGAATTTTTACGAATAAATCCCCTAAGATTCCTTACAAAGAGTTCCATTTGCATCTTAGCTGGGAGAGAGAACCTTCTGAGAGGGGCCATGCAGATGGCGAGAGAACAGTGAATAATTTTAATGACATTATGATATTTATCATACCATGCTGCCGTTGAAACAGTGTTTGTATTCTAAAACATTATACTAAAGCCAAATCAAAATATCAAATTATGTTATTTAAACACTGCAGTTTCGTGCCACCAACAATCGCCTTTATTAATAGGTAGGTACATGGTGACTACTTCTCTCTCTAGCAATAAGTATTAGTGCCCTTTAGGTCGCAAATATTGTAATATTAGAAACAATTCAACCTGCTATTTAAGGTGGATAACTTAAACGGCACATAAACGATGATCGCCACTGTACTGATCAATTTAATGATCATAGTTACGCACCTCAGTGCCCATCGTTAACAATTCCATGTCAAGATCTATCAAGTACCAATTAGTCGCAAGTACGCACGGACATAACGCTCTATACTGAACTGCCACCAGACCAATAGTGGCATAGGACGATGTGAACTGATGCTCACCATACGTCCGTACAGTAGACAGTCCCAGAACGGACTGTAGTCTAGAGCGCTCGAGAGCCGTCTTTTATTGCAACTCTTCAGCCCACTCAGTTGGTAATCATCGTCAATCTACGCACGGATATTTATGAAATACCCTCGACATGTCTAATAAATAAGTTCTACCCTCACAATCTACCCACAGATATTTACGAAATACCTAACAAAAAAAAATTCTCTAACTGTACTTACTTTAAAATTAGCACAAACACAATAGTTTAGCTGATTGACCCGCGGTCTCTAGCGCCCCAGTCAATCCTCCACCAGATTTATTAAGGCAATTAAACTTGGCGCAAGTTGACAGTTTTTTCCTTTGTTTCAAGCACTTTAATGAGTCCGCGGAGGCGTCTCGAATTTAATTCTCACCCGACGTCACGCTGTCGGGCCGTCGTGTCGGTGTCGGGTCGGTGTCGTATCGGACAGATGAAAATTCGGATACCAAATTAAATGCTTAGGGATTTTAATATGGCCTTCGTAGATTGATGGAGAGGTTGAATTAACGTATTTATTGCTTAGCAAAACCTATTTCTTTGTTAAGAATATTTTTTTATTATTTTGATAGGTTCGGTGTAGCCTAGATTGTAAAATATTAATGGTTCGCTAGAAATAAGACACTCAATCAAGATTGAATAAAATATTTTAGGTATCAATATAGCCAAATTCCCTAACCTGTTAAACGTATTGAATCTAAGTATAGCTTTCTTTTCTTGTATTATTTTCTTTAAATGCCCATTATAGTAGATGATTTGATGTTTATTTCTCAAGTTAAGTATTTATAAGATTAAGCAAAATGATAACTCATTTACAATAAGGTAATCTTTTAAGTGACTATTCCATTAACTCAACGTCTGCACCACGACTGTTTGTAAATAAGTCCTACATAAGTAGAAAAATCACTATCTTTTAGAATCAACAAGAATTGATAACCAAATACTGACTGCTTCGGTGGCGCAGTTTTAATAGCGCATGCGTTACGACTGCTGTGCTGAGGTCTCGGGTTCGATCCCCTGGTCGGGTAAGGTTTTATATTATTGGGTTTTTCTATTCCTAAATACTCAGTATCCGGAGTCTGGTATTGAGTATGGCGATAGGCTCCTATCACATTATGGGATCGTAATAAATTCGGCGAAAAGTTGGTCTACTGGTTACACCTCTGCCTACCCCTCCGGGGACTACAGACGTGAGTGTATATGTAAATGATAACCAAATACGCAATGTATAATCAAATATTTCATTACAGCACTACATGCTCGGGAAAGTGAGCCCACACCTTAGAGGCCCACACATATGGATAGCAAAATACCTTGTGAATCGAACAGCAATATTGTTATAAAAAAATTAATCAATAATCCATCAAGAAGTTTGATAACAAGATTCATATTGAGTTACATTTGTAACCATCGGCCCGAATATCTGTTGTCTGTTTGTAATTTATTCTTTTATCTTATTTGAAGTTATTCGAGTGTTATTTACTTTCGTTTGTGAATATTTTAAGTGAAGGGAAAGCCAATGACGTCTGAGCTTTCCTAACTAACGAATTATTAATGAACAAACTGCGAAATACCTTACGATGCTCAGGGATGTGAGAATAAAATTGAATACGGTAGTATGTCAGATAAAGTTTTATTTGTGTATCGTGTTATTCAAAAATATGGGTCTCGGGTTCGACCCCTGGGTGGGTAAAAGTGGTATTGCGTTTTTCTATCACGAAATACTCAGTATCAACCGTGCGTCTTGTCGTCAATTGTGCCGGGTATGGCGATAGCTCACCCCCTATCACATCATGGGACGTTAATGAAGTCTGCAAAATGTGGGTGCACTGGTTTGATCTCTACCTACCACTTTCGAGATTACAGGCGTGTAGGCGTATGTATGTATGTAGGTACTAATTCGGTATTATATGTTGACTACACATTGAATAATTAAATTAAGCTATTCAAATTTTGTGACTTAAATTAGAAAATTAGAAACATTGTATCCACTGCGTCAGAGTATACAGTACGCTAGTTTTTTTAAACGTGTAACTTTGTCATAATCTTCAACTGTGACTTCATTATAAACTCATTGCATGACTAACCAAATAAGTTTCTTCATTCAATTTCGTTCCCAGAAACCCACATTTTCAAACTACTTAGATGTTTCTAGGATTTTATTCAGAATGACAATACAGAGACGCTTGTAGTTCCTGTACTGGATAATAGGTGGCGCTTTTATTAATTTATTTACGCAACTCTAGCCAGTGTATGCCACATCCGAGAATAGCTGTGCAATGTTTCAATCAGGGAGCTCTCGCGTCCATACTAAAGTGCCAATCACAGCGCCATCTCGAGTCTTAAACTCGTCGTCGATAACTCAAGACCTGATCCCCACGAACTCACTCCTCGTAGTCTAAAAGGATTCCTTCCTTACCTGAATACGTAAGTTTGTTGCGTTTGTGTTTTTTGTATTGCTGTTATGAATATTCGAGATAATGATATAGCGAGTTTTCCATTTAGAAAATAGTATTAATTTCTATTTATACATTTTTACTCACCAAATTTTAATATTAACCAGGTATAATATCTTTCCTTTGTGAAATTTATTATTAGTTTCTATAAAAAAAATGGAATCGGATGTGAAATACTAATAATACATCATTCATGCTGCAATATTGCGCTTTGTTTAAGTTTTTACTATATTTTTTTTGTCTAAATTTAAATATCACTCTGCATGATTAAATTTCGATAATATTATTTTGTTTAAATGTGAAAGAGGAACCAGCATAGAATTGCTTTCCCCTTCGTTACTAACAGCTCCATTATTTCTCATGTTACCGAAAGGCGAATGGCATCAAAGCGTACAGCGTAAAGCGGTTAATCCAGATAGTACACATCTTAAGATTCCAGCGCGCTAGGATGCTAGTGTTTGCAAAGATCACTACTTATGCCCTCGTCCCGTACTCCTCGATGCACGTTACTTCGCTTTCCAGGTATATTTAATTTTGCTCTACAAAGTTAATGCTCTCTGCTATCAGCTTTATGCTAGCTATATGCTTTGTTGAAAATTATGCATTTAAAAATCTATTTCAGGGGAGTAATGTAAAAATAAATGAAATAAAAATAAAATGTTTTTTGCTTGCTCCCATATCGGAATGTAATTTATAATTTTTAAATGTTTTGTGTTTTATTCCATCAGCATTGATTTCTTAATCTGTTCTGTATTTGATCACCATACAATTATTAATTAAAGTCGTCATCAGTCTTATTTTAACCACAAATTTCTATAGTTAAAAGCAACATCTTAAACTATATAAAAATAAAGACAAAATAAATGAGGAACCCTCCAAGCACTGTGAGCTCACAAGGAAGTAGGCGCACAATACGAACCAGAAAATCAAAGCACTAAGTACTGTATATTAAAAGACACGCTGCAGTATTTGCGGATACCCAACGCCTAGTGTGTGGTAATAAAAACCCAGCCGCTTTGGAATCAATAAAGCGTTGCACTGAATGGGAGCCAGTGTTTGCGCTGCGTTCTGTGTGATATGACTTTATGTGGGAACAGTGTGGCGACTGACTTGGCAGACGGATACATTGCATATTATTTATTTTATACAGGCTTTTTTTACTACCTGTAAAGGCAAACGAGTAGACGGGCCACCTGACACTTCCACCCATAAAATTCTGCAATGCCAGCGCACGGCAAAGCTGCTGCCTACCCAGCAAAGCCGCTTCCTGGCATGATTGTGTCGAGTAGCGAGGAATAGTTGTCTACCGCCACTTAATACTCACAAGACACCTTCTGAGTACTCTGACACTAGAACCTCGACTGCTTCTTCAGCTTCTTGCTCATAGCGTAGTGTGAGGAAGAAAGCTGGCATGATAGTGTTGAGTAGCGCGGGATAGATTGTCTCTCGCTACTTGATACGCTTAACATTAGGTGCATAGTAGTCGCTTTACCGTGCCAGGATAAAAAAATATCTACATGGTAAGATTTTTGGTGTGATTCCATCCCCAGAGTAGCTCTTATATATTAAACTAACTAACTTATCTAATTGTATTTGATACTAGACAAACATGTGTGTAAACTTAAATCTTATCTCTCTCCAAGGTTCTTCACACCAGTCTGGCAAAGCTTCAACTCTGTCCAAAGACAGTGTCATTAGTCAGTCGTCATTAGATTCGCTGTGGATTTCATGTGCCTCGCGCCATATTTGTTACCAAATAAACTATAATTCAAAACTCAAAGTCTGGCACATGAAGTATTGGTTACAATTTATTTCTTTCAAGCACAATGAAAACTATTACATAATTATAGAAGATAAGTTTATGTCCTTTTTCACAATATAGGCCGGCAAACAAGGAAATGAGTATTTATTTTTACTGCTGGTAACCCAAGAATCAAGACGAATGATGGATGCCGACCTTAAAAAAGAAGTGGGGATCAGGAAGTGGAGTTTTTTTTTCTAAAAACCCCACTTGCCATATAAAACGCAATAGAAAGATGAAATTATATATGAGTTTTCAGGGATAGAGTAGTATTATAGATAGAACTGGCCAATTCTTCGCAAAATTGTCTACACCAAAACTTTATCACTTAAAGCCCTAAACACAAAATGAGATAAATAAAATCTGAAAAGCAGATATCGAATAATTCAATGATACATAGCAATGTAAGAATAAAACAATTAATCCTCGTAAAGTCGAGTACTAGTTCTGTATGACAAGTAAGTTAAAAGTGAGTTTTTTCTTTGTATATTATATAGTTAATTTGGGGAAAATTCTTTAATATATACATATATAGGGACTGTTCCAAATAAAGAGAAGAAAAAAAAGAGATGTATATTTTTTGGCATTCCGTATTTACACATACATATTACACTCTAAAGCTTCCCCTCCAGCCAGATGTGTTCTCACGCAAAGTTACTTAGCCATTAATTATTTCAAATTACAAATAATACGTTACATTTTAATTAAAACTTTCTATTCCCAAGGAGCTGACAGATCAGTGACCGGTCGTAAAATAATAAGTCAAAACTCTGATATAGAAGCATGCGTCGACCTCACGTACTTGATTAAGGGTGAGCAGTAATGTAATAATAATGAAACAACACAGATAAAACTGCTGTAAAATATACATTCATAACCAGAGATGTGTAATTTTAGTTAATTACATTATAATAGACATGAGCATAGTTATACCAAGATTAGTTAAGATTGTAGAATATGAAAAGATGATTTTGGGCAAAGGGCATTGAAGATGTATGACTAGCATTCATAGCTAGATTGGTGAGCCTCCCCAAAATACAGTTGCCCTACCACAGGATCCTATTAACACATCCCAAATTTGTTTATCAATCGTTCTTTTCAATTCCTTCTACCACGCTATTGATAGCGTTAAAAAATACCCAATGATTTATTATAAAAGTTACTAACACCAGCAAGAAGGAGAAGAAACGTTATTAATAATATAATTATACTCCCCTAGTCCCCACTTGAAGTCTATGCAAACACTAAAGTGTGCATATCCCAATGCGAAATTTCTTTGTTTTAAAATTCGCCCCTGCACTCCAAGCATGAGTAAGTTACGTAAGGTTTTATTCACCGTGAATGAAAGGCTTTAGCGTTAAGCTCGGCTAATTAGACTGCTTTTTATGAAGGGACTAAGGCACCGTAAAGATATTCTTTTGTGGCGCAGATATGAATATTAATCAAACTGTTGTAATTAGACAGTGGAACAAATACTATACTTGGCGTTGAAAACTGAGACCCGACGTTTATACAAAATGTAACCTTACAAACGACGCTGAATAAATTTGGATTAAGGTAGCCTCAGTATGACTAGGGCTAAACTTATGATCATACCCACTATTATAGTCCTAATTTGCAAGCAAACTTATGGAGACCTTGCTAGGTTTTAGCTCGTTCGATTTTCTTTAAATTCATATTCAGCCAATAGAGTAGTTGACACGATTTTTTTTATTAATTCAATCAATAAGTTACATTACCTAAAACCTAATACCAAAAGAATTTTATGAATTCGAACAAAAATAAATTAGACGCCATTCAAATCTGCTGGAAGGGTTGTAATTGTCAAATGACAGTAAAAACATGCATGATATATCTCGTGACGTCACGGCTCTCAGAATTGCCATTACTGTGCCGTTGTGCCAGGGAGATAGTGATATGTTCCCACTACGCAACCATTTTTATTCATACCAATATTAAAAATAAATATTGAGACCTCAATTTTCAAGAAATTTTGATTCTGTTTTCGCAAAAAGGTTGCTTCTGCGTGTTATATTTGGTGGCATATGGAATAATGTATAAAATTAAACACAGGGAACTACCCTAATATTAGTGTAGAAGGATTTTAACCAGGTCGAGTCGTGTTATGTATTTTTTTCTCCAGTTCATATGGATTGGTTTCACGGCCCTCGTCCCGTGAACCGCTTCGTTACTAAGCCAAATTAACAGGGTACATTGTTCGCCCAGAATGACCTTCCCTTTTTAAGTTTAATTGACTGTGTTGTAACTGTTCTTTAGTATTTCGAATTGCTTATTTGGAATCCAGTAAAAAGTAGGAGTGTTAGTGAAAACTCTGAGGTTATTTAATGAATAAATAAATAGTAAATCTTTTACAGTACTTTTGAAAATATGACATAAAGGTAATACCAGTGTGACGATAGCCTCGCCCCCTATCACATTATGGGACCGAAATTCGGCGAAAAGTGGGTGTACTTGTTACACCTCTGCCTAGCTCTTCGGGGATTACAGGCGTGAGTGTATATGTATAAAGGTAATATTTTTCGTTTTGTTATATGGAGCTCCACTTGAAAATACTTTATTATTATTTTTAATGAAACTTTTGACTTTTCAATGTCATGTTTACGTCGTAATAAGCTTTAAATATGAAGGAATATATCGTGAGGAAACTTTCATACCTGAGGATTAAAATTAAAATTTTTCGACATACATTAGGTCAGTGGTAGATTAAAAGCCTATACTCTCTTAATAATAATAAAGTAATTTGCCCAGCAATAAGATAATACATATTATAGGGTTAGTAATAAAATAATAAAATTTGCTCAAAGTGAAATTACCATCGCCTGGAAATTATTTTTGGCAGAAATGGTATACAGTAGTGACTGCCTCGGTGACGCAGTTGTAATTGTACATGCGTTATAACTGCTGGTGTTTTTTTTTGTTTTTTTTTGTATAGTCCGAAAAACGAGCCTTTGGGTCACCTGATGTAAAGTGATCTCCACCGCCCATGAACATCCACAATACCGAAAGTATCATGTATGCGCTGTCGGCCTTAAAGGATAGGAATAGGGATAAGGGAAGGGAAGGGGGAATCTGGGCCTCCGGATATCTCACATACCATACGAAACGCGACAGTAAACTGTCACTTTACGTTGGTTTTCTGTGAGACAGTGGTACTACCCCGGTCGAGCCGGCCCATTCATGCTGTAGACAAATATGTCTACAGCGGGGCTCTACCACTATAATCTCGGGTTCGATCCCCAGGTCAGGTATTGGGTTTTTCTATTTAGAAATACTCTGTATCAGCCTGGAGTCTGGAATTTAGCCCGGTATAGCGATGGGCTCGCCCCCATCACATTATGAGACCGTACTAAATTCGGCGAAAAGTGGGTGTACCGGTTACACCTCTGCCTTCTCCTTCAAGAATTACAGGCATGAGTGTATATGTATGTATGTGTGAGTGTATATACAATCCATGGAAGCATCTTAAGCTATTACATCTGTTTCCTAGTGAGAGAAGGGGAGAGGAGAGGAGAGGACTGAGATTGCATAAATCTAGTTGCCGCCCGACTTGAATTTATCCAAACAGTATTTAAACTTAAACGGTACTGGCAATTATTTGTTTATAGAGCCTTGGTGGATAGATATTTGAATAAAAAAATGACAATGTTATTTTATGTGAAAATATTTGCAATAAATGTATTCCGTTTTATGAGCTCTTTATAATCCTACTAATATTATAAATGGGAATGTTGTTATGGATGGATGTTTGTTACTCAATCACGCTACAACGGCTGCACCGATCGGGTTGAAATTTGGCACAGATATAGATTATAGTCTGGAATAGCACATAGGCTACTTTTTATCCAGGAAAAAATTACGGTTGCCGTAGGATAGTTTAGTTTTTCACAGAGCAAGGGATGGACATGATTTTTTGCATAGTGGCAGTTTAGGGATCAGAAAATGACATAGGTTACTTTTTATACCGGAAAAATGCACGCTTCTTATGGGATGGCAGAATATATAAATGTGTAATATTTTAAGATGCCTCCATGGAGTGTACACCTTTGTACTTTATGTTTGTAACGCGGTTGGTTTCTTAATAAATAAATAAAAACTTTTTTCAATGCCTCGATACTCAGGCGAGCAGACAGGCCACCTGATGGTAAGTAGTTACCGCCACCCATAGACTTCTGCAACGCCAGGGCATAGTAAAGCCGTTGTCTACCGTTTTACTTTTATAATAATAGTATAATGCTACGCCAACCCTGCATTTTCAGAATACCAACTCGAAGATGAAATAAAAGATCCTCGGATCAAGAAATAACTAAATCTAACACTACTTAAAGTAAATCCTACTTTCCAAAACATTTAGGGGCCGCAACCCTTGCTGTCATGGCTACACGAAGCATTATCTCAGCAACGATAAACTCCACCAATTTATTCCAGGATCCCCATCTCATGCCGTGACACGTTGTGACGGCAGATACATGTTTATGATAAATTGCCGTGTTGAGGGTTAACTGGAGAGGGTTAAGTTTGTAGTTTTGTTTGGTTGTTATTTAGGTTTAAGATTTAGTGCACAACACATATGCGGATAGTGATTGGATTTGGATTGGAAAAATATTTTTTGTTGCTATTATAAATAAACACTACTGTCTAACTATAAACTTTTTATTCCCAGCGAGAGTTTTCGTGTCTCAATATTCAGACCTGAAATAAATATTGCTGGATCACTCGAATATTTCATTATCGGTATGATTAGATATGCGCAAAAAAATGTGGTGCGATCAAAATATTAAATTTTTTTCTGATAAAAATGTCCTAACTTGACTAGATGCTATTATACGGGGATTAGAGTGGAGAAGAGACTTCACATAGAGTTCCTGCTTCGCTATTATGTTTCGTACGACCTAATCAACTCTTCCAATCTTCATTTCTTTCCTTGACAATACGTTTTCCGTAAGGGTCATTTGGAACCTTATATATTTGAAATACGAAAGTTGTTTATTTGCCAGATATGTCTTAAAGTCTTATCAAGTGTTTAAGTTATGAATTTATATCGCTATTCCACTGCACCCATCTACTGAATTAGTCAGTACTAAAGTAGACAAGTCTGTTGCAGAATATAGTTCAGAAACTGCTCTCAAATAATTTTAATAAGGTCGAATCTAGATGAACAAACGTACCTGGCTACTATTAATTTTAATTAAATAATCCTCGAAGCCCGAACTTAGAGAGTAACTCTCGGGAACTATAGATTAATTAAATTCTATGCAAGTTTTAGCTGTAATCCTTTTGGGAGTCAAAAAGTTTTGCACCTATAGCGATTTTTAGCAAAGTTGTTAACTACGCTGCGCCTGATGGTAAGACGAGTACAATTTCAATATATTGTGGACTATTTAGATACTTTGCATACATTTTCGATGATTGCCAGAATTAAGCCGATAGGAAATAACTGCATAAACCGACTAAGCTGAGTTTAATGCACTAACTAGATCACAAGGTAAACCTAGCCCGTTGCTAGGTCTTAGACCTAGCAAAAAGCTAGGTCTTCTCAAGCAGGGTCGCGTTTGAACCAGGTGCTATTTTTTTTTATCCTGGCACGGGAAAGTGTCAGCACTGGACCTGATAGTAAGCGCAGTGCGGTCCAATTAGAGTAACGAGAGACGATCCATCGCCCGCTACTCAACACAATCATGCCGGCCTTCTTCTTCACACTACGCCATGGGCAAGTAGGTGAAGAAGCGGTCGAGCGTACTCAGAAGGCCGCAAAACGGCCAAACAACGTATCACAACTCAAGACCCCTGACAAAATTGAAAACATATGACGATTTGGGGATATATATAGTGTCTGATTAATCCTCCTTAAGGTATTACAATATCAGATAATACATGCATATACACTCACGCCTGTAATCCTTGAAGGGATAGGCAGAGGTGTAACCAATACACCCACTTTTCGCCGAATTTATGTCGGTCCCATAATGTGATAGGTGGCGATCCTATGGCCATACCGGGCACAAATTCCAGACTCCGGGCTAATACTGAGAATTTCTAGATAGAAAAACCCAATATCACTTTACCCGACCCGAGTATCGAACCCGAGACCTCAGCACATCAGTAGTAACGCATGCGCAATTTCAATTACGCCAACGAGGCAGACAGAGTAGTTCTGTATAATGCAGATGGACATAAGTGTTGTTTGCATACAAGCGTCCCCAAAAAATGAAAATAAGATGAATCTGGTGAAAGGTCAGCGGAACCTTTATTCGTAATAGGGTAGCCAGTCAAGCGGAATGTACAATAACTCATCTCGACCCACATGATTTGTGACATAGCAACGACTGCGTCAAACTTGTTTTTGTTTTTAAACGACTTTGTAGCCTAAAATTCTCTTCTTCTTCTTCTTGTCTTAAATTGTCTTGTATCGTGAAATTTGGTATTGATATTGTATTTGGTATTGTAACTAGACACTAAACACTTTCAGTTTTTGTGGCCAACTCATCCAAATGTTGTTTATTGTATTACAATTACTAGTTGAGGACAAGAAGGTTATATTTAACTAGTTGTTGCTCGCGGCTCCGCCCGCGTGGAGGTCATGTTTGGGAGAAAAAGTATACAATACAAAATACCAATATTCATGCGTCTAACTTAAAAATGACGGATTTTCATACAAACTTTCATTCCCTATTTTACCCTCTTAAAGGCGGAATTTCCAAAAATCCTGAAACATATATTTTTTATTTTTAACTAAAATGCCAAATACTAATATTCATGAATTTAACTTCAAAAATGACGGATTTTCATACAAACTTTTATCCCCTATTTTACCCCCTTAGGGGTGGCATTTCCAAAAACCCTTCCTTAGTGGATGCCTACGTCATAAAAAGGTACCTACTGTCAAAATTTCAAGTCTCTAACCCCAGCTGTTTAGGCTGTGCGTTGATCGATCAGTCAGTCAGTCAGTCAGTCAGTTTCTTCTTTTATATATACAGATAATCGATCAGTTTTTTTTCTAAAGTAAAACCACCCTGTATGCATTGCTACTCGAGCCATAATACAGGAATACTTGGACGGAGAACAAAATATTGAAACTCTGAAATCATGGCATGAAATTCAAATCATATTTTACGCATATGTTTTCGACGTTGCTCTACGCATATTCCACTATGTACTTAATGAACCCTTTGAGCTCACATGCATACAAAAGATCTTTTCATCATCTAATACAATAAATAAACACGAAAAATCGCCCACTCCGCGCCACTAAACATACAGCATTCAGCACATTTGGCTAAAAACCGCCCTGAAAGAAGTTTTTGCATAATACCCATACACCGAGTACCTATTCAACAAATCATTTTCCGACGGTAAGCTAACGGAAAAACGGGCACGCTTATGTACGAGCGCAGAGCGAAATAAATGGAGCGTTCGGAGCGTTATAAGCGAAAACTGACGGTGTTTTAGCCTGCCCGAAAAAACACGGTCGATTTGATTTATCGCGGACTAAGTTTTACACGCGATTTTACGTGGATTGGATTTTCACCTCCTTATGACATGCGTGGAAATGATCAAAAGTGATGACATGTATAAGATTTATCTATCCGAAATAATGTTATATATTATACACCTTTGAATCAACTGTATTAATTTATCTAAACGAGAGATTAAATAGAGGTAAGGTAAACTTGCGATAGTCTAGCGCTTGACGTGAATTTCTGTGTGGTTTTTTGTTAACCTATAGGCAACCATCGGGTAAAAAAATCTAAATTATGTTCTGGTGATTCCTTGTGGTGAGGACACTTCACTGACTAACGCTTCTTGGATTGTTCTACAAGGAGTTTAAGCCTTCAGAACAAATACGCAAAAAAAATAATTGACAAAGCTTATACTTCTCTATACCAAAGACGTTCATTATTTAAACTAATAATACATATCTTCCAATTAAAACAATATTATTTGTATTTACGTGATTGAAAATCCAGCCAAATTGAGCCATTTTTTATGGTATTCTATTTTATGTATATTAAAATTGTATTGTTTTTTTAATATTCATAACCGCCCATTTGTGCGAATCAAAAAGACTCATCTATCGTTCCTAATCCACTATTAGGTACTTGTGTTTCTTATCATCATATAAAAAATGATGAAAACTTAAATTATATTACATACTGGATTACTGTATTGTACGTTAGATTAATATCCCCGTTCCTCGTTTTTATGGATCACCAGTTATTGTGAAAGTATATCGCGCGGGTAATGATATTTAACCCTAGGGAACTATAATTTTTTGGTTGAAATTTTACCTGTTCTCATATTCAGTATATCAAAACTGAAATTGGTAACAACTTATTCATTCTATCACAATAAATATAAATTCTGAAGTAAAACTATTTTACGGATTATATCACGGTTTATTATACTTTTTAACCGACTTCAAAAAAGGAGGAGGTTAACAATTTGTCGGAATCCTGTTTTTTCATGTATGTTTCCCGATTAGACCGATTCGAGAAATTCTTTTTTTTGTTTAAAAGGGTATACTTCCCAGGTGGTCCCATTGGCACCAAGTCAGGATCTGATGATGGGATCTCAGAAAAATCAAGGGAATCCATCAAATTTTATAGTGACGCACAATTTGTTTTTTATTGAATTCGGTGTACTTTTTATGAATTAAAAAACTTTTTAAAGTAAAAAAAAGTTTTATTTCAACGTGTAATATTTGTGTAAACTTAAGAAATAGAAACTTGTAAAAAACAGGGGATCAATTTTCAAACTGATCATTAGTGAATAAAATATTTTCCTAAATTTATTTTTGTAAATTGGGGGATGGGTTTACCAACTACTAGGTGATTCACTTGCTCGTTTGGCGCTGAGATAAAAAAAAAACAAAGGACTACAAATTGACTTGAAGATAGAACTACTAAAAACTACGCCATAAATCGAACAATTTTAAATGAATGAAAGGAAAAAGAAAAAAATGTAATGAAATAACCAAAGTGAAAGAGGTCTGATTGATCGGGGAGGGAAATATACCGCACAACCAGGCTCCACTGCACTAACGTTTTAATTCCATTGGACCGGACCCTATGGTTACGTAGTGCGAAGAGACATAATGGGCAAATAGTATTTGTTTTTTTTATATTTCTAATGTAAAAAATAGGTGAATAATGATTACACGATGTCGCAGTTGTAATTGCGTACGCGGTATCTTTGCTGAGATCTTGGGTTTAATCCCCGGGTCGGGTAAAGTGATATTGGGTTTTTCTATTTAGAAATACTCAGCATCATGAAATAATGCCCGGTTTGGCCATAGCCTCGCCTCATATCACGTCATCGGACAGTGATAAGCTCGGCGAAATGTGGGAGCTCATATATCCCTGCTTTCCCCTTCGGAGATTATAGGCGTTAGTGCTTATGTATGTAAATAATAAATATCTATTTATAATACAGTTGATTAAGTTATTAATTACTTAAAAACATAATAATACGCTTTATTGTACCTTTAGTTTTTTAATTTGGTTTAGGTATTATTAGAGCCAAGAATAAGAATTGCTGATGAAATAATCAAGAGTGACAGAGCTGGCACGTTACGCTATTGCCCACATGTGCTATAAATGTATTTGAATTTCGAATGTCTAATTTCGAATTTAACTTTTTACACTGACTCCAACGCGCTATAACACTAAGGCCCACTTGCGCGATCATGGGTTAACGTATTTAACTCGGTGTTAACAGCTAACACAGGGTTAAATAAATAATTTGTCTTGCGCCATCAACATTTTCGAGCAAACCTAGGGTTTAACTTCTAAATATTTAACCCACCGATTTGGAAAGGTTAAGTCGCTAACCCTGCGGTTAGTCTTTTTGTTGGTAGGTATTGTGTAATCTATTTTGTGGTTTTTAGTTAAAATATTACTACAATGATCATAAATTATTCTCTGACGATGAAGATGAAGTCGTTGAATATATAAGCTCAAATTTTTATGACAAACGGTTACAAAACGGTCAGAATATTATAATACATATAAAGGGGCAATGTTTGAATTTTTCAACTATTTACATAAAAGCATATTATCATTTATCGTGAAATAGGGAGCACATAATCGAGGTTTCTTCTTCATTACACTGACTTTCTGAATTCAACAAATAAATAAAACACCACAATAAAACAAATAACACGAATTTGACAATCTTAAAACAAACAAATTAAAAAGTTATCAACCGTCATAGAATGAAGTATACACAAATACGCATCTCTATATAGTGTGCTGTAGTGTAAAAGAGACAGAAATATTGTTTCGTTTTTATGTATATTCATTCATCCTTGGACGGACTACAACAGATGTGCATCGACATTTCAGTGTTCCCAGCTAAAATAAAAGAAATGTCGGGTTAGCTAACCCAGCGTCAGTTTTTAGTGGAGCAAGGTGAAATGAGAGTTAACATTTTAACATTCTAACCTGGGTTAGTAACTCTAAATTTATTTATTTAACCCTAATTTGCGTGCAAGTGGGCCTAAAAGTTCCAGTAACACAAATAACTTCTACAATTATTTGCATCGTCACTTCGTTCTTGTAACATACCGCAGACCCAGGAATTACAAGTTTTTTTAATTAAACACCGAGAACATTGTCGCTTAATCGACGACAGATTGGATTGCGTCATCGGAGTTTTAAAATTGGATAAGCATTTATGACCACGCCACTATGTCTTTATTATATAATAATTCGAGATGTAAATTATACTCACGAACTCCTCATAAAAAGAAAATTTGAAATATCACTCCCAAGTTGCCCGGTATTGTAATTTGTGCTCCAAGATTAGGTGAACACAGATCACATTAAAATATATAAATAAAATGTATAATCCATGGTGCACTATTTGAATCTTTGCCTACCCTTTAGAGCGTGAATTTCAGGCGTGAGCTTGTGCGCCTCATACTATATACTGTTGCACTATTGGATACAGGCCTTCTATACTAATAAGAGGGGATTAGACCTTAGTCCACGACACTGGCCTAATTCGGGTTGCTAGATTTCATATGCCTATGAAATTCTTATGTTAAATTTTCATAGTATTTTTCTTTACCGTTACAGCAACAACTAACTACTCTGCTGGTGGTAGGATATTCATATCCTTTCGGATAGTGACCACCGTACGCAGGGTGTAAAACCCGCTATAGTGGCACACGCAAGTGTATCGCGTTCCGGGATCAGCTAGTATACATCCGGTTATGTCGGAGTCTAGAGTTGGGGTACGATGTTTGGCCGTTTTGCCATCTGAGTGCTCAAACAATAAGACCCTCGACCGCTTCTTGACGTTCTTGCCCATGGCGTAGTGTGAAGAAGCAGGCCGGCATGATTGTGTTAAGTAGCGGGGAAAGATAATCTCTCGCTACTCGATAATTGGACCACACTGCGCTTACCATCAGGCTCAGTGTGGTCACTTTGCCGTGCCAGGATTAAAAAAAACTTCGAAGTAAATTGCTCGCCGAATAATAGCTTAGGTATATTATAAAAATAAGAGGAAATCATATCGGATTTCCCACTCTTCGCAACTGCAATCTACCCTACATAATGTCGGCCGACGATAAATGAGCATCTCGTGACGCTAGCAGTAATTACTCCAGCCTATAATTACACTTCACGCTTCGCTAAAGGACAGTAATGTTGGAGCACGAGGACCAGGCTTCCACTGCTTAATAGTGCGGTAAAGGATGGACTGACGTATTTTTGCTTTATTTACTAAACTGCAATTCTATACATGTGCTGTTGTGAAAGGGAATAAATAGATAAAGTGCGAGCTCTTGTTTCATAGCCTACTCACCCGTTGAGCCATGGAGATTTTTTTTATCCTGGCACTGCAAAGTGACCACACTGCACCTGATGGTAAGCGCAGTGCCGTCCAATTAGAGTATCGAGAAAAGCGGAATGCGGAAAGCAGAATGCCAATTCTACTGTTATGTACTTTGATAAATAAGTTCCGAACTATAATTTATTAAAATCTATAAGTATTTTCTTCTGATTGTTTATTCTAAATTTATCCGTCTATAATAACTAACAATTTCAGTTTTCAATTACTTTCAGCCCTAATCATAAGCCCTATTTTCAAAAGGATTTATATTTAACAAGCGCATTGCAGATGGTAATTAAGCCCCAGAGCATCCAATTTCTTGCTTTAAATTATACGGAATTATTGTTTCATATTTCAAACAAAAAAATTCCACATTTCCCGCGAACAAGTGTAGCTTTTGTACAGACCGGAAGGATGCGAGGGCGCTGCACCCGACAGAAACAAACATTTATTACCCGGGAAGCGAACCCGGAACCACGTAGTGGCTGGCGTATTTAAATATCGCTTACTTGGAACACGTTTGTGGGTCGAGGGCTTGGCGCAGAGTAATATTTTTATGGCTTGATATTTTTATTGTGTAATTGCTAGTTTTTATTGCTTGTGATTATGTAACCTTCTAATAAATATGTTTCTGTCAGATCTATGTTCTAGGTTCGTTCTTTCATCAATCAATGAAAATAAGTCCTTAATGACAAATCACCTCCTTGCCCCATGGCGTAGTGTGAAGACGCTACACATCAGGCCAGCATGGTTGTATTGAGTAGCGAGGGATAGATTGTTTCTCGCTACTTGATACACTAACTGGACGGCACTGCGCTTACCATCAGGTGCAGTGTGGTGCAAGAAAAAAAGGTTCGAATTGACATGAGTGCATTAGTTGCATATCTGCTTACACATTTGACTATAAAACAATGATTATGTTAGATACTACCATCCACGTTTTGACCTTTTTAATCGTGTTTAAGATACGAACAACTATCCGCTGAAATTGGGACTAACGTGGTAAAGTAAAGCAAAACGTGATAGTATTAAATAGCTGACAGCCCAAGACGTGTTAGGATTACGTACTTAATGCCTGTCTGGAACACAATTCGACAAACCCATTTATCGATGTTACTTGTGCTTATGTAGTTAGAATTATCATTGGGACAGAGATTGTCTGATCTTAAAAATATAAGCGTAATACTGAACCGCCACCCTCAACTTGGACTCAAATCAAATCATTTATTTTTTAAATTAGGCCACTAGGGGCACTTTTTACATGTCATAGTAATGTTAAAATCTAAGTCTACCGATGCTTCGGAAATGCCCACTGGTCTGAGAAGAAGCACCAAGAAACTCAGCCGTAGGTCTTCTGTAATTTGTCATTATATTCCAACAAAAAATCACACATAAAATACTGATACAGACGACTGCCAATAATACCAGCCCTGTGCTAAACTTCTCTCATTTTGGGCACGGGCCTCCTTTGCTAATAAAACAAATTAGGTCTTAGTTCCACCACGCTGGCCTAATACGGACAGACTTCTCACACCTTTGAAATCCTTATAAACATCCTCAGGAATGCAGTTTTCCTCACGATGGTTTTCTTCGCCGTTAAAGTAAGCGATGATTCACAATGAAACTGAAACTTGAAAGCCGTCTTGATTTATATTTTTCTGTAGCAAATCCTAAACAGATCAATCTCGTTTTTAACCGACTTCAAAAAAAGGAGGAGGTTCTCAATTCGTCGGAATCTTTTTTTTTAATGAATTACTCGAAGACACCTGGACCGACTTGATAAATTATTTTTTTGTTTAAAAGGATATACTTCCCAGGTGGTCCCATTAGCACTAAGTCAGGATCTGACTATGGGATCTCAGAAAAATTGAGGGCAACCCTAAAACTTTATAGGGACGCATAATATGTTTTTTATTGGTGTACTTTTAGTCGGTGTACTTTTTGAGGCTATCATAATGGTTTTTAAAATTAGTGCCTCCTTCTTTTTTGCGCTTAGACCTATGCCTTCCATTTTTCTCCTATTCCCATGTATCAAAATCTATCTACTTCAAAGTCATAACCACATTTTTACAAAATCAAGTGTAAGTATGAAGAGCTGCAACAATTGCAGGGTGTGTGAGGGGTGCAGGGTGCGGGACGCGGGGCGGTGCGGCCGCGACGCTCATGCTCGCACGTGATCGCTTATCGAGAGCTCGTGATGTGAATACCACCTTCCTACTGTAACTTTACCTAGTCGATACCCAGACAGATGAGTAAGTAAGAAAAAACATTGAGTTTAAAACGGTATTAGAGTGGAAAGGGTTAGTTTATATAGTGCGAAGCAGCATACATTATATATACACTCACACCTGTAATCCCAGAAGGGGTAAGCAGAGGTGTAACCAGTACACCCACTTTTCGCCGAATTTATTTCGGTCCCATAATGTGATAGCGGGCGAGCCTATCGCCATACCGGGCACAATTACCAGACTCCGGACTAATACTGAGAATTTCTAGATAGAAAAACCCAATATCACTTTACCCGACCCGTGGATCGAACCCGAGACCTCATTACAGCAGTCGTAACGCATGCGCAATTTACAACTACGCCACCGAGGCAGTTATTTAATTTTAATAGTGAGTATAAACTCATTCTATTTCCTTTTACGTATGGACCCACAGTTGAATTTGGTGATTTTGCCAATCTCAAGCTGGCCTGGCGTCTCGTAAGCACCTAACTATAAAATTACGAATTTATTTAAAATATAAAAATGAATGTAATTAAAGTAGTTATTGCGAACAGTTATATTGTTATACTTAACAAAATAAAAGTCATTATCCTTAGGCATACACGTGTCAAAACGTCACCTATATGATTTCGTTTTGGTCATAAACATCTGTACTATTACAACTATCATATATAGAAATTATTTTGACACTATAATCTCAAAAAGTGATTTAGTCTGAAATGACATATAAAAACCATTGTTTAAAACAGGCTCCATAATTGCGCAGTAAACCAATATTATTTTGATAACCTTCATGGCCTAGATTACAAGTCAGCTGTAAACCAAAGAGGCTACGTGTTCAATTCCTGCACTGACATATATGTTATCCGCAAACATTGCTTAATACCCACGACATATGATAATTGTATCTTATTATTGGCTTGGGATTTTAGCCGCAAGGTGTTATTTATTTAATTCATTATATATAGTAATTTCGCTGGTGGTAGGATATTCATATCCGCCCGGATAGCGACCGTACACAGGGTGAAAAACCCGCCATAGTGGCACACGCAAGTGTGTTGGGTTCTGGGATCAGCCAGTGTACATCCGGTTTTTTTGTCGGGGTCTTGAGTTTGGGTACGTTGTTTGGCCGTTACGCGGCCTTCTAAGTATTCTGACACTAGACCCTCGGCCGTTTCTTCACCTTCTTGCGCATGGCGTAGTGTGAAGAAGCAGGACAGCATGATTGTGTTGAGTGGCGAAGGATAGATTGTCTCTCGCTACTTGATACTATAACTGGACGGCACTCCACTTACCATCAGGTGCAGTGTGGTCACTTTGCCGTGTCAGGAAAAAAATGACAGCTGTAAACCAGAGGCTAGGTGTTTGATTCCCGCACTGACACAACTATAATGTTATCCACAAATATTGCTTAATACCCACGACATATGATAATTGTATCTTATTGTTGGCTTGGGATTGTAACCGGGAGATGTTATTTATTTAATTCATTAGTAATATAAACTTAAGCAAACACCGTGTGTTTACTGTTACCTTCTCTACTGTGACATCATATAGAGCGTGTTTGCCTATTGCATTACTCACTTAGGCGCATTTGCTGATCGCGTTCGCTAACTTTGTTGCCTCCATCTTTTTTTACGTTTCATGTATTTTTGGAGCCTAACAAAATTGCTTATGGAAATTCGGCTGCAAAGGGTATTACTATGACATATTTTAATAATACATCGAGTTAGGAAAACTATCCGAGTGGATAACATAAACTTTTATTCAGGTTAAGTGTTTTGATATTCAAAACAGTACGTCCTTTACAAAAATTACCGGATTATGGAGTAATTGGGTATGCCTCATATTTTTATAAAACGCAAGACTCAGACATAATAAGTTTTTATCATACATACAATAGCCTTGTGCGAAGTAGAAAGGATTTTCAAATAAAGTTGGCTTATTTAAAATAAATACAAAAAAGAAACATACACAGTTCTGCCCCACACTAGGTCAACACTGTATCGTGGGTAACAAGATCTATGCCAGACTACAGTCACCCAGATCCGAAACAAATATCTGTGGTTCACAGAAATATTTATTTTAGTATGGGAATCGAACATACAGTCTCGCGTTTCACAGTTCATTGCCCGCTGTGCTGGCTATTAATTTATCAATCCTCGGCCTTTAGAGAAGGCGGACAATTACTAGTTTAATTATTAACATAAAATAAATAAATAAATAACACCCAACAGTCACACACATAGCCCCGACCCCACACTAAGATAGAGTCTTGTGTTGTGGGTATCAGGGACTACGAGAGACTTTCGATCTCACAACACCCAGACCCCGGACACAAATATCTGTCTGTCTCACAAACATTTGTCCCGGTGTGGGAATCGAACCCACGACCTCTCGTTTCACAGTCGGCTGCTCGCCAACTGCGCCACGGAGGCTGAAAAATATAAATTGTAGAGCCACAGTATATCCAGGCTATGGTATCATATGTAAGCGATTTACTCATAAACCCTTTGTAATTAGAGCATTATTTATGCAGTGAAAAGATATTCCAAGGTCAAACCCCTCTCGTTATCCGTGTAATTATAATTACTGTTTATAGTATACTCCACTTTGTTGATCATTCCAAATACATGGTAAAATATGATAATAAAGTACCATGGTTAGAATATGCAAAGCCGTGTATCCTTCACAATATTGTAATTTTTGTCGGTGTTAGAATCAAATTATCAGCACCACACTTAACTTCCCTCTTCTCTTTTTAATTGGATGAGGCGGAAAATTTTACCACTTTAAAAAGGACTCTGGAACATTTTTCCTTCGTGGCAATTAGGCAAGTTTTGTTTATTTCGCGAAAGCCTTGAATCTGCAGAAAATGGACCCAACGACAGCTTTATTGAAGAAAATAAAATGTAATTTGATTATTCAGTGAATTAATTATTCATTTAATAATAATCGCAGCACTATCTGTATATATAAAAGAAGAAACTGACTGACTCACTGACTGACTGATCGATCAACGCACAGCCTAAACGGCTGGGGTTAGAGACTTGAAATTTTGACAGTAGGTACCTTTTATCACGTAGGCATCCACTAAGGAAGGGTTTTTGGAAATACCACCCCTAAGGGGGTCAAATAGGGGATGAAAGTTTGTATGAAAATCCGTCATTTTTGAAGTTAAATTCATGAAAATTAGTATTTGGCATTTGAGTTAAAAATAAAAAATATATGTTTCAGGATTTTTAGGAATTCCGGCCCCTAAGGGGGTTAAATAGGGTAAGAAAATTTGTATGAAAATCCTTCATTTTTGAAGTGAAATGCATGAAAATTGGTATTTTGTAGTGTATACTTTTTGTCTCAAACATGACCTCCACGCGGGCGGAGCCGCGAGCAACAGCTAGTATTATAATATTGTCCGTTTATGGACACAGGTCTCCTTTACTAATCAAAGGTGTTAGGTCTTAGTTCACTTTGCTGACCTAAGGCGAGTTGCTAGGCAGTTTTTTGGCCATTAGAACCAGCAAATATTAATAATTAATAACTTTTATCGACTGACTTTGAACTTAAGTTTAAAACAAAAACAAAAACAAAAACAAAAACAAAAACAAAAACAAAAACAAAAACAAAAACAAAAACAAAAACAAAAACAAAAACAAAAACAAAAACAAAAACAAAAACAAAAACAAAAACAAAAACAAAAACAAAAACAAAAACAAAAACAAAAACAAAAACAAAAACAAAAACAAAAACAAAAACAAAAACAAAAACAAAAACAAAAACAAAAACAAAAACAAAAACAAAAACAAAAACAAAAACAAAAACAAAAACAAAAAACAAAAACAAAAACAAAAACAAAAACAAAAACAAAAACAAAAACAAAAACAAAAACAAAAACAAAAACAAAAAAAAAAAAAAAAAAAAAAACAAAAACAAAAAAAAAAAAAAAAAAAAAAAAAACATTTAAATTACACATGAAAAAATATTTATTAGACATACAAAAAAAATAGCTAATATTCAAATACTCACATCCTAATTATGACCAACGAGCTAAGTAAATCAACTTCCCAGCAGCTTTTTGGCGGCGGTGTGACAGCATTCTGTATAGGTAAGTTGTATAGCACACTGGTATCGTAGTACATATGGCAGATTCCCTTGAACCGCACGTCGTTATTTCTACTATAATTTAATTTTAGTAGCAGGTTAATATATAAGAAAAAATAATTCCTTTTTTTTAAAACTGTGCCTTGCCGACGCGTCCACTCGCCGGCCGTGCGCCGGGCGCCTGAGCCTGGGGTCTGGCCTCTGGGCTTGCGCGGCCGCACGGTGACGGTAGTGGGAACGCGAGAGGGCTTCGGCGAAAATATTTTATATAAAATTGTATTGACCAATTATTATTGTTATGGAAAACAATGTATCTATTTAATACTATTTAAAAGTCTAGTAAGTATAATATGTACCAATATATGTAAATATATAAATACAGTATAATATATATTCCTACGTATGTGTTTATTTTAATATAGTGTTATTTTGTATATTATTTAATATAGAATTTTACTATGGTATATATATGTTTTATTATTATTATATCGACTGGCTGGCGTCCGTACGTCACTTAAGGTGACCACTGAAAACCAGCGCTGTGTTGTGGTATGTACTATGTACGTGCCACAGCACAGCAGTATGCTGAGTGGTCACCTACCTGTCACAGCTGCGACAAGCAAGTGCCAGTCCTTTAGTTTTAAGTGTAATAATAGATTTTGTCAATGTGGTATGTGCGCGTTGTAGTTTGTGCAAATAAATCGTTTTTCTTTCTTTCTTTCTTTCTAAAGTCAGCCTAAACTTTAGCACGCTGCCTAAAATTGTTAATTTATTAAAGTTATTTTAATTAATTCCACACAATATATTAATTGTAATAACATTATAGTCGTATACTTAATCAGGATATAAGGACAAATCCCCATCTTACTTGACTACACATATTTTACTCTTAAGATCGGTAAATTAAAATTAATTAATTGATGGTTGTGAAAATTACGCTGAAAAATCAATTCCATTACATAGATACAGGTGAATCTAAAGCGTGTAAAAAAGAATAAGTTTACATTACCCATTAAAAAAACACTTTTTATGAGTATGAATCACAAATTTTAGTCATCAAGAACATCGCCTTTTAATATAATTAAACAAGTATCATAAAATCAGTTATATGGTTCCTGTATTTTTTATTTTAAATCACTTTTTAGGCGTTTAGACTGCAAATAAAAATTAAGTCGTTTTAATTAGTCATATTAATCTGTTTAAAAGAGTTATCCAATGTACTGAGTAAATTTTTCTACTAAATTGTAACTTGGTACTTAAATATAAAATAATAATTCAGTGAGCCACATTAGTTTCGGGGCTGGATATTGTGGGACCATAGTCCTTAGTAGTTCTTTATACCCACGATACGTGTATGTGTGTGACTGTTTGATGTATTATTATTTAACATACACATGCGGGAAATACCAATCTTCAAGTCAAAGACTAATCTCGGAACTTCCTTGTAAATTGACATTCGATTGACTTATAACCTTTCTGTGTGACAACACTTCCAAACTAACGAAACTCAAAATCTAATTTCAGTAGTTCTTCACACCTATCGTCTGTAACACAATCAATAGCAGTTAAGTGGGAGTGAGGGCGACGCGCCGCAGGTTTCGTTGGCAATCAGACGGGCGCGGGCGCGGGACGATTGCTCGGCTCCTGTCGCAAACGCTACGTGATCGCATATTGTAGGATCGTGACCTGCATGCGACGCGGCACACCCTGTACAGCGATACTGTGATCACACAGTTGATGTGCTGTAGCTCAATTTGTTTTAAATCAATTGAGTGTTGTTAGTAGACATAACAATAATAATTTATTATTCTCTATTAGCCGCTCAAATGATGTTGCTCCTTTGTCGCTTTTTCTAACGACTATTTTGCGGAGCCCATTTACCTGAGTTGGCGAGTCACCACCTGCCTATTTTGTTCGTGTTATAACATAGATCAGGCAGGTGCCATAGTCCTTTCCATAGACCCAATTACCCAATCCACTAACACCTCACGTCAATAAACCAGCATAACTTTTTATCCATTAACACAATAGTCCTACACCAACCGGGGGTGCACTTGTATAGTAAGTAAGTAAGTAAATTATTTATTGTCCAAAAACACATTTTACATTTAATAACAAAAATACAACGGTCCCCGCACTAGGCGAACCTGTATCGCGGGAGACCACATAGGTTAACAATAATCATTTTATAAATGTGCGAGTGGGCTGTACAAACTACAAACATGCAACAAATGGCATTGCGAAAAGAAAAGAAATAGTGTATACAGGGATAGCCGTCGGCTGATGTCACATCACAAAAATAAATTAAAATTGTCTAACGGGCCTCTACGTGTCGGCTTCGGCCCCATGCACGCCTTCCAAATGTCCGAGACACTATAGTCCCGAGATTAATTAAAAAAAAAATTATTGTCCCGTAAAATATATCGTTTCTGTTAATATGATGCTTCATATGTAGAAGCTCCGAATATCACTTACGACATTGTAATTCAGAAAAATAGCGGTGTTTGACTACCGTTTGTTTTTTACTACATACAATTCTTGTCTCTGCCGATTCTTCTGTTAGCTTTATCGAATAAAGTAAATGATCAACGATGCATTGAGTAAGCCCGATATGACCTGCATATTCTGATAATATTTAAAGGCATCAAAATATTACAATATATTTAAAATTCAGAACACATTTTAGAATAA
Organism: Laothoe populi; assembly: GCA_905220505.1. NCBI lineage: Eukaryota > Metazoa > Arthropoda > Insecta > Lepidoptera > Sphingidae > Laothoe > Laothoe populi. Next base: position 499,548 of record HG992154.1, on the reverse strand, counting down.
TTTTCTAACAGCATTGGTTGATTCCCCAGTGATATAAAGTACACAAATTTAGTTTGTGATGTTGAATTTTAAATTACATTTGAAAACGTAATTTGAAACTTTGGGTAAAAAAAATGGTTCTATATTATTCAATTTTGTATTTTGTGGGTTCCCATTAATATTTTTGTTCTATCAGTCATAGGCGATATAAATTTATATTTAAATAAACAAATTGTGTAGTATTGTTATTTTATATTTTCTAGTAATTTTTACCTGGGTTATAAAATATATAAATCCTATTTATTCGGAATAATTTCCACTAGATTGAATGCTTCCTAATGCTAGGACGGACCTCCTTTACTACTAAGAGTTAGGTCTCAGTCCTCCATGCTAGCTTAATGTGGTTTGTTAGACCTGATATACCTTCAAAATTTTTATAATTCTCAGGTATGCAGATTTACCATGTTTTTTTCGTCGTTACAGAAAGAGATAATTATCAATAAATACAGACTAAACTCAAAAAACTTACACATGTATTTTATTTGGCCTGGTTTCAACTTTCGTCTCGATGGGCCGTACCATCTAGGCTATCGCTACTTCAGAAAATCAATACCAAAAAAATATCAAGTGTCAATTCACTTTAAATAATATAACACTAAAGCGAATCGCGAACTTATCAAATAAAAGAATTGAATTGAAAACCAATCAGACATGCAGATTTACCCAGTATAGTTCGTTATGAAAGCTTTGTATTGGAGTCGTCACGTCGACTGTTGAATATATAATGTAACTGAAACTTATCAGATTTGCTGATATCTGACACAGAGATTGAAATTCACAAAAAAATATACATTGTTAGAAAATAATAGCCTTACTTATAAAATTGGTAAGACCCTGCTGTAGATTATGTTTATAGCATGAATGGACCGTACACAGGGTGTAAAACCCGCCGTAGCGGCACACGGAAGTGTGTCGCGTTCCGGGATCAGCCAGTGTACATTATTTAAACAACCTGACTAATATTGTATTCAAAGTTTTACGCACATTTTTACGTATCAAGTAAAATTTTGATGGTATGTACCTCAAAGATACAGAATTGTTGAGAGATACAAAACATTTATTACACAAATAAACCCCAAAATCATTTGATCACTGACTATTGACCTAAATCAAATATTGATTAAAAACTCGTCTTATTAGATAAAGCTCATGTAGCCAATTTGTGCTGAAGTATTTCTTTGGTAAACGTGAGTCGACGTATAGTGAAATTACAGCGCTCAGAAATTCCCGCAAGAGCCAGCAAACGTAATCAAGTCCTTACAATTAGGTCATAGCCTCGGACCGGGAAGGATCACCCTTCAAAATTGTTACGGAATTTTCTCCTTTATTCTGTTACATTCAGTATGTGTAAGAAATGGTAGTTTTAAATTATATATCTGCGTGAAGAAAAGTACTATTATCCGCTTTTTTTAACTTCTTTTATTCCTTAAGTAGCTGTTGCTTGCGGCTCCACCCGCGTGGAGGTCATGTTTGGGAGAAAAAGTATTCAATACAAAATACCAATTTTCATGCGTTTAACTTGTGTCATCCGCTTGACCTCCTTAGGGAACCCCAGCCGTTAAGGCTATATGTTGATAAGCCAGTCAGTTTCATCTTTTATATATACAGATGGATCAAATCTTGTAAAACACTGAAATAGGGGTTTCATTATTTATATCTAAGATCTGGTAGTATGTAAGTAAAAGTCTATTTTATTAGTAACCGTGTAGAATTATGAGTATAATAAGATTTTATTTATCGTTAGTGCCATGCAGCGTTAGCAGCGATAGCCTAGTTGGTTGTGGTACGGACTGTCAAGACGAAAGTCGTATGTTCGAAACCCAAGTGGCACACACCTCTGAATTTTCTAAAATTATGTGTGTATTAAAATGTTAATTATCGCTTGCTTTAACGGTGAAGGAAAACATCGTGAGGAAACCTGCATATTTGAGAATTCTTATACGAATTTCGAAGGTATATGAAGTCTACCAACCCGCATTAGGCCAGCGTGGCGGACTAAGGCCTAACCCCTCTCATTAGTAGAGGAGGCCCGTGCCCAGCAGTGGGACAATGTTTAATACAGGGCTTGTATTATTATTATTAGTGCCATGCTGCTATCTATTTTTCTTCAGCATAAGTGAGCCGGCTTGAGCGTTTACCTCGGTGTCACAGAAAACCGATGTGAAATGTCAGCTTGGCGGCATTTCATATGGTCAGTAAGAATTTCGAAGAAACTCCCTCCCGTTCTCAATTAGAACTCCTCTATGTTCGAATTTATGATTATACTGGTATAACGAGTATTCATAAATGGTAAGATGGATACCTTAACATGAAATGACTAACTAAATTTTCCAGCAGCAGTTTTGAAAAAAAACTCAATAATATGCAAACGTCTGAAGATTAAAAAAGCAAGATCCAACAATGTTACATTCGAATTAATTCAAAATAAACTGGTAGTTAAAAACAAAGTAATAGTCATTTAGTAAAGAGTTCTGTACTAATCTAGTCATTAACATCGCATTAATCATACATTGTTTCATCTTGCCTATAAGCCAAACAAAGTTGCATGCGAATCAACTGGATGAACTCGTTGACAAAGTTCCCTCAAAGTAGTTTAGCTTATCATTAGCAGATAAAGCATGATCGACCCTTAGGACTGAAAACTAGCCTGCTGGTCTTTTCAAGCAGGTTAGCGCTTGAAAGCTTTATCTTTATATATATAATTCCACTGTGCGTGTGTATGTCATTGAACTCCTCCTAAACGGCTGGACCGATTTGAATGATTTATTTTGTATGCGTTTGAATGGCGCCCTGGATGGTTTAGATTCACAAATCAGCCCGGCAGTTGGCGCTGCAGTCGGTGTGGCGCTGCTTTTACGGGCAGGACGACATCTGCCGGCCCCCCTAGTTAAATATAAATTCTTTGAAATCATGTGACGTTTTACGAATAGCCATGACCACTATTAATTCCCCCTAATAAAACTATTACAATACCGGTCTACGTGTTTTCTATAATAATAGAATTTATTATGTTTAAGCGAATATTACAAATTGAAATAAAACTAAAACAAAAAGTAAAATAAACCGCAATAAAGTCCATAAAATTAGTTTTGTTTCAGAATGTTTGAAACTAAGTTTTTCCGGATAATTAACTGAGTATGTCATGTGTACATAAAATTGATATGATTTCTTGTATGTTCTTCTATTTTTTTACGAACTTTTTATACGAGCTGTTTATTAACTACAATTAAATAGCCCGTAGCAATTAACGAATTTCACTTCATTTAAGTGGTAGAGGCACGCTGTAGAAAATTGTATCTACAATGTGAATGGGACACCTTGACCTTGCTATTACAACCGTGTCACAGTAAACGAACGTATTGCTTCCTGATAGTATAGTGGGTGAATATCGAGAGATTTACATCTCTATGCTTAACATTAGAGTTTGATGTTTTGTAGCCATATTAAACGGCTGTTTTGTACGTAATGTAAAAAAAAATACATTTGTGAGAATCCAATTAATAATAATAATAATACTAGCCCTATATTAAATATTGTCCCACTGCTGGGCACGGGCCTCCTCTACTAATGAGAGGGGTTAGTTCACGACGCTGGCCTAATGCGGGTTGGCAGCATACCTATAACCTGCATACCTTCGAAAAATTCTCAGATATGCTTGTTTCCTCACGATGTTTTCCTTCACCGTTAAAGCAAGCGATAATTAACATTTTAATACACACATAATTTTAGAAAAGTCAGAGGTGTATGCCACTTGGGTTTCGAACCTACGACTTTCGTCTTGGCAGTCCGTACCGCAACCAACTAGGCTATCGTTGCTTTTATCCAATCCAATTGTTATGTAAAAAAGGTTGAAATCCCATTTCTATCAAAACTTTCCTCATCTATATTCAAGACGTATTCGTATAACTAACGTTACGCATTCAAACATTAGAGTCCATCACAAACTCTACAATGTCCCGCCGTCTTTTATTATTTTCTTACAAATTTTATTCCCAGTGGAAACTCGTAAAACTGGGCATCTTGAGTCCTTTCACTCTAGTCGTTAGTAGACCAGCTTACCTTGAGCCGTCCTTCTTTCCCACACTGCCTTACATTGCTTACAAAGGTCGATATTCCGTTGATTGTGAGATATCACGTTACATTGGTCTAGTATCCTTTATTTCAATAATACAATGTATATCTAGTGATGTTTGTATTCTTAGAAAAGTTTCTTTAATAACCTAACAGAGCTCTAGAAAGGAAATATCGTCGTAAACCTACGGAAGTACTACTTACTGAATTCTATATATTTTAATCGCGTTTCCGACTACGTTAGGAAATAAAAATAAGATCATTTCGTTTTGAACTATAACAACTATTACTTTGTTCGCTAGTGGTATTTGAAATACACTTCTGTGTGGATTTGGGGCGTGACCTACTCTTGGTCATCATCTAAAGAGATCGACATCGTGAAGTTAAAATACTTCGGTGTATACAACGCGTATACGATGTATCAAGTGTAGTCTTGGTATTCGTAACTTGACAAGATAGCCTCCATATTATAAAATTAAGGAGCCAGTCTTAACCGCGCAATTTTTTAGGGAAGGCAAGGGAAATAATTGTGATATTTATACCATTAAAAAACTGCGCGATTAAGACCCACTCCTTAATTTAATAATATGTTTTCAAATCGCGAGAGTCTAAAAAGATAGATTTTATGATTGTTGTGTAAGATGGTATAGTCATGTTGTGAGGAAACTCCAGTAGTAAGTCCAGGCAAATACCTGTGCCGAATTGGGTTAGTACCACTGGCTAACAGTAAGCTGACGTAAAGTTACATTCTGCTTTTACAGTTCGTAGTACGTGTGAGTCTCCAGGAGTACTTTTTTTTATTCTGACACGGCAAAATGACCACAGCGAGTACTTAATTTCTTCACTTTCTCTTATCCTCGTTTTTATATTAACTAACACTTTGACACGCTCCTTACTTTTCTTTGGAATATTGTTTATTCTAACAATACTTTCAAGAAATATTACAATAAATTATTCACTCAGATTAATTTGAAGGAAATCCGTGGACAGCGAGAAAAATCGCTTCTAAATCCATATCTTAAGAAGTTTTATTGGTTTTGGTAATTTATTAACAAACGCACATGGGGCCTGGAGGGCTGAATTGTTTCAACTGCCAGTATCTAATTTAAGATTATTATTGATTTAATTCAAATATAGAATTTATGTTATTCTTTTTTTGTTTTTATCATTAACTTGCATGTTCTTTTACCTAGTCCACATTGGACAACCTTTCGCTGAATCTTTTGAAAAACCCATGAGAAGTGCGTTAATAATGAGGAGTATAACTACGAGATGACGATAAGCGAGACAAGATTATCTACCACACTGTCGGGGTGGCCATCTCTTAGCATATCTTATCCATTGCACACGCAATGGATTTATGTCTTCAATCCTGCATGAGCTATCTAAGTTATGCTGTCATTCTATCATTTTGACACGTTGGCTATCTCATATAATGGCGAACGCTCCGATTGTGGAATAAGCTCCCTGCCGAGGTTTTCCAAGGGACTAACTTAACTACAGTATGGGGTTCTTCAAGGAGGGAGTAAAAAGGTTTCTGAAGGTTCGGCAACGCGCATGTGATGCTCCTGCTGTAGCAAGCGTCTATAGGCTACGATAACCGCTTACCATCAGGCGGGCCGTAAGTTTGTTTGCCATCATCGTGGTATAACAACAAAATAAAAAAACATACGTCATGGTGCTACACGTATACATGGGATAACTCAACTTTGGAATAAGGAAATATTAGTATGTGTATATAGCAGTGACGAAGAATAAATAAAGAAGCCGAAGCTAGTTAATTATAGACGATAGCGATAATTATAACAAAGAGGAGGAAGGATATACAATTTCTTACGGATTATTATTAGTATTATCAATTAAGATAGTTATTGTTGTTGTTGTTGTTTAATTAAGCAAACATTTAACAAAAGGAACTGGTAGGTTATATGGACTGTCACCACTGAAGTAAAACTTTTAATCAAATATTCACACATATAGTTTTAAATTCAATTAAATACAGTCATAACAAACTAAATCTACACTTTAATAAAGCTGAAGAGGCATTTTGTCTGTCCATTAAATATTTGCTAAAGTTTGATTGTAACGTATTATATTATCGATATAGAACCCAAATCAATTGTTTTTGAAATTATTGTCTGTCTGTCAAGGCATCAAGTCCAAATTACTATATTACGGCGAAAAATAATCGAGAATAAAATAATAGAGTGTACTAACATTTAATCTTTATTTCATTTAAGTCTGTGAATTGAATCAAAAGTTATACCTTTTTGAACGAATGTATTTATTATGCAAAGAGTAGTTGTGAGAGATGAATGATTTTATAAATAGTATAAGATAACTTCCACGCGGGCGGAGCCGCAGGCAACAGCTGGTGATATATAAATCCATAGATTTATATGATGAAATGTAACAACCACTTTTGATAAGGCCTTTTTTAAATGAAACAATAAACACAACCCCTTATCAAATAAAATGAATTTGATGTCCACGGAAATAAATTAAGATTTTTACAAATAATAGTTCCAGATACGTAAATAAATACTTAAGTTCATCACAGTATAATTTTAGTCTATCTATTACGATTGTAACTCACGTTTCAATTGGGGTGTATATCTGATATTTGTATTCTTCCAAGAATACTTAGAAAAGAACACTGAAGCACTGAAGTGCTTTAACATATGTAACTTCTAGCTCTCTGCTCAAATAAGCATATAATCTCCAAATATTTTCTCGTATGCCTTGTGCCTTATTGTCGTTTTTACCCTGGCACGTCAAAGTGATCACACTGCACCTGATAGTAAGCGCAGTGCCGTTCAGTTAGAGTATCAAGTAGCGAGAGAGACAATCTATCCCTCACTAATCAACATAATCATGCCGGCCTGCTATGTAGCTTCTTCACAATACGCCTAAAGGACCCACGATTATAGGAATTAATATAATATCGAATATATCATTCTATGCGAAATTATCTCTCAATTTAATTGTAATAAATCCATTCTTTATAAAGTAAACAGCTTTACGATTCCCGCACGTATACAAGTAACGAGGCACGTTTTATGGGTTTATTACGTTAAACTTACAACATTATCCTTTCAATTGGACTAGAAGACGGGAATATTTGAAGCTTCATTAATAATAAGAAGAATACACCCAACAGTCACACGCATAGTTCTGACCGCAGTGACACTAGGTCAAACCTGTATCGTAGGTATCAAGAACTACGAAGGACTACGGTCCCACAACACCCAGGTCCCAGACCCGAAACAAATATCTGTCTGTCATGTAAACATTTGTCTTTGCGTGGGGATCGAGCCCATGACTTCTCGTTTTAGAGCTGGCTACTCGGGGGCTGTTTATTACTTCTTTAGTAATATATGAAGTTACGATGTCTTTGAGTAATTTTAAAATGACTCTCCTATTATAAGCTCCTATAGTTATTTGTTATAGCTCAACAAAATAAAAAAAATCTCTGTCTGGATTAATCTCATATCATTCATCATCATCTCATTTCCATGTACTGATAGATCTTTGGTGAGATAACACTTGACAATTACTAAACATGGCAGCTTGGACCAGCAAGGTCAACCAAAAAGCTAGTCTATATGACAGCTCGGTATGACTAGAGGCTATGGGTTTGATTCCCGCAACGGCACAAATGTATTGACAAATATTTGTTTCGAGTCTGGGTGTTGTGGAACCGTACTCCCTCGTGGTTCTTGATACCCATTATTCAGATTTTACCTAGTGTATGACTGTGTATTTATTTATTTTAATATGAAAATCGAAGTGTGTATTGTATGTATGTATTGATGAAATTTTTAGGCAATCTTCAGATTAGCACAGCGAGTGATCCCGTGATGTTTGGTAGCGGTCAATGAACATAATTTTTAGGTAATTTTTTTCCCTACAAATTAATACAAAACAATTTTTCTTAAATTTTTGAATATTCACAATTAAAAGCGACATTAGGGCGGGTCGCTAGTCATCAATAAATTGTAAATGCTATGCTGAATATAAAGTAGTGACAGAGCGCACTGATTACAGAGCATGCCGCGTACGTGGCTTTATTAAAACTCACTTACCGCGAAATAAACTATAATATACGTGTGTTATTTATCTAGTGATTGCCCGTGGCGGTTCTTGCAAGATTATATCGGTAGACTAGGGAACAGAGACCTTTTTTTTTTTTTTGTTGTTGTCGCGGGGAAAGCGTTTTATTACTGCCGCCCGCTCCGGAGGGAAGCGGATTAAGAATAAAACGGGTATGCTGGACTAGTCGGTCTTACGACCCAGCATCCCCCTCGCACGGATGATGGCTATCCGCGCTGCCACTGGGCCGAGTCCCTAACCCCTATGTACACCCCACCCGACACTACCAGCTAAAACCCCGCGGTGGCCTTTTTCGGCGCTTGCGGAGCGATTCCGGGGTATTCTAAGGAGTGCTAGAATTGCAGCCGGAATCGCCCCTGCGCGGTGCTGCGCAGCAGCCCATCTCCATGGAGGGCTAAGGAGCCCCCGCGCACCGAACAACGACAGCGAACGAGGCCTTACCACATGCGCTGCCGTCCATCTCGGGGTCGCACGATGCCCCTCATTTGGGAGTGCATCGATACAGGCTGACAGCCCTCCGCTGCGCGCCCGCGACCCCCGATGGCCCCAATTAGTCGCCTCGTACGACAGGCAGGGGTTACCGTGGTGAAATTCTCAAAACGCCCCCATTCCACAGGGCGGGAGACGCCAGTCAGTCGTCCACCCGGCGCCTCCTACGTCTTCTCTGGCGGCGGGAGGGATCATTTCGTTCCCGATCCCTCTCGGCACTCTCCTTCTGCGAGATGACGCTCTCGCAGAAGTTGGCCACCGCACGCCAGGACCTCCGGCTGGTGACCATGGACGACACCACGGCCGGCAGCGAGAGGTCTCCTCCGACGACTGCTCTGAGAGCGCTGCGCTGTTCGTCCCAGGCTGGGCACTCCTCCAACGTATGTTGGGCCGTGTCCTCGCGGCAGTTGCCACAGTGGTGGCACACGGCGGACACCTCCTTTCCGATCCGACACAGGAACGACCCGAAACACCCATGGTCCGTTAATACCTGTGTCAGTCGGAACGTAGGCGCCCCGTGGCGCCTGTCTAACCATCTCTTTAGGACAGGACGCACTGCTGCGACAGTCCTCAAGCCCGCAGTCGGGCTCTCCAGCCTGGTTTGCCACTCCTCCACGGCGGTTCTGCGAAACCGGGCCGCAATCTCCCTCGGGGCCAGTCTCTCCTGACGGCGGCTGGACGCCTCCTCCCGCCAGAGGAACGCTGACGAGAGGAGTTTGGCGTCCAACTCCCAAGGGAGTGTGCCGGCCAATACGCAGGCCGCCTCGTGGGAGACCGTGCGGTAGCCCCTAACTATTCGCTGCGCCACCAAACGCTGCGGTTTGCGCAGCAGGGCGACGCAGCGGGCGTTCAGGGACTCGGCCCATACGGGACATCCGTACAGGGCCATTGACCGCACGACTCCAGCGTATAGACTTCGGCAAGGGCTATTAGGTCCCTCCAGGTTCGGCAGCAGGCGTCCGAGTGCGCCTGCCGCCCGCACCAATTTCGGCGACAACTCCTTGAAATGGGCACGGAAATCCCACCGGCTGTCCAGAATCAATCCCAAATACTTCATTTTACAGCCGATGGGAATCCGCACCCCCTCCACACTTATGTGGGACCCAAAAGGTGGCCGTATCCGAGGCCTGTGAAAACATAGGGCCTCGGTTTTGTTGAGGGCCACCTTAAGGCCCAGTCGCCGAATCCTGCCCACCACCTGTTCGGTTGCGAACGAGGCGAGCAGGGTGGCCTCCTGGAAAGACCTGGCCGACGCTGTCACTAGTGTGTCGTCCGCGTAACAGACGACAGCGACACCTCGGGGGTTGGTACCACGGAGCACCCAATCGTAGCCGATGTTCCACAAGAGAGGGCCCAAGACTGAGCCCTGTGGAACACCGCAGGCCATTGCTCTTCGGTGCCAACCGTTGGCGCCCGGATACACTATGTATCTATCTGAGAGATACGAGTGCACCAGGCGCCGAAGATACGGTGGCACCACATGGTACCGCAGTGCTTCCATTATGCAGGCCCAGGGTAAGGTATTAAACGCATTGGCGATGTCTAAAGACACCGCCACCACCACTTCACCCCGAGCCACTGCATTCTCCGCTTGTGCCTTGACCCGCAAAATCGCGTGTATTGTCGATCGGCCTTGCCGGAACCCGTACTGGCACTGTGCCAGGTCCGGCCCGACCCCTTCAAGATGCTCGACGAGGCGAGCGTGAACAATACGCTCGAAGAGCTTGCAGACCTCATCGAGCAACACGATGGGCCGGTAGGCCGATGGCGACTCTGCGGGCCGCCCCTCCTTCTTGAGCAGGACCAATTTCCCAGTTTTCCACTGAGACGGAAAACGGCCCTGCTCCAGACACGCGGAGAATAGGCTACGGAGCCTAGTACCCAGATGCTCGACGGCTAACACCCATGCACGTCCGGGGATACCGTCGAGACCCGGGGCCGTCTTCTTGCCCCGTAGCCGAAGCACCACCGCCCGAAATTCTTCGGGCGAAACCTCCGAAACAACCCTTGCCGAACTTAACGACGATGGCGTCGACGTATGTGACGCCATCGCTGGGGGAGTGACATTCACAGTGACAGGGAACAAAGCTGCGACGACCTCTTCAACTAGATCGCCCCGGAGACTCTGAGTCAGTGGGGGCGCCCAGGGGCGATACCGTCTCATCGCCACGCGATATGGACGCCCCCAAGGGTCGTTATCGAGAGTTCCCCGGAACTCCTCCTGAGCTGCAGACTTTGCCCTTGTTATTGCCACGCGCAGCGCTCTCTTAGCCTCCCTGTGGAGGCCGTGAAGCAGCCGCTCCTGGTCCTCGTCGCCGGGAAGACGGATTCGACGACGACGGTGTCTGGCGAGACGACGAAGGGCGGCAACGGCGGAGACACGTAACCGCGTAAGTAGGGAACAGAGACCTACGCAATACGATGTGCATTTTCCTCCATAAAACGGGAGAAAGAATCAAAAACCAATTCCTAACCCCTCTTATTAGTAGAGAAGGCCAGTGCTCAGTGGGACGATAGCATACAGGGCTCTAGTATTATCAATTATTATATAAGTCATTTTTAAAGCTACAACAATCCTTATATTTGCTGGTGGTAGGATATTCATATCCGCCCGGATAGCGACCACCGTACACAGGGTGTAACACCCGCCATAGTGGCACACGCAAGTGTATCGCGTTCCGGGATCAGACAGTGTACATCTGGTTTTTGTCGGGGTCTAGAGTTGGGGTACGATGTTTGGCCGTTTTGCGGCCTTCTGAGTACTTTAACACTAGACCCTCGACCGCTTCTTAACCTTCTAGCCCATGGCGTAGTGTGAAGCAGCAGGCCGGCATGATTGTGTTGAGTAGCGGGGGATAGATTGTCTCTGGCTACTCGATATTCTAATTGGACGGCACTGCGCTTACTATCAGGTGCAGTGTAGTAACTTTACCGTGAGGATAAAAAAAACACCATTTGTTGATTCAAATCTCGCTACATAGTGATGGAAAGTAAAGTTTTAAAGTTAGAAACCATAAACACTGCATGTTACTCATAGCATATTTCAAAGGTTATTTTTACGATGTAAATACCGTGCTATGTGGCAGTCAGTAATTGTTTTTGGTACGCCGCATGAGAATCCGATCGCGAACTTCTACCCAAGTTAAATTGAAATTTTCTCAAGTTAGCGAGCGCTGGCTGACGGCACACGGGCCACGGCTTACAACCGGTAATGCGTGCTACCCGACAACAGCTGGTACGCCCATCGTTTTTTAATAATTCCGTGTTTGTTTTCGTACTTATATATTTTGCAACACGTTATGTAATATGCTTGTTACGGCACTTATTTTGAACATAGAATTCGATACAATTTAGAAATGAGAGTTACATGAAATATAACTTTATATATTAAGATACGAGTCTTGTGCTGTAGGTATAAGGGACTACGAGAGACTTTTGGTCTCACAACACGCAGACCGATACATTAAAAATAATATGACAAAACAGAATACGAAGCTTTCAAGTGCTATTTAGTTATAACCTGTATCTCAATATCTGGCACCATTACATACAGTTCTAATGGTTTTATCTCATAGTTTTATTTAAACGCAACTAAAGAATTTAAGATAGTATTAATTATTTAAGACCCCTTTATTTGTCATAATTGTATGGCGTGTAACAAAATAAGTAGCCGTTAGACGGTCGGCCAGTCAACTGGGTACGCTACTCAAGTAGAGTTTAAGTATTTGGGCGTAAATTTACGCAAAAAATATTAAATAATAAATTAATTGCAAACAATATTGTGCCCCTCTGTGAAAATAGTGAATACTTATTTAAGGACGGTAATTTCTCGATGCCTAATTAAATTAAAATAACTAAGAATAATTCTAGACTTTTTTGAAAAGAAAACCATTTTACGCATATATTTATTTTTCTGCAATGCTGTCAATGATTCTTTCTCACGTTGTCTGACTAAATATCAATTTGTATCAGAAACGTCTCATTTGAATTCAATTTAAAAACTTACATCACGATTCAACTTTGAAACTTCACTCTCTTTGCATCCAAAATCACTTTAATTTTTTTAACTACATTCACAATGACAGGAACATACACATTTGCTCTCCATGTAGAGTTTTATATGACACGGTAGAGATTTTATTACTCGTTGGCTCTTCGCTCGTATTCGTCAATATTTGACGAGGACATCCCATCGGCAAAAACATTGTAACTGACTGATAGTTTATTGTCTCGCCTTTTACAATGTGCACTATTTGACACCTTGGGAAGATAGTAAACGGTGGGATTAATGAAATATTTTTTTTTTGTTTATCCTGGCACGGCAACGTGACCACACTGCACCTGATGGTAAGCGCAGTGCCGTCCAAATAGAGTATAATAGTAATAGTAGTAAGTAGCGAGAGACAATCCATCCCCCGCTACTCCACACAATCATGCCGGTCTGCTTCTTCACACTACGCCATGGGCAAGAAGGTGAAGAAGCGGTCGAGGGTCGAGGGTCTAGTGTCAAAGTACTCAGAAAGTCGCAAAACGGCCAAACATCGTACTATAACTCTAGACCCCCGACAAAACCGGATATACACTGGCTGATCCCGGAACGTGACACACTTGCTTGTGCCACTATGGCGGGTTTTTCACCCTGTGTACGGTGGTCGTTATCTGGGCGGATATGAATATCCTACCACCAGCAAAATTGTTAAACAAAGGCTATGAAATTGAAAATATCTCCTATCCTGTTTTGTGCTCGATTTATAAATAGAATAAACAGTGACATCATTAAGATTTATTCGATGAGTAAGCAAATTAGAGGCTATTTGATCCCTCGGGGGCTGTTACGGTCCTATTAATAAAAATAAAAACTCTATAAAAGATTATTAGTTTTGTTTCTGATTCTTTTTTCCTGAAAGACGACAAATGAAAATATATTTTATCTAATGAATGTTATGCGGATTTTTAAAAGGACTAAAAAAAGTGGAGCTTTATTAAGCTAATAGAGAATTTGATCTTAATATATATGAAACGGTCATTTACTAGGACAGGGTATACGACTCTTTACATTGCAAGACAATATATCGACACAGTGTTTTCATCATATTCTCGCATCTATGGTACGGGAAACTGTTGTGTAAAATGTAATGTATTGTGTATGTAATATAACCAAAACATTATAAATACATATGTCCGCTAATTCTTATACTCTAACCCATCCACCAATCATAAAATCGAACAGCAATTCTTGCCAGAATGAATCGGGTGCAATCCCATCCACACTAAAAACTTGTTAATTCTCGATCGAATTGTTCCGATTTCATTACAAGTTGGAAGATAAGGGGCAATCTGGTGCCGAGTGAAACTTGCCCTGCGATGTTCGACGGAGCCGATAGAGGGAGCCAAATGGCTTGAGTACTCGACGGTCCGCAAAATCTTACACCTAATTTTCACACTTATAAAAGAGCGTGGGGTCGTGATGTAGTGAAGAGAGCAGCGATAAATATTTTATTTATTATAAGCAATTTTACTGTGGTGATGTAGCAATTCGGTGTAATATTAGTAAACGTTGTGTTTTAATATATAAAAATTTAATCAAATTTTCATAGGGTTCAAACGATTTATATCAAAAAGTAAAATTTGAAAGTGATATTCTGTGATATTCGGGCTTTTGTCAAAATTTAATATGTAATAAATATTGTTTTTCTGTATGAAGATTGGAACAATATTATATTCCAACATAAATATTATTGTTAGAGCTCACATATATAGGACACAAACGACCTATATAGCGAAGAGGATACATAGCTTCGCAGTAGAGATCGGAGTTCCGTCCTCGTTACGTGTTAAGTGATTACAAATATAAGAAGAAGCTAATAATAGAAGTTGCTCGTAGTTCAGATTACGACATATGACTATTTACTACTCTCAAGAATTGAAAATATCAAATAAAAAAATAACATTCATTCAATGTGGACGCGACTATTACACATTGATATAAAACAAGTTTCCAGGTTTTTATCGCGGTTTGTTTTGCTTTTTTAGTCAGTCAGTCTGCCCCGTGACTATGAAACCTGTATTTTTTTTAAAACATCGGAACTAAAAATGTTAAATAAAATGCGATAAAATCCGTAAAAAATGTTTTATTTCCATTAATATTCCATATAGGTGTATTGAAGATCCTAAAAGCACCAACACAATAATTATTTGAGATAAAATGAGATTTGTTTTGAATGATCACGTGAATTCACGTGTCTACCCTACACGTCAGAACGAGCATCAATTTGAACCAGATGCTGTTGGGCGATATTATCTTTTTCAGTATAAATTGTTCACAATACATAGGGGTGATAAAATTTAAATCAATTGTTTCACTATTGTTGAAATAACGTAATAATTGGCCCGCGCCACGTACATTTCCACATGCCAGAGCGTCATGAATATGGATACCGAATCGAACTTGCAAACAACTTGATATATTGTGAATTGTGGGTACCGTCAGTTATATTGCTATTTTAAGGTTGGTTAGAGTTTTTTAGCAGGTGATCTCACCCATAGAGTGGTGCACAATGGAAATCACACAGTATAAGGGGAGCGCCTTGTCATTAGGTGGAACATTCAGTATCCGAGATCCAACATTAAATCTTGAGTAGCTAGTTACTTGAACGTCGTAATTCCGAAGTACTGTTTAACTGACTTTGCCTACAACTAAAGTAATAAGTTTTAGTGATGTGAGTATCAGTGCAATTTGTTGTTGTGTAACAATTATTGTAATTTAAAGTATGTTGTGTTAAAAAGAGCAACCATGGTGTTTCTCGACAGTTTTTCTCCATAGTATAATTACTCTCGGAACTGGCGTAGCTTAATAAACTGTGAAGTGATGAACTTGTGTTATTTCTATCGAACCATCATACAATATGCATCCTGACTATCATCATCCTGACTGGTCATCAAAGATGGATGTATAAACCCTCTCCCAGTCTTGACACGATGATCTATATTCGAAACCAGTCGCATTCACCAGTAACTTTTCAAAACAAACGTGTATTCTGTATCATACAAATTTCAGTAGTAGTAAAATCAACCAACCTGCACTAGGTCAGCGTGATGAATTAAGTCTTCATTTTATTAGTATATGAGCTTCGTGTCTAGCAGTGGAACACTAAATAGAAGGCTGATATTGATTTTAATACTGATATTTATACTAATACTATTATAATAATGATGTACTTACTAACAACAAGTATGTATTGTTGTTTAATAAATCTGTATTTATTATAATTTTTTTTATTGCATAGTCCGACAAACGAGCATGTGGGTCACCTGATGTTAAGTGATCTCCATCGCCCATGAACATCCACAATACCGAAAGTATTATGTATGCGCTGTCGGCCTTAAAGGACAGGAATAGGGATTAGGGAAGGGAAGGGGGAATCTGGGCCTCCGGATATCTTGTCACTTTACGTTGGTTTTCTGTGAGACAGTGGTACTACGCCGGTCGAGCCGGCCCATTCATGCTGCAGACACATATGTCTACCACTATAAACACATAATTCATACAATTACTTAATTCAATTACTAACGTCTGTACATTCATTCAAACATTATACTTGCAAGACACAACGATAAATTGGGAATTGTTCTTTTTAACTATTTTTTTAAACTTATTGTCCCGACCTCACAGTTATATACATTTATTTTGTCTCGTAGGTATCGGGAAGAACTACGAGAGAGTTTCGGTCTCAACACCCAGACCTGAAACAAATATTAGTTTTGTAAGGGTACTTTAGATTTTATGGAAATATTGGGGGTCACTTCAAAATATTTGTAGGTAGATTGGATAGGTTGTCGAGTCGGTGGGGAAGATTTGTTTTAAAAAGGAAAGCCTCAGCGCTCGCGGGGCAGTCTATATGAAACTAGCGGGAGTGTAGCTCGGTTTTAATCAATGTGCGTACAGTTGTTTTCAGTTTAGTTTGTGTTTAATCGATGATGGCTTATAGTTTCATACAAACATTTGTCTTGGTGTAAGCATAATCCACCGGCCTCTTGTTTTACCGCTATTCGTCTACTGCACAACAGAGTGAGTTTAAAAAAATACTATTAAGTTGCCACCGCTCTCGCTCCGCTCACCACTACATTACATCTGAGTCCACTGCAGTGCTGTGTAGACATCTCGCGGGCTCCCACGTCATCTAAGTTAGACACGGACACAATCTAACTTGACATCACACGTTGCTTACTTGAGCTGAACGGACGTTAGGACCTTCATGCACTCTAATTCATGCATTCTAATTAATTGGGGTCATAGAGTCCCCGTAATTGACCTTAACTAGAATCGCAATATTATAATAATTTACGATTTTTCGTTGTGATTTTTAACGGAATGCAATTGGTACAATTATATTTATCTGAATTAAATCTCAGTACGCACTAACTTTTTTTTTATCCTGGCACGGCAAAGTGACCGCACTGTACTTGATGGTAAGCGCAGTGCCGTCCAAATAGAGTACTGAGTAGCGAGAGACGATCTATCCCCGCTACTCAACACACTCATGCCGGCCTGCTTCTTCACACTACGCCATGACCAAGAAGGTGAAGAAGGGGTCGAGGGTCTAGTGTCAGAGTACTAAGAAGGCCGCAAAATGGCCATTGTACCCCAACTCCAGACCCCCGACAAAAACCGGATGTACACTGGCTGATCCCGGAACGCGACACACTTGCGTGTGCCACTATGGCGGGTTTTTCGCCGTGTGTACGGTGGTCGCTATCCGGGCGGATATGAATCCTACCACCAGCTAAACTAACTACATATCAAGTCTGTCATAATTCACGCTAGAGACAACCTGTGACGTGTGAGGCCGTGGGTTCGATTCCCGCGCCGCGACGAATGTTTCTGTGACATAGGTATATTTGTTTCGGGTCTGGGTGATGTGAGACCTCGTAGTTCTTTGATACCCATGACACAGGTTTGACATAGTGTAGGGTCAAGACTAGTTGTGTGACTGTGTTGTTTATTTTTATCAATATTCTGTCCTTTAACACCAAACAAATATTTTCATATCAGCTCGTTCTGTTCACTTCTAGCCAAGTATTAATTATTATTATTATTTTATGCTTTTCAACCGACTTCAAAAAAAGGAGGAGCTTCGCAATTCGACGTGTTTTTTTTAATGTTTGTTACCTCAGAATTCCGTCATTTATTGACCGATTTGGAAAATTCTTCTTTTATTACAGAGAATATACTTCCAGATTGGTCCCATAGAATTTTTATTTAAATCGGTTGAGTAGTTTGGTTTTAAAACCGAAATAACTTGAAAAAATATGTTGTCCGAATATACAAACTAATACGACTCCAAAAATAATTGATTTCATTTGTATGTAATTAATTGATGTAAATGTAACCAATTATTATTTGGTTTTTAGTTGTGTCTGGGTTTTTTGAAGACGGTTTAATTTTTATTTAAAAAGTAATTTATTATTATATATACTTATTGATATATTTCAATTTCCAAATAAGTAAATTTGTGAGGTAAATTGAGTCCAGTTACGTCTAAGTATGTCGAGGCCCTAAGAGGACCGGTGTGATGGGGTATGCAACAATATCGCAACGCTGCGCTTTCATGATTAATTGATTATTTAGCACTGTTTGATGGCTGAATAAATCATATGAACACAGTCCAACACACTTCCGTAAAACAACTGATAAAATTATGACTAGGACTTGTTTAATTTCTCACATTTCTGATTTCCCCTTAGGCTTTTTTGTTGGGGGTCTAGAGTTAGGGTACGATGTTTGGCCATTTTGAGTATTCTGACAGTAGACCCTCGACCGCTTTTTTCAGACACCCCAATTTACAATCATAATTCATGTATTGAAATTAGACTGCGATCAATATAAATATTGTTTTTTATGAGATTAGTTGTATTTTTCGACATAAAGTTCGTAATTTTAATTATTTGCTTTTTTAAAGTGTTCGTTTATTATTGCATTTATAAAAGAATTTATCGCATCGAGTTATGTCTCAGTTTCGTTTGTCTTGAACGTTAAAATTATTTTTGGAAGAAAAGATCGTCTACTAAAAAATTGTTGATATCGATTCTGTCGCTTATTCTGAACAAACTACTTTCAGAGTGTGCATTAATCATGTTACATGTTGTATATAGAAATATGTAATAGCTTGAGACTGGATAGTATACTTTTTCTTCCAAAAATAACTTAGCGGTCAAGAGCTGGTAAGCGAAACTATGTTAAAAGAGATGATAAACAATTATTAAACATATTCATCGGTAATTCCACCAGTCTCAGTCGAGCGGGCACATTCATACAGTAACCAAAACTGTTTACAGAGTAGCTGTACCGAAATAAAAACATACATACATATACACTCACACCTGTAATCCCCGAAGGGTGGGCAGAGGTGTAACTAGTACACCCACTTTTCGCCAAATTTCGGGCCCATGATGTGATAGGGGGCGAGCCTATCGCCATACCGGGCACAGATTCCAGACTCCTGGCTAATACTGGGAATTTCTGGATAGAAAAACCCAACATCACTTTACCCGACCCGGGGATCGAACCCGAGACCTCAGCATAGCAGTCGTAAACGCATGCACAATTACAACTGCGCCACTGAGGCAGTCCAAAATAAAATTCAATTTAAAATTGAATTTGGTAGTGAGAGTGGCCATACTTGTCAATAAACACGGAAGCACGGACGAGTCGACGGAATACTCAGTTTTGTTGTTATTACAAGTACATGTTAGGTTCCGTATCATTTATTAATAAATTAGATCCATGTGGACCAAATTGACTTGGTTTACTGTTTGTATAACCACTTGATACATTAAAAGTTGTAGGTGTTCTAGGAAGTGACAGCTAATACATTTGGAACTAGCCAGCGAGTATTACAGTAAACACATTAGATCAAACTTGTTTATGTTCTGAATATGTTAACTTTTACAGCCTACGTGGCGCTGCGGGCGAGTAGCCAGCTGTAAAAAGAGAGGCCGTGGGTTCGATTCCCACAATGTTTGTGCGACTGACAGATATTTGTTTCGGGTCTGAGTGTTGTGGGACCGTAGTTCTTGATACCCACGATACAGGTTTGACCTAGTGTTGGATCAGGACGATGCGTGTACTCTCTACGAAGCTATCGCCTTTACATAGTTTATAGAAAAATACTGTCATATTCGAGACTTTAATTCTCACATATTTGTATTTATTTTCCACTGTATACCTACATCCATAGTGTCTCGTCTTTGCATTATTAATGTAAAGACGAGACACTATGATATATATGTCAGTCTTGATAGAGAATGCCTCTGGCATTAAGTCCGCCTTTATCGTGTAGTTAAAGTTTTAAATAAATATTATCACCACAAAACCAAGTTTGCTGGTGGTAGGATATTCATATCCGTCCGGATAGCGACCACCGTACACAGGGTATAAAACCCGCCATAGTGGCACACGCAAGTGTGTCGCGTTCCGGGATCAGCTAATGTACATCCGGTTTTTCTCGGGGGTCTAGAGTTGGAGTACAATGTTTGGCCATTTTGCTTCTGAGTACTCTGACAATAGACCCTCGACCGCTTCTTCAGCTTCTTGCCCATGGCGTAGTGTGAAGAAGCAGGCCGGCATGATTGTGTTAAGTAGCAGGGGATAGATCGTCTCGCACTACTCGATACTCTAATTGGACCGCACTGCGCTTACCATCAGGTGCAGTGCGGTCACTTTGCCGTGCCAGGATAAAAAAAAATCCTTTTATTTCCTCTATACTAACAATGCGTTGATGTACATACATTTAGACTCACGCCCGTAATCCCCGAAGGCAGGGATATAACCAAATAAATAGAAAAACCCAATATCACTTTACCCGACCGGGGGATCGAACCCGAGATCTCAGCCCGGCAGTCGTAACGCATGCGCAATCACAACTGCGCCACCGAGGCAGTGCCTTGATCTTAGATACAAATTTAGAGTACCATCAACCATTTGCTTCTAAAAATCCTAGCTAATCCCGAATGTCATATAACTTATCTAAGAAAGCCGTGAGAACAACCAATGTCCCCTGAGAATAGAGACAAAATATTTTACTCATTCAGGTGTGACGCGAGATAAGTATGTCAGTTATTAATGATAGAAATAGTGTCACATGGGGATGATATAAATACATCGACGTTGGGGGAAGCCAACCCTAAGGCGTTGTTTACATGAAGCTTTGCTGATGGGAAAGCACTTTACCTTAGGTCACGCTATAGACATTTTTGTTTGTAGAGGAAGAGAAGAGAGTTAATGTGCCTCTAGCTATTCGAAAGATTAGAGTCCGCTGGATGTCTGACCAGCCACGTCCTCTCTGCTAGAGGAACACTGACACCCGGTCCTAGTCATGGGTATATTCAGCCAGGGCATACCCAGTTGGCAGTTACTCAAAGTCAGGATAATTGTTACGGTTGTTGAGGTATTGGTTATTACATTTTGCCTTTGCTTACCAACTGGTGCAATGTGGTAATTATGATGTGCGAGGATAAAAAAAATACAAATATTTTACACTAATTCAACGATTCAACTTTCGGAATATTTTATTTCGCTAGAGGATCTAAGTAATCTTACATTTAGCTGATAATACGTTTGATGTGAACGATGCCTAAGACAGTTAGAACAAAAAGCAATATGTCTTGTGTTATGAGCTATATTTTAACAGATATGATACACAAATCAATGGAATAGGGGTATTTATAACATGCTATTTTGACTTATTGATCTAGAGGCCGTGTAGTTAAGCTGAAAATGTATATTCTTTTAATAATTTTTTATACAAGCTTTTATTTCAATGCTCTAAAAAGAATAAAATAGTTATTAATGAAGTAAGTAGTGAATGGCTCAATACGATATGACTACTGTGAGCTAATGAGGAGTTGAATGTTCTGCAGGTGGCCTGACAACAGCATCCAGCCCAGCTCACTATAATATTGCATTGTCATCAAGCCTATTCATGAAACCAAATTTCAGCTTATTCGAGCTACGAGAACTGGTTCAAAATTCCACGCCTTTCAGATATTAGTGCAATTTACATTCCAATACTAATATTATAAATACGAAAGTAACTCTGTTCGTTTGTTTGTTTGGTACCCTTTTACAACTAAAAGGCTGAACGGATCCAAATGAAATTTGGCAAAGATATAGAATGTCCTGTGTAATAGTGGAAGTACATAGACTTTCTTTTGTCTAAAAAAATATTCTGGAAGGGGGTGAAATAAGGGTTGAAAGTTTGTATAGGCAATCCGTAATTCTTCAATTTAGGAATATTTGGGCTTTCGATAAGACATAAAGAAGTGTTTTTTTTTGTATAAAATCTATCACCATGTAGATGCCACAAGAGCGGAGCTGCGGGCAACAGCTAATAAGTAATAAATCCACAAAAATAAAGCGCAGATTCATATAACAATATGTACCTATAGTAAGTTATTCTCATCATAAACCAAGTACTCCAATGTTCTTTTATTTTAAAACCAGTAAATAATTAGAATAAAATTGCTGCTATAAAAAGAGAGAGCAGATGAAGTCTCTTGTCCAAAAATGGCTTTGTAATAATACACTATATAGAGCTGATAACATTATATTTAAAGGACAGGTAGAATTAAGTCTTTACGTGGGTACCAACAATAAAAAATCTTTTCTTTCTTTCTTTCTAAGTACTGTAAGCCGACGTTAATAAAAATAGATGAAGCAAAAGTGGTAATATATAATCTCTGCCTACCACTATAAGATACAGGTGTAATGTTATGTGTACAATAACAATAGTAATTGATGCAATACGAGCGAAGTAGAGCGGAAGGTACAGCCCGGCACAAACAACGTCTGTACATCCGCCGGAACCCGCGGACTACCTTTTGTATGTATTGTTGCGTGGTTAAATTACCGACATGCGGCTATTTCTTGTTTTTATTTTTCATTTTAGTTTTTATTTATTTTTAACTTAATTCAAACGCATCCAGCAATACAAGGAAAGACTTATAGTATATCTGTGTATAACAGTAAGTATCGTATCTACATGATTAACATATTTTGTTTTTATTTAGACTACTTTCATGGCACAGTATGCGCAAAGTGAGCTGTGCAACGACAGGCTGCTAGTTCGATCCTTACCCCGATACAAATGTCTGTGTGGCCTACGTATAATTATTTCTATATTTTTTTGGACCGTAAGTCCCTCGTAGTTTTTACGAAACAAGTTATCTTATGTGTAATGTAAGAATGTGTGAAACTGTTGTATAACTAAACGCATCTGACAGATGTCACTTTTAGTATAACTAAACGCAACTGACAGATGTCACTTGAGACTGGGAAGTTGGTCGGCGCGGGCGCAACGACGGCGACGTAGAATAAGTTGGCTTGGCTATAAATGTATTTAAGGTATAAGAAAGAAATAAAGATATAAAAACACTACACGTAAGTCCCTCGTAGTTCTCACGAAACAAGTTATCTTATGTGTAATGTAAGAATGTGTGGAACTGTTGTTTTTAATCGGCTGTGAAATAATCGCTAGAGGCTTGCATATTGTTTAGCGGAAAAATAGACTAAATATTTGCATCTACTCAGATAGACTCAGATTTTAAAGACAATATAAAATTAGTTAACCAAAAGAGTGACGTCTTGAAAAGGCCCAAAAGGTAAATAATGTAAGGGAAGAACCCTAATGGACGGGAAGGTGACATAACCAAGACAGCTGGTCCTCATTGGATATAGGCTACACGAAATAGAGGAAAGTGGTGTTCTTTGGCGAAGGCCGTCGACAACAGAGCGGTTCTTGTTTATTAAAAACTAGATGTTGCTCGCGGCTCCGCCCGCGTGGAGGTTATTTTTGGAAGGAAAGGAATACAATCCATGGAGGCATCTTAATCTATTACACCTTTCTATATTTTGCTATCCCATAGGATGCGTGCATTTTTCCGGGATAAAAAGTGGCTTATGTCATTTTCTGATCCTTAAACTACCACTATGCAAAAAATCATGTCGATCCCTTGCTCTGTGAAAAACTAAGCTATCCCACGGGAAAACCGTAAAAAAAACGAAAAACTGTACATTTTTCCGGGATAAAAAAGCCTTTGTGCTATTCCAGACTATAATCTATCTTAGTGCCAAATTTCAACCAGATCCGTCCAGCCGTTGTAGCGTGATTGAGTAACAAACATCCATCCATCCATCCAAACTTTCCAAATTATTATTATAGTAGGATAATTAATATAGTAGCTAATGATAATAAATTAAAATTTTTAAACAACAGTAAGTTAGTATGTAAACTAACCAAACTGCAAGAAATAAAAGGCTTTTTCTTTTATAGGAACGTAGTTTGCGCGTAGTTATTTATCGCACGTTATTTGTTTGTGGTCTGAGGGGCTTGATCGAAAAAAGTGTAAAAATGAAAAACGACACCGAAAACCGACATCTTTTTGCAGTATTTTTTTTATTATATAATTGGTCTTCCGCGCACTAATTAATAGCGAGAAAACCTATTTATTTTCCGACGTTTCAACCAAGTTGCATCGGCCGTGTCAGTCACTGGTTTACTGATGCGTTTTCTGATATCATTGTATGAATACAAAGCACTTAAGTCTAAAAATACTTACAGGAAAAACTTACCAGTTTTATTTATAATACTCACCTAAGAAAACTATGTCTAATCTTAAATAATGTCGCAGGAACCTATTAGACGGAATACGTAGAAACACTTTTACTCTTTTAGTTTTATACGAAGTGTTTGCTCGTGTTACCAGACTTAACAGTAAAAATACGAGACGAGAGAAAAGTA
This sequence comes from Laothoe populi, assembly GCA_905220505.1. Lineage (NCBI taxonomy): Eukaryota > Metazoa > Arthropoda > Insecta > Lepidoptera > Sphingidae > Laothoe > Laothoe populi. Next base: position 475,039 of record HG992154.1, on the reverse strand, counting down.
CTGCAATGTTTTCTAAGAAGACAACATCAGCATCAGTTGAGTAGTCGTTCTGTTGTCTTACTTTAATGTTATCCCAACTCATAATACACGTTTTTGTAATTAAAATACTACTATAGATCTATTCCGAAGATTAATTTATTACGAAAATGATTATATATGTAACAGCATATAATTGGGCAGATATATAGAATAATAAAATATTAATAATTTGGTCTCATCTCTTCCATTTCATTATATTATTATTGACATTTTACACTTCAAGTACATTGTGTGATCCTTTACAATAACCCATGGAAGTATATAAAGTTTAAAACCACAAGCTTTTAGAAGACCGCATTCAATGCAAGTAAAATATATGAGAACCGTTTTAAATGTCAAACAATCCTCGTTAATCTCTGTCTAGCAACCCTAAGAAGCGGTAATGTGTGTGCAAGATGGCGCCGTGATGACGTCATTTGCTACCGACACTTCGCACCGGATGCAGTACATTTGCTCGCTGTTTGGTGTCTAGAGACTACTGGCCTCTGCTTTACAAACGTATTTTATGTACTAAGAAACATACATAATTGTTTAATTGATTACCTTGTTTGTGTAGTGGTAGCATACGTAAAAAAATTGACCATATAGATCGTGACACTGACGAGGTAATGAGTTCATTTCCTCGATTCGATGTCATGGTCGGGAGATCAAATTTTTACAAGCGGTGCAACTAGTACTACCACGGTTAATTGAGGTTATTTCTGTCCCATGATGTGATAGGGCTACATGCATATATGGCATTCACGGAATACTGGTGTAATTTTTCAGATCTAAATCTTTGATACAATTTATGGTTGCTAGATCTACGATTTGAACCTATGATTTTATGAGTACACCTTCATTACAATGATGCTGCAATATATTAACTAAATTACCCCTCATCACTATTGAATAATATTGAATAGTAAAGAAATCTAAACAAAACAGCTGAAGAAACTCTCGTTGTAACTTCCATACTAGTTTAATCAAATCTGGCACATTTATTGGCCTTTTAACCACAACACAAGGGAAGTAGGTGAAATAACATTATCCCTGCGGATTACGGAACAACCCCAAACATGACTTGACCCGGATACCGAACCCGGGACCCTACAATCACGCGCCTAAACCAACACATCTAAATAAATACTAATGAATTGATTACGATGATATTGTTTCGGATTTAGGATAACATTCTGTGTCCATATTTAACTAAGACATTGTGCACACTCGTGGGATGTATGCTGCGTTTATTGCGAACGCTATCGTCTCATGCAAATACCTACCGAAGTAGAGGTTTAGTGTCGAGGTATTTTTTTAATTTTGTTTTACTAGCTTTTGGGCGCGACTTCACCCGCGTAGTAGTTTTTTTTAAGATAAGGTATTAAAACTATGCATACATCTTAACCTATTACATTTTCCTATATTATGCTATCCCATAGGAACCGTGCATTTTCCGGGATTAAAAGTCTATGTCATTCTCAGACCACTCAACTAACACTATAAAATAACCATGTTCCCTTGTTCTGTGTAAAACAAAAATGAAACTATCCCATGGGAACTGTATATTTTTTCAGGATAAAAAGTAGTTTATGTGCTATTCCAGACTATAATATATCCCTGTGCCAAATTTCAACCAGATCCGTTCAGCCGTTCTGGCGTGATTGAGTAACAAACATCCATCCAAACATTAGCATTTATAGTATAAATAAAAAATAAAATAAGAATTAGCTTCTGTCTGTGTAATATTGCATACGTTTATCGGAAGCGTAGGTGACTGAAGTTCCATAAAAGACAGTCTTTTAGTTTTCCTGACAGCATTTTTTTTCGTTAATAACATCATTAGATCCATTACGAAAATTGCAAAATATATCCAATCGGCCAGGCCTGAGTGATGCGCTTATTAATAAACAGCATTTTTTATAGAAATAGAGTAGCGAAATCTATTTTAGAATATCACATCTTTAAAAATGTCGAGAGCGACGTTTATATGAGAATATTTCCATGTGGCAATTAATATCACTACGAGTGCTTCTTGTATTCAATTTATTACATAATGAGTAATTATAAAAAAGTTTAAAAAATGAAGCTCAAAGCGTTTAAAACGTTGGTTTATAAAAAATATCCAACCATTCTCGACCATACCCTAAAAACAAAACCGCACCATTATCGCTTATACGAAAACCATATTAATACCGATTACCATAAGCGACGCATTACCAAACGTAACATTATTGTTCTGTACGAGAGCGCTAAATGCTCCTTTGAGGAATCCCAAAGCCATTACAAGAGGATGGGTGGAGCGGCCGCGCCGCTTAGCGAATGCCCGCTTCACCCATTCGTTTTACATTTTAAAACGTAAGTATCCTGAGGTGAAGGAGCTTCCACTACGGAAACGAGGAAGGATTCCGAGCTCCTACTAGTGGTTGGTTTTGTTTTTCGTGCTGTTTTTGGGTGTTATTTCGAATTTTTATTTAAAATTCCGTAACCTTTTCTTATTTATGTGGAAGAGGTCATATTGATCCAAGTATCGGATTTATCTGCTGAGTTTTGAGCATGGATTCTTGTAATCATCTAGATAGTATAGCAAATTTTTTCGACAACATTCAAACATAACAAATAATACCAAATTTTGCGTATTTCATCGCAGTTTATTTGAATTTTTAATATCAACGTTTCTAAAACTTTACAGGCTTCATGGGGCGGATTGAGTTGATGTTACGACAGGATAGTATAATGTTTCTACCTTCAATTTATTTAATTTTATATAAGCGTAAACTCAAGAAACTATTATATTTCAAAAACAGTAAGTAAATCATTAGATTAATAGAATGTTCTCCATATTTATAAAGGAAGTCTAAATATTCGTCCACGTACATAGCCGTTGATCCATTGTCAATATAAACATCATCATCATTTATTGCGACGTGTTTATCACTCGAATGCTGGCATTGTAATATTAGCTGGATATTAACTGGTCTAAATATTTACAAGTTACAACTCATTTGCAGAACGTCCACCGCAATTATCTTTTTCCAGTTTTCATGAAGCTTTATTAGCATATAAGTTGCTAGCGTTATTTGACAGAATTTACTTTACTTTTTAATTAATAAATACTTGACAAATATTTAATTTGTTAGAAATAATAGACTTATATAAAAAATATATTTTTAATATTTTAATCGGCTATCTCGTAAATTGAATATTAGTATGATATTTGTATGACTTACTTATGTGATTGGTACATCACTACTAATCCAATTATATAGTTGCTATGTTTTGTTTTATCCTGGCACAGCAAATTGACCAAACTGCACCTGATGGTAAGCGCAGTGCCGTCCAATTAGAGTATCATTAGTAGAGAGACAATCTATCCTCCGCTACTCAACACAATCACGCCTATCCTTTTGCTTCGCAGGGTGTTTGTGTCAGTAACCTTGGGGTTATAAAGATATGGCCGACTTACACTCATACTATATCTTATTTCTATTTGCGAGTGTAAACCTTTAGTAGCGGTGTTCTTACAATCTAGAATATTTACTCGGAAGCGCTCGCCACGTGTATGTATGTGCTCGCTTTGTGTTTCGCGATGCCAGCACCTTTCATTTAACATAAATCGCATGCATTACCGCTGTGTAACGTTAATGCTGTACACACGTGATTTGCCATTTTGTGCCAGTAGGGTGTGTTTTTGAGGTCTTTGTCAACCACTGTTTGTTTGTGATGGTGCTGGATGTAGCCGGGTATAACTGTAATTATACGGCTGTATACTGCCTCGGTGGCGCAGTTGTAATTGCGCATGCGTTATGACTGCTGTGCTGAGATCTCGGGTTCAATCCCCGGGTCGGGTAAAGTGATATTAGGTTTTATATCTAGAAATTCCTCAGTATTATCCCGGAGTCTTGAATCAGTGCCCAGTATGGCGATAGGCGCGCCTCCTATCACATTATGGGACCGAAATTCGGCGAAAAGTGGGTGTACTGGTTACACCACTGCCTACCCCTTCTGGGATTACAGGCGTGAGAGGCTGTATACTACTTATTATATTTCAACAATAAATATTTATTAATTGTCACATTTGTTTATTTAAATAAATTGTGTCTAATCACATACAAACATAAATATTTTTTTCTTAAATAACATGTATGGTATAAGTTGGATTTATCTGTACATATAAAAGAAGAAATTGACTGACTGATCGATCAACGCACAGCCTAAACGGCTGGGGTTAGAGACTTGAAATTTTGACAGTAGGTACCTTTTATCACGTAGGCATCCACTAAGGAAGGGTTTTTGGAAATACCACCCCTAAGGGGGTAAAATAGGGGATTAAAGTTTGTATGAAAATCCGTCATTTTTGAAGTTAAACTCATAAATATTAGTATTTGGCATTTTAGTTACAAATAAAAATTATATGTTTCAGGATTTTTGGAAATTCCGCCCCTAAGGTGGTAAAATAGGGAATGAAAGTTTGTATGAAAACCCGTCATTTTTAAGTTCAACGCATGAATATTGGTATTTTGTATTGTATACTTTTTCTCCCTAACATGACCTTCACGCGGGCGGAGCCGCGAGCAACAGCTAGTATTTCATATTATACATTTTCTACAAAAAGTACTCAAAGGATCTTGTTGTAATGAGACGCTTCTTTACGTGGGGACTGGAGATTCCAGTTAAATACAAATGTACGAGTATGAACCTCCTTAAGTAGACTACTTAAGGAGTTCCAAACCGAAGTGCTTAATTGTTTAGAATTGACGACAAAGAATAATAAAAATATAACTGTAAATTATATTACTATTTCGAAATTATTCTGTAGAAATATTGAAAAATACGTTGTACTTTTATTTTCATATCGTTTTTTAATGCTTGATATTAATATTTAAGTTGAGAGCCATAAACGTATCCAAATCTACACCTTTAACACATTTTAGTAAATGACAACTAACGACATCTCTTTGAAACTTCTTGAATTTCTTAATGGAGCATTAGAATTCTGGATGGTTCATTTTGAAGTATGTAATATGTCAAAATAAAAATGACTATTTTCGGAAAAATATAATAGATGGCGTTACTAGTACATTTATATGTTCATAAACAATCCATTTTGTTTAATATGAAAATGTTAAATAATAATTAATGAATTGTTTAAATGTTTGTAAAATATGAAAATTGTTTATTAATTTCTATACATATTTGTGAGCAATGGAGGGAAGTCAAACTGACCTTACAGTCATACACATACTTCTACTCAATACTAACATACGAATCGTGGATCGTGGGTGTCAGGAACTACGGGAGAATTTAGGTCTTCTTACCCAATCAAGAAACAAATATTTAATATGAACCACATAAAACATTCTCCGGGTGTGAGATTCGAACGCGCAACACCCCATTTCATTGTAGACTACTTGTTTCTATGTTGATTTCCATACATACATACCTAGTCAGGTCATAAGTATTGTCACACAGTAAAAACTTTTATTTTAGAATGCTGGCCACAAAAAAGTTTATTGAATTCGAATTTCAAATTGTTCATGAAAATAAAAATGTATACTTTTTAGAATTTTACTCATTTTTAAATATGGAGTGGACGCTTAAAGAAGACCGTGTTGCAGTAATTGCGTTGCATCGTTGCGGTTACGCGCCAATTCAAATTTTTGACATACTGAAAAATTTTAATATAACCAAAAGATTCGTTTATCGTACCATCAAACGATACAATGAAGACTCTAGTGAAGATGACAGGTCAAGAAGTGGTCGCCCTCGGTCTGTTAGGACTCCAGCAGTGATAAAAGCTGTGAAGGCGCGAATTCAAAGAAATCCCAAACGTAAGCAGAAACTGTTGGCCCTTCAGATGGGGTTAAGCAGAACCACGGTGAAAAGGGTGTTAAATGAAGACTTAGGGCTTCGGGCATATCGAAAAAAAAACAGGACATCGTTTGAATGCTCGTCTAATGGACCTGAGACTGAAGATATGCCGCGCTTTGTTGAAGCGGTACGCGGGAAAAAAATATCGGGAAATTCTTTTTTCAGATGAAAAAATTTTTACCGTAGAAGAGAGCTACAACAAACAAAATGATAAGGTGTACGCACACAGTAGTGAAGAAGCGAGCAACCGTATTCCGCGTGTCCAACGAGGTCATTTTCCATCCTCGCTCATGGTATGGTTGGGAGTTTCTTATTGAGGCTTAACAGAGGTACATTTTTGTGAGAAATGTGTAACGAATGCAGTTGTGTATCAAAATACAGTCCTGACGAACCTTGTGGAACCTGTTTCTCATACCATGTTCAATAACAGGCACTGGGTATTCCAACAAGATTCGGCGCCAGCTCTTAGAGCGAAGAGCACACAAGACTGTCTGGCGGCGCGTGAAATCGACTTCATCCGGCACGAAAACTGGCTCTCCTCCAGTCCAGATTTGAATCCGTTAGATTACAAGATATGGCAACACTTGGAGGAAAAGGCGTGCTCAAAGCCTCATCCCAATTTGGAGTCACTCAAGACATCCTTGATTAAGGCAGCCGCCGATATTGACATGGACCTCGTTCGTGCTGCGATAGACAACTGGCCGCGCAGATTGAAGGCCTGTATTCAAAATCACGGAGGTCATTTTGAATAAACTTTAGTGTCATAAGAATCTATATTTTGTTAAGTTCATTTTGGTATATAAATGGTTACATAATAAATAAACATATTTCAATTATTTTATATTAAACATGTGACAGAATTTATGACCTGACTAGGTATACACTTACGCCTGTAATCCCCGAAGGGGTAGGCAGAGGTATAACCAGTTCATCCACTTTTCGCCGAATTTATTACGGTCGCATAATGTGATAGGGGGAGCCTATCGTTGATTTCCACTATATTGTTATTTACAGGTACCGTGTATACAGCAGTGTAGGCTGAGCTTTAGAGTTAAGGATTTACTTGCTTTAGAAGGACATTTAATCGAGTAATCGAAATAAGACTAGATAAGATGGGTTGACGACCTCGTTAAGATCGGAGGTCGAATCTGGATGAGACTGGCTCAAGACCGTGGCATGTGGCATAACATGGAAGAGGCCTATACCAAGCAGTGGGATTCTACAGGCTGTGGATGATGATGATGATGAATCGAAATAACAAAAATATTTCTCATAATATTTATTTCAATTATAATGTAAATAAATTAATAGTTTCACAGTAGTTTATTACAAAAAAACATTCGAGGTGGATATTATCTAAACACAATGTTTATCCCAAATACTACCTAAAAATATCATAGTGACTTGAGTATCAGAACGAACATAAACTATTACATATTTCGGAAAATCTTACAAAATCAAGATAACCTCATCAAATGTCTAATAATATAAAAAATACATTTCATGTTTATATTCCCATAAACAGTATATTAAGAAATGATAAATAATGAACTTATATGTCTTTAGCGTAGAGTAATAATGGAACGAGGTGAGATAAATTAGCTGAGATAGCAGTCATTGATGGATGTTTAAAAATGATTAAAATTATGTTTTAAGTTAAAATCGGCAATCGTTTTTGGAGTAAAATAAAATGTCCACTACCAATTTTATAAATATGAATTCAAAATTATATCAACTTTCAAGCTTGTTAAATAATATTTTCAGAATGATATAGATAAATGACTTTTATGACAATAATATTCCTCTAATATTGCTTATAGTTTTTAAAGACTTATAAGTCTAAATACAGATATGAAAACATCGAAGCTAATGTAAAATTTTTGCCGATTATCATGTTTTTGTTAAACTCAAAACCGGGTAGAGTGGAAAAGTATGTAAAACCTTGACATTAGCCAGATATGTGATCCGAGTCTTACAATATGTAGAAGATGAAGTCATTATTGCGAATAGTGCGTTTAAATCTAATTTTCCTACCCCATTGTCCTTGATGAGTGACAAACATGACTCGATACGATGCTCAACGACCCGATATAAATCATTTATAAAGGTGATCCATGATCCGCAATGAGGCAGTATAAATAATACAAAGTTTATTATTATTAAAATGCTGCCAGTACGTGGCTTGCGTTGTCGCGTAGGTCAATTTGCTACGTTACATACAATTAATTGCATCACGTCGTGTCGTATCGTATCGTATTGCATCGTATCGTATTGTGACTTGTCGTTTCCCGCCGCTCACTCAGGACAATAGATAAGTTTCATAACATGACCAAGTCGAAGAGTATTTTCAACTATATTTAAATGCATTTTAAATATTCAATTACCCAATGGCGCGTAAACATTATCGTTAAACATCAACAGACTAACTCTACCGATACCATAACGTAATTATACAACGCTTTCACGTACTAAGGCAGTGTTTAACAATCAACATTGTTTTGCAACAGACCATCGCACAATGTGTATTGTGATTTCAAACACATAAAATATATCATAAAAAAACAACATATTTATAGAAATATCTTATAAGTAAGACATGTATTTAGTGGTTATAGATGGAAGATAAACCATAGATTTAAATATACAAGTGATAATCAGATTGGCAATGGTAAAATTGTATTGAAATGGCAAAATAATAGGACCGACTGTCTTTAAATTAAATAATGGGGTAAACTTATTTAATTACATTACTTAAAGACTAACATTTGAGAAATTTAACTGAAAAGATTTAATTAAATGGTGTTTGTATACGATATGTCTGCATTGTACGATAAGTCTGAAGCAAATGCGAAAGCCAATGTGTAGGTACTCGCTAAAAGGCAACTTGTTTTACAATAACATTTTATAGTCACCGCGTATTCATTTACATACATTGCTTTAAAATAATCTTACTACAACTATTGAAAATGACGTGAATGAGTACAAAGCAATAATCTGTATTTAAAAGTATTTAGAATTTAGTACCTTGTAATATTATAGTTAAAGAAAATAAAAAATTCCACATCATTATCTGATAAGACAATATTTGTTTCGTCACGGGCATAAACACGGTGGGTTAAAATATAAAAAACAAGTTACAAGACAATAAAACACATTTCGCTTCATTCATATATTTGAACTGCTTGTTGCATTATTTGATCAACGCCATCTCTAATCTAAAACTTAAAATTAGTTTCTAAACACGTAGCACAAATGTTGAAGCAATACCTTGTACTCATTAACGTCCACTTGAAAACTTGTAAAGTATAAACTGAGTGGTATTCGTCGAATCGTTTGCTGTACATCAATTTAGTTAAGACTAGAAAAATACCTACACAAAAAAGCGCGAAAATCAAGTGCGCGCAATTCCGCTTCATCTATGATATAAAACTAACGACAGTGACACCGAACTTTACAAACCATATACAATTTATTAATTTCATTCGTTTCTTTACAAATATAATTGTTTTTACACGTACCTAGAAAGATATTTATCACATTATTTTATTATATATGTATATAAAGTTGACCTACACTTATCCATACTACGCAACGTATAATAATTTAATGACTTAACGATGACTAATATATTTTTCATAATATGTTTGTTATACACACTTCCCAGAAATGAGATACGATCAAAATGAACAGAGTGATCACACCGATAAATCGTAACGTCGTGGTGGGGAGATTTGTTCGATATTTATTTCTGTATGACATCGCTGCAAATCAGTGTAGTTTTGATTGCTGTACCGATTTCACATGACGTGTGTTGCCTTTATCATCAATAATGAGGAGACATTTCTTCGATAATTGATAATATCGCTGGGATATAAAAAGGTAATTTATATAAAAGCATTTTATTTTGGCAAATTTATAAATTTGCATTTATAGTACATATAATCGTGTAAACGATTACACGATTCCAATTGCAAAAGTGTAAACTTTTGCAATTGGAATAAATAAGACTGAGTATACAATAGGTTTTTTTATCCTGGCACCGCAAAGTGACCACACTGTACCTGAGGGCACAACGTAATGCCATCCAATTAGAGTATCGAGTAGTGAAAGACAATCTATCCCCCGCTACTCAACACAATAACGCCGGCCTACTTCTTCTCACTACGCCATGGGCAAGAAGGAGAAGAAGCGGTCAAGTGTCTAGTGTCACAGTACTCAGAAGTCCGCAAAACGCCCAAACATCTTACCACAACTCTAGACCCCCGACAAAAACGGAATGTATACTGGCTGATTTCGGAACACAACACACTTGCGTGTGCCACTATTTTGTGTACTTTTGTCTGTATAATGATTAAACAACAGGCACACGCATACATACATACAACGAAATATTTTTTTATATGATCGTCTTGGGTCGTGAGTAACAGGACCTACGACAATTTTACTATTGATACTTGAGACTACACCCAGACAAATATTTTTCAATCGCACAAAAATGTATTTCACTTGCTAAGATGGAACTAGAAGCCTCACGTTTCAGGCCCGGGTACTCACTTATCATCCACTGCACCATAGAGGCAATATATTTTGCTATCAGGGACCTGCATTTCTTTACATTCAGTTTGACTTGTAAGGTTTCAGACAGCGTCAAGTCAGCCACTTGACGCAAATAGGAAATGTCCGAAACAATTTTTCCCATAATAAACCTAAGCGATAAGAATATTCATGATTATGTGACGGATATGCTTAACAGTTTTATTGCCTTCATTTCGGATTACTTTGACTTAGAGTTTAATTTTGGTCCATCAGAAAAACCTTCGAACTTACTGCCAATCTGAATTTTTTCTTGTTATTCCGACATAAAAATATTTCGATCGCGCAATGAACTTCGAACTTGAACGCAAATGAACCGAGGAAAATTTACTCTAAAATTAAAAAGTATTTCACAAATGATTGTAGATAAAGATTTTGAAATCAGTCCACAATATCTATAACTTTGCATTTGCATGTGAATGCATGGCCAAAGTTACTCAATAAGTGACAAAGTAATCTGAAATAACGGTATTGCCACAGACTACAAAGTCGCTACAAGCTTTAATTAATTATTGCAAGATATACTACAGTTGAATACACTCTCTCACATGTTGCTGTCCACTCACGCTTCTGTTCAGAAATCTAAAACCGACTTTCATACTTCGTTATTTATACTAATTTTGTTGTTTGCGGTTCATGCATAGTCATTCGTTTGATGATATTGTTCTTTATTTCACTCCATAGAGCTTCAATTGTGTCAATTCGTAACACGTCTTATAAATAATTATTATGTTATTTTTATTATGATTTGGTGAAAAGGATTAAATCCTTTTCAACAAATCGTCCTGAATCTTCATTGCTCAATTTAGTAATTCCAGAATAAGTATAAACTATGCAGAGTATCAGGATATAGCTTTCCAATGTTTTATCCTACATTCATGGTAATTTCTTCAATGCTATTCACATCAACAACTACAAAATCTACTGATGGTATTTAAAATTTTAAATAAAAGGAGTCATTGTGTTCATTGTCGGACATATTTATAGCAGTTGTAGTTCTTCACACCATTCTTTAACGATGTGATGTTCTTTAGGAGTAGCTACTTTTTCTATTTGTAGGATTTAGAGAATCAATGTCCCTCATGATTCTACAATATTTCGATCCACTAGTTCCATTGTTTTGAAAGCAGACAACGACCATAGTTCACTTAGTAGCACTGCAGCACTATTCACTTCATTGATTCACTAAGTTTGAGTGATGGCTGATGGCACTAAGTTACTGCACAGACCGTCTGTAGTGAAGCGTGGAGATAGGGGAGACGTATGTCACGTGTGGCTATACGTCTAGTGGCGGCAGTGTGTGATGACGCGGGGGAGGTGCGGGGTGTGAGGGATGTGAGGTGTGTGAGACGTGCGCGGGGTGGGGGATGTGCGGGGAGTGCGCGGGGGTGCGGGGCGCGAGGGCATCGAGGTCGGCGTGGTCGCGGCGGCGGGGAGGCGCGCGGGGGGCGCATGGGCCGCGGGGGAGGCGCAGGGGGGCGGGGAGCAACTCCGGCATCACGCTGTGGTGAGTGACCAACGCGCTTAGTGATGAGAACTCTTTCGTGAAGCCCTGCAATACAACAGGGAGAAATTATAGCCAGCGTACCTTCTGTATACAAAAATTTAGAGTAGCAAATAGGGTTGCTACGTGCACGTGTAGTTGTACATGTTTAGCTTTTTACGAAGGATTTTAATATCGCTGCCCAACTGAAGCAGAAGTTCTTAGTGATGACTGCATCTTTCACAATGCTGATGGCCTGATATCTGCATCGAGAAGATATTTAAAGGAAGCATCGAAGACCGTCAACAGTCTTAGAATTCCACGATCTAGTAAAAAGAAAATCAATTCGAAAATAATATTCGTCATTTTTTTTCTGGCACGGCAAAGTGACACACTGCACCTGATGGTAAGAGCAGTGCCGTCCAATTAGAATATCCAGTAGCGAGAGACAATCTATCCCTCACTACTCAACACAATGATGCCGGTATGCTTCTTCTCACCTCGCCATGGGCAAGAAGGTGAAGAAGCGGTCGAGGGTCTAGTGTCAGAGTACTCAGAAGGCCGCAACACGGCCAAACATCGTACCCCAATTATAGACCCTCGACAAAAACCAGATGTACACTGACTGACTCCGGAACGCGGCACACTTGCGTGTGCCGTGGCTGGTTTTACACCCTGTGTACGATGGTCGCTATCTGGATATGAATATCCCATCACCAGCAAAACAGCAGAGCAGACTTACCTTGATCTTATACCCCTTAGGTGTCCGTAATATTAGGTAATGAGCTATGCCCGTCCGCTGGAAGTCCCTCGGCACGCGCACCGACAGCGCGTAGCACCCCGCCTGCGTCGTGCTGCCACGGACTAGGAACGAACCCACCGGCTCGCCGCTCAGGACCTCCAGCGCTATCTGAAGTGGAAGAGCTATGTGAGGGATACAGGAATGATGTTGTATGGATACGCACATTAGTATTTTATATAAATAATTTCTATGCTATTCCGCACATCTTGTATCGCGTGACTTAAAACAAGGTAGTCGCAATAAAGCACTCATGTATCGTACATTAACATTAACATAAGTATTGGGGAAACGATAAACCATATTTAACCAACAACCCAAGCTTGAACTTCCCACAAGCCACAACTTACTTGTAGGGATTACGACTTGATCATGATATGTAGTTCATGAGACGAAACCAGAGGAGGCAGATGAAGGATCCATTTTCAGGTATAAGACTATAGCAATCAAGTGACATGAGTTTTCCAGGCTGAGAAAAATGATAAAAGTCGTAAATATTATCTCGTTTTAAAGAAATAAACAACATAATAAATTAACGAATAGGATAAAACATCATTATAAAAATAAGGACAAATATAAAAGAGAAGTGAATAGAGGACAATAAGTGGTCTGTTTTTAGTAAACTTCGGAATCAAAGAGTTTTATTCAATATTGGTACAGCAATATGCTGGGCTGAAGTAGTTGGATTTACACTGGCTGACTTCGAAACGTGATTTACTGAAATGAGTCACTATGACAGTACACTACTGTCACTAACTAGTCCGGTACAACAATGTGTTCAGTATCCTCTCAAAGACGATCATTAGCATTTAGTTAAATTGCAACTTTTCACTACAAGGATAAACACACATAGTGTTAAATACTTTAACAGCGCCATCTGGTGATAGGTGACCACAAACCTAGAATACATAACAGACTTCGATTGTAGAAAGTTCTAGAAGGCAGGCTATTGGTGTCACCGCAGACTGGAGGCGCTGTACAAATATCACAGGGCTGACATTCCTTTTATAATTCCCAGAAAGAGCAGGATGCACTTATTACGAAAAACCTAAGAGCAATAGGAATGGGTATACTATTTGCTGTCACTATCTGAGTTTCACAACTTTTTGGTTGTGCTTTTATAGTTCTGGCCAGATAGTCTGAATGTCAACGAAATATATATCGTTTGATTGTAGAAATATATCATTATAAATTGTGTTTGAATACATTTCGTGTCGTATTTAAGTGTTTAAAACGTGTTGACTAAGGTACATTGCAGTGTTCTTGGCTGTAAAAGCCTAAATAAGCGTATTAGGCCGGCGTGGTGGACAAAGGCCTAACCCCTCTCATTAGTAGAGGAGGCCCGTGCCCAGCAGTGGGACAATGTTTAATACAGGGCTAGTATTATTTTATATATTATGTCTATACCTCATATTTTTTTAATTTTATCATGTTGAAAGACGCAAGCCTGAGATTTCAAGAACTGGGTAAACTAATGTTAGTTGGTAACCCCATAGAGTTCAGCTGTCCCTTTCGGGTGCACGCCTATACCTCATCTACAGTTGTATATACTATATCTATGACAAATATATAAAGCAATGTCACATTCTATTATATAGATAGTCGCATTAAAACGATACGTACAACTCAACCTTTTTTTTCCAATATTTGAAATATACACATAGTCAAATTAGATGGTGCGATTCATTTGAGCTGTGTGCGCTTGTATATTATACCAATTTCGATTTGTAAGGGATATTATAGGTATGATATGATATTAGCCGTCGTTCAGCACCTGTGGTCATTGTATTGAAACAAACGAAGTATACCTCTCGTGGAATCCCGTGCTGGAACCAGGGCGCGTGCCGCAGCTCCGGCTCGGGCCGCGGCGGGGGCGGGACGTGTGCGGTTGCGGGGGGCGCGCCGGGGGGGGCGGCGCCGCACGATGACGCGCCGGAGGATGACGACGTCGCACCACTACCGCTGCACGCGTTTGATGCACTGCTTCTGTATAAACGAATGCAACATTATAGATGGCTTGCTAGTACAAATGTCGTAGTAAAAAAGCCTCTAGTGTTCTCAATTTATAATTTGATTTGTTAATTAATTGATTGACATTAAAAGATTATTAGACAAAAATAGAACTTCAAAGTCGGACGGTCACACTATAGCGAAACGATTGAGCATGCAAACATGTTAAGGGCTATCTATGTCTTATATTTCATTAACAATGTGACTGGTTAAATGAAATAATATTATTATGTGTAACAAAGACAATATATATTTTCAGTCATTTAAATACTGCGACGATTCTGATATTCTTAACGCCGAGACTACATTGGATTTACATTTTCTAAGTTTACAATTACGTAGATATAATACTAGTTAGCCAAAACGAACCCAGATTTTGCATTGTTACACCTTCTGAAGTCGACATCAAGGTCGCTCTGCATGAAGTTATCATTGCGGCGCGGCGTGGGAGGTACAGTGAGGTGTTCGCGGTTGCTCTCCCGCGTGCGAGCCTCTGCCTCCGACGCTTCGTTTATGTACCCCCCATTCATACATAGAGGCAGGTTGGTAGGACTAGAATTAAACAAAAATCCAATATAACAGGAGAAATGTTTTTGTTTTATATTGGCATGGCAAAGTAACCACACTGCACCTGATGGTAAGAGATGTACCGTCCAATTATCGTATCGAGTAGCGAGAGACAATCTATTCCCCGCTACTCGATACAATCATGCCGACCTGCTTCTTCACACTACGCCAAGGGCAAGAAGGTGAAGAAGCGGTCAAAGGTCTAGTGTCAGAATAGTCAGAAGGCCCCAAAACGGCCAAACATTGTACCTCAACTCTAGAACTCCTACAAATTGTTAATTTGCCAATGTTAATTTTTAATGATGATAAGTGATTACCTACTGTCACTCATGAACACCTATAATACCATATAAATCGTGAGTACATCGCTGACCTTAAATGAAAGGCATAGGGTTTAAAAACAGTGGTTGACGCAGTGTTCCCTGACGCAGTGACCGAGTAGCCGGCTAAGGCCGGCATAATTGTGTTGAGTAGCGAGGGATAGACTGTGTCTCGCTGCTTGATACTTTAATTGGACGGCACTGCACTTACCATCAGGTGTAGTGTAGTCACTTTGCGGTGCCAGAATAAAAAAATACGAGAGTCCGTCATTCGATTCCCGCACTGAGACAATTTTTTGTGTGACACACAGATATTTGTTTCGAGTCTAAGTGTTACCGCAGTAACACCGCAGGTACCGCAGTCCCTCGTAGTTCTTGATACCAACGGTACAGGTTTGAGTTAGTGTGGTGTCAGGACTATGTGTGTCACTATTGGGTGTACTTATTTTTTAAGTGTAATTTCACCTATTTTATTCTAACTCTACAAGAAGATTATGATTCAGTTTAGTCATCTTAATAATATATAAAATTTTAATGCTTGGATATACTCACGTGGTGGGTGTGTCAGCTACAAGCGGAGTAGAATCATCATCGGAAGGTTGCAGTAACGCTCCACTAAGGCCCATCGCGAGCCGCTTCATGAGGGGCGGCCGGTCGCCCAGCCTCCGGTAGCAGTTGATCTCCGTCGGGGAGTTGGACTCCTCGGAGCTGCTGGGGCTGGCCTCGTTCACCAGCTTCGTCACTCCCATTATGTCGCATTTCGCTGGGGACCTGAAGTATCACAAGATATTTTTCTAAATATTATAGTGGAAGATGTTTAGGATCAGGTTTTAAAACTATATATTTTTTTATCCTGGCACGGCAAAGTAATCACACTGCCCTTGATGTATACCTGCACAGTGCCGTCCAATTAGAGTATCGAGTAGTGAGAGACAATGTATCTACTAAACACAATCATGCCGGCCTGCTTCTTCACACTACGCCATGGGCAAGAGGGTGAAGCAGCGGTCGAGGGTCTAGTATCAAAGTACTCTGAAGGCCGCAAAGTAAACAAAACGCAATATTTATATATTTATTTTTCAAGCGTTTCCTAATTAGATAGTAAATAAAGAGTGTCAAAATAATTCCATTCCGAATTCGTTTGTTGAAGATTGCGCGTGTATTAAAATCTCATCAGCTAAAGGGTTTTCTGAAAATTGTATTTCTGTTTAAGGTTTTAAGGAAGTAAATGACGCAGCTGGGTTATAATCAAACAAAGCTTTGAAAGTTGATGAAATAAACAAAGCTCATGACTCTGTACAAGCAATGGTCGTTGAAGTATTTAATCTTAAAGGCATATTTTCGATGGTTACGTCAAGAGTCTGACTCAACGACAGCTGCTGTTTGCGCGTTTGTAATACACATTACTTAAGTCTATTTGAGGTCATTCTATGCTAACGTCACTATTACAGCATGTTACTTGTGCCTTCAACGGGTTGACAGAAAACTGATGCTTGACAACCATCAGTAGTTGAGATTATATTAAAATAGCTGTTCAGTGCTTGATGTTATTTTTTGGGGCTAGCTTGTTAGCTTTTACTTGTCACTTCATATCTCACCACGCCTTATCGCCGTAATACAGCTTGTAAATTATAAACATTCATAAGTTTGAATTTAATAAAGACTAAATGTTATATATTTTACTGAATAAAGACTAAATGTTACCTCGATATTTGCTCTTTACTTTATTGCCGATTCCTTTGTTTTACCAATTTTTTTGAGTTTTTACATAATATTTTAGTGATGCCTTGACAGACAGACAGACAATAATTCCTAAAACAATTCTTTTGGGTTCTATATTGATAAATGTACAGACAAAGTGCCTCTTCAGCTTTATTATAGTATCGATATAGAAATATAGTTATTTATTCGCTTGCATCATTACGTTTATCGGTACCGTAGGAAACCGACATTTCATTAAAACCTTATTTGCCATATTAGGAATATTTGAAAAATATTTCCATATTGATCTAGCCGTTCCTACGGGATGTGCTTGCCAGCGAACCGCATTATATTTATAGAGATGATTTCCACAAGTAAGTAGGCATAAATATAGTCGTAAACAGCAGCGATAGCTTAGTTGGTTGCGGTACGGACTGTAAAGAGGAAAGTCGTATGTTCGAAACCCAAATGGCATTCTCCTCTAACTTTTCTAAAAGTTATGTGTGTATTCATGGTTAATTATCGCTTGCTTCAACGTTGAGGGAAAACATCGTGAGGAAACCTGCATACCTGAGAAATCTCCTACGGATTTCGAAGGTATGTGAAGTCTACCAACCCGCATTAGGCCAGCGTGGTGGACTAAGGCATAAGGCCTTCTCATTAGCACAGGAGGCCCGTGCCCAGCAATGGGACAGTGTTTAATAGGCTAGTGTTATTATTTTTATTATATATAAATATAGTCATTACCTGTCTCCACAGTGTGGATAGTGATGTGTAAGTCCGGGAAGAGTGTCGGGCGCACGCACGCCCATGCCGCTACACTCGTTGCTTAGCTCCTTGCTCTGGAAATAGAAAACAAGCTTATTAGACTATATATCATAAGTTCTTATCCAGGTTGGCAGTCGCATTTGTGCTTGAGTCTTCAAAATTTTGAATAATAAAGCATGAGTTGCGTGAGATTAAAAATTGAAATTTGGCGAACGGTGGATGTAATAGCTAAATCCTGCTTGCCCAATAATGATTTAAATAATGTGGTAGCATATATAGATATAAGTTTCAATATAATAAACATACAATTGCTAACAAAGATAAATCAGTCAAGACAAATCAGAAGCTGCAATCATCAAATTACAACAACAGACTAACCACTTATAATTCAAAACAATGAATCAGTCAATAAAGTAAATGTTGATCATTTAAATCGTTTATAATTCCCTCGTCGTAAGTCATCGGAAGGCCGTGAGACAATTTAAATATTTCCTCATAAGTACAAAACTAAATCAATCCGCATTCCATACGATAGAATGTGCTCCAACCACTCTGTTTGTTTTACGACAATAACAATGCTATTCCGACATCCTGTCACATTGGGACAACTTATTATTTAATAAACAAATCATTCCCAAATCAACCTTATACCCACGGAATAAGATCTACGACATATTGCGTGTGAGAATGATATAAACGTTACTTTAAGGACGGACGGAAATAATCAATGAATAGTTTGTTTCGTTTTAGTTCGATATCTGGCAAATTAACATACAGAAGGGGCAGCAAAGGTTCAGCTAATTTGTGAATAAATCAGCATGTTATTCAAATACCAATGAATATCTTCAATAAGCAAATTAATCAAATGCTCTATGACGTTATCAGTAGAAAGCGATGGATTTTATAATAAGCCAAAAATCTGTCTCTCTATCTTTGGTAATAAAGTGTGAAATACATCTGTTCAAAAAAATAAAGCTTATATAAAGGGCCATGGTTGAACAGAACAGTAAATCAACTAATAATTACTCATAAAACAAACCAAAACAGCTGACGAGAGGTGTTAAAGAACAAGCAAGTAATGTAGTTACTCAAGGGGTTAATGACAGCGATTTGGAGACAAGTACGGAAGCAGATCGAAATTAGTATAATCACACAGTAAGCACCTATCAATCCGAATTACCAAATAAAGACCAAGGTACTCAATCTACACTAGCCGTTACTGCTATTTATATGTACCCACATCTACCATAAAACACAACACCAATTACTAGAGTCGGTTAAGATCCCGGAGGTAATCAACTCAACGTGTAAGATTCGATTTAATGTATTCACTGATCCTCTGTATTCTGCTCACCGAGTAGAAATTGCTCTTCGGAGATTGGTATTGTATATTGAGTATTGTCGCAGCGTTGCAGGTCCCAACGCAATGTCTTCCGATCCCAAAGCGTTTTGTCAAGCAAATGTGTTTGATAGTACGTCGTTTGCAGTGTGAATTCGAAAATTGACGTGAGATTTTTTTGCAATAACTGATTATTTTTTTTCTGGTGTGTATTAAGGAAGGATGATTTTATCTATGGAATTATTTTTATGTGGATCAAGGCTGAGTAACTTGTTATTATGTTGGGTTCAAATTCCGATGCAGGCGTTTGCAATTTGTTTTAGTGTTTGATTTGAAAACTTACACGTGAGTTGCCGGTGATTATCATTTGGGTGCGATATGTCAATCATTTATCACATCATGGGATGGAAATACGTTTGACAAATCTTGGGTGAACTGGTTGCATCTCTGCTTACCCATTCTAGTTTACATACGTGAAATGATGTTATTTAATTGTCATGATCCGTTAATACACTGTATAGAGTCACTGCTGAATTGCTTGTCATAATATCGAAAAGAATAATTGTGATAAAACAAGTAACAAAACAAATCAAAGAGCAACTTCTTATTCAATGTTTCTCAAAACTATCATCAACTTGATCCACCTAACTGGTTCGTAACGAGCTCTCTGGAGCCTTTTGACAGACCATCAAAAGAGTATCCAGGTCGCAAGGGCCCTACAATGAAATATTCAGTCGAGTACAAGAAGGGTTTAGTGCTGCAGTTTACAGGTCAGCGGATGTCGGGCCGTAATGCTAGTGACACCACGTCAAGGCAGTAAAAACGAATTGGACGCGTTCTGTGTGCGAATATTCTTGTTGTTTCGTATTTGTAAAGATTGCTGGGTTAGATTCAGGATATTTTCGCATAGAAACTTATCCTTGAAATTGTAGCATTTGATTTTTGTCTTAGACGAAATCTGGAAAAAGGTTAACTGATTTTTTATTAGCTTAACTTTTACAATAGATATCGTTAACTAGTTAAAAAATCTGTACATGAATCTGTCAATTAGTTTAATGTATGTACACGTGTAATATTGTTATTCGAGCATAGTTATTATAGAAAGTTGATGAGAGATTTTTTTCTATTTATATCATATGACAAATTATTTATATAATTTGACGTGTAAACAGATAATTAAATAAAAAAATGGAAAACCGACATTATGTAATGTTATATTCAAAAGACCTACGGCTGATATTGTTGGTGCTTTTTCAGTTGGCATATCCGGAGCACCATTGTAACACCGTGTAAAAGATATGGTTGACTTTACTTATAAAATAAATAATTTCAAATGAATTGTAACAACATATTTTTATGCTATGGGGTGTCAAGTTCGTTATTTTAATAAATTAACTATCGCGATAGAGTAATAGTAGTATAGATTTTTTTTTAAAAGATTGTAAATATTACACATAATCCAACAATAACAATATGAAATTAAAAAAATGTTCTTTCGGATTCAATTATGAAATCTGCATAATTCATTCACCATATGGCTAAACAGCTTCGATCGGGTATAATTTCAATTTATGAAGTTCGCGTGCCAAAGAGCAGTTGTGTTGCATACGATAAATAAGGTGAAGCAATGTCCCCTACTCCGTGTAATCGGCGTACACAGCGTACTGTAAAACAAGTTTAGGACCCAGGGGTAAATAAATGAAAGTCATATTAAAACTGCTATCAAAAGATCGACCAATCTGTGATCTTAAGCATAATTTATATCGGAAATATATAGACGTTTATGTCGAGTTCATATCAGAGATATTGATATGCGTAAAAACTAAATCATTTACAAGTTCCTACTCACTTCTCCTTTCATATTTACCCCGTTTTACAGTAAGAGTTATACGCCTTGAAATAAAACTAATTTTACGGATTTTATCAGTGTTTATTTTAGGACAACGTTTCGAAAGCTTTCATGGTCAGGGGGCAGACGTCCCGATTGGCAATGTAGCCAATCCGAGCATTTCGCAAAATCTAGAAACATTGACTTTATCTTAAATACGAAGTAAGTATTCGTATTCTATGCAATCTTGAAGAATCCTTGACGGCAGCTAACAAGCCATTATCACGGGATTCCCCTAAAGAACGACAGTGCAGGGAGTATCCATGAGTTGGGGAACTAATACTAGCCCTGTATTAAACATTGTCCCACTGCTGGGCACGCCTCCTCTACTAATGAGAGGGGTTAGGCCAAATGCCAATTTGGTAATGCGGGTTGGTAGACTTCACATACCTTCGAATTCCTTATGAGAATTCTCAGGTTTCCTCACGATATTTTCATTCACATTTAATACCCACGTAACTTTAGAAAAGTCAGAGGTGTATGCCATTTGGAAGTCAAACATGCTTGGACTTTCGTCTTGAAAGCCCGTACCACAACCAACTTAGCTATCGCTAGCTTATCGCTTGGGGAACTACATGAACAAAAATTAGAGATTTATCGCACACACACTTTCGCCTGTAATCCCCAAAGGGGTAGGTAATCGGTACACCCACTTTTCGCCGAATTTCGGCCCCACAATGTGATAGGGGGCGAGCCCATCGTCATACCGGGCCCAGATTCCAGACTCCATGCTAATTCTGAGAATTTTTAGATAGAAAAACCCAACATCACTTTATCGCGGATCGAACCCGAGACCTCAGCACAGCAGTCGTAATGCATGCGCAATAACAACTACGCCACCAAGGTAGTCAGGTATATTTCTCGCACATAATATGTAATTCAAAATTCTGTCGTTCCTATAACTCCCGAGTTCAAACGGTAGTGGTTCAGTTACTGCTCTAATAAACTAAATGTACTTGACACACGTACGATCAAGGCGGTTGGTTGGAGGTTTTTCCATTAATTAATAATTGGACCCGCCCACGAGCTCGTTTCGCTTACCGTATGTAAAGGTAATTATTTTTTATTTCTCTTTGTGATTGCGATTTAAATGGAGCGTGAATTATAATTAAGTACTATATTATAAGTTATTTGTTTTGTAGATTGCTAAGTTAATACTTACGTACGTTCTTACAAAAATAATGAAAGTTTTGCATTATTTACTTTTTAAAGGCCAAGCCTCTATAAATATATCTGGAATGCTATAAATGCGTAAAGAAGCAAGCTGGCATGATTGTATTATGTAGCTGGGGTAGATTGTCTCTCGCTACTCAATACTCTAATTGGACGGCACTGCGCTTACCATCGGGTGCAGTGTGGTCAAATTACCCGTGCCAGGATAAAAAACTTCTAGTATTGTGTGTATAAATTACAATTTTATCCTTCCTTACAGCTTCTTTTCGAGAACGGTAAATTGCGATGTATTATAAATTTATCTGGCACGTAGTGTATTATGCAAGGAAATAATTATCATCAGTGAATTTCAAATGTATTTTTATATATATAAAAAATAACACCGAAATGAACTTAATTCCAGTAGACAGATCGAAGATGAAAATTTCAAGTTTGAATTTGAAAAGGCAGATGTAAAAGAAGGCTTACAAAGAGTTCGGTAAGATAGGCGACACCCAATCGGAACATCAAATTTTCTCTTATCGGTGTAACGGCCCTACAGCCACGCTCCCCCCGCGTAGGGCTGCCACCACTTTAATATTTACACGCGCATTACTTGAAATATTAATAACATGTAGCTTAGCTTTTAGACGAGTATAATGGATGATGTTCGTTGTGAAAGTCATTTGTATAAGAGTTTTGACGAAAACTGTGTTTTTATACATGGCTTCGGTTTTTTTATTAAAATATTTATTGTACAGAGTACAGTTGGACACATATTAACAAAACCGCCAATGAAGATCAACAGAGGATCCTTGTGTTAGGATTATTGTAATAAGTAATAGGGTAGTTCCCTTTTATTAGAAATATCGAAGGTATATCAAAGGTACTTTAGAAAGTAATGACGGGTACGTCAATGGGCACTGGGTGGAGTGTAAAAGTTTGCAATAAAGGAGGACGCCTCTGCGTTCCCCAGGGCAGTTTACCAATCAGTTAGCAACTGCTAATTAGTTTATTCACCAGTTCATAGTACAGAATATAACCAGTTCAGTGCTTCACGTAGGTTAACCTAAAGGACATTGCCACGGGAGACGGTGCGGGTAGTAAAAAGTGGTGCCGAAAGTGTTCTAGGATCGTTTGAGGATTCCAATAAGGTATGTAATATATTTAATGACCGTGTTTAAATATACGGTGGCTGGTGGTAGGATATTCATATCCGCCCGGATAGCGACCACCGTACACAGGGCGTAAAACCCGCCATAGTGGCACACGCAAGTGTGTCGCATTCCGGGATCAGCCAGTGTACATCCGGTTTTTGTCGGGGGTCTGGAGTTGGGGTACAATGGCCATTTTGCGGCCTTCTTAGTACTCTGGCACTAGACCCTCGACCCCTTCTTCACCTTCTTGCCCATGGCGTAGTGTGAAGAAGCAGGCCGGCATGAGTGTGTTGAGTAGCGGGGATAGATCGTCTCTCACTACTCAGTACTCTATTTGGACCGCACTGCGCTTACCATCAGGTACAGTGCGGTCACTATGCCGTGCCAGGATAAAAAATAATAAAAAATAAAAAAAAAATGTACTAGCGGGCCGGCAGACGTCGTCTTGCCGTAAAAGCAGCGCCACACTGAATGCAGCGCCATCTGCCGGGCTGATTTGTGAATCTAAACCCTCCAGAGCGCCACCCAAACGCAAACAAAAAAATCATTCAAATCGGTCCAGCCGTTTAGGAGGAGTTCAGTGACATACACACGTACAGTAGAATTATATATATATAAATATAATCAATTTTGGAGTTCCCTTTCAATAGGCTGTTAACAAATGAAAGGATATTGAATTCTAGCATCAACAAAAAATCTGCTGTTTTGTCAACCCTACTTGATAAGCTGGCATTGTGCGTCCATCGAGTGGAAAAGATGAACCAATCAGTCTCACGCCGCACGTTTTCCATCGAGTCTGTATACACTTCTACACCCAGATTACTTCGACAAATCACGCTTTCTTTATTAAAACACGGTGGTAATGAGAAGAGGCTTTTGAGACAGCCATTGTATGTAAGCACAAATATTTTTCATCATTAGTTCTTTATTAGACTGGTTTTTATTCATGATGGCAATAAAAAATGGCCATACTATATAAATAATATGTAGACGAACTATATTGGCGTGTTGGCAGTTTTCACATTTATCACCTGTTATATAAATAACACCTAACAGTTACACTAAGATTCGAGTCTTGTGTCGTGGGTATCAATACGAGAGCCTTTCAGTTTCACAACACCCAGACCCGACACGTCTGTTACACAAACATTTGTCTTGGTGCGGGCGGGAATCGAACTCATAGCCTCTCGTTTCACAGCCGGCTACTCGCCTACTGCGCCGCGGATGCTGTCGATACACCCAATAATCACACACATAGTCCTGGCTCTACACTAAATATGGTGTAATTTCACAAGCAGATACTCGCTACGAAGGCTGTTATAAAATAACGACGCATTTTTTTTAATCAAATTCGTATTTCGAAAAGCAATCGAAGAATGCCAAGCCTTCAAGCTAACATTCGATGACACTAATGTTTAAATATACAGAATAATTTATAATCAAAAATATACATTAAAATAGATTCGAAACAATTTAAATAGTTTTTAATCGGATTGTTAACCAATAAATAACCATTCTTAGCGAGGAATCCAAGTTATTCAATTATGTAAAATAGACAACTAAAAGCCATTACTACAATTATAACCTCATCATGATGCACGTTAATTACTCAAAACTACTGGAGATAATAGTTACAACCGTATGTTATAGTAAAGAATAATTATGTAAAGATCTTTGTGAAATAAATCATTACCTAATAATGAGCTCTTTGATGAATCAAAGCTATAAAACAAAATTTAATTATCTATACTCATATTGTGAAGCCGTTATGCGAACGTTAATCTTTAACATTTCAAATATTGTTGCTGTAGACTGTTTATTAAGAAAGTCTATCTAACACAATTTAGGACCCACGGGAGTAGAGCAAATGGGTGTTAAACAGTTGTAATAAAAAATAGGAAGGATATAGAATACCAAAAATAACAACAGGAACACCAATACACAATGCAAATCTTACTACTATTATAAATGCGAATGTTTGGATGGATGGATGTTTGTTGCTCAATCAAGCCAGAACGGCTAAATGATCTGGTTGAAATTTTGCATAGAGATAGGTTGGAATAGCACATAGGTTACTTTTTATCCCGGAAAAATGTATAGTTCCCGTAGGATAGTTAAGTTTTTCACAGAGCAAGGTATCGACATGATTTTTTTACATATAGGCAGTTTCGGGATCAGAAAATAACATAAGCTACTTTTTATCCCGGAAACATGCACGCACGGATATCAAAATATAGTAAGGTGTAATAGCTTAAGATGCCTCCATGGATTGTATACCTTTTCTACCAAAAATAACCTCCACGCGGGCGCAGCTATCTGTCTGCGATGCCAGTATGATTAATTAACAAAATTACATTTATGTGTTTATAACATGATGTTCGCTCTTTCATATGTTTTGTCTACATCGTCGGGTTTCGGCGAAGCTCACACTATCACGATAAGTGTAGCCAAAACATTCATTGTCGTTTGGCACTACATTTTGTATATAGATCGCAAACAAAGCTGCCGTAATGTCTACTGCATATAATAGCTGCAATAATCCTCAAAACCTTCATCATGGCGAACACGAAATTTGTGGCATCAAAATATAGACAAATAAATAAAATAAATAAGGTCGTGTCTTTTTACAAATGTGTCGTCATCCGCTGGTGCTTTGTTCTACGACAAATGTTTCTGGTGCAATGCAAAATAAGGATAATACGCCATGTTGCCTGTTCAGGTATTGTTTTGAGGAATATGGTTTTTTTTTATTTGCGTAGGTATTATAGCCTAGTTGGGTGTGATATGGACTACCGAGACGAAAGTCGTAGAAAACTATTACTCTAAATAGATCGGTATTGGCCATTGAAGTTCACGTTGCTTTGCTTCTTATGTACTCAAATACCTAAGCGTTAAACATAAATTTTATTACAATATTTAAGCTCACCCTTTTCTGGTAAATAGGAAAACTTAGCTCACATTTAAATATTTATTCCGTTTCGGTAATCGATCCCGGGACCCTACTCGACCGTAAATCGGCTTTATTATGTATGAAATATTCGATAGTGTATATTGCTTTATTACATATTAACCACCTGTTAAACATCATGCATTTATGTAATATTTTTCTCATAATATATGTAGTGAGAGTTATTAATCATTACGTTCATATTCAAAATCAATACTTAAGTAAGATATACTTAAGATCTATTCGCTATGCGTAGATTTCTGGAAGTGTGATTGGTTCGTTTAAATTTTGCGCTAAAAATCAACTAATGAGGTAAACATAAAGAGTTTACTTAAGTATTGCTCTTCGGTACGCGCTTTAGTATTCCTAATTTAAACTTAATAAAAGGTGTTATTTTACTTCGCTATGTGGAGCCGTAGCTTGGGACGGATAATATTTTTTTAGAATTGATATGATGAATTTATGCTTGATATGCCGATCATATTATAAATCATAAATAAACTAATGAAAGATGGGAATAAAAAATATACATCGGTGTCATGTCACTGGGATAAAGCATGAAATAAGTAATTTATTTATTATATTGATATAGTTGGTTGCAAACAGACAGTCTTTTGTTGTTCTCGAACCACACATAAGGACTTAATTTTTTTTATTTTCGTGTACAAAGAAAACTCAGTCACCTTCACTATAACTACGCATAGGACAAGGGTCGGTTTCAGCTATCGTGCCAAATAGTTTATGTCGAATCGGGTTATTGCGCAACACCACGACATCTGCTTACGGCCTGTTGACACGACTCCTGTCGACCTCTGTCCTCCGACCCACGACCTTGTGAGGTCACTTTGAACACCCTATAGTTGTGACATAGTTAATTTTTATCCTGGCGCGGCACAGTGACGACACTGCATCTGATGGTAAGCGCAGTACGGTCCAATTAGAGTATCGAGTAGTGAGAGACGATCTGTCCCCCGCTACTCAACACAATCATGCCGGCCTGCTTCTTCACACTACGCCATGGGCAAGAAGGTGAAGACTCGGTCAAGGGTCTATTGTCAGAGTACTCATAAGGCCGCGAAACGGCCAAACATCGTACCCCAACTCTAGACCCGCGACAAAAACTGGATGTACACTGGCTGATCCCGGAACGCGAGTCACTTGCGTGTGTCACTATGACGGGTTTTACACCCTGTTAATAAGTCAACAAAGGGTTATTTATTTAGAAGGGTTAATTACCGGGTAATTCGCGCTACTTGGCGTAAATTCTTTGTAAATTATGGCGGGGTAAGTAAATTCGCTTTGTAGCAACAAAATAATTTTATATAAGCGCCTGCTGCAATCGCTGACCCCATCTGTTTTTAACATCAAATGTGTTAACAGTCTGCATGCTGCATGATTTTTAGACTGTGGTATACTAGAGTCAGATGCGTGTTACTTTGATTGTGGACTATTAAAAGTTGTGTAATAAAAGTTGGTGTTGCGCATATAATATTTCTAGAAAGTCTCTGGATAGACTATGTGACCTAGAGTTACATACCAGTTTCTAAAAAGGCTTGATAATACAATTTATTTTCGACGATTTACAGGTCTGGAAAACTAATTCGTATTTTTGCAATATTATTCGGTTTAATTGACATTAAAAAAAGATAAAATTTCTTATTCATGTGTTTTTTTTATTCAGTTCAAATCCTAAGCGATTACTAGCTTACCATCAGGTGCCAGGATAAAAAGAACATGCTCATTTCTTATGGGATTCTTGTTTGCGGATTGTAGTTTTTTATTTAGTTGCTTTCTTTACATCTTAACTAATTTCATGCGGACATTTGAACCTTTAGGGCAGTGTTACCAGATGAAAATAGTAAACTACCGTGTCAGCAAACTAAAATTGCCGTGTTTTAAGTAAAGTTACCTTAGATTTATTTTTGAATTACAGTGTATAATACCGTGTCAATGTTTAACGAAAAACAACGTTATGCTTTATATTTTTTTTACTAGAAATAAATTATTCATCCAAAAGTTCCACTTCTTGGTCATAGTCATATTTTTAAACACCTATCTATACTATACCTCTATCCTATAATGTATATATATGTCTATACCTCTTTCTAATGCCTACCATAAACTGCCGACAGATCTATCTGAATTCGTTTTACGATGTTTAATGTTTTTGGGATTCGAACTCGATTATAACTCACACGGTAATTAATATTAAAAAATACCGCAGAAAATGACACGGTAATAGATCATTACCGTAGACCGTGTTTTGGTTAAAAATACCGTAAATCGGTAATAACCGTGTATCTGGTAACACTGCTTTAGGGTAAAAATTATCAAATAGAAAAACAATCCCCATTACAATTCCATGTTTCTAGATCAATCAACATACAATAAATAAAAAAGACGTTCCTTTGTTTCAATCAATAGACCACAAAATATCTGTGCTTTGATTTTTCTACAAGGAATTAATTAATCACCGGCTCGTGTCTCAACGGTAATTAATATACTAAAATATTTAAACACAAAGACCATCTAGCACATCTACTTAAATAACTTCCATTAAATAGTTGACCAAATGAAAAATAGAAAAGCAAATGGAATTATTTAAAACATTTGTAAAAATGCGAGCGTGCTCCATAATAATTTAGTAAGTCGTAACGGTAATACTGTCTGGAAGTCACTTTCGTCGTACGACAGAGATGGCGATAGCATTCTGGTACATGTGCGAGTCAGGCAGAAGACAAGGTCGAAGGGTTTGGCGTGAGCGACGGCAGTAAAACATCCAAATAATTCGGATTTAATTATCGGGACAGAGGGACGGATTCCACGTTTAGAAAGTGTTTCGTTTTGTTTTGTAGTTGCTGAGGAAATAAATATGCGCACCGTCCCGCCATTTCGTACTTACTTGTCATGAATACAAAAGTTTCCGAGAGAAATATGTCATTGGATCAGGACATTTTTTAAACTGTTTTAGCGCAGTTGTGATACGTACGCGATACGATTGCTGTGTAGAGATCTCGAGTTCGATCCCGGAGTTGGGTAAAAGTGATATTGGGTTTTCTCCTCTGACTTGGGTTATTCGCGAAATAATCAGTATTAAGCCGGAGTTTGGAATTATGTGCCCGATATGGAGATAGCTGTTACTGCTATCTCTATATCGTTCCCGATAGCATATCATGGGTCCATAATAAGCTCGGCGAAATTAGAAGGTACTGGTTACACATCTGCATACCCCTTCAGGGATTACAGGCGTGAGTGTATATATGTTCCTCCCGCGAACGCTCCGATTGTGGAATGAGCTCCCTGCCGAAGTTTTCCATGAGGACCACAGTCTGGAGTTCTTCAAGAAGGGAGTAAATAGTTTCATGAAGGCAACGCGCATGTGATGCTCCTAGTGTTGCAAACGCCCATAGGCTACGCTAACAGGATACCATCAGGCGGACCGTAAGCATGTTTGCCACCATCGTGGTATAGAAAAAAAAATCACGAGGTGTCTACCGGTGGTACTAATTTCAAATAAATCACTTTCGGTTCGACAGTTTGTACTCCCCGCTAGTAATGTCTACTTATCAGCAAGTGAACCATCGAGAAAAATGATAAAAACCACATTCTTTGTATATTTGCATTATGTACTTAACTAAACACCTCCTGAAAAAACTGGTAGCAACTAAAATATGAGTTTCTATTAAACTTCAGGAACGATTCACACATTGTGGGAGACATATTGGTCTTCTAACAATCAATCCTACTACTATTATAAATGCGAATTTTTAGATGGATGGATAGTTGTTACTCAATCACGCTATAATGGCTGGACGGATCTGGTTGAAACTTGGCACAGAGATAGATTATAGTCCGGAATAGCAAGTAGGCTACTTTTTATCTCGAAAAAGGTACAATTCCTATAGGAAAATATAGAAATGTGTAATAGCTTAAGATACCTCTATGGATTGTATACCTTATCTTCCAAAAATAACCTCCACGCGGGTGGAGCCGCGGCAACATCTAGTTTCCTATATTACTAAAAACTTTTACTCTCTAATGTTTGACTACACTTGATTTCTAATGGACTCATAACACATTAGAGTAATTGAATAAAACAAATTACAAACAGTCATTACCCAGTGACCGCACCTCCAGAAACTGAGGGAATGACGTCACACGAGGCTCGAGGGTACAAAGCACGTCACTACCATAAACAAATTTATATATGGGAACAACTTAAACCATTACTTAGAACATAAGACTGTAATTAAGCAGCAATCAAATTTACGGGCTAGGTCGTCATATAACTATGTCAGGGTTAATGACTTCAAGTGTTAATCTGAAAAAGTTTACATAACAATGTTTTGGGAATAAAACTATACTAACCATAATAATTACCAACTATACAGGTATAGACATAGTGTGGGGCCACTATGTGTATGACCGTAGAGTGTATTTATTTAAAAAAAAACAGTTTTATTGCAATTTAAAGAAAAGCTATTTAAAGTATACAGAATCAAAAAAACAATACAGTCACCACAACTGTTAAATTGAACATGGTTCACATTCATCAGGTGACTTATTTGATCGTTTGTCACCATCTGCTATAAAAACAATAAGACAAAGACGGGTTGACATAAAACAGACAAACTAGAGGGCAATAAAAAATTCAAATCTCGCACAAAGACCTTCCGTAGAACTAAATAGGCCATCAAACGCAGACGTCTTCGCAAAAAAACTATGAATAAAATGTATCGTAAAGTTTTATCGTTGTACGTTCAAGCAATATTCTGTCATGGATAGCGAAAATTCTCTTATTACTTTCAATTTTGACTTTGAATATATGGAATAAGCCAAGACTATCTCGATGTATTTGAGGACTGGTTGCACTTATTGCTGGAGAAATAAAAGGACAATAATAAATAGATGATTAACATATTAGATAAATTGAGATCAAGAACAAAACGTATATATAATAACGATACGATAATTTGGAATTATTTTAATAGGGCTTGTTGCCTGCCTCGATCGCGCAGTTGTTATTGCGCATGCGTTACGACTGCTGTGCTGAGGTCTCGGGTTCGATCCCCGGGTCGGGTAAAGTGATATTGGGTTTTTCTATCTAGACAATCTCAGTATTAGTCCGGAGTCTGGAATCTGTGCCCGGTATGGCGATAGGCTCGCCCTCTATTATATTATGGGACCGAAATTCGGCGAAAAGTGGGTGTACTAGTTACACCTCTGCCTAACCCTTTGGGGATTACAGGCGTGAATGTATATGTTTGTAGGGCTTGTTGCATATTAGAAAATTAATCTTATAATGACCAAAGTAATAGATTTTATGACTTTGTTATTTGGATTTGTTGAATAAAAACCTTTGTGTATTACATTTATTGTGCCTGATTAATGGTAGTTAAATTATACACATATAACAAATGGATGAGAAGAAAATGAACAGAAAAAATATTTTTAATCTAAATTACTGGTAATAATATCAAATAATTTATCCCTGAACAAAACTAATTAGAATAAAAGCACTGTACTTTATTTACAGAATGACAAAAGCTTGGGAATAGCCACGAATAATTAAATAACATTTTAGTCTTAGCGTCCCTTCTGCCTATTTGAACACAAAATACTTTTAAAAATATGCCGTGCTCATTTATTAGCTCTAAGCAACATTCCATATCAAATGATAAAATACCATAGTACTATTAAAATGTTTTTCCCTATCGCAACTCTAG
This sequence comes from Laothoe populi, assembly GCA_905220505.1. NCBI lineage: Eukaryota > Metazoa > Arthropoda > Insecta > Lepidoptera > Sphingidae > Laothoe > Laothoe populi. The sequence goes on along the minus strand of HG992154.1, from coordinate 442,700 downwards.
GAAACAATAAATCCTGATGTTTTCTAGGTAATAAACCAATTATGAAGTTCCATACGCATATTTGAAATGAGGCCAGGAATAAAGTTTGAAAACGCCACAAATCACTGATGTCATAACTAGGAGCTTCGATGTGATAAATCATGTCCCGCATGTGACCCTGGACTGTTGTGGGTTGGGAATGTTAGAAACATGTATTATGTGAGATTAGATAGTAATATTTATGTCAGTATATTATAGACTAGCTGTTGCCCGCGGCTCCGCCCTCGTGGAACTTATTTTTAGAAGAAAAGGTATACAATCCACGGAAATCCAAAATCCAAATCCACGGCACGTTAAACTATTACACCTTTCTATATTACGATATCCTATAGGAAGCGTGCATTTATCGAGATAAAAGTAGCCTACGTCATTCTCTAACCCCTAAACTAGGTACCACTATGCAAAAAATCATGTCGATCCCTTGCTCTGTGAAAAACAAAAATCTATCCCTTGGGAACCTTACATTTTTCCGGGATAAAAAGTAGCCTATGTGCTATTCCAAACTATATTCTATCTCTGTGCCAAATTTCAGCCAGATCCGTCGACCCGTTGTAGCGTGATTGAGTAACAAACATCCATCCAAACGTTCACATTTATAATATTAGTAGGATTTAGTACAATGCCTCAAGGCTTCCTTAAGTAAGAACAATAAACTTAAAATTTGGATTATAAATACACCCAACAGTCACACATATAGTTCTGACCCCACACTAGGTAATACCTGTAGCGTGGGTATCAAGAACTACGAGGGACTAAGGTCCCACAACACCCAGACCCGAAACAACTATCTGTGTGTCAAACAAACATTTGTCTCGCTCTGGGAATCCAACCCACGGCCCCTCGTTTCACAGCCAGCTACCGCTGCGCCACGAGCGATGTCACACATTACTTGACACTGACTTGACTACCCAACCAAAACCCCCACTCACCGTACGAAATACAAAGCAAGATGTCTCGCCAAGCCTAGTTGACGCAGTTGTAATTGCGTATGCGATACGACTGCTGTGTTGAGGTCTCGGGTTCGATCCCCGGGTCGTGTAAAGGTGGTATTCGGGTTTTCTATCACGACATACTTAGTATCTTATCTAGTGTCCGGTATGGCGATAGGCTCACCCCCTATCACATCATGGGACGGTGATAAGCTCAAAATGTAGGTGTACTGATTACGCCTCTACCTACCCCTTCGATTTACTGGGAGTACAGGCGTCAATGCCAGCCAGCCCAATTCAGCTATAACCAAATCTGTCCATAACTTAGCTCTACAATTTCAAAAACAAAAAATAATATATTTAGTGTCATATTATAAACTATTAACGACTCATTACTCTACATTTATAACCTTACATTACCATTCGTGACAAAACAACAAACCGTAGACCGGCCAGTTACAAACAATTTAAGAATATTTAAATTGTAGTGAAAATAAATAATAGTGTGTACATAATGACGGGTAAGTGCGGGCTGGGGCGGGGCAGGTGGGACGGGGACGAGGTAACCTATAATTATACATATAGAAAGCCAGCTACCAGCACTTATATGGTACTATTTTCATACACGCTTTAATAATAGCTATTTGTGGTGCACCAGTCGGGTATCGTAGGGTCGATTGTGTTTGATATTAAATTTAATGCATATAATCATTGTTATAAAGCAGTGATAGCCTAGTGGTGAGAATTACAGACTGCCGAGACGAAAATTGTAGGTTCAAAATTCGAATCCAGCTCCAATGGCACACACCTGTACATATGTTTAAGTCAAGAGTGAATATGTATCTTCTAGGCAAGCGTGCTCCACCGTAGACCACATCATCACTTACCATCAGGCAAGATAGTGGTCAAACGCAAGCCTATTTAGGTAAAAAATAACTAAAAAAAATAGTAAGTAAGTAAAATTCTCCATAATAATTTTGAAGGTGCAAAAACTTACCATATCTTATTACTCCAAAACTAAGTGGGTAATCGCCTAACCTCTGTTTTTGAAGAAATCCCATGCCCAATAGTGGGACAGTGTATTTGGTATTGTGTATGTTCACAAGCGGTAGAAATTACTTGTAACCACACATTTACTTTTTTGTCAGCTTATGATATAAAAAAGCTTCAATGTGACAATGTTTAAAAGATTTGAAATATCGACGCACGGTGGAACAGAAAGCGAAATCTTCAACAAAATTTTTACATGAATAAACTTTCCGTTATAAACTATATATTATTTATAAAACATTTTATAGATATCGTAACTCCACCCCTTAATATTACAAATTAATTTCCCTTTTAATATAAACTCCTCTATAAATTTAACATTAAAACAAAGTAGCTACTGCATTAAAATAACACACCATGTCCCAAACAGCTTCCTGTCCATTAAGTGGAGGCGCCAATAGAAGTATAAACTAAATCATCTGTAGATTGACCGTGTCTTTAATTCACTTGTCTAGATACCGTGTGGTCTTGTGATTTTGTTGTGACAACTCTATTCAACGGGCTTGTGTGTGTCTGTATTCTCTTACATATATGTGTGTATGTGCGATTTGCTAGTTTTTAATTTGTAGAAAATTATAGTTATTGAAAAATATAATGTATACGTGTATATCAGACATTACTTAAATCATAAAGGTTTTTTATAACGGTAAAATTACCCAATAAAGTTTCGATATATAAGCGTTTGAAGTGTTTGGTCGGATTAGTATGGGATCTTCGGTCTCTTTCCCGCAAAGCTAGTCAGTATAGAATTTGGATGGTATACTTACAAACCACGTCATTTACAAATAGCACACTCTCCAAATAAAATATTATACTAATGTGTATATTAAAATATAAAATGTATGTTATTGTTCAACATGTTGAGCTACAAATATAGCAACAGTTTGCGTATCAATTGTTTCCTTTATTTTAGTTTAAAATTATACATCATATTCAAATGTCAAATTTATTTATATAACTTTAATATTTATGCACCGGTTCATGTTTAGAGCAAGGCACTTGATGGAAAAGTGCGTCCTGTTCACGCATTTTGATGATAAAATAGTACAAGGCATTAACTGAAGCGTTATATAAGTTAAGTTTATTAGCTATAACATCTTGATACGTAATCGCCAATCACTTATTGTGCCAACAATTTCACGCCAATTTTTACGGACTGTCCATCTAGACACGAATACCGACCGCACCCAAATATGAATGGGTTGTGGTTTAATAACAGTGTAATAGATTTAACAGGTCATCCATCAAACCCAAATCCCGGGAGCATTTATTAGGATATTACCGCATTATTACTGTGTTTAACGAAATGTAGAGCTTGGTAGATATAGTAGCCGAATCCATAAATATAGATATTGGTAATGATGTGTTAAAGAGCTATTTGTTGTTAGTGATTTTAGGGTAATTACCAGCTACTTCATATTTTTTTATATTAAATCCATCCAGTATGGGCACCCGCCCAGCGATTTACGCGCTTTATATGTGAAGGCAATCGCGTCAAGGATTCTAACATGTGAAGCATTATTCAGTCTAGAAAGATAAGAAAAGGGAAAAATAATTTTTGTGTAAACAAACGATCATAAAAATCAGAAAAAGCGATATTAAAAAATTACCAATCAAAATCAGTCACCAATCTATATAGGTATTGGTAACTGTGAGAACCCTAACAAGTTGAATCTATATTACAATTCTAGGCAAGCAAAACGTGTTGACAATGACATTTCCTGTATTTTAATTCATATCATTAAAGATAAAGATAATATGAGATTTTTATTTTTGTCTGGTGTCAATTTATTGTCAAGTGTGATATTTTAAGACGAGTCTTGCCCATTATTTAAGCAGGGCAATTACGGTTTTCAATATAGCCTACAATTTACATATGAGTATGTATATGTGTTATCCTCCTCAGAGTATAGAGTTACAGATTATAGAGCCGGGTACTATGTGGGGTCGTGTTGCGGCCTTTTGAGTACTCTGACACTGGACCCTCGACCGCTTCATCACCTCCTTGCCCCATGGCGTAGTGTGAAGAAGCAGGCCGCCATAATTGTGTTGAGTAGCGGGATAAATTGTCTCTCGGTACTCGATACTCTAATTGAACGGCACTGCGCTTACCATCAGGTGCAGTGTGGTCCCTTACCCGTGCCATGAAAAAAAATCTGAAGGATAAGACCCTGACACTAAGCTGGGCGAATGGTGAAGAGAAGAGAGAAGAGAGCATATTATTTCCTAAAAGGCCGGCAACGCATTTGCAAGCCCTCTGGTGTTGCAGATGTTCATGGGCGGCGGTGATCACTTTCCATCAGGTGAGCCACCTGCCCGTTTGCCTCCTTGTTACATTAAAAATAATGGTGATGAAATCAGAAATTCCATCCACACCACCTCGATGTCCAGCGTTCCACAACATCGCGATTTTTAAGGCATTTTCTGCCTCGCACAGCCACTCTGTGGAACCAGTTGTCGCCGGCGGTCTTCCCGAACCGTTACGACATGGGAACCTTCAAGAATAGAGCATATTCTTTCCTGAAAGGCCGGCAACGCATTTGCAGGCCCTCTGGTGTTGCATGTTCATGGGCGGCGGTGATCACTTTCGATCAGATGAGCCGGGCAGGATCCCGATTGCCCACTTTTAACAAAAAAAAATTTGGTCGGTTAAAAAAATTTACAGTCGAGTCGAGAGTACGGCGGTTATATGACTCACCCAAAGAGGCGCGGAAGGCTGGAGCTGCGACGCGAACGCCATTCGGAAAGCATCTCCCACCAGCGTGTTCAATTCCTCCGCCTGTAAAATAAAAACAATTGTTTTTTATTCTGACTCCGCATACTGACCACATTGCACCTGATTGTAAGTGCGTGTCTACCTGGACGTATCAAGTAGCGAGAGTCAACTATATCTCACAACCATGCCGGCCTGCTGAGTAGCTTCTTCACACTTCGCCTAAAGGACCTGTATAATTCTTATTATTCAAAAAATATATTTATACCAAGTATTCACTGACAGCTTAACAAACTTAATCTTCATGTGCAGATCGTTTCGGATATAAACCAATCAAATAATAATATTTGTACCTACGCTTGACATTGAAATTTTATTTTTATTATTTTTTCTTTAATTTACAACATAAAAGGAATATGTTTTTTATAAATAATAATACTAGCCCTGTATTAAACATTGTCCCACTGCTGGGGAAGGGCCTCCTCTACTAATGAGAGGGGTAAGGCCTTAGTCCACTACGCCGCGCTGGCCTAATGCTGGTTGGTAGACTTCACATACCTTCGAAATTCATATAAGAATTCTCAGGCATGCAGGTTTCCTCACGATGTTTTCCTTCACCGTTAAAGCAAGCGATAATTAACATTTAATACACACGTAACTTTAGAAATGTCAGAGATGAATGCCATTTGAGTTTCGAACATACTTTTGTCTTGACAGTCCGCAACCAACTAGGCTATCGCTGCAATTTATGATTATATATATATATATATTTTTTATTACTCTGGCGCTGCAAAGTGACCACACTGCACCTGATGGTAAGTGCAGTGCCGTCCAGATAGAGTATCAAGTAGCGAGAGACAGTCTATCCGCCGCTACTCAACACAATCATGCCGGCCTGCTGTTTAGCTTCTTCACATTACGCCTAAAGGTCCCAGGATCATAGGAGGGAGGGAACACGGTAACTGACAAACTGTTCCACAGCTTGATGGTGCGGCAAATGCTTGCATATGCTTGATGATGCGAATTTGCGAACCTCTTGGTTCGGGCCGGGGTAGTAGAGACCACGAATCATTCACAATGCGGATGGCCCGCCGCTGCAACCCATCCAAGGCATCGAGGTACCTTGCAGAACCGTCCTAGAGGTGCGAGCAGTATTCCATTCCCGGCCGCACCTGCGCTTTATATAAGTGGTAGAGCTGACCGGGCGTGAAAAACCGCCGCAGCCTGTTCAGGATTCCGACCCTGCGTGAAGTGGCGGATATTACGCCCTCGATGTGACTCCCGGGATTAAGATCGCAGCGAATATCCATACCTAGGACACTAAGGTCATTCCGCATTACGAGTGGAACACCCTGAAGAACGGGGATGGGAGAAAACGGAGACTTCTTGCACGAGAACGCGCACACCTGGGTTTTCTTGGCATTAAACTCAATCCGATTCCTGGTTCCCCATGATGAGATGAGATCCAAGGTCTGGTTGAGCTCAATGACAAGATCCTCGCGTCTCCTCTCAGTATCCGCCCGGCAACCAGGAGGCTTGCTGCTATAACGCCCATGAACCGTGCTGTCGTCTGCATAGCAATGAAAGTTGCCAAGCGACAACATATCATTGATATGCAGAAGAAACAGGGTGGGCGAAATCACAGAACCTTGTGGTACCCCGGCATTTACTGACATGAGCTGCGAAGCGTGTCCATCAACAACGACACGCATTCTACGCTCATGCAGAAAGCCGGAAATCCACTTGCACAGGTTGTCGGGAAGACCGTATGCCGGGAGCTTGGAGAGAAGGCCACGATGCCAGACCCTATCAAATGCAATATTATTATTTTGCAAATTATATATTAATATAACGTTAAAATATTTTTAAACATATTCAAGTACTTTTATTCCATTACAAGTCCATATTCCATGACAATATCGAAACCAATCTCGTCGGTCCAGTCTACCACGATGCGACGCGGCCGTGTAACAATGGACGCATATCGATCAAGTCAGACGGGCAGGCTCGAGTAACGGTTTTTAAAGAACCAACAACGTTTTAAGTTTAAAATTACTGGAAATATTGATAGACATTCCAAAGATTATGAGAAGTCAAAATTAAGTTTAATATCTTTACCTTTAGTACACGTTTTACAGATGACGTAGCGTCATTCATATTCACATAAATATGTACGCAACCCTTTACAGCGCCCCTAGTGGATATTATTAAAAATGTAATAATCCTAAACATATTTTCGTAAAACAGGTGTCATCCCTAAAACTCGCAGTAGGAGCAAATTATAAAAAAAAACTTGTGACTAAATATGTATACTTCAGTATGCCAATGATCTCCTAATCCACAAATATATGTTTTATTTCCGGGTATTATTAGATCGAAAAGCCGTCTTATAGATTTTAATAGTTTTGGAGTAACGAATAAATGAGTCATTGTTGTATGTATTTATGTATGAGATTTTAAGATATATCAACAATGGTTTTCAACTATTTTATAAAAGTGATAATAATTACAATTCTAATAAGTACCTAAATAACACCCAAAAGTCAGAAACATAGTCCCAACGAGTCTTGTGTCGTGGGTATCAGGAACTACGAGAGAATTTCAGTTTCACAACACCCAGACTCCAAGTAAATATGTGTGAAGCACACAAACATTTGTCTTAATGCGGGAATCGAACCCGAGGCCTCGCGTTTCACGACTTAGTTACTAGTTAAAATACGATGTAGTTTGGAATAATAAAATACAATTTAGATTTGCCATATTTATACGAGGGTTGTTATACTTTCTCTATTATACTGAGTTCGTTGAGGCACACGAGTTTTCTCTACCATTAAAAGATCCTTAGTACTAATACTTTTCGTTACCACGCTGACCTAATGTGAGTTGGTGCACGTTATAATCTTGTGTTATTCTTACAGGAATTCTTAAGTATGCTGACCATTTTAAAATTCGTCAGTTTTGTAAGCAAATGTCTTTTTCTGGTATAAAAAGTACACCGATTTCAATAAAAAACACATTATGCGTCCCTTTAAATTTGAGGGTTGCCCTCGATTTTTCTGGGATCCTATCATCAGATCCTGACTTGGTGCCAATAGGACCAACTGGGATGTATACCCTTTAAAATTTCTCGAATCGGTCCACGCGTCTTCGAGAAATCGGGGAACATACCTTCTCCTTTTTTTGAAGTCAGTTAAAAAGCATGCAAGTACGGGCAAGTATTGAATCCACAACATCTTCACTCTCTACTGGGCTATCGCTACTTTGTCATAAACGACAGAACTTTTGTATCCTAAACTTTTAATGGACTTTGTCGAAGTAACCACAGCCTCAGCTATCACTTTACTGGGCTTAGCTCATAACTCTTGAGGTAAACCTCAACGCAACTTTAAAAGTGTTTGAGTTTGTCGCGTAGCGCGTAGGACGCAAGAAATGGCACTTTGTCTTTAAACCGGTTGAGTCTGAGTACATATTTTACGACCTTCTTGATTTGTGTTTATATTTTAAGATGATTTTCATAAATAAATCATTTTAGGTTCACACATGAACATATAACTAGATCTCTCCTTTCAGTAATTTCGTCTGAAACCACCGGATTGTCAATTTTTTCTAATAACATAATGTGAGAAATATTGGGTTAGTTTAAAAGCCATTGTGGCCAGTAAAATTACAGAATTTAATATTATATGTCTCGGAGTGCGAACATAATGTCAAATTGTATGTAAAAACATGCAGCGCATTGTAATTTAAAATCTTAATGGTGTTGCTTATCTTTGAATAAGTGTGGCGCTTGCCATTGACGATAAGATATCATGAGATATCATTGATAAACTAAAGACCTGTGTAATATTTTCCGTAGTATTATTATATATAATTATATATATATGCCGGATCGTGATGAATACGGACACTGAATTGAACTTGCTAATAATTTTATTTATTGTAATTTGTGGGTACCGCCATTTGTTTTGCTATTTTGAAGGTGGTTTCGACTTGTTTATCGAGTGATCTCACTCGCAGAAGAGTGGGTCACAACGAAAATCACAATATAAAAGAGCACCTCGTCTTTGGTGCGGCATTCGTGAATTATCATTGAAACAGTTATTAACTTGTCGATCGTAATGCCGAAATATTGTTAAACTAGTAAGTTAACGTGACGTGAAAGTGTAATTGTGTACCGCATATTGTAATGTAAACTGTGATGTGTTTAAAAGAGCAACCATGAGGGTTTCTTGCCAGCTTTCCCCATGGATTACTACATTCCGAACTGGTGGTAGCTTAAATAGACTCTGAAGTGTTAATCTCGTGTTTTATTACCGAACTATCATACGCTATGCATCCTGACCATACCTGGAGATCAGAGAGGGACGTGTAAGCCCTCTCACTGCCTCGGCCGATGACCGCCCGACCCGTCATATATATGTCATGATTGCATTATTCTTGATAAATCGTAATACCTTAAAATGTTCATTCTGCTCAAAATATTGTAACTTAGTAGGGTAGTTTTATCATGTTGATCAAAACCAAAGGTATTTAAAGCCGTGTTGGCGGTCAAAGAGGCAGTCTCCTTCCGACATTCGCGCGTAGCGGTTTTAAGTAAACTTTTTATATAAACTCAGTGGTTCAAGTTTAAGACAGTTGTGATTAAAGTATATTGGAGTGAATACTGTCTTTTCTTCATATATCAGAAGCGGGATAAGCTAATACGCCTTCTAAGATGTCATACATTGGTAAGCAATTATCTAAATATATATAATACTTTTGTGCATGTGTTTGTCACCTGACTTCTCCTAAAAAACGACTGGACAGATTTGGATGAAATTTTGTGTGTATATTTCGATGGGTTTCTGGATGGTTTGAAGAGACCACTGGGCCCGGTAGGTGGCGCTGTTTTACCGGTCTCCCAGTAATGTAATATAATTTGATGTAAATATCGCATTCAAAATGTATTCTCTATCTTAATTTTTCTTAAATATCTGCAAATTATTGTTTTAGTAAATGTTTAGTAAATAAAATACCTGTGAAATGTAGTATACCAAACCTTCCTTCACATCATGTAATATTTTTAATACTCTTGCAAATTGGAGTGACTGGTCTTTATGTTTAAAACCAAAATAATAAATAAAAGTAATTGAATAAGCTATGTTGCATTAGTGGTTAATGTGATATTTAGCGTCTAGGGCCCAGATAATATATGCTCGATTTAATGAAATATTGAGAGCCATGTAGGTGTGCTCGATTAAATGACATGTTCAGAGCCATGTAGGTGTGCTCGATTAAATGACATGTTCAGAGCCATGTAGGTGTGCTCGATTAAATGACATGTTCAGAGCCATGTAGGTGTGCTCGATTAAATGACATGTTCAGAGCCATGTAGGTGTGCTCGTTTAAATAAGATGTTCAGAGCCATGTAGGTGTGCTCGATTAAATAAGATGTTCAGAGCCATGTAGGTGTGCTCGATTAAATAAGATGTTCAGAGCCATGTAGGTGTGCTCGATTAAATAAGATGTTCAGAGCCATGTAGGTGTGCTCGATTAAATAAGATGTTCAGAGCCATGTAGGTGTGCTCGATTAAATAAGATGTTCAGAGCCATGTAGGCGTGCTCGATTAAATAAGATGTTCAGAGCCATGTAAGCGTGCTCGATTAAATAAGATGTTCAGAGCCATGTAGGCGTGCTCAATTAAATAAGATATTCAGAGATGTGTAGGTGTGCTCGATTAAATGAAATTGTTTCATAAATTAAAATACATTGAGCCATATAGTTGAGTCTAGATTAATTTAGAACCCTGTTGTTGAAATCGGATAAATGTAGTTATTGGACCATTAAAGTGTTGTAAGACATATTTAACGAGTCTATACACGTGGTCAAAATACTGAAGCTACTGACTGAACTTTGAAATTACAAATATATGTAGTATTAATTATTCAGATTTCTGGGTTAATTTATTATGAGTTATTTCTATAGTCATACAAGTCTTATGTTAAGATTTGTTAATTTCAGAGACTGAAGGTCGAAGAGTTGATGAAAATCTTAGGGAATACCTTTACGATAAACTAGCCTTACTAAGTAGATGCAAAATTGAGGGGCTTATGGCAGTCGATTGTATTGTTGATTCCTCAAATGCAATGAGCCGGAAGATTAGTTTAATTATTTACTATTCCAACAGACTAAAGTTAAAATACGTACAAATGAACCAGTTAATTTTGCTAAAATAAGCAAGAATGTTGGGGCAATTTAGGTATTATCAATATAAGCATTTAATTAAAAGGGCACTCTTATTATAATTGTTTTAAGCCTCAAGTTAAGTGTGACAAATAAGGGAGAGTTGGTCGTAACTATGGGAACCCAATCATTTCTTATACCAATACAAGTACAAACGTTTTTAAAATAGAAACTAATTCAAAAAGTATATTCTGCGTATAGTGATATAGACGTTTCCTTTACAAACAATGAGCTGAAACAAAAAACGCTTGCAAACACTGTAAAACCATTACAGAAATGTAAGCATACGTCTAGTAAATATCACAAAATGATTTGTCTCAACAATCTCATGATCGAATCTTATATAGATTTTGGCAGTGATTGTAGTCTAGTAAGAACTTATGACGCGAATAATTTAAGGTTTTCAAAGTATATGATACATCTTTCTGTAATTAGAGGTTTCGGAAATTCTAGTATAAAGGCCTGCATATCGATCAAAGGTCAATATACAGATTGACGAAGTAGAACCTGAGATAGATATTTACGCTTACGATAGGTAACTGTTACCAACACTTGTATTATTTGGACAGAATTTATGGGAATTTCCTTCTGTTAATGTGCAAGGAATAGTCAATGTTTACTTCTTTACTTGAGTCCCAACATAATTTCGACGAATTCATAATTAAATATAAATTTATTTGTGAAAGATGAAGTAACAGTTACAAGTGGCGGTCTAGTAAAAGTTTATTCTAAAAATCAATTTACTGGGGACATGTATATTGATGGGAGTAATAAAGCTATCCCCGATCAAGAATTTCGTCTACATCGTTATTGTTACACATTAGATAAAAGAGAAGGGTTCCTCTTTTTATCTTAATTGTGCTAGCCAAAAAGCCCATAATCTTCCAGATTAATTTATTATTAGCCAGTGTTTCATCGGCAGTAGCTTCTGTTTTTACAATTTAGTCAAGTCGACAGGTTATCGAAATTACTTTAAATATTGCTGACGTCAAAGTAATACCAAACGTAGAGTTCTGCGGTGAATAAATTTATCAAATTATTACAAAGACCTATATCATGTTTTGCCTTAAAGTTGAGTGAGTTAGGTTTGTGTAAAGAATACTTATATGGGATTGTCAGACAAGGTTCCGGTAGTTTACCGACTTTACAGGTTAACTTTACATGAACGCCATAAAGTAAGGGAGATTGTTGATGATTTGATGGATAATGTATTATTCAGGAGTCTGAACCTAATAACGCTAGTCCTGTCATACTAGTGACAAAGAAAAATGGTGAGTCAATATTGTGTCGATTTTAGAGAATTAAATAGTAAAACTGTCAAAGATTTACCCATTACCGTATCGGATACCGATGTGGGAAGAATGTAGTCACTGAACTGCGTTTGTCACACCGGACGGCCATTACGAGTTCAAAAGAATGCCGTTTGGTTTGGCCAACGCGCCAGCAGTTTTTCATAGAATGATAAATAAGTTACTCGGTTCTAAAAGATTCACCACGGCGTTAGCCTATATCGATGGCATTCTTATCCCATCGGTAACCATTGAAGAAGGGTTTGAAAGGATAGAAAATATTAGAATTATAATGCCGGCCTTGCCTTGATGTTGATATACTGTATTCTTTTGATACAAAAATAGAATATCTTGGAGATGAAATATCATCAGATGTTCTTCAACTGGGAGAAAGATAGAGGCAGTTAAAACCTCTGCTTATCAAAATAATATACGTGAAGTTAGGTAGTTTTTAGGATTAGCAAGTTATTTTGGGAACTTTGTGCAGGGATTTGGTGTAATTACAAAATCTCTAACCAGGCTATTATAGTAAGATATTATGGTAATATGGCAGTGGACTGATACGGAAGCAAATTCCTATCAAGTCTGGTAAAGAAATTAATTGAACGTCTCATTGTAGCTCTATATAATCAAAACCTAGTAACTGAATTACATACAGACTCAAGTGCTATTGGTTTAGGTGGCATATTAATGCAATGGCAAATAAATCCAAATGTTTCTAAAACCAGTTACTTATTTTAGTAGGCAGACAATAGTAGAAGAGTCACTTTCATTATGAATTTAAATCTTTAACCGTGGTCTGTTCATTGAGAAAGTTCTGTGTTTGTCTTTTGGGGTTTTACAGATTTTATGGATTGTGACTCTTTACGAACAACATTAACAAAGCGCGATTTAATTCCACGCATTGCGCGATGGTGATTTCAGATTAGTGAATATAATTTCGGTATAGAATATCGTGCAGTTTGTAAGATGTCTCGTGTAGACGCGCTAGTAGAAACCCGGGCTCAACTAGTATAGCAATATGTCTGAATGGTCCCCACTACTTTAAATATTACATCTAAAATTGTTTAATTTCTTTAAAAACTAAAATATAAAAAAATAACTGATCTCTAAAATAACTGACCCTGAGTTGAATCGTATTAAAAGCATTTTAAAACCCGACAGTAAAAAAAAAGAAGTTCTAGAGATGAAGAAAAACTTAATTTTTAAGAATTACATACTATATAGAAAGGTAAAAGAGAAATTGCGTTTAGTTGTCTAAAAGTGCTAGATGGCAAGTTAGCAAAGCAAATCACGATGAGATAGAACATTTTGGTTTCGCTAAAAACTCTTAAACGTATTCATATCCGGTATTGGTTTCGAAATTTAATAAATACGTTGCCGAATGTATTGATTGTGCATATAACAAAGATAGTTCCGCAAAGACTCGTACGGATTTTTATATCCCATCGAATAAGTGGCCATACCTTTTCATACATTACATTAGGAACACGTAGGGCCTTTCGTGAAAAGTATGTCTGATTACAGTTACCTACATATTGAGTATTATACAGATGCCTTTACGAAATGTCTATTTACTTACTATTTGTTGTCAAATTAAGTAGTATTTCTTATAACAAACTACATCAATAAATAAAATTGTAGTACATCAGATGCTCTATCAGATACCGTTGGGATAAGACAGGAAGCCTTTGAAAATATTAAGTAAAGTCAATCTAAGCAAAAATAAATTTAAGATTCTAATAGAGCTCCAGCGTTACAATATTCTTTCTGAGATTAATATAAATAACTAGGAACCAATTTTAACAATGATGGTAGGAGACTACTTTCCATATTTATAAGTCATTATAAAATAACTAAATATATTATATATACATGTTAATGCTCTTGAAGTTAATAAATCAGATTCAGACTAAAATCAAAATATTGATAAAAAAAAATCACGTTATGCATATATAAAACTAATTATTTATTATGATTTGCTCAGTTTAGTTATTTAAGTTAATTAGGAGCAGGAGTGTCATGATTTATTATGTAGTGCGTGCTCCGGAGATAGCACGTTATCGGATGGCCGAGTGTCATGATTGCATTATTCTTGATAAATCGTAATACCTTAAAATGTTCATTCTGCTCAAAATATTGTAACTTAGTAGGGTAGTTTTATCATGTTGATCAAAACCAAAGGTATTTAAAGCCGTGTTGGCGGTCAAAGAGGCAGTCTCCTTCCGACATTCGCGCGTAGCGGTTTTAAGTAAACTTTTTATATAAACTCAGTGGTTCAAGTTTAAGACAGTTGTGATTAAAGTATATTGGAGTGAATACTGTCTTTTCTTCATATATATATATAATTATTTTTTTATAATAATTCTGTATGGCTCTGTTTGATTTACATATGTCTTTTTTCTCAAGGAAACCTTAAGGGGGTGAAATAGGCGTTAAAAGTTTACATTATGAATCCATAATTGCTCATGTAAGAGATTTCACAATTCATATTGATTGTTTTGATAACAAATAAGGAATAATGTGTTTCACGATATTTGCAAAAACTATTGCCTATGGGGGATGATTATTATTTATAACAAAATGTATGTGAATATTTGTTATTTGAGCGAAGTTTCGTATAGAGACAGCGTATGACTACAAAGTCTATAATAATCACGCATAAGAAGCTGTGGGGTAAGTTAATTTGTATAGAATATTAATTAAACACCCTAACCTTTTAATGCATATCCTTTCTAGTCAGACAATAACAGAACCATCTAATTTTAGCCATACAAACATTAACATTACCATTTACAAGTATAAACATCTGCATTAACTCGGAGAATGTTCCAAACGACACATTCACGATTAAACACGTACAAATGCATGGCATTTAAAAGCCAATGTCTTATTCAATGTTATTATGGAATTTCAAATATGTTAAATGTCGTCATTTTTATCTTGCACATTAACTAGTGTAAAAACAATTACTACTTGGTAGTAACCAAGCTAATTTACACTTTATTTTAATTTATAAAAGGATGAGTGTTGTTTGGTATGATGACGCGTGCTAGAAGGCCCATGTGCAGTGGGTGTAAGTGATATGTGAGAGGGACAGCCGTCACTCGCCCACGAATACTCGTGACGGATTTATGGTGAGCTTGTATCTATGAACTGAGCGGATATATAGTAAGAAAAAGTTTTTTCATTCAAGAAAAGTACACCAACTTCAATAAAAACAAATTATGCGCCCTATAAAATTTCAGGGTTGCCCTCGATTTTTCTGAGATCTTCAGATCCTGACTTGGTGTCAATTTAACCACCTGGGAAGTATACCCTTTTAAACAAAAGAATAATTTCTCGAATCGGTCCAGACGTCTCCGCGTAATCGGGGAACATATATAAAAAAACCGACGAATTGAGAACCTCCTCCTTTTTTTGAAGTCGGTTAAAAAGAAAAAATCACGCAATACTTGTGGTGCCAGCCAGTGTCCATGCATGATTCTCAAACGTCAAACAATCCTGAATCGCGGAAGCAAAGTTTGCGCGACACTTCTTATATATAGAAGCTCTAAATATCAACAGCTGGAGGGGCCTCGGCCGTTCAGGTACAACACCCGCCTGACTGAAGATCCTTCTTCTGCCTAAATGTTTTTGTGTATGATATTAATACCTGGCATTATAGTCTGAAATAATGAGTACGTTTGTTAAACAAAAAGTAAAACTTTTAGGTATGAAATCAATTCTTTGTGCATCTTCAGAATTCAACCAGTATCAAATTCCCAATACACTAGCGGGAAATTGTATATTATGCTAATCAATCAATATTAAAAATTACTCATTATTGGAAGTTATTTTATAATAATAATAATAAAATTGTTTATTTGCATAAATTATATGGTTCAATCCCTAGCTCCTGAACTAGCGCTAGCTGTATCTCAGGAGACAGTGTCTTCCCCCATTGATTACAATACATGTTTGAAATAAACGGAATGAGACAAGAAAAAAAAATAGTAAAAAGTTATTAAATAAAACAAACACAGTATCATACGCGCGTACATACGCCCGCTTGTTTGTGTGTGTATATGTGTATGTGTGTGTGTGTGTGTGTGTGTGTGTGTGTGTGTGTGTGTGTGTGTGAGTGTGTGTGTGTGTGAGTGTGTGTGAGTGTGTGTGTGTGTGTGTGTGTGTGTGTGTGTTAGTGTGTGTGTGTGCGTGTGAGTGAGTGAGTGTGTGTGTGTGTGTGTGTGTGTGAGTGTGTGTGTGTGTTATCCTTGGTTATCTATTACGATTTAATAGTGAATTTTCTATGTCATCATAGCTATACTGTTTAAGCCATTGGAATATGATTTTATTAAAACAATAATTTTTACATTTTTTTACTTTATATTTCTTATTTACTATGTTGTAAATATATGGAGCCAGAATATCATAGTGTCTTTGTGCAAAAGACGTTTGTACCCGAGGGACTGGACATGCATCCAATCGTTTTGACGTGGTAGGCAAAGTAGGTATGATCAATCTGTGGTATCTTCTTAGCATCTCATATATAAATGTCTTTCTAACTGACAGTACGTTCACCTTGTCATATACGTCGGTTGTGGGATGCCTAAAAGGTAATTGCATTAAAACCTTAAGCAATGCGCGTTGGGCTCTCTCTACTGCAATGAGGTAAGTTTTGGCTGCACCCCTTATAAGCTTACAGCTTAGTGAACACACTGCACATGATGGTAAGCGCAGTGCCGTCCAGTTAGAGTATCAGGTAGCGAGAAACAATATATTCCTCGCTACTTAACACATTCATGCTGGCCAGCTGTGTGGCTTCTACACACTACGCCATGGGGCATGGAGGTGAAGAAGCGCAACACGGCCAAACATCGTACTCCAACTCTAGACCCCCGACAAAAACCAGATGTATACTGGCTGATCCCGGAACGTGACACACTTGCGTGGGCCACTATGGCGGGTTTTACAGCTTGTGCAGGGTGGTAACTATCCGGGCGGATATGAATATCTTACCACCATGAGAACTTCCTGATACGTATACAAACTTCTTGCCATACTATAGTGTCGAGGTATTAAATTATGAAAACCAACTTATGAATCCGCGCCAGCTCATCAACATATCCACTCTGCGCAGACGCGATCTTAGTAAACGACACGGCAAGAGAAATGTGAGATCAATCGTATACATGCGTATTTATTGTGGACGAGCCCGTGACGGACCGGTGACGTGACGTAGATGTCACGTGTGCGCCGGAGCGTGACAGACTTAATGAAACACGGGTGTGTCTAGACATTACAACATAATTGAAAGTAATTCGAATTTGGGCTTTTAATAAGCTGTTACAAAATACTGACTCAGTGGTGCAATTGTAATTGCGCATGCTGTCTGCTGTGCTGAGGTCTCGGGTTCGATCCCCGGGTCGGGTAAAGTGATATTGGGTTTTTCTATTTAGAAAAGTATTTGTAAATAGAAAGTCCCAAATCAGGCCTGATACTGAGTACAGAATCAACCCGGAGTATGAAATTGTGCCCGGTATGGCAATAGGCTCGCCCCGTATCATATATGGGACCGTAATAAGTTCGGCGAAAAGTGGGTGTGTTATTATTAAAATGAATTAAACAAACACAGAAACCTCCTGTAAAAATTTTCTAAGTTATAGAGAAAATTGTATTTTACGTAGTACAAGAAGAACGAAAAAGACAAAGAAATCTATTTTGAATAATACTATTTATTATCGGTGTACAAAAACATGTTAGAACACTAAGTAGTGAAACAACAGTTGAAAAAAATGTATCCAGTACGTTCTATACTAAAATAAAATCAATATAATTCTAAAAAAACAGAGTCAAAGCTGTCAAACTAACTCAGACTAATTTTAACACGTTGAGAAAGACACGCAACGGTACATATCGGTATCGTCCAATATCCTGCTTACTAGATAAATATGGCGTCACAGCCAGCGTCCGTTCCAGCCGTTTATTTATATAATTACAGAAAATTGTGAGAACTAGGGCCGGCAGCGATGCAACCAGAGCTAACGGTCAAATAAGTATGGACTGAAAGCAATAGCCTCAGCTCTACATGTTTGCAGCTGTTTTTAACTTAGCACTTGGCCAGTTTTTTAACAGAGACTCATAAATCAGTCATCTAAGTTTAAATAATCGCTTCCGCCTAAGAAGTAGATGCATCATGAGTGCTAGGATATGAAAGGGGTTGGCTAAGAGATAACTGGTGCCGTTGGAAAGATTTCACACAAATCCCCTCGATGTTAAAGTCGCAACTATTTCATATGTATCTTAAATAATACGATTCGATCAGGATATTATTATAAACTTCCAATTTTGTTCCAATTCGTAAGGTGAAAGTGATTTCCTAAAGCTTACTTTGCGCCCATTCTAACCCTCTTCCTAAACATTTTTTAAGGTTGCTACTCAAAGCTGTTTGTGTTTGGTTTTAAAGGTGGTCATAAGTGAGGACGATTACTTCTCAGAAAACACGTGACTGGCTCTGTTGCACTCTAATCCATTGGTCAATCTATTAATGGACTACATCCCGCTTTAATATACAGAAGCAACTACGTGAAATTGATTTGTTACCCTTACATTTTTCAATAACTCCCTATCTCCCCCTGAATCAAACATTCTTCACACAACAGATATAATCTTACGTTTCCATTAATTTTGAGCGTAGGGTGCCTTTTATCTAACATCAATGGAACTATTGAATCAGGATCTGTGTTATTCTATTCAACTGTAATTACACTGTCAAATGCAGTACATGGAAGGAAAAATAATATGTTATTAGAAATAAGGAAAATTATTAAGAAGTTTAATTTAGTAATACGCAAGAAGCATCCGTGTTAGTACACGTATTGTCAATATCCATACAGAAACTACCTTGGTGGCGCTGTATTGAGGTCTCAGTTTCGATCCCCGGGTCGAGTAAAACGATATTGGGTTTTTCTATTTAGAAATACTCAGTATCAGCTCGGAGTCTGGAATTGTGCTCGGTATGGCGATAGGCTTGCCTCCTATCACATTACAGGACGAAATTTGGCGAAAAGTAGATGTACTGGTTACACCTCTACCTTCCCCTTTGGGGATTAGAGGCGTGAATGTAACTGTAATTTATGGGAAACGTCGTAGATATTTTGAAATAATGATTTGTTACACTTTACTATTGTAGGGATTTCCCCAATCAAACTTCAAGCTCGATTTTAATTTCCTGTTTAATACTTTAGAAACACAGTTTCACAATATAACTGATAAATAATTCAGATATAGAACTACACTTTATAATTAGAACATCGCTTGTCAGTTGTTTACAACAGATGAGCCCGTCTGCAGAGTGCTCGCGCTTTAAGTAACCTTTCCTCTTCACAAATTCTCAAAATCAATTCAATCAATTCTTCTTCAAAATTAAGAAACCTTACAATACGATTAACTGTGCTCCTGGTGAACTTCAATAGCCCCGTAACAATAAAATCGCACCATTCTAAAATCGTGTCTCAATTAATTTGTAGCACGCGGTAGCTTGAGCAACAAATTACAATATTTGATCGCCTCAAGCAATATTGTCAGTAGTGGTAATTACAGGCTGGCTGACTGACGCCATCGCTGCAGCACGCCTCTGGGGACCTACCGGGGTAGTTACTATAGATTTTAAATTGATTTGAATTTAATCAATACGTTTGATACTATATCTTGATGGCTGTTTACTCAATACAAGTCAAGTTTTAACTTAATTTAAATATTGCTTGTATCAAATGGATGATAACGATTCGGATTTAAATAATTTTAGTTTATCGAGACCTATGTAAGCTATAGATTGACTTGGAAATGAAATATATTTGAAATTCTTTAAAGTTACATAAACTCATTTTAGTTTAAGTTAAAATTCGGGTAAAAACATAATCGATAATATTGTTCAATAAAAAAATATTTTAATTTCGTCACTCTATTTTGAGTCAAAGCACAAAATTTAATGGTTATAGAGTTTAAGAATTACTTTAAAATAAAAAAGTTATGTAACATTTTTGAAACTTTTTATATTATTTCTCAAGGGTATTTTTTGTTGGAACGCCATAACTGCCATTATTCTTCATAAAATTTAAAGATTTAAACACAATTTTAAAGCTTATGTTTACCGCTATTGACGCAAAATAGAAAAATATTTTAAAATTATAGGTTTTACCAAAAAAGATAACAATGACCAGTGCCATCTGTTGACAGTATAATTAACTAATTTGATGTATTGTTTATATAACGTAACTGCAGCTCAACCATGAATTTTCTCACGTATATTCGCTAGCGGCAACGTAAAATATTTATGACAAAATATACAGAGCCTCTAGCGGTTACGTAACAAACTAAATTTCGTAATATAAGAACGAAACATAAATAAAAAAACAACGCTGCAACCTTGCGGTTTCGTATATCTAATGTAACTTTATGACAAATGACAAATGGTAGGCAGCGGCTTTGTTGTTCCCTGTCATTGCAGAAGTCTATGGGCGGCGGTGACTACTTACCATCAGGCGGCCCGTCTGCTCGTCTGCCTATAAAGGAACTAAAAAAAATATTCATGGTTGAGCTACTGACTAGTAGGCTGACTCACACTATCAGTGTGAAGTTATTCGCCCGGATCACCTGGTGTCATCTATTACTCGACTGTAATTTTGAAAATTTACCTCAAAAACGCAGATTTAATTAGGAAGAAATAATACATGAGTATGTTCACGCTAATAAAGCAGTTTTTCAGCTGATTTAATCATCTCGAAACATTTTTAATTATGTCTTATGAATGTGCCAAGTACTATAGGAGGAAGGGGCTTTTCCTTGTTAGCTAGATGAGCAGAATAGGGTACGCCGAGCGTGTGTACATTTTCATTAAATTTTTATAGTGTAATTGCGGGCGCCAAATGGGGGCAATGAGTAAGATAAGCGTGGGGATAACTAGACTGCTTTTTATAACAGTACGTGGGTCGCTGCTGTTTGGTGCGTGGTTTTTTCTAATTTGTAAAGTGAAAAAATAGTGTTTTATACCAGAGTTCTATTAAATTAGACTTTGTAACTGCTATTGGTCTAAAAGTAGGCAGTGGCTTGACTGCTTGCTTAGTATCCATAAGTTAATATCACTTGGCATGGTGAGGGACGTCAGGTCCATCTTTAAAGTAAACAAAAATATTAGAAGGAATTTCAACTAAACAAATCAATTGATATTAGTATTTTTATTTGAACATATAGGTATATGTTTTCTTGAACAATATCGATATTCTTTGAATTTCGAAAAATAATACATTTTTATCATCAATACCGACCTCTATTCTAATTAAATTATTTTTTCTATTTTAAGATTTAACACCGCCTTGAAAAAAACTACCTTGTATAGTAGGACAAAAAAAGTTATAATTTTTGTTTAAGAGAAAGTGTTTCGAACACTGATGCAAATCACAGTACAGTAAAACAGGGTGTATAGACAATTAGTATAGTTTTCCACATATACCTAAACTGCCTTAATTACTATAAAATTACAACAACAATACAATTGGAATTTCTATAAATTTGCCAAAAATTAAGCTTGTGATAACAGATATATTAAATGTTTGTTTTTCTATTTAATATTATTGATAATTTATATGAATGTTTTATCTGACTTTGAATACTGACCCGTTGTTATCAAATACGTTATTTAATGTTGTCTGGTAGATCTCGCTCTTAAAGATATACCACCTTTTGACATGTTACTGTTGTAAGTATCTTTTGAATTGTTTCTTTCTTTCTAAGCAGCGATGGCCTAGT
Source organism: Laothoe populi (assembly GCA_905220505.1). Taxonomy (NCBI): domain Eukaryota; kingdom Metazoa; phylum Arthropoda; class Insecta; order Lepidoptera; family Sphingidae; genus Laothoe; species Laothoe populi. The sequence goes on along the minus strand of HG992154.1, from coordinate 420,668 downwards.
TGGTTGCGGTACGGACTGTCAAGACGAAAGTCGTATGTTCGAAACCCAAATGGTACACCTCGGACTTTTCTCGGACGTGTGTATTCATTGTTAATTAATACTGAGACTATCCCGCCCACACACCCGCCATTGTAACTCCTGTTTAGCCAGGATCAACAATGGCACGCATTTTTTCGACACCGAGTAATGAAACTCGGCGAGTCTCTGGGAATGCTTCATAACTGTCTTTTATCCCGCAACGCAATTAATCAAATAGAAATATAGGGAGGAGTTGGAAATATAAATTGTCCACTTCCCTCCATAGCAAAGCGGGAGACAAATACTGAACTAAAGAGGTATTAGCCTCAATAAAGGAAATTTACGTCTGGAGAAGCCAGACGTAAAGCACCACGGAATTTGCTTAACGGGTCCTATCATGCGAGCTGTTACGCTTGATTCCAATAAGAGGTATGGCAAAAACGCCGGAAAGCACGGAAATTCCTCCTAGTCTCCACAAGATCCATATAGTATACAACTCCAGATGTTATCTGCATACTGTCAAGCATATGTTATATGTAGCGCTCATTTTGCCAGAGACTACACTCCCAAAGAACATGATGCGCGGACTGTTCGTACTCACAGTTTGGTGTAGAACATGGACACGCAGGCGAATCAACCAACCTAAATGAGAATAGTTTGCTCTTAAAGTTGCCATGACCGGTGAGAAATTGTGACACACAGTGATCAATTTCCAGCCAAGTTTTTGTTAGACGATCGCGAACCAAAGGAAAATACTGATATACTGATGTTAATTAATACACGTGTTAACGCTGAAGAAAAACATTGAGAGGAAACATGCATACCTGAGAATTCTCATAAGAATTTCGAAGGTATGTGAACTCTACCAACCCGCTTTAGGCTAGCGTTGTGGACTAAGGCCTAACCCATCTAATTAGTAGGGGAGACCAGTATACTCCAGACCAGTAATACAGTTTAAAATAGGCCTGGTATTATTATAATGTTATTATGTTTCTTTACATTGGTGTCCAATAAAGAATTGTCGATCTCATAATAATTTCAATAGGCTTCTTTATTTTCCTCTACGGCACTATTGACCTTGTTTTACGATATTTTGAAACAAAAAAACCGTTTACGCAGTAACAAGTAAACAGGGGAGGTGTAACAAACATTCAGGTAACGAAGCACGCGCCGTGGCGCCTATCTCTACATCTTAATTAGATAATTAAACACTCAGCTCACATCGGCTCTATCTTGACTCTATCACGGCGCCAATCTGCATGCATAAACAAAAAAACATTATGCTAATAATTAATGTTGTTTATCAACGGACGGTTTATTATTTAAATGAATATTATATGCTTGTATCCTCCAAGGCAACCATAGAAGTCCAGGTAGTGGTACGACGGTTTTTAATGTCATATTCTCTTTGATTAGATTAGTGCGAGTATATTGCCATTTTAGAAAAATCTACAAATTAGACGTTTATTGTATAAAAAACATACACTATTGCCTGACCTAGAGGCAGGAAGGCTTATTTAACAAAGCTATACCTCACACTTGCACAACGCCATTTACTTTAAGTAAGGCCTAATCCATCTTATCAGTAGACGAAGCCTCTTGCCAGCAGTGGAAGTGTACAATACGGAGCTGTTTTTATTATTAGAATATGGTATACTTAGTTCAGATACAAAATATATCTCGTGTACCCTCTCACAAGCTATTTACTTTGATGACTTGCAAAAAAGAAGGAGAATCTCTACAAATTGAACTTTTTTTTTATTCTGGCAAGATAAAGTGACCACACTGCACTTAATGGTAAGCACAGAGTCAATTAGACTATCGAGTAGCGAGAGACAACCTATCCCCCGCTACTCAACACAATCGAGCCAGCCTGCTTCTTCACAGTACACCATGGGCAAGAAGGTGAAGAAGCGGTCGAGGTTCTAGTGTCGGAGTACTCAGAAGGCCAAAAAATGGCCAATCATCGTACCCCAACTCTAGACCCAATCATATTACAACAATACTGAAACTTACAATCATATCAACAAACAGAAAAAAAATGAACGAAATTTGAATATTCTTTTATTTTAAAAGATACATATTACATAATGAAAGGAATTTCGAGTCTCTGGGTCTGGAACATATACAAAATTGATTTCAAAATACGGTCGGTGCCGGAGCACCCTGGGTAAGGCAGCGTCAACTCCTGTTTTTGTCCCGGGGTAATGGGATTGAGATCGTTTCATTTACATTCTATTCGAGATTCGAGTGTAAAGGTTTGATTACACTGTGCAAGTCTCCGTGCGAGTGTAAGTTACTGTAGTACAGCTACTCGCGCCCTATGAACACATGTGACCTAGGCCTCGTTTAGGCAATGCTATTGTACTTCCATAACATAACAACTTCAACAACATAAATAATATAAAAACTATAATCTATTCTGTCTAATGTTACCTATACGGAATAGATTGTATTGTTATTGATAGGCCTTAATCCACCACGCTGGCCTAATGCGGGTCCATAGACTTCACAACCTTCGAAATTCTTATGAGAATTCTCAGGTATGCAGGTTTCCTCACGATGTTTTCCTTCGCCGTTAAAGCAAGCGATAATTAACATTTAATATACACGTAACTTTAGAAAAATAAGAGGTGTATACCATTTGGGTTCCGAACATACGACTTACGTCATGACAGTCCGTACCGCAACCAACTAGGCTATCGCAGCAGGATTTTTTTTCTGCCGCGGCAAAGTGACCAAACTGCACCTGATGGTTAGCGCAGTGCCGTCCAGATAGAGTATCAAGTAGCGAGAGACAGTCTATCCCTCACTACTCAACACAATCATGCCAGCCTGCTGTTTAACTTCATCATACTACGCCTAAATAACTCAGGATCATAGGAATGTACAGGTATAAGGGTGTTTTTTTTATCTTGGCAGGGCAAAGTGGGCACACTGCACCTGATGGTAAGCGCAGTGTCGTCCAATGGAAGTATCGAGTAGCAAGAGACAATTTATCCCCCGCTACTCAACACAATCATGCCGACCATTGAAGTAGTGTGCTACGTCATGGGGCAAGGAGGTGAAGAAGCGGTCGAGGGTCTACTGTCAGAGTACTCAGAAGGCCGCAACACGGGCAAACATCATACCCCAACTCTAGACCCCCAACAAAAACCGAATGTACACTGGCTGACCCCGGAACGCGACACACTTGCGTGTGCCACTAGACATACGGGCTGATTATGGCATGAGCTATCCACTGCCATCTTAGCAGCTTGCACTATATTTCCAATCCTTAATTCAATGGAAACGCGCGCGAATTGATACTGTGGTTTTATCGCGGTCTCCATCGAAACAGTAGAAAAACCCGTTGTTATTTTATGATCTGTTTTCGAGTTCAGTTTTACTGTTTTTCCTTATCTGTAATAGGAAATTACGTCATTTGAATAAGTATGGTGAGGATACTGATTTGAAAATGTTCTGTATTGAGGCCTATTATGAACATAGAGCGGTGCCAGATAACGCGTAATTTATGTTTTTTTTAACAAAGATAAAAAGTTCATAACAACAAAATGTGTCAGAATCTTTTAAAAAATCTTTATTGCCATAAATATTATCAATTTCACAAAAATATAGAAGTCTAATAAATAAAAAAAAAACTGCGCAATTATGTAAAAATGACTACACTATAGATATTGACAAATATGATAATACAATAATCTAGGCCCTGTCCCGTTACAGTAATCAATGAGTTTGAAGAAATCTCGGACGCGTGTGGCTTTCGGTGTATTGCGTCTGTCTCAAACTGACATGACACTGCATCAGTTTGTTTACATTTACTGTTAGATAATGAAACTGTACATCAACACTCGAGCTAACTGCATCTAATCTAATCTAAAGACGTGTATGACATTACCAGCTACACTGTGAGTTAACCTTGTGTGAGAGAGACATGTAAGAGAAACATTTCTGTAGGCCTTTTTAACATATAAATTTCTTTACTGAATTACTTTCAATACTGAAAGACTGTCTCGGTGACGTAGTTGTAATTGCGTAAGCGGTACGGCTGCTGTGCTGAGTTCTTGGGTTCGATCCCGGATCGGGTATAAGTGATAGTAGGTTTTTCTATTACGACATGCTCAATAAAATACGGTATGGCGATAGGCTCTCCCCAGTCACATCATGGGACGGTAATAAGCTCGGTGAAATTGTCCGTTGTCGTATGCCACCTACCGTAACAATACAATACATTCTGCAAAGTAGCATCCGATCACGGTTGTTCTCTGAACTCCACTATGAATATATATGAAATATAATAAAATATTTATTACATTCTGGTTTTATACTTTTTAGAACGTTTTTTCAGTAATTGGGTTTTAGTTTTTGAACTTATTTTTTTTCTATTAAGTTTAACTCATTATATTATTATATATTATACTATTTTAGAAATAATAAATTACTACAATCAAATACAGTTGTAACTACATCGCTTATATGTATCATATTTACAAAGAAACGACTGAATCTCTATCAAGAACATTGAATATAACGGTTTGCTCCTTCTTACTATACCTGGTTCCAAGTATGTATCAATACGCCATACCACCCACATATAAAAATACTTACATCCATTAAGACGCAATCAATAGAATGATTACGTATCTAAGTTCACTAAGTCATATGTAATAGTCCATAGTTTGATGTACAATCAAAGTAAAAGATTTATGACTTCAAGTAGAGATAATATAGAACAGGGACTCCTGCCGAAGTAAGAAGTTACGAGGAAGTGCATGAAGTTATTTATGTGAACTAATGTTACAGTTCTGCTCAACCACTTAAAGGATATTGGCGTGAGCTTATCTATGCAGGAGGTGTAAATAATTTTTTCAAGATTTCAATTTACCTTTTTAACATTAGCTAGACGATAATGTATTTGTTTGTGGATGTCAATTGATTGTTAACTATTTCTATCTTTAAAAAATATTGCGTCATATATTGCGCTAAAGCTAAAATTAATTATGCTCAATATATTTTAAACGACTTTTAAAAACACAATTTTTATAATACGTATACAAGTACAAGCAAAGAATAGCATTTCATTATATTTTTGTGTGTAAAATGTATTAAAATAATAAACTTTTCTTGAAAACGAGTCGCTCGAGACAAAATCCATTTATTAGATAGTCAACTTTTAAGTTATTATATTGCCTTCAGTGAATATTTAGACAAAATATGTGTCCATAAAACTGTAATATACAAATGTAATTGAATATTTTCCATTAGAACTTATTTTGAAATGTAAGGTACTCCATTCATTTGCAAACTCTCTCATTTCACGTTTACATTTCACATGGTGTTACAGTGGATAAATACTCACATATTATAAATTTAGCATTACATTCAAATTATAACCTTGATAATTTACTATTTAATTTAATACATACATACATATACACTCACGCCTGTAATCCCCGAAGGGGTAGGCAGAGGTGTAAACCAGTACACCCACTTTTCGCCGAATTTCGGTCCCATAATGTGATAGGGGGCGAGCCTATCGCCACACCGGGCACCATTCCAGACTTCGGGTTAATACTGAATATTTCTAGGTAGAAAAACCCAATATCACTTTACCCGATCCGGGGATCGAACCCGAGACCTCAGCACAGCAATCGTAACGCATGCGCAATTACAACTGCGCCACCGAGGCAATTTAAATAAAAATTAAATAATATTTTGTAAGTTACGGGTAATTTTTTGATACTACGATGGTGGCTAACAAGCTTACGGCCCGCCTGTAAATAATTAAATGCAAATTTATCTCGTGATGTCGTATCAGATTAGGTTAGAATGCGCTCGTGCCGGTGGCGGGTTCGGTTCCTGGAAGGTTGGTAAGGTAACGTTGTCCGATGCACTACTCCACACGTGATACACACCGGTCACAAGGATGTACGAACACATAGATTTTATCGATAAATTTCATCAAATATATATCGATAGTTCAAAATACAGCTGTTAGTACATGAATCCTGATAATTCGTACTGTTATAAGATTCATAGTTGTTAAAAGCTTTTATTTATTGAATCAATAATTATAGATTTTAAAATATTACAGTCTTGTGAACTAATGTGCCGATTTACATTTTGCCAATATCGTTTATAATAAAACAAAGAATAATAATGATCACATTTAATTAAATTTTTCCCGGACGACATCATAAAAGACATAATCAAGTTCTTTCGAAATATAAAATATATACGAAAAACGAAGAAAGAACGAAAGACGAAGACTGCCTCGGTGGCGCAGTTGTAATTGCGCATGCGTTACTGCTGGGACTCAGATCTAGGGTTTGATCCCCGGGTCGGGTTAAGTGATAATGGATTTTTCTATTTAGAAATACTCAGTATCTGCCCGGAGTCTGGAATTGTGCCCGGTGTGGCGATAGGCTCGCCCCCTATCACATTTTGGGACCGTAATAAATTCGCCGAAAAGTGTACAAACCTTCGGGGATTACAGGCGTGAGTGTATATGTATGTAAAATATGTACGAAATAATATTTATATTCCAAATATACATTTCTATGTAACGTAATATATAATCAATATTACGTAATTGATTTATCGAAGTGTACACCGCACAACCCTAATTTGTCTAGACTTAAATGAACATTAGCTAAGCACGTGCAATTTGATATGCTCGGCTTTGTAAAACAAGTTGCTACGTTAAATTCGCGATGGATACATTTTTATTAAACTTCTCGGAAATAATTTTATCGTGCGATTTGGAGCTCAAATTCTTTGAATATAGAAACAATTTAATAACAGTAGAATTGACAACATAATATATATAAAAAGGGGGCAAGTTCAGTATAAACGACGTTTGTTTGAGTTGAACGATTTCCAGGTTCCTTAGCAGTTCCTTTCTGACCTCCAAACATTTGTTGTGAGTTTTCGTTGCTCAGTTTAAATAACTTTATTGATACCGGAGATCAATAAGTTGTAGTTCTCAGGTTTTTCTCTTTAATGTATATTCATTTCAACTTTTAAGCTTTCAGGCCGTCGGAAGTGTTGTGTAGTTTTTTATAGTTGATTCAGAATCCGGTAAAATATTGATATAGATTATTTTTTACAACTAACCAATATTTAAAAAAGTACACCGACTTCAATGAAAAACAAATTATGCGTCTCTATAAAATTTTAAGGTTTTCCTCGATTTTTCTGAGATCTCATCATCAGATCCTGACTTGGTGCCAATGGGACCACCTGGGAAGTATACCCTTTTAAACAAAGAAAGAATTTCTCGAATCGGTCCAGGCGTCTTCGAGTAATCGTGTAACATACATAAAAAAGAATTCCGACGAATTGTTTACCTCCTCCTTTTTTGAAGTCGGTTAAAAATAAAACTCGTCGCACAAAACAAAGTCGCAACAAATTCATCATCCATGTATCTTTAATTATTCCAATAAATCCATTTGTGTTTTACCATCACTAATTGCTTAAACGCAACGTTCTCCGTTGTGGCTGCTCTAATATCGTGATATTAACCGACACGCGCGCATATTGAGACATTAAGCTGGGTTCCAACGAGCTACACTGTGATGGATGGTCGGCTAACAGTTATATTGATCTCCATACATACATACATCTCCATACAAGTTAAAACCGAAGTATATATGACTTGAATGTGATTTAAGGAATAAACATGTCACTAGTTGAACACTGGTTAGTTTTAAGTGCTATAATTACACTAGAAAGAAAGTATCGGTATCTTTGATTTTATAAGCATTCAGTGGACATAAGCCGGCTCGACTGGGTTGGCACCACTGTCATAGAAAACTAAACCGCTATCTTCGCTATTGCGTTTCGTACTCAACACTGTTGAGGTTCTAAACATTTCACACTTTATTTTGTACCTTTCTGTACATTTTTTTTATACCACGTTGGTGGCAAACAAGCTTACGGCCCGCCTGATGGTAAGCGGTTACCGTAGCATATGGACGCCTGCAACACCAGGAGTATCACATGCGCATTGCTGACCCTTCAAAAACCTATTTACTCCCTTCTTGAAGAACCCCATACTGTAGTCCCCTTCGAAAACTTTGGCAGGGAGCTCATTCCACATTCGGAGCGTTCGCGTACATACTCGAATGGAAAATTTACAGGGTGTAAAACCTAAAAAATATTATTTAAATTCCCATAATGAAATTCTTTCATTAACTCGCTAAATAATAAAAATATGATATTATTTTTCTTCAGGTTTAAGTGATAATGTTTGATCAATGGTAAATCTGATTTTGTGAACTTTTGTAGACTTTTCATGTATGTGTCATTTGTTGAATTTGGTTTAGTAAAATGAAAAAATAAACTAGACGTTCTGTGTTATGTCCTGTAAATATTTAGCATGGTAAAGGTAAATGGTCATAACAGACATTTATATTTGTGTTGCCATAACCTTTGTTGTTAAAATACATGAAATTGTAATATTTTCACTTCATTTTATATTCTTTGTAATGCCTGTTCCCTTTTATTTTATTATCAATAAGTTATTTTACATTAATATTAATTATAACAGATTCATTTATTAATCATCATTTCATTCGCCTAGTGACAGTCGCTGTGAAATCGATGAGTTCCCGGATTCGATTCTCAGATTACTCAAATTCGAATTTAGCTTATCCAAATCTAACAACATATAAATGTTGCCTTTATTAGTATTTATGCAAGGTAGGCCGATAAGCTCGCATCAATCTTACCATGGGACAGAAGTGAGGTCGACTTATCAATAGGTACACTAATTTCAAGGAAACAGAGTCAATCTTTTAAAAAAAAAGTAATACATAAAAAAAATATCTACTAAAACAAACATAAACATTTATTTTATCAACCAAACATGACAAATCACAAACGGCAAGTAATCTATGTGTACCTGTTTGTATATTTACAGAGTCGTAAAACTTATTTTTACCACCGGCAGGCATCTTTGATGTTAGGGACCGGTTTATTGTACACTTCCTCCGCGACTCGCTGCTGTGTGTGCCGTGTTCAGACTGCACGGCCGCGGTACGACGAAATCGATTTTATTTCAATTATACATTTATTTATTATTTTAAAAAGCAGCGATAGCCATGGTTGCAATATGGACTGTCAAGACGAAAGTCGTATATTCGAAACCCAAAATGGCATACACCTCTGACTTTTCTAAAGTTAAGTGTGTATTAAATTTTAATTATCGCTTGCTTTAACGGTGAAGGAAAACACCGTGAGGAAACCGGCATAACTGAGAATTATCATAAGAATTTCGAAGGTATGTGAAGTCTACCAACCTGCATGAGGCCAGCGTGGTGGACTAAGGCCTAACCCCTCTCATTAGTAGAGAAGACCCGTGTCCAGCAGTGGGATGCCTATAAAATCTCTCTCCGTTAAAATAATCAAACAAATCAAATCATTTATTTTGTAAATTAGGCCACTATGGGCACTATTTACATGTCATAATAATGTTAAGGTCTACTGGTGCTAATGTTATGTATGTTATGTTCTGGTGGTAATGTTAATGTGATGCCTTTTGGTACTTGAAAGAACGACAAATTATCAAATTACTTTTGTATTTATAAACCTACTAGCTGTTGCCCAAACCTCAGTCACCGTGGATGACCGTTACTGAGATTTCAACAAAATAAAATAAAAGCTTTATTTCTCATCAAAATCTAAATATGAATTGTCAGATACCTATCTTGAGGAATCACGGAGTGACCATACAAACTTTTAACCCATATTTCACCCCCTTCAATATTACTTTTTGAGACAAAAGATAGCCTATGTCCTTCTCCACAATATAATCTATCACCTTGCCAAATTTCATTAGGAACCGTTCAGCCGTGTTGTCGTGAAAAGGTAACAAACAAAAAGAGTTATTTTTGCATTTATAATATTAATATGGGTTAATATCTGGCTTGTTTTACACTGGTCCACTGCTAGGTGGGATCTCTACTAATGAGAGGGTTTAGTCCTTTTAGGTTTAGGCCTTAGTCCACCACGCTGGCCTAATGCGGGTTGGTAGTTTGCACATATCTTATTCTTATACTGAATTTGGTACGTTTCTTAACGGGTTTTTGTTTCATAATATTATATTGTAAATGCATAATTAGGAATAACGATTGCAATATTGATCTTACTTAAATAAATAACACCCAACAGTCACACATATAGCCCCGACCCTACACTAAGATACGAGTCTTGTGTTGTGGATATTCGGGACTACGAGAGAATTTCGGCCTCACAACACCCAGACCCCAGACACAAATATCTGACTGTCACACAAACATTTGTCCCGGTGTAGAATCGAACCCATGGCCTCTCGTTTCACAGCCGGCTACTCGCCAACTGCGCCACGGAGGCTGTCAACTTGCTTTAATTAGCCTGATAATTCGATGATATGATGAGACATGATATAAACGTATGCCTCACTGGACCAAACAAATAGTAAATGATGTTTATACCTAAAGATGCAATTTTATTTTCTCTTAATAATATTTGACACAGCATTGTCCACTTCAATCAGTTAAAGTGAATTATTATTTTGTTAACAACTGTCTACCGCAAAATTAAAATCCTCTTCTTGTTCGATGTCATTATATTTTAGCTAGTTCCTTGTCAGGCCAATAAAAATCTTCTGAAACACGTTACAAAGGATTCCAAATGTTTATCACAGCTGACAGATTAATTTGGTACATTGTTTATCCCATCTATTTCTATTTGAAAGCCGTTTGATGTACCACACGACCGTTGTTTCCGCTGCGACATCTATAACTGCTGCACTGGTTTATGGGGATGTCTTTTATGGTGTCCGATGGTGCTCGTATTTTAGGGGACGAGAGATTGAAGTTTTAAAATTTAATGTGATGTAACACATTTAAGAACTAACGTTTGTGTGTAGAACTCTGAATAACTAACATGTCACATTAAATTAAGTCACCAAAAGCCATCGTTTAATATTTTTCAAACAGTGATGTATTCCATATCATAGTATACTCCCACATTTTTAAGGCGAGCAAGCCTCCCGATGCCTGAATTTTAAGCCCCAAGGTTTTAATATAGCTCTAGAGCAGCCAGAGTCGACATATTATGCGCTCCTCGCAGTAAGGCTTATAAGGTTTCTGATACTAAGCTCGCGATCCCGATTGCATTGTTTAACATATGCTGTAAATAAAGCACTTGAATAGAATCCATTCGCGTCTATTTATTGTTAATTAACGCTCGATTAGTAGTAAAAATAATCATGAGCATCGAATAAATTAAACACAGAAATAAATTAAACAGAAAGGTAACTATACTCTATATAGTATACTCTATAGTGGTAGAGCCACGCTGTAGACATATTTGTCTGCAGCATGAATGGGCCGGCTCGACTGGGGTAGTGCCACTGTCTCACAGAAAACCAACGTAAAGTGACAGTTCACTGTCGCGTTTCGTATGGTAAGTGAGATATCCGGAGGCCCAGATTCCCCCTTCCCTTCCCTAATCCCTATTCCTGTCCTTTAAGGCCGACAGCGCATACATGATACTTTCGGTATTGTGGATGGTCATGGGCGGTGGAGATCACTTAACATCAGGTGATACACATGCTCGTTTGTCGGACTATGCTATAAAAAAAATTAATAACCTATGTATACTTGTCTGTACATAGGGTTATTAATACACGTTCAATTAATCATATACGTATTTAAGATTTTTTAAAGAAATAATAGTCCAATATTATACATATTAATATAAATAATATAACAGTCACACACATAGCCCCAACCCCACACAAAGATACGAGTCTTGTGTCGTGGGTATTAGGGACTACGAGAGACTTTCGATCTCACAACACCCAGACCCCGGACACAAATATCTGGCTGTCACACAAACATTTGTCCCGGTGTGGAAATCGAAACCACGGCCTCTCGTTTTACAGCTGGCTACTCGCCAACGGCGCTACGGAGGCTGTCCGTCGTGTAATAAGCAAACACATAACGATTGAAGAGATGGTTGTGGACAACAGTGGTCCATGGCCTAACCAAAACATGGCTCCGTAAAAATAGACTATTATATGAAATTCAGCTTATTGTATCATAAAATAACCAAACTTTTAACATGAATCGTTAAAAGTTGTACCACTTCGGTACCTACTAATTTCTTTATCTCATACTAAATATGTATATAATATTTTTAGAAACAATTCAAAGTGATATTTAAGGTGGATACCTTGATACTGTATTGATCAATTTAATGAACACGGTTACGCAACACAGTGCCCATCGATAACAATTCCATGTCAAGATGTACCAAATACCAATTAGTCCTAAGTGCGCCCGGACAGCATAACCCTTAATGGTGAACTGCCACCAGACCAATAGTAGTAATGGATGAACTGGTGCTCACTATACGTAGACAGTCCCAGTATGGACTGTGTTCCGGAGCGCCCGAGAGCTGTCTTTTATTGCAATTCTTCACCCCACCCAGTTGGTAATTATCAACAATCTACCCACATATATTCATGAAATACCGTTGATATGTCCAACAAATAAGTCCTACCCTCACAATCTACCCTCAGATATTTACGAAATACCTAACAACATATTTGTCCCTAACTATATGTAATATAAGAATCAGAATAAAATAAGCTGACTAAGCTATAAAAAATATAAACAAATCGGGATCTGAACCTGGAACCTCATAGCGCCACTGACTTTATAACATTAATGGCCATGTAATCTACCGGTTATAGACCACGGCCAGCAATTATTGAGCGGCAATCGGTCGCGGGTTTGATTCTGGTAAAGTCATTATACAATTTGTTATGGTGTTGGGATATTACTTTCTGTTGATATGAAAATTTTCAATTAGAATTCTTTGGTTTCAGACAATTTTGTAGTTAAAGACGCATGTGTGTAGTAGTTAGGTAAGAAGAACCAAGAGGTTCGCAAATTCGTATTTTTTCCGCACTAAAGTCGGCGAAAAGTGGGTGTACCTAGTTATACCTCTGCCTGCCCCTTCGGGGATTACAGGCGTGAGTGTATGTGTGTGTATTAATTGACAGATAATACTAATATGAGCAAAAGCAAAGCAATTCTGGACGCATCGCCCACTTGTGATAACAAAAGAAGGGATTGGTTATGGGGTAACAGATTTTTTTAAGTACCCTTTTTAATAGGCGTTGGGATACTGTGGGTCAGTGAGCCCATTTGTTCTGAGTAAAACTGGCTAAGTTTGACTCTATTAAGACCAAAAAAAATTAAATGTCTAAAATTATCAGTAGTTATACAACTAGAACCGTTATTATAACCTGTTGTGTTTCCTTTTCCTTCCTTAACTTATAATATCATCTAAAATTCAATCATTTTGCAATATGCATTCATTAATTTGACATTTCGTTTGCACAATGTAAACACGGAAGTCACTGTTTACCGAACGGCTCAGCACTGGTATTTAAAACAGTGCACGCTGAGACTGAGGCCGTATTTGTTATGAGCACATAATTTATATTATTTTATAGACTAAAGCTAGGTTAGTGTCTTGTTGTGTAAAAAAAAGGGAAAAAAATATACATAGTGTATTTTACATGTTTAGTGTTTAATTCGAATCAAAGTAATTTTTTACATCAGTAATGTACTTATGTACACTTTTTGGTCTGAATGTTATAGAACTGCTTGTAGCAAATAAATTATTTCTTTCTTTCTTTCTTTATTGTCCAGGTGAGAAATCAAATTACAATGGCAAAATTCATGCGTTAGCTACTTTTAGTAGCAGAAACCCTCAATACACTCCATGCCTTAGAGGGAATTGGATCCTTTCAATCGGTGTCAAGTACAGGCAGTAGTCGTCGACTTCGCCACCACTACACAGGCCATTGGTCTCGTGTTACTACAGATTGCTAACTTTGATTACGACATTTTGCAAGTATTTTTCACGCTGGATAAAATCATTGTACGGAATCTATCGTTGTCTCAGGAGTCGCAACAACTATATAAAGAAGCACTTTCAGTTTTTCAGAGTTTTAGATTGGTTGGTTGGTTTGAGTTGTCGTTATCTGTGATGCGCTCTTAATTAAATTTTTCGGACGCATATTAACTAAAAACGTTTTATAGTAGTAGTTTTTTCAGTCCTGTCACGGGAAAGAAGCCACACTGCACCTGATGGTAAGCGCAGTAACATCCAGTTAGAGTATCGAGTAGCGACAATCTATCCCCCGCTACTCGACACATGCCGCCTGCTTCTTCACACTACGCCATGGGCAAAAAGGTGCAGAAGCCATCGAGGGTCTAGTGTCAGAGTACTCACAAGGCCGTAAAACGGCCAAACATCGTACCCCAACTCTAGACCCCGGACAAAAACCGGATGTACACCGGCTGATCCCGGAACGCGACACACTTGCGCGTGCCACTATGGAGTTCATACACCCTGTGTACGGTGGTCGCTATCCGGGCGGATAAGAATATCCTAGCACCAGCAAAGTTATTTTAAGAAAAATATATATATTTTTTATAATATTATGATACAAAATTCAATATTATCAATCAACATGGTTTTTGGGCATCGGTGTAATTCCCGATGGTAATGAACCGTTAAACTTGTAAGACGATAGCCGGACCGGGACAAACACGCCCATCTCAGTGTCTCAGTGTTCGGACAACTAAACTGATCAATATTTATTGCGAGGCGTGTTCACGTGTACATCGCGATAAAGGTATTTATGAGGCACCTCTACGTAACATGATTTTGAGCTGAGCATTTAATGAAATGGCTTTTTAAATTTTCCAGTAATTAACTGATTATTCCGATAAATAATAATTTTAAGAGTCGTGAAAGCTCTAGCTCTGTCCTCGCTGACTAGTTGGTTGATTTGTAAGTTAGTATAATAATGTAACTCTTATCTTCACAAGTAATTTCTCAAAGGCTAAGTAGTACAAGTCGATTCTAAGGACAATGAGTGAAACACATAATATATTGAAATTTATAAGATCTGATATTCATTTGGTTAAGCAGAGATGTCATTATTGCACATTTGTTGAGTAACGCGTTCATTTTAATACTTATGATTTACATGAGTTTCACGGGCCTAGTATCTGTGACCGATATGTCGATAGTCGAAGTCTACGGAAATAAGCTCGAGAAAACTTTGATGTTCCTAGCACTTCTGCCTACCCCTTTGGAGATAATACCCCGACCCCGCACTAAGTTACGAGTCTTGAGTTGTGGGTATCAGGGACTACGAGAGACTTTCGGTCTCACAACACCCAGACCCCGGACACAAATATCTGTCTGTCACACAAACATTTGTCCCGGTGTGGGAATTGAACCCACGGCCTCTCGTTTCACAGCCGGCTACTCGCCAACTGCGCCACGGAGGCTGTCAAACGAGGAGATATGGGCGTGAGTTTATAAAGTTTTGTGATTCTGTTTAGGCCAGCATGGTTAAGTAGCGAGGTAAAATTGTGTCTCGCTAATTGATCCTCTAACTGGATGGCACTGCGCTTACCATTAGGTGCAGTGTGGTTAAATTGCCGTGCCAGGATAAAAAACCCTCATTCAAAGGAAATACATAATGTAAAGTGTTGTTGTTTGACCAAATAAAATTTATTTTCTTTCTTCTTTCATAGTCTAGGATTTGTTATTTGCTTCGTGCATATCATAGAGCTTAGAAGAAATACTGCAGTGTTATTAACTACCAACACTGCTCTGTCTTTTATCGTAACAAAGAAAACACGACAAAGGATAAAAGAAAATATTCAAAACATTTTAATAACATGCAAATACGAAGCGTTGTATGCTAACTTCATCCAAAAAGAAATCTGTTTAATTTAAATAAATATTAACCGCCTCGGAACGATTACATTGTATCGGCAATAAAATGGCGACAATAAACATTTTATGTACACTTTATGGGGGCACGTAAATGAGAAGCCTCGATACAACGGGATAAACCTGATTATTCGGCATGAAAATATATCATGTCGACCTGCTGCGGTTAGAGAAAAGGAGAGGGCGTGGGCTTGATTCCTGGAACGGGAAAATGTCATCATGTTGATGGGTTATATAATATTGAATTAGTATTATGTATGTCAGTCAGTAATACTGACAATATTCTTATAAACAAAATATGTATATAATATTCACTGACTCAAATATAAAAATATGAAATAATATTTTTATGATGCACGTACAGTTTGAAAAAATAATTTCTCCAAATTAAACCCTTGAAATTAAAGGCAAACATCTAGTAGCAAAATTTGTATAGGAAATAATGCATTTTTGGCCTAATTTACTTAAAACTTGATATTAATACAATTAATAAAGGTATTTTGGCGTTTATAAATATAAACCTCAGAGGAGGCAAAGGGTTGCAACCTCAGTATAGTCTAAGTGAAGCCGCTTGCACCAAGCAGAACTTGATCCACGGAGGAATTACAATGGAAACTTTTTATGTCAGATCTCAGCGGGTAGAGCCACAAGCAAAGGCTGGTTGAATAAAATGCATGGATTTATGAAGTAACATTATTATAAAAAAAATAATGCCTGTTACACACTTACTCATAAATTACTTAGTAACCTACCCCTAACTTGATAATACGAGTTTACATTTCTGTTTATTCAAACAAGCAGTTAAATCTATAAAAAAGGTTAATTTAGGCTGTTATAATATCAGACACTTTATCAGTAAGTGGCAAAAAACATTGAACTGAGAAATAGTTGTGTATTTCCACTGAATGGGATTCGTAATCCCAAGCAAAGAATCAGCATAGAAGATGTAACAGTTCTAAGAAAATTACGTGTCTTGGCAACTGCTTCGCAAAAACACCATACCATTACAGATAGACTATTTGACACCACTACTACTGTAATAGATAGTATTACAGACATTCTAGACATAAATACTAGTCGATTCTCGTGGCCAGCGCCTCGTACAAGTTCCAATAAAAGGGCAAGTGAACTGACCAGTCCAGTGGCGCCAGTAGGTAGTCACTCGAGAAAGCCTATAGAACTGATGTACTAGAGAGGTGTGTGGGAGACGCGGCCACACATATCGCGTCGCACTTCAATGGAACCAAGTTATTTACAGAACTACTCGAGGAAAAAAAATATTTAAGAATCATAATGTTGTCTTACATATGTATTGTATTTAAAACTATCTATGGACTGTAAAACCTTTTTAATTGATCTCAGTGGCAGCGTACTTTGGCAGGGAATCAGTGAGGTCCAGGGTTCAGACCCCAAGTCAATTTGCGTATTAAGGCCGGTATAAAATGATATATTTAACGGAATTCAGTAATTTAATTAAACATATACATATATATATATACACTCACACCTGTAATCCCCGGATAATAATAGGCAGAGGTGTAACCAGTTCACCCACTTTTCGTCAAATTTATTTCGATACAATAATATATTAGGTCCTAGGGGGCGCGCCTATCGCCATACCAGGCACAGTTCCAGACTCCGGGTTGATACTAATTAGTTCTAAATAGAAAAAGCCAATAACACTTTACCGGACCCGGGAATCGAACCTGAGCGCAGCGGTCGTAATGCATGAGCTATCACGACTGCAGCCGCAGGCACCAATTAATTTAATTAAAGTTTATAATAATGACATACCGACATAACAGCTAGCACCTTGCCAATCTCTGGCTTTTATTACTAGAAAATGCATTATTAAAATCCATCAATGTTTTAACACAACTACAGCTATAAAACGGCTCACACTAGAGGAAATGAAAAGCATTAAAACTATGAATGGTATGGTAAACGTGGTCGAACGATGTTGTTTCTGCGACTACTCGTAAAAATTCATCAGAAAACAATGGTTGGTGTCGTAAATGCAACAGACCACGTGGCGAACCAATGCCAAAGACAATTGTTTTTAAATATTCTTTGTTATATAATCCTTTATGACAAAAGTTACTATAGGATTAGGGTTCAAAGTAACAAAGTAAATAATAACAATACATTTTGACAGCCTTCGTGGCGCATTTGGCGAGTAGCCGACTGTGAAAGAGAGGTCGTGGGTTCGAATCCCACAACGGGACAAATGTTTGTGTGACCGACAGATACTTGTGTCCGGGGTCTGGGTGTTGTGAGACCGAAAGTCTCTTGTAGTCTATGATACCCACAACACAAGACTCGTTTCTTAGTGTGGGGTCGGGGCTATGTGTGTGACTGTTGGGTGTTATTTATTTATTAATAAATAGATCCAACAGTCACACACATAGTCCTGACCCCACACTAGGTCAAACCTGTATCGTGGATATCAAGAACTACGATAGACTACGGTCCCATAACACCTAGAACCGAAACAATTATCTGTGTGTCACACAAACATTCACTTCCTTTCATATCAAACATGGAGAGAAATGATGAAGTAAATACGTATTAACCTCCAATAAAGGACATTGCCTAAGATGTCTCCATGGATTTGGCGAAGCCGCCAGCAAAAGCAAGTCATGATATAATTGTTTAACTGATGTTGTGTAATCCATACTAATATTATAAATGGAAAAGAAGCTCTGTTTGTTTATTTGTTTGTTACCTTTTTAAGACTAAGCGGCTGAATGAATGATAATGAAATTTGGCTAAGGGATAGATAGGTCATATTTTGTCTCAAAATAAATTTAAATTTATACTAAAATTATCGCATTATGATTAATTATTAACTGTAATAATAGATGTTAGTTGTTATTCAAAAATAAATATTTGTGTGTGGCTGTTAGGTGTATTAATATTTTGAACATAGTTACACAGATGTATTTATTTCGCTTACTACAAGCGAATTGTGGCTTTATAAGTGCTCGAGATCATTTAGCTAAAGTGACCAATTTACTCGTTTACCAGCCTCTTCTATAGAAAATAGTTGTATTCAAATTAAAGACTTTTCCAACTCTCTTAAACCATAAAAATCCTAAATCTACATTCGAAATCCTGTCAAACAAAGAAGCTCGAAATGGTGTTAAACAAACCCCGACCGACGGCACACAAAGATTAATTAAAAGATCAGGTAGTCTCGCGTCCCGGCCACCCCATGGTATTGTCTGGCACTGGGTAACAAAAACTAGCTGTTATCGACTATTTGTTTTTTGTCGGTTGACAGATTTAATTATTGGAGATAAAGAAATATTTCATGTTTTTGGATTCTTTGTTGTCAGAAGAAAAAAGATAGATGGAGTCAAATGTTAACAGTTTAAGATAACGCGCGATAGTCAATTGGTTTTTGTTAAAAATATATTAAGTATTACAGTATTTGTATTATTTTAATGTTTTTACCAGAGTTATTTATTTGAAAATATTAAAGTTCCTCATTTCACAGAAATCAATTTGGAAATACTGAGACTCGTAACAAAAGCAATCTTACATTTTGAAAAGTATTAATATATCAAAGCGTAAATATGAATGTAGCAAAAACCATCTCAATATAATAACGATAACAGCAAACTTTCTAATTACAATATTGAAAGAATGAAATATGTATTCTCATACAATCTTGGACATAACAAAAGACTGTCTATAGAACAGCAAAACTCGAGTAGCGGTAGACCTTGCGTGTCGTGACGCTATTCAGGCTTATATAATTGATTGACTGATATGCATGCAGGTTTATTCACTGTATATTATTTTTGACACTACTCCAATCGATAGTTATTAGTTTTATGTTTTGACCTTTAATAGTTGAATATATTCTTGTGAACTTTGTTTCACTTAAAAGAGCGCTCATGATAGAATTATTCTAGATAGATTCAATACTTACTCGATTTTAAATTCACTGGTTTCTGCTATAATAATATTAGCCATCATCGATTAAACACAAACTAAACTAAAAACGAATGTACGCACACTGATTAAAACCGAGCTACACTTCCGCTAATTTCGTATAGACTGCCCCGCGAGCATTGAGGCTTTCCTTTTTATAACAAATCTTCCCCACCGAGTCCACAACCTATCCAATCTACCCCCAAATATTTCGTAAGTGACCCCCAATATTTCCATAAAATTTTAAAGTACCCTTACAATAATCCATCTATATAAATGAAAATAAACGTGTTCGTTGGCCAATGCATCACTTGAGATAGGTCGGTAAGTTTGCCTTTAATTTTTAAGGAAAGAGGTTAGAGGCACCTTGGAATCGGAAAGATTTTTTTTGATATGAAATCACATTTTCCTACAGATTTTTTTAACCCCCATCATGGATAGGAAGCAGCTAGCTAAAGCCAGTTTAAGGTAATTTGTAATGTCTGTTAATAACATTTTGCTGATTTCAACATAAACCATATAACTTAGAAAATTTCACACAATAACAAAAGATAAAGCGACAAGTATTTATCATATATTAAGAACAGTTAAATATTTATAAAGTACATAATGCCACGAATTACTTTGTAAATATATTCAAGCAGGTCGCATTCCCTTGGACCAAAACATGGAGAAAATAATCGATGCAAATGTCTCAATGTGAAAGTCGTTTGCGCGCATCCACATTAATAAGCAAGCTGTTCGGACTTCGACGGAGATGCTGTTGTGCCTGATTATGAACCGTACAATACGTAAATATTCTAAATTATGTCGGGTGTTAATATACGAATAAGTTAAAACTGATTTTTAAATTAAACCTTTGTTTTAGTTTAATATTTGAAGGAAATTTAATGTTTCCTAATAATTTTAGAAAAGATGCTGATTTAGATAAATCATCTTGAGTAATTTCTTTGCTCATCATTGTTACATTAAACTTACATACACACTCACTCCTGTATTCCCCGAAGGGATAGGCAGAGGTGTAACTAGTAGATTCACATTTCGCAGAGCTTAATACCGTCCCATGATATGATACGGCGCTATCCTATTTCCGAGCACAACTGCAGAATTTGGACACGGTATTTCGTGATGAAAAAACCCAATAACTCACTTTAACCCGACCCGTTTGAACCTGAGATCTCAGCACAGCATATCGCGTACGCAATTACAATTTCATAAAATTATTTAAAATATTAAAAACTAAAGCTTGAAAATATAATTATTACATATCATATTTTTTTTTATTTTATAAAATTTTTAAAGCAACAGATTAGTTGCACTGATTGGCAAGGGTACGATTCTAATAAAGCCCACCGACCACTTAGTGATTAAAATCTTGACTCCCTCTGTATCTCGTAAAGTACAGTACCACGTCGACCCAGTTTTTTTTATCGAATGCAGGTATTGAGAAATGCAGATGACATAAGATAGATAATATTTACATATAAGCTCACGCTTGTATCCTCGGAGAGGTAACCAGAGGCATACTTCGTTTGCCGAGCTTATTTAAGTCCATCTAATACTTTTAAATAGATAAATTGTCACTCTGATAATTATATGTATTATTCCTTCAACTTTATCTATAGTTATTTAGCTGAAATTCTTGACTTTTGATTGTAGAGTACCAAACAATCTTATGGAATAAATAGCAAAAGTACAGAAGAACTTGTAATCCATACATGCAAAATAAGGAAGGGAGCTGTCCTATTTACCTACATGGCCCATGTTCAATGTCTCTCGCAGTTGCACAACCAACGGTAACAAAACAAATCCGATGATCACACGTGATGTGCGTGCGAACGAATACTTCAAGCTACGATCTCAGGGAGAGATTGGGTAAAGGTAGGTCAATCGCACCAGCACTATAGCTTCCGTGTTCGAAATTCAAATATTCAAATTTTGTATTGTGCGAATATTATATTTAATTTTATCAATGAATAAGTTCCTATAAATCCGATACAATGTAGCGCATTTATTTTCCATTAAGTTAACAATATGCTGTATGATTCTAATCAATTAATTACTTATTACAAATTGTGAATTGGCATTCCATGAGGCGATATTTGCTCATTGCCGCTACAAAGTTTTAAACGCGTAAAAGCTCTGTATAAAAGTAGAAAGTGGTATATTTTATATATAAAAAATGTTATGACATTTAATTTAGACATAAAAAGCAATTCCAATTACAATACCTACAAATATATTTAAAAGTTCGCTGAATATAAATTCCTGTAACAGTCCAACACATGGCGTTTCCGAACGGAAACATTAAAGCCGCCGGTTCTAAACAAGTTTACATAAACTAAGCTAATTTTGTTACTTTTTTACTTAACAAAGCTTCATTAAACCGTATATAAATGTGTAAGCGAGTCGCATACCTGCGTTATATCCAACGGGACGAAAAACGCAACACTGTGCAACACATCACAACACAACACAGACACTGGCCACTAATTGGTTATTTTCGACACTAAAGTTAAGCGTGACTCGTGAGTCTCAGTCGAGAGCGGGTTGGCGACTGCTCACAGCTCAGTGCTCAGCTCTGAGCGAGTGCGCGACTCACGGAACGGGTTCTAGCCGGAGACGCAGTACAATGGGTAAAGCGAGCGCCCGCGCACCTGTGTCCTATACAACCTTTTTCTTTTTAAGTTAAAAAAGGCGACGAACTTTTCTGCATGTTCGCCGGTTGATGACCCGATCGATGCTTTATCGGACAATATTGGATTTGGGACCGTGTCTGCAGTGATAAATAGAATATATTTACGTATTTTTTTTCAATCAAGAATATAAGGAAGCGGAGTACTTGAGTTCAAACAAAAAAACAAAAATGTTATTGGAAAGGCAAAAATGCACGTAACATTGACACGTTGACACGTTTATTAAAAGTATTGCAATGAATGATTAATTTTAATTAATTAACTTATTGTAGGACTTAATGTATTATACAATTTTTTACAACTTGGTTTTACGATTTCTTTGATATTATAAACAAGATTTTGAAATAAATAGGGAATTACTATTTATATCTCTGAAGTACAGAATTAATGAAACGCTATAGATAATTCACTATTTTAACCTGTCATAGGAAAATCCATGCAGCTGATAGCAAGTACAGTAGAGTAGAAGTTGCAAAAAATTTCATTACCCGAAACTCCAACCATAAAACACGCTGCTTCCAAAGAACGAAAAGTGCCAAGACTCATAATTTTGCATTTTTAGTTCTTAATGAAATGTAGACGGTGTGTAAGTCTCACAAGAATCTCTTAAAATATACTTAAAACAAATGAAAATGAAGTTACTATAGTATGCATTAGCGCAAGAACTCGCGACATTACTTACATTAGCTAAGTTAATGGGAAAGTTTCTCTGCCGACTAAAATAGACACTATTTAGTATACAAGAGTGTCTGATACTGCTAATTATATTATCAATTTTTTGAAAAAGTTAATACATATATACTCACGCCTGTAATCCCCTAAAGGGTGAGGACCACTACGTCCATTTTATTTCGGTACCACAATGTGATAGGAGGCGAGCTTATCGCCATACCGGGCACAAATTTCAGACTCTGGGCTAATACTGAGAATTTGTAGATAGAAAAACCCGAGACCTCAGCAAAGTAGTCGTAACGCATGAGCAATCACAACTGCGCCAACCAGGCAGTGAAAAAATTAATCTAACTTTTTATAATGAACTAGCTTTAGTCCAAAGCTTGTGTGCGTAGGTTTAACAATGTAAAGGTTAAACAATGGTTACTCTGCCATACAATCGATCAGTACAAAAACATTTTCCTCAATGCAAATGATTTGGATGCATTTTCCTTGGTGCGAGAATCGAAAAAGTAAAAAAAGTGGCCTTTGATTTAGTCCAGGTAAGGGTGTGTATTTAATTTAATTTAAATTGGTTTAGTAGTTTTTGTGGAATGTGCAAACAATTATTATATCTATGTAGGTTACCACTGTCCGTATAACCACGACCACGCGACAAGACAGAATGTCTTGACTCCGCCGATCAGTCCCTCACATAATTTCATACTTATGTTCATGTAAGACTAATGAGACTTCGCATATTTCAAATATATTTCTTAGTATATGTAACTAATCAAGTTTTTGTTTAACTATATCTCAACGTCTGAAGAAAATCATCGTGCGGAAACCTGCATACCTGAGAATTCTCCTAAGAATTTCGAACGTCTGTGAACTTTACTAATCTACATTAGTCCAGCTCTCTCATTAGTAGAGATGCCCGGTGCCCAGCAGTGGGATAGTGCTTATTACAGTTCAGATATTATTATTTTATTTATAAGTCAACGATATCAAAGAATATATTCTTTTAACGGTATAGAAAACTCCTTTACGAGGCGTTACCGCATACCAGATTTGTGCCGGCTAAAATCCCACGGTAGCATATGCGTGTGAAACTGTTCCTAAAGTTCTGGTAGAGCCATTCGAAAATATAGCGTCTCTTAATGTTAAATTGAGAATTAAAAAGAATAATTAAAATCAGATCACACTGCAAAGATGTTGTAAAAATTTAATTTTGTTTGTTGGTAAGTTAATTTTATGTTCGTTATAGTCCAAATAAAGTTTTAAGTAAATAAAAAAGAAAAGTGCTTTTTTTCTATGAGAATTCAGTCTCTTATAATACCGATAATCGTAATTACTCAGACGATTTAAAACTTAAATAAAGTACTCATTCTTTTATAAAAATACATATTTCATCGCCCCATTAAACTAGTAGCAGCTCAGGCAGAATCATTTAAAGGCTCAGACCAGATAACTACATTATTATTTATTATATAAAAAAATATAATTTGACCGGGATAAGAATTCCCGCAGTAGCGATAGACTTGCCGCCTATCACTTTATATGAAAGGTACGCTATCCATCAATTTATAAGCTCAGCGAACCGTGACTGCAATAATTGTATCTGTGCGTACCCCATCTGGGATACAGACTACAACTTGTCATTGTTTATTATGTGCAAATATTTCTTTTTAAAAGCCTCATTCACACATAATGGCTAAAACATCACTATGTTAGCAAATATTAGACCATAACGCACAAATCACTTATATAATCCATCTTAACGTTTTTATGCAAATATCTTTATAATCTCTGGCAACATTTCACGCACCCACGCACTTCCATTCCGTTCCACACATAACCTGTTGATATATGAACTCTAACATACAATTTATATTCAGAAACTAAATCTTTCATATCTCTCAATGACATTTGTATGTAAATTTTCACATATAAATTAAGAAAATTTATCGGCGATATTAAAAATCACGAACTAATTCGTTCCGAATCTATATTTCTGTACAACGTTGATTTGTTCGGTAGCTATAATTGACTGGTCATTAGCTTCAAATGTTCTATTCAAAGTTTTTTGTGTTTCTTTCGTACACTCCGGTATACAATAAGAGGTTACGTAATAATTATTATACGTTTTTTACAGATCATCGAATCGTTGTACTTTTGACTTGAGTCCGAAGATACCTACATGATATTTAAAACTTTATGTTTATTCTAGCTCGGCAAAGTGACCACACTGCATCTGGTGGTAAACGCAGTGCCGTCCGATTAAAGTATCAAGTACCGAGAGACTATCTATCCCTCGCTACTCAACACAATAATGCCGGTCTGTTAAATTCTTGTACTGCTCATTTGCACATCATTTAATATTTTATTACTGTATATATATATTATTAACTTATTAGTTATATAATTAATTTATAATTAATGCTGATTATCTTTTTTTTTTTTTTTTATCGAAATAGGCTTGCGTTTGACCACTATCTCGCCTGATGGAAAGTGATGATGTGGTCTACGGTGGAGCACGCTTGCCTAGAAGATACCTATTCACTCTTGACTTAAAGATACCCAGGTTATAATTTTCGGGAAATATAGACTTCGGCAAAGAGTTCCACTCTCTAGCGGTGCGCATGATAAATGTACTAGCAAAACGCTTCGTGCGCACTGGTGGAATATCAACCATGTATCGATGACGCTTCGCCGAGTCTCTTGTCGTCCGATGATGGAAAGGGGTTGGGGGAATTAAATTATGTAATTCCAAGGCACACTCGCCGAAATGTATCCGGTAAAATACCGATAAACTAGCAACTTTACGTCTGTGTTCAAGGTTTTGCAGCCTTGCCTCGACTATGGAATCGTTGCCTATGAGTCTCTTGGCGCGTCTCTCGATTGCCTCCAATGCCTCAAGCTGGTACTTGGCTGATCCATCCCAAAGATGAGAGCAGTACTCCATGCACGACCGGACTTGCGCTTGATACAGATCAAGGAGCTGTCCCGGCGTGAAGTACCGTCTCACCTTCGCAAGGATAGCCAGCTTTTTGGCAGCCAATTGAGCTTTATGCTCAATTGGCTGCCAAAGGTAGGAGCCAAAACTGAGAGTTGGAGACAAAGTTACACCAAGAATCTCTAGGTGGTCAGTTATCGGTACGGACACATCTCTGAAAGTAGGAGTCAGTTCGAAGGGACTCCGTTTAGCAGAGAATATACAAGCCTGGGTCTTAGTGGCATTAAACTTGACCAGGTTGGCATCGCCCCAATCGGAGACTGCCTTTAAGGACAAGTTCAAGCGTTCTACCAAGGCCTCCCTGAGGGCCTGGACTTGCACTCCACTGGTTCGTGCATTAGACATGTAACTTTCTACCACTGTGCTGTCATCAGCGTACCCAAAAGTACCGGGCTTAAGCAGATCATTGATGTGCAGCAGGAATAGAGTCGCAGAAAGTACGGACCCCTGAGGTACCCCGGCATTGATAGCCAATAGATCAGAGGAGCAGCCATCAATGACCACTCGAATCAATCGTTCCCTCAAGAAGTCCGATATCCAAGCACATAACCCAGTGGGCAAGCCATATGATGGAAGCTTGCTTAAGAGGCTATCATGCCACACTCTGTCGAAGGCCTTCGAGATATCAAGTAAAACGGCAAGCGCTTCCCCATGCTTCTCGACGGCCTCGCTCCAGATGTGAGTGGCATACGCTAGAAGGTCTCCAGTTGACCGGTTTCGGCGAAATCCGTATTGTCGGTCACTTAGGAGGTCATTCGCTTCTAGGTATGCCATGAGCCTGCCATTCAGTACACGTTCCGTACTTTTGCAAAGTATGGACGTAACCGAGATGGGCCTATAGTTGGCAGGCTCAGCACGACTACCTTTTTGGGCACAGGTTGCACGTTAGCTTGCTTCCAGGCTTGAGGCATTTGTCCAGTGACCAGAGAGAGACGAAACAGGCGAGTCAAAATAGGAGAGAGCTCAGGCGCACAAGTTTTCAGTACAATTGCTGGAATCCCATCTGGGCCGTTGGCTTTATTCACGTCCAGATTACGCAGCGTTCTTCTTACCTCAGTCTGACGAATGCGAAATATCATTCGCTTTAACGGTGAAGAAATACATCGTGAGGAAATATATACCTAAGAATTCTAAAAATGGAAGTCGATCGTATGCGAAGTATCCCAATCAGCATTGCACCAGTGTTTAGATATAACCCTTCTCATTAGAAGAGAAGACTCGACCAGTGGGACAACATATATACAGCTATCAATAGTAATAACTTATGGTATATAATTGTTTAGAGTAAGCACGCCTTCTTGCTTTTTCTAGTCAAATATTTGTACGTTACAAGATTGATATAACCTTTAAGTAAAAACATAAAGCTCTGAGGACAAAGTTATTAATAAGATTTTTTTTTTTATTCTGGCACGGCAAAGTGACCACACTGCACCTGATGGTAAGCGCAGTACGATCTAATTAGAGTATCGAGTAGCGAGAGACAATCTATCCCTCGCTACTCAACACAATCATGCATTCTTCACACTACGCCATGGGCAAGAAGGCGAAGAAGCGGTCGAGGGTCTTTTTTCAGAGTTCTCAGAAGGTCGCGAAACGGCCAAACATCGTACCCGAACTCCAGACCCCCGAGAAAGCATGTTTTTAATTGTAATTCTTCTTCTATAGGATCCATTGTGTGAGTTCCGCATGTAAGTTAATGCGGTACAGCGACTACAGTTACTATCGTGTGTGATTGTGTCAGCGGCGTGCATCCAAGTTGCTTCAACATTTTTTATTTTGCCTCTAAAGGCCACTACTCTCAAATCACGGTCATTGATGTCAATAGGTGAGTGGCCGTTTAGTTATTCGTCATTTACAAGAGCACCATATTACATCTAGTTTCTTGAACACTCTGTATATTGTAAATAAAATGACAGTGAGGTTCGTTAATTAGCGAAATGTGGGCGAATACTATTAGACTGATTAAAATGAATTTGGGCACACAGATAGACCATAACCTGGATTAAGATAAAAGCTAATTTTAATTCTGGTAGCTGGTTTCATTTTCAAGTTGTGGATAATGTTTATATTTAGAACATTTCAGGTTTGCTTATTTGTTGTATAGGATATAATTATGGGTACCGTTAAGCGAAACTAAGGACAAAAGCTAGTATAAACGTTGAATAGAGACATAAAATTGTTTTTAAATAGTAGAAATGTAAAGAATGTGCCAGTTCGACATAGACTGTTTGTATCAGCCGGGTCGTGGTTGTGAGATCGCTTGAGATACGTCAATGTTCTTTCCATTCACAGCGATGACATGTGAATGGAAATTTGTTTGAAGCTTGGGCATATTGCTAGGTATAGGTACGTAATGAAGGGATAGGGGGCGTGACCCCTAGTGTATGTGGAACATGACAAATATAGTTATGGATGTGAATGTATTAATATATATAAATCATCATCGATAATGAAAATAAACATTAAAACGTTTTAAACGGCAATTAACGTTGGATCAAAAAGGTCAGGCCCAGTATTTTTTTCGTAACAGCAAACATTTATGATAAAAAAATAAAGTATTATGCATTTCGGAATATGATAATAAGAAAGATAATCAGTAATTGTCTTATTTATACAATTATGCACTTATATAATTTAATAAATATATGATATGTAAAATGACGTTATCAATTCAAAATAAAAACAAGAATCGCATTATGCAATGCTCTTTAAGTCAAAAGCCTTTAATGAAACTTTGCAACTAAGTTTCGCTGGTGGTAGGATATTCATATCCGCCCGGATAGCGACCACCGTACACAGGGCGAAAAACCCGCCATAGTGGCACACGCAAGTGTGTCGCGTTCCGGGATCAGCCAGTGTACATCCGGTTTTTGTCGGGGGTCTGGAGTTGGGGTACAATGGCCATTTTACGGCCTTCTTAGTACTCTGACACTAGACCCTCGACCTCTTCTTCACCTTCTTGCCCATGGCGTAGTGTGAAGAAGCAGGCCGGCATGAGTGTGTTGAGTAGCCGGGGATAGATCGTCTCTCGCTACTCAGTACTCTATTTGGACCGTACTGCGCTTACCATCAGGTACAGTGCGGTCATTTTGCCGTGCCAGGATAAAAAAAAAAAAAAAAGTACGGGGCACCCAACCTCCTACTCGCAATATCTAAAAGTGGTCCTGTATAGTGGCTTTCCCCTCCCACAGTGGGCGGGCGCAAGGTCGCGCCGCGTAGGAATGCGCACGACCTACGAACTAATACACACCGCACTCTATGTAGAGACGGGACGAGTGTTGTATAGAGACGAGATTCCTATAGATTAGATGCGGTATTCGCGTAGTAATATTGTATTATAATTTTGTTTTACGCATTCTATCACACTACCTTTAAATATACATACATACAGTATATGCGATTTAAAATTATTTAGTAAGCTTATTTTTTATTATTTATTTAATTAACTCATGATATATTACACTTCAATAATATGGCACATAACACCATTCAATCATAATTTTATATCTTTTATAATATAATAATAATACTAGCCCTGTATTAAACATTGTCCCACTGCTGGGCACGGGCCTCCTCTACTAATGAGAGGGGTTAGGCCTTAGTCCACCACGCTGGCCTAATGCGGGTTGGTAGACTTCTCATACCTTCGAAAAACTCTCAGATATGCAGGTTTCCTCACGATGTTTTCGTTCACCGTTAATATATCTTTTTATTATATTAAAAAAATTGTTCTGGCCAGCCAACACACTATGATCTTTGGCAATTGTAAGAAGTATTGGGTCGTCATGATAGAGGCTGTGCCTAGTGTTAGGGCTACCCAGTAACTCATTTTAATTATCTTCTCTAAATGTCAGTAACCCCAAGCCAAGTAGTAAATTTGATTGACATATTATTAACATATTTTTAAAATAAATGAATCTTCCACGCTTATAAGAATACTCTTATAAGTGTGGCCTTTTACCCCAGTGAAAGAAGCACTCATCGAAAATGAAGCCTTTAAAAATACGACGTACAAAATCGACCAAAAACAATACAAAATTAATTGACTACAATCTGGCACAAACAAATACAAGAGGACGAGGTGATCGATGACACGTCGCGTGACTTTACCAGTGAGGGCGTTTGATTCCTACCAAAATAACACGCTCAGACAAAACACGATGAAATCGCAAGATTTTGTCTTAAACCGTGACGTTATTTAGAGCTTTTATCGGCTTGTTGACAGTAAAGGTAATTAATGCCTTATTTAAATCTTGTGTAGAGATTTTGTAGTAGCAAATCAGTACCAAAATAATTTAACGGCGTTCGTGGAGCGGCCGAGTAGCCGACTGTGAAACGAGAAGCCGCGGATTCGATCCCTGCACTGAGTGATTATTATGTCCCAAATATTTGTTTATAGTCTGGGTGTTGAGGGACCGTCGATACAGGTTTGACATAGTACGGTGTCTGTTTGTATTGTATATATTTAAAAAAAAACAATAAATAAAAAATTACAAGCCAGTAACTTAGGCATGATAAATAATTTTAATTTTAGAATAATTGCAGTACTGGCTATAATTTGTTCCACTTTTAAAATCTCAGATAAAAAACTTACCATCAAACGTGGCATTCAATCATCCATAGCAATAAACTTTCCAGAGACATTGTCTATGGAGTATGGACTCTGGGATAAAGCTTTGTCCTCACGATAAGCAGTATTGAACGTGACGGATTGGTTCGGCTCGGATACGTCACGAGTCACGATTGCGTTCGTGTTGTTGACAGAGTCCATGGCCCAGCGGGTGAGTATTCAGTTGTGAAATAAGAAGTCGGGAGTTCAATCCACGCGCCGAGACAAATGTTTGTGTGATCCACTAATATTTGTTTCGGGTCATGGAGTTGTTCGACCGAAACTTTCTCGGTTTTTATAATACACTAGCTGTTGCTCGCGGCTCCGCCCGCGTGGAGGTCATGTTTGGGAGAAAAAGTATACAAAACAAAATACCAATATTCATGCGTTTAACTTAAAAATGACGGATTTTCATACAAACTTTCATTCCCTATTTTACCCCCTTAGGGGCGGAATTTCCAAAAATCCTGAAACATATATTTTTTATTTTTAACTAAAATGCCAAATACTAATTTTCATGAATTTAACTTCAAAAATGACGGATTTTCATACAAACTTTCATCCCCTATTTTACCCCCTTAGGGGTGGTATTTCCAAAAACCCTTCCTTAGTGGATGCCTACGTCATAAAAGGAACCTACTGTCAAAATTTCAAGTCTCTAACCCCAGCCGTTTCGGCTGTGCGTTGATCGATCAGTCAGTCAGTCAGTCAGTCAGTCAGTCAGTCAGTCAGTCAGTTTCTTCTTTTATATATACAGATAACGGCCCTTGACGGGCTATATGATTTAAGCGACATTTTTGAGAAGTTACAGGAGAAAGGTTTCAAGTTTTTTTGTTTTTCGGGAAAAATCACAAAAGAAACTATTGCGTTGATTTTAGTAAAACTAATATAATACTTGTGTAAGCAAGTAACTACATATTTATGATATATTTTCATACATTTATGAACATTATTTTACTAGTACAATTTGGAATAAAAAAAATTGCACGGAAAAATTTAAACTGGGCAGAAACGATGCAGAAAATATTGCTAAATCCGAATATGTCTCAATATCGCAAAAAATGACAAAATCTGATAGCCGGGCAAACGTCACGTCGACAAGATCTTAGTGTAGGGTCTGCACAGTGAACTGTTAGATAAGCTAGTGGTAAGATATTGTAGCTACGCCGTATCAACATTATATTACAGACTAGCTGATGCTCGCAGCTTCGCCCGAGTGGAGTCTTGTTTGGGAGAAAAAGTATTCAATACAAAATACAAATTTTCATGCGTTTCATTTCAAAAATGTCAGATTTTCATACAAACGTTCATCCCCTATTTTACCATCTTAGGAGTGGAATTTCCTAAAATCTTGAAATATATATTTTTATTTTTAACTAAGAGGCCAAATACTAATTTTCAAGAATTTAACTTCAAAAATGACGGATTTTGATACAAACTATCATCCCCTATTTTACCCCCTTAGGGGTGGCATTTCCAAAAACCCTTCCTTAGTGAAGGCCTACGTCATAAAAGGTACGTACTGTCAAAATTTCAAGTCTAACCCCAGCCATTTAGGCTGTGCGTTGATCGATCAGTCAGTCAGTTTCTTCTTTTATATATACAGATGACAGTTAACAGTGGTAATTAACTAAATTATTAATAGAGATCAGTTAATATTTATTAAACCTAAGTTCAGACAATATTCGGCAAATATTTAATACATTTTAAAAACCATTCAAATCCTCAAAATCGTATTCTTATATGACCATTGATTTCAAATTGGAAATCATTTATCATACTTATCGAAACTTACGTATCTTTCATTGATTGTTAACTATTTTTAAACTCTCTATCATAGCGTTCATTAGAATGCAATTAGCAAGAATTAAAGAAACATGGGAACAAGCAATATCAACTAGAAAACTACGATCGAAATAAAATCTTTAGCCTTGTTAATTTAATGAGTAAACTTAGTAATTTGGTCGGTAATAGAATCTACCATTTGGTATATTGTTGCTTCAAGTTACGGTTTTATTAGAATTCTCTTTTTGTTGTTTTATGTTATTAATCGAGTAAATTAGGTCATGTGATCTTAAGTAATAATAATAAATATTAGCGTCACATTATTCTACATACGTATACACTTACGCATGTAATCCTCGAAGGGGTAGGCAGAGGAATAAACCAGGACATCCACTTCTCGCCGAATTTATTACAGTCCCATAATGTGATAGTGGGCGAGCCTATCGCCATACCGGGCACAATCCAAACTCCGGGCTGATACTGAGTATTTCTAAATTGAAAAACCCAATATCACTTTACCCGACCCGGGGATCGAACCCAAGACCTCAGCACAGCAGTCGTAACGCATGCGCAATTACAACTGCGCTACCGAGTCAGTGAGATTATTTTAGAATAACTTAACTGAAGTAATCACTTTGAAAATATATATTACTTTTGTCATTCGTTTTAAAAAGCATCTAAACTACAGTTACAGTTGTTAGTCTTCGAAGTGAAGACAGATCTCCGTGAAGGCAAACTCTGTTTCGTCAGCGAGTTGAGTCAATAATCGCTGCATTGTTACCGAAGCGCGCCCCAGTCAAGTGCATTGTCTTGTATTCAACGGATCTTATTCGGTTCTACACTTGTGCTGCCCAACTTTTAGTATCCGACATGGTATATACATTGGAATACTATGCGACATGTTGTCATGCTGTTACATAAGACAGTTCAATCGGCATAATCCACTTTTGTACGTTGTAAATAACTTATTTTCTGCTACAAGTTTATATTCTAATTATGAAAAATATTTCGACCAGTTTTTTATTTCCTTCTCTACCCAGATATTGTAAAAATATTTACACTGAAAGAATCTTTATTCTATTGTTGGTTGTGGGATTACTACAAAGCTCTGTCTCTTTATGTCACAAATATGTCAAATACTTACTTGTCGTTTTATATAATCAAGTTTATATTTTGTTCAAATCCTGTTGTTGAAGTAAGACTTCGTGGTCATGATTATTGCATGTTTTGGATTCACTATCTGGATGTCTCTTAAGATGATGCGTGGTCGACTGATTCCATTGCTTATTGTATATTTTATATCTATATAACAATATGAACCAACTCCTTTATAAATGATCTGATTTTTGCCAGTATCACGATTTATTGTCCATAAAGATTCTTTTTCTAAGCAGCTGTTTTGTTCATTTTACAAATAGAATACGTTTTTTAGTGCCTCTGTATGCAGACGAGCAGACGGCCCATCTGATGGTAAGTAGTCACCGCCGCCCATAGACTTCTGCAATGCCAGGGCACAACAAAGCCCGTGCCTACCGTTGAAATAAATGTTCTTGTAAATACTGCTTTTGTATATAAGTGTGATAGCAACTAACCTGGTGTGGCGTGTCGGTTTCGAACGCGTGGCAGTAGTGGTGCGCGGGCTCGGAGCGCGGCTGACGCGCCACTAGCGCGAACAGCGTGCGCGCCGCCTCACACGTCGCGTACGAGATACGACGTAGCGCGTGCGACATGCGCACGCTCTGCACACATACACATACCAATAAGTATACATTACATATAAATAAATAACATCCAACAGTCACACACATAGCCCCGATCCCACACTAACGGTAGGCAGCGGCTTTGCTGTGCCCTGGCATAGACTTCTGTATGGGCGGTGGTGACTACTTACCATCAATAAAAAAAACTAAGATACGAGTCTTGTTTCGTGGGTATCAGGGACGACGAGAGACTTTCGGCCTCACAATACCCAGACCCGACACAACTGTCTGTCACAAAACATTTGCCAACATTTCGCCACGCATTATTTTTGAAGGGTCGGCAACGCATGTGATGCTCCTGGTATTGTAAGCATCCATAGGCTACGGTGACCGCTTACCATTAGGCGGGCCGTAAACTTGTTTGGTGTCACAGTAGTATAACAAAAAAAAATAACACTAAATAAAAACGTTTACTCTGTAAAACAGATAATTAAATATCCCTTTTACATGTCTTTAACAGATTAGAGATTTAAAACCATACAGACTACACTTGCAAAAGTATATTTTACATAAGCAAAATTATATGTAAACAAAAAATAAAAACGAGCCAAATAGACAATGTTTTACGACAAGACAAATATTTGTTACCTTTTGTTACATTTTACTTATGATTTCTAAGTAGAAAGTGAAACTCTGCTCTATATATTACGTTTTATTACTTAAATCTCAATTCATCAGTGACTCATGAAATCAATTGTTTTACATGGTTGTTTTTATGCCATAGCTGATCAATCACATCATCAGCAATAAGCCAAACAGTTTGTGATGGAGTTATGACGTACCTGGTCGTCGGGGTCGCATACCTTGACCCCAGAGAGGGCAACCACCACCAGCACGGGGACCGCACGCCCGCTTTCCTGAAAAGCCAGTCTTAATTAGGAAATAAAACTCATACTAGGACAATCTCTATATATTATTTTACAAATGTGTTTTTTATTATAATATAATATCATAATTTCTTCATGAAATGTAATGGTAAAACACCATTTAAAAGCTTAGTCTTGCCGCTATTCAAGAAAAATCGTTTTTTTTTTAAGTTATAGAATATTAAAAAAATAAACAGTGCCATCTGTTAACAGTATAATAAACTAATTTGTTGTTTTGTTAATTTAGGATTATGCGTATAGACGATTTTATGAAGCACCATCTATGGTCTAATTTCGTCACCATTTTGTAGGTTAAAATGTAATTAATAAAAAATTACAATTACTTATTTCTAATTTATTATATAAATATCAAACCTGATGTATAGCTCAGTATATATAGTTATTCAAATACAAATATGAAGATCCTCGACTGACCCAAATTTTTGCTTGATATTGAACTGTTCGCTGAATTGCTTCTCGCAAATATGTTTATTGTCTTATAGTTTCAAACACTTCAATGGACAAAACTACCAACTACATTATCGTTTCGTGACTACATACAACTCTGTTTACCCCGCGACCACGAAGGACATAAAGTCATCGAAACGTCGGGAATAAAAAGTAAAATAAACCGCTATAGATACAATAAAATTAGTTTATTTCAATAATTAAATATATAGTATATATCAACATACAGATAAAATACATTTGTATTTTTTTACTAAATGTTTATCCTCATCACTAAGGCCTTATATTGTTGGCTTAAATATTCTTGTTAACAAAGTGTTATGAATTTTTAAAATTATTATTAGTCTGAGCTCTAAAAACCAGGTGTTAACTTATCATCTACGATAAACCTTATTTATTTATATTTATTAATTACTACGGATAAACCAATTACACTAATTTACATATACTTATGACTATATTAAATTAAATTAATTAAACATACACATATCATAATTAAAAGCTAAATAAAACAAAGTAAATACATATTGACATCAGGCATTTGTTTCGCAATAGTGCAAACATTCATTTAAGATCACCGTCCATTCATCTGCGAACACGTTAAGATGGTGTACTGTCTAGGAGAGCATTGAGCGTAGTGAGAGTTCGTGGTATCGGGGACCTAGAACGAGCCACAGTGCGACACGTCGGGACAGCAAACAACTTGTGCTTAATAATAAAAAACGGCAACACTCTAAAGAAAAGCCTAAGCAAAGAATTTAAAATATAAAAAATTCTATACAAACAACGTTAATTAATACAAATATTTGGATAAAGTTTCTACCGTTATCACTACGATGTACTTTATGGCGAAAATAATTAAAAGAGTGGAGGGTACGCAAAAAATATGGCCGCTATAAAGGCAGGTGTAAAAAATGGTTGAGACAGGAATATTTACGTTCCTGTCCGTTATATGGTATGGTAGTGTATAAACAAAGGTAATGGAATTGATTGAAAAGAAATGATTGTTTAGTCAAGAGATTTGATGATAAAGTACTGTTTTAAATAAGTATTATACGAAATGTTTCAGTATTTGTGACTTGAGATTTAGGCAATTATTATTATTAACTAATTATTATCTATACTAATATTATAAAGAGGAACGATTTGTATATATGTTTGGAACGAATTGGCTCAAAAAGTACTGGACCGAATTTAAAAATTCTTTCACCATTAGAATGCTACATTACCACTGATTCATTTAGACTATTTTGATTGCAAGAAAAAATAATATAGAAAGGTGTAATAGCTTAAGATGCCTCCATGGATTGTATACCTTTTCTTCCAAAAAATACGTAACATCTAGTTATTAATAACTAGCGACCAGACAGGTGACAGGCAGACCATCAGGTGCAGTATGGTCATTATGCCGTGCCAGGATAAAAAAAGATTTTTTTTTGGAGATTTGGCTCCGAAATATCTTTATTATTTATAGGTAAAAAATTGTATCTACTATACATGAAAACCTCTTGGAAAAAAATATATACATGATGCTGAAGTCCGAAATATATTCAATTAATTTTCATATTGAATCTATTAATATCTTCAGCAAGCTTGTTATGCAAAGAAGAACTAATTATTTTGAAACACAAACATTATCCAGCAACTTAATATTCAATATATTATCAACGTGTTCAAAAGCTCAGCTAACTGAAGCGGCAAATTGAATTAAAGTCAAACTTTTTCATGGAGCTTTTGCCTCTTACCCTACTTCGTGTAATGACCCAGTGCAGCATAGCGACAGTAGTCAGTGTACAGCGACGCACTCGACACTGAGGCCCATTGTTACGATCACGCAAAAACCGTTCCCCAGCCCGACTTAATCATTCACGACGTAATGGTCCACACAGAGTACTATGACCGCGTGGAATAGGGTAGATTCGCTTCATTCTTTATTACTTTTCAACCAAATTCAAAAAAAGGAGGTTAACAATTTTCTTTGATTAAAAGGGTACACTTCCCAGGTGGCCCCATTGGCACCAAGACAGGATCTGATGATGGGATCTCCGAAAAATCAAGGGCAACCCTCAAATTTTATAGTGACGCATAATTTGTTTCTTATTGAAGTCGGTGTACTTTTTATGAATAAAAATTTTTTCTTCTTACAAGTATTAGCCGATAACGCAATCATCGTTCGTTTAATATTCTGATAATGTATAGACATCGGTAATCAACAACAATTGATTCATTTTTCGCAAAAATACCTATAATACTATACATGACATATAAACTAGCTGTCTAAAGGTTTGATGTACATTATTAACCAGTCATGTATTTTTCAGTAGCCGGCTACTGGACAAACACTGGCAATACTCGCCTTTATTGACGTGCGTATTAATCGTATTGTAACGTTAATTTCATGGAAATAAAGTTGATTTTGGCTTGTATTTTTACTCTCTACTTATTACCCTTTTCCGAACACCGTTGTCCATGTGATACATCAACCAACATGACACTCATACCTCCACCGCATAATATTTAAGTACCATAATCATAATCATAAATCGCTCTTCTCTCCGCTCGTCACTTCGCAACTAGTCCCATAAAACAAAATGGCAGGAGCGGAACAGAGGTGGTGCGGGCGGGGGTCTCATTACCCGTTTTAATTAAGATCTCTGGGGTCCGCTGACAATCACTATCGTTTACCTGAGCCCTCGTCATGATAATATATCAGATAATGATCTGTGATATACGGTCGAAACTTCACAGTTATAAATGGATGGTCGTGTGTATTGAGATTAGATATGTCGCTGACTTGAATATTAAGATTAGTTCTGTTTACCAAGATTATCAATAGCCTTGAGTAGGTACATAAAGAACATTGTCTAATTGACATAATTTCTATACATTTAGGATGTATTTTTTCTATCCTGACACGGCAAAATGACCACACTGCACCTGACGCAGTGCCGTCCAATTAGACAATCTATCCCCTGTTACTCAACACAATCATGCCGCCCTGTATCTATATTTCTTTCTGGAAGCTTTTTTGGTCACCAAAAGAGAATTTATCCTCTTTAATATAGCAAACTTAAAACATATGTCAACTGAATAAACAACGTATCATTTTAATTTTAGACCGGCACTAAAGTTTTTTTTAATCGGCGCAGAATCGAGCCTACAGTCTCTCGTTTCACAGTCAGCTGGTCGCCCATTGTTCAACAAAGGATATCGAATTCTTTCTTTATAACTTAGCGCATGATTTATACAACAATCGCTTCGGTTAGATTCTATTTCCATTATATTTGTGTTAGTTCTAGTAGTCAGCTATCATCACTATTGCAAGAATTCAGAGCACTGAAGTACCTTTCCTTACGGCGCCAGTCAGTTTCTATGCAAATGTGGAATTATTCTCCCGCACCGATATTGCGCCCTTGCTGTGCCGAATACAACAAAGCTTTAAACACAATGTGTATTTCTAACGAGAATTTTAAATTTTTAATATGCGTAGTAGGTAGAGCTTGCTACGAAGTTTTATATAGATCAGTAACTTATTGAAGGTGATTGGAGTTTTTTTTTATCCTGGCACGGCAATTTAACCACACTGCAGTTGATACGGTAGGTAAGCGCAGTGCCTTCCAATAAGAGTATCAAGTAGCAAGAGACTATCTATCCCTCACTCATACTCAACACAATCATGCCGGCCTGCTTTTTCACACTATGCCATGGGCAGGAAGGTAAAGAAGCGGTCGTGACTCTAGTGTCAGAGTACTCAGAAGGCCGCAAAATGGCCAAACATCGTACCCCAACTATAGAACTTCGACAAAAACCGGATGTACACTGGTTGATCCCGGAACGCGGCTTGCGTGTGCCACTATGGCGGGTCTTACACCCTGTGTACGGTGGTTGCTATACGGGCGGATATGAATATCCTACCACCAGTAAGTAAATATAATTTATGTTAGTAGGATCATTTTGTGTAGAAAACTAAGATTTAATCATGCACATATTTGCTTAAAGAAGACATATTTAAATCTATTGATATTATGATGAATATACACCATAAAACAGTCATGGGGACTATCAACAGAAGTGAATAATATAAACTTTGTAATCACTGTGTTCCTTTTTGAAACAGGGTCCATGAAGTAGTAACTTTTTTTTAGTTATTATTAGGCGCGCTTCTGCAAAAGTAAAATATGTAATCTGAGGGATACCATCGCGCGAGTTCAGTACTCTTTCCCCGTCCTAATATGACTATAGAATTTTCACTTCAAAAATGATTACAGCGTCGTAAATAGATCTCCGAGACACACATTTAACTACTTAGTTTAATAATCCAGCTGATCGGTCAGTTTTCACTGCAACACTACTGATTATTTTACATTATTTTTCGTAATACTTATTGTAGATTTTATTATCTTTAAACTACGCTATATTTTTTAGTGAGCCTTCAAATTAAAATTGTTTTAACTTTGAATTACGCGATTTTTATAGTATTAAATTAGAGTTATTAAAGTGTTCAACTAAATGAATAAAGTAGAAGTGTTAATGCTAAACAATCTTAGACGCAATTTTGAATACAATTAGCATTGATTCACTAAGTTTTAATAAGTTACAGGCACGACTGATAAAGTCGTAGCAGAGGGCAGTTTCATTAACTTCAACTTTTTACAATTTTCAGTTGGATAAGGTAA
Source organism: Laothoe populi (assembly GCA_905220505.1). NCBI lineage: Eukaryota > Metazoa > Arthropoda > Insecta > Lepidoptera > Sphingidae > Laothoe > Laothoe populi. The sequence goes on along the minus strand of HG992154.1, from coordinate 380,365 downwards.
ATTTATTTTATATTATAATTTTATTGATGATAATTTATTTGTTAGATATAGACCCATCAGAACTTATAAAAAAATAATATAATATATGAAATTATAATGAAAGATGATAATTCCTTTATTTTAATTTGCTATCTACATAAATTTATCTTTAGCTTGGTTGTATCACCACTTCCTTCTCTTTAAATAATTTCTAAGTCATTCTATCAAACCTCCTATTGCTATTTATTTAATATACTAATAAAAAATTTGATTTACACTGGACACAATTTGTTACATCAACTTAAGCTTAACTATATTTGAATCTGAACACCTAACAAACTAACGTCACACCGATTTGTTGGCCAATAAATCCGAAAAAAAGAATGCTTTAAAAAAGATACACTATTTATTTGACGGTTAAGGAAAACATCGTGAGGAAACCTGCATACCTGAGAATTCCTATAAGAATTTCGAAGGTATGTGAAGTCTACCAACCCGCATTAGGCCAGCGCGGTGGGCTAAAACCTAACCCCTGTCATTTGTAGTGGAGACCCGTGCCCAGCAGGGGGACATTGTTAAATACAGGGCTAGTATTGTTATTATTAAATATAGTATGTTTCCCATAGAAATAAAATAAAATAATTTATTTATGAGTGGAACAACATTCCAAACTTAAAACAAACAGCCCATCAAAAAAAAATTACAACAATTTACAAAACAAATTGAGTAAATTAATAATTTCTCAGGACAATGGTCACGTGGGACGTCATGTGGGTGTCCACACGCGGCGCACTCCCACGGATACATAGTGCCGCAGATGTGAATAATCCCATATTAATTGTTGTTCCTAGTAATTCGTTTTTGAAGGGGAACGAAAGTGATTACCGATTGGTCAAGCGAATTGAGCCTTCAATCCTAATCTTTTATTTTAACATTGAATATATTTATACAGGTTGTTGAAAGGTGGTAGACCTAACATCACTCAAAGGAAGAGCGAATGATTACTTATCGTTTAAGTTGGAATATAAGATACAGAAAGATGCCACAACGTACATACATATACACTCACGCCTGTAATCCCAGAAAGGGTAGGCAGAAGTGTAACCAGTACACCAACTTTTCGCCGAATTTATTACGGTCCCATAATGTGATAGGGGTCGAGCTTATCGCCATACCGGGCACAATTCCAGACTCCGGGCTGATATTGATTATTTCTAAATAGAAAAACCCAATACCACTTTACCCGACCCGGGGATCGAACCCGAGACCTCAGGACAGCAGTCGTTATGCACGCGCAATTATAACTGCGCCATCAAGGCAGTCACGAAAGATGCCACAAAACAAACCTAATATAACAGAAATGGAGCAAATATGGTCTTAATAATATAATAATAATACTAGCCCTGTATTAAACATTGTCCCACTGCTGGGCACGGGCCTCCTCTACTAATGAGAGGGGTTAGGCCTTAGTCCACCACGCTGGCCTAATGCGGGTTGGCAGACTTCTCATACCTTCGAAAAACTCTCAGACATGCAGGTTTCCTCAAGATGTTTTCCTTCACCGTTAAAGCAAGCGATAATTAACATTTTAATACACACATAACTTTAGAACAGTCAGAGGTGTATGCCACTTGGGTTTCGAACCTACGACTTTCGTCTTGACAGTCCGTACCGCAACCAACTAGGCTATCGCTGCTATATAATATGGTCTTATGATTAGTAATTACAAGAGGAACAATTAGAGATATAGTAAAATGTTATCTCTCGGGAGATTTGATTGATACCAATGATATAAAACTTGTATTCAGCATTATTATTATATTACTGTTGAACACCTTGATAATACCACGTAGAAAACAAAAAGTTATAGTCGAGTTTGCAACTGGATGTTATAAAAATTAATTAAGTTCAACTAAATTCTATTTGCATCTTTATCTAATTAATTATATAAAGAATGGGTCGTTTAAATAAATTAGCATCGAAAATAATCCCTTCAAAACAAAAGCAGTAAAGAATTAGAGGTGAAGTTATATCCAAAATCCCAGATTCTTGAAGTTTGATCCAGCGGGGCTACAAGGGTATAATTAACGCTAAATGCGGGACAACGTAACAACTCACTCATCACTAGGGATAGGGAAAGTAGTAATATAAAAAACAACACAATAAATTAAACTAATTTTACAGATTTTATCACGAATTTATTTTTAGTCCCAACGTATCGATAACTTTACGGCCCGTGAGTATCCGCCCGTGACATTCATGGTCACTAAATGTGGGATGAAAAGACGTGACTAAAAAGTAAAAATAAATCGGGAGAAAATTAATAAAATATGTTTTATTTCAATGTGTAATATTCTCAAGAAACTAACGCAATAACGTTAGGAACAATTGTGACAAATGATAATACAATATCGATTACAATATAATAATATTATAGGCTTGGCATCGACTGCGAAAAGTATGGTAGCAATTATGTATTTTTTTATGTTTTCATGTATACGTAAAGGTTAATTAATTCTAAGTTTAGATCAAATTAGTTTTTGTATACGTCGTTTTTACATTTTGTTAAAAATAATTTATCATTTTACATTTCAAGTATTTTTTAAGTCCCGTTATTATTACTGAACTTAGTTATGTCAGATTTCGCCTTAGCATTGTAATAGCAGAGACCGGAAAATAATCAAGCAAATCACCTGATGATAAATAATCACCACCGCCGATAAATACAATGATGATACGCCGATGACGAAGTCATCCATGGCACGGTGCCCAAAAAAAAAGAAAAAATATCGTTTTTTGCCATGTATCAGTTTAAAAATGGAATGCAATAACCGGTTAATATTTCAACTACATCGTAGTATAGCCCGATGTTTAATGTTATTGCTACGATTCAACGGTTTTCCGATATGTCTCGATTTCCTCAAGTCACATCACTAGGAAAGGCGTTGTCGAGTTGAAGGTTGATACAGTGATTTCAGACAAACCTAGTCGGGGGTGTGATTGTTGTGGGGGCGGGGGAGACCCGGTGCTACGCAACTAAAGGGTAACCCTCTCATTTTGGCAGCTTTAACGTTAGAGCCACTTGAGATCTCGAAAGGGGGTGTTTCGAAAGGGGTTTTGTATATTGCAAAGAAATGTCTTTTGCTAAAGATCAAACAAAAAGTAATTTTATAAAGTTTATCGTAGACGAATCTGTGTTGAACATAATGTAGATGACTTTGATTATTTACAAAGATAATGGTTTCCTAAGTTTACGCGATCATAACACATTGAAATAAAGCTAATTTTACGGATTTGTTCGCAGTTTATTTTTACTTCGACCAGCCCAGTGTTCATGAAGACTGATAGCAAAAACGCTTTCCTGAATCGCGGTAGTTAAGTTTGAGCGACGCGTAACACATATAGAAGTTCTGAATACCGGTCGGGCATAACACCCATCTTCCCCCTTCGCTAGAGGAACACCATTACAATTGACGACGAAAACAATAAGCCCGGAGTTTCTTTCTGCCTTATTTCTTCGGGTCGTCATCGCTTAGATAGTTAGTGAAAGGCTGTTAGGTTAGTTAGACTAGGGATTACGTACCTTCCAAATCCGTTCAATTTCCTTTCAACTTATCCCCTCCCATTCCTGTCCCTTCTCCTGATCATCATCTCCCGTCACTTCCTTTACTGAAGATCATGATTCCTTTAATTTTCCGATTATCCTCTTTTCTCCTTTTCCAGTCCTATCCTCGTCGTTGTATCCCTGCCTACCAGACCTTGATGGCAGATTCCAAGTTCCTACGCCACTAACCATAATTACTCATTCCCGTATGGAGAATTTCCATTTGTATTTTGACCAATCATAAGTGCCTTTTATATGCCTACATGATGAATAAAGATTTTTAATTTATTTTATTTATTACCAGTCACCGCCATAAAGTCCTTAAGATTAGTTTACACTCAATATTTTCTAAGGTATTTTTCAGATTGAAACGTCTACTTTTTATAAATCTATATTTACTGCATTTTAACATAACTAATAAAATAAGAATTCACAATCAGTAATCGTCCAAAATGCTCGGAACACAAGTCGAATCAGGCACCCTTCACAATATAATGGCCACTCAACTAAATGAGTCATGTAGCATGGCCGGTTGATGGTGAGTGGTCACCATTGGTGGGACACTTGAGACTTCACAAGTACGTCGTCAACTTACTATCTTTGTGTAAATAGTGGCGTCTGCAAGATGATTGGTTTGTACTTTTATTTCTTTACGACATTTAAATTATAACAATATTAGAAGCTACAGTAACAGTGTGTGTGTGTTTCAGTAAGGACCAACTGCTTAACAAATCGAGATTTTCATCGCTCTCAAGACGGTCAGGTTCGGCACTAGGTCTTGTAATGATTTTTATTTCACAATATTGCAATAAGGCAACTAAACATACATTGAGCTGCTTTAATCTAATGTAATTAAACTGAAATCGTATATTAATTGTATGACCAAATATTGTTAACCGGTGTGAAAAGAGCCACGCTAGAGTTTCTTGCCCGTTCTTCTCTAGCGAAACTGCATTGCGAACTGGCGGTAGAGTAAAAAATTTACTGAATCTAAATGATGTATAACATTTCATGGATTCAATAAAATATTTGAGTGTGGCTAAAACATGTACAGTATAATTAGTTAATGTAATTGATGGCAGCCTCCGTAGCGCAGCGGGCCAATAGCCGGCTGTGAAACGAGAGGCCGTGGGTTCTATTCCCGCAAATGTTTGTGACAGACAGATATTTACTTCGGGTCTGGTTGGTGTGGGACAATAGTCCCTCGTAGTTATTGATACCCGCGATACAGGTTTTATCTAGTGTGGGGTCAGAAGTATGTGGGTGACTGTTGGGTGTATAAATTTGGTGTATTTAAGCATGGTGAAATGTTTACTACCGAATAAAAATAATAACTATTGAAGATACTACTATGACATTTGAGCTGTCATATAAGTCTTTGCACTATTATTATATTTATGAATGTCATTTTTTTACTTCTTCTTTCAATTTGTTTAATAAGATGTTATCAGTTACAAACTACAGATAAGACTTTATTGTAATTTTTGTTAATTAAAATTTAACTGTGTCTGACGCTAGATTATTCTACGATTAATAATGTTATTTATCACGTATTAGGTTACATACAATCCTGTATACATATGTCATGTGGTAGATACATTTTTAAAACCAATAACAGTAACAGCTATATAACAATGGCAAAGTAGAAAAATAATGAGAGCGCGGGCTTCGACCATTTTTTACCTTCACTCAGTCACGGGAATCGCGAGGCCTGGCTTACTGTGTGGTATTAACACGAGTGTTACGCGGGTTTTAGTTTTAACGTCACTCGCAAGGAGGTTTTGTAAGTGTGTTGCCTGTTTCTCATAATTCAGACTGTGTCTATCTGCAGCATGGTCATTCCAAACAGATTATTGAATTTCAAGGATTTTTATATGTGATTCAGTTGAATGCAGATCAAGGCTATCTATGAAAATAATCTGTATAGCTATCTATATATACGAAAATTAGACATTTCAATGAATGATTTTAACGATAACGTTATGATTGTCATTGTAATTAATGGACAATAAGTAAATTAAGTAATTAAAACAGGGAAGTATTAAAACTAAAGTTATATTTATACACACGTATACACTCACGCACGTTATTCCGAAGGGGCAGGCACAGGTGCAACAAGTACACCCACTTCTTGCCGAATTTATTACGGTTCATAGGGTAGTCTATCGCCAGCACGGATAGCCATCATCCGGGCGAAGGGGATGCTGGGTCGTAAGACCGGCTAGTCCAGCATACCCCTTTTATTTTTATTCCGCTTACCCCCGTAGCGGGCGGAAATAATAAAACGCTTTCAATTCTCAATTCCAGACTCCGAGCTGATACTCAATATTTCTAAATAGAAAAACCCAATATCACTTTACCCAACCCGGGGATCGAATTCGAGATCTCAGCACAACTGTCTAAACGCATGCGCAGTTACAACTGCGCCTCCGAGGGAGGCTGGTTTATTTATTATTTTTAAAGCTCATTTACCAAACAACAGGATCTATATGATTCCTAAAATACTGAATACGTACGTTTTTCATCAATACATGGTTGATATTCCACCAGTGCGCACGAAGCGTTTTGGTTGTAAATTTATCATGCGCACCGCTAGAGAGTGGAACTCTTTACCGAAGTCTATATTTCCCGAAAATTAAAACCTATCATAAGTCAACAGTGAATAGGTATCTTCTAGGCAAGCGTGCTCCACCGTAGATCACATCATCACTTATCATCAGGCGAGATAGGGTCAAACGCAAGTCTATTCATGGTAAAAAAAAATATAAAACCGTATATGGTCATTCTGATTCTGATGTGACCAGGCATATATTGCTCAAGCGATCCGCCGCGCGCTCCTCGCCCACGTCGATCATCTCACGGGAATCCATTAGCGGGAGCTCTCCGAGCCGCGCCGAGTTCCGACACTAGTTTACAAGCACCTGCGATATGGACCAGCTCCCCTCACCACCTTTCAGTTACTGGCGCAAGTGCAACAACTATATAAGAGTTTAAAATATTTGTTATATGGTATTCATATTTATGTTGATTTTTAAGGAAAACTAATTTTAATAGACGTACTCGTATTTGACCACTTGTTCGCGAATGGGTCAAAATTCGACCGTAATTCATTAAATTTTTGAGCCAGAACGTTATTGAGTTTCTTCTTTCACAGAGTCTGGATCTATAATTATGATATCCTTATATATACTCGTATATATAATTGTTCGGTGCGTTTGTTTGTCACTTAACTCCTCCTAAACGGCTGGACCGACTTGGATGACATTTTGTGTGTATATTTCAATTGGTTTCTGGATGGTTTGAAAGTACAATTGGACCCGGTAGGTGGCGCTGCTGTCGGTATGTTACCAAATTTGATTTTCTGGGATTTGTGAGAGAAATGCCAAAGAATGTGATCTTTAAAACAGAATATTTAATGTGGGCTAGACGACGGCTGATGGGTCCGCTAGTATATTATATTTTTTAATTCTGTTCTATTGCGTGATCTGCATGCGTGTGCAAAACTTGATATCCGTGTGTTATGTATTTGTTATTGGCAGTAACAACGTAAACAATAAATTGTATTGCAAATTGTATAATAAATATTGGCCGGCTGCATATCTTCTCCATATAACTTAATTTTTTTAAATCTCACACAGTGCGCTTAATATGCGTAACTGACTCAGTAGACTTAGCTGGTCACAGAAAAAAATTACTAATTTGAATGTAACAATGTATATTGTATACTTACTAGAAGTTTTAGGCGGTTAAGTTCTTCTGATGTAACGCGTTAAGCCATCGCTTATTCATAAATGTTAAAACGGTAAAAGAGCGAATCCCATTATTGTTGTTTATTTTTGCTATGTCGTCTAATACTTTAAAAAGACATTATTTATTTAATAACACAATACTCAGTATAAATAAATAATAAATAACACCCAACAGTCACATACATAGCCCCGAAGCCACACTAAGATACGAGTCTTGTGTCGTGGGTATCAGGGACTACGAGAGACTTCCGGTCTCACAACACTCTGGGTGTACCCGGACACAAATATCTGCCTGTCACACAAATATTTGCCCCGGTGTGGGAATCCCACCAACCGTACCCACGGCCTCTCGTTTCACAGCCGGCCACTCGCCTTCTGCGCCACAGAGGCAAAAATATATAAAATCTATTAATGCTCTGCTATATAATATACTACTGATAGTACTAAACGATATTAATCGGATAGATACGTGCATGGAGAGCTCTCGTGGAGCAAACACTCAATACGTATTAACTTTATATTTAACGACATCGGCAAACACTTGCCCGTCCTGCGCAACGCCTGCTCTACAATATTTTATACATACAGCCGAGCAACGTTTACGCTACACTTGACGATGTTTTAAGTACTTAATTATCGCTTTGTAATATGTTTAACTTTAATCCTGAAAAGTAGTATCTGTTTATTCATTACTAGATATTGGTCGCGGCTCCGCCCGCGTGGAGGCTATTTTTGGTAGAAAAGGTATACAATCCATGGAGGCATCTTAAGCTATTACACCTTTCTGTATTTTGCTATCCCATAGGAAACGTTTATTCGTTTTATTTTTCCGGGATAAAAAGTAGCCTATGTCATTTTCCGAACCCTAAACTGCCACTATGCAAAAAATCACGTCGATCCCTTGCTCTGTGAAAAACTGAACTATTCCACAAAAACTGTACATTTTCCGGGATAAAAATAGCCTGTGTGCTATTCCAGACTATAATCTATCTCTGTGCCAAATTTCAACCAGATCCGTCCAGCTGTTGTAGCGTGTTTGAGTAACAAACATCGATCCATCCAAACATTCGCATTTATAATATTAGTACGATAGTAGGATTATATTCATTGTTAGATGGACACAACATGAATAATTAGAAACAGCAATGAGCCAAAGATAAAAGCATTGAAAATAAAAGAAAGTGACAAAACTTTAAATATAAGGAAATTTAAAAATAATTACAAGCAATGTAACAAGTAACATAAAATAAAAATGATATCTTAATGTGAGGATAGGACATGCATTCCCAGCCACATTTATATCTCAAACATTTTGAAATATGGCACCAGAATATTCTAATTGATCACCCTATCTACCTCAATGTTACAACACTGACCAGTTAAATCTCAAAATAAGTAAAAGTCGTATTTCATTTTGCTTGAAAATTTAATGAATGCATAAAAATGACGTTGAAAGTAAAGTACATTAATAAAGGTCGTGGTGAAGTTGGGCACGTTAAGGAGAAGTCGTTGGGAGCATCAGCTGTGAGCTACACAACCACTCCGGGGCGTAATGAGCACGCGTGACGGAAAATATATTATGATGTGCAAAATATATACAGTGTAAAGTTATTAAGGTTTATAGATTAACTGACTACATTCCGTAGGTTCGCATTTTAATTGAAAACCACCATATTTTGTGAGTAAAATCTGGGGTAAACCATTTGGTGTACGATGAATAATTTTTATAATCACAAAGCCACTAATCATCAATCAATCACTAGTATTGAAATTAAATAAGTTCACAAAATGTTTCAAACTAGCTAGCTGTTCATGTTATAAATAGTGGCAAATATTATATAAGTGAATCATGTTACGTGGTTTCATAGCAATAACTTTATAACAAAATAGTCCTAAAACAATAACCGCTGCGGTGATCTTGATTGTACGAGATCCTGGGTTCAAATCTTAGTTCGGATAAACACAATTTTTAAACTAATGACTCGATAAATTACACATTGCTTGCCCGAGATTGAAATATAGCGAGAGGTCTTCTAGGTAATGGGACGTAAATTAGCTTACCAAATCATAGGTATACAGGCTTATGATATCATAAAACAATATTCTGGTTTCTGTCTGTTTATTGAATCGTGCATCACGTAAAAATACCAAATAGATTTCAAAGCAGGTTTCACTAATGTGTTAGAACAAATACTTGTCATAGAGACTATAAAGAAATTAAATATATAATAATGAGGGTATAGCTCATCGCCATTAACCTAAAAGAAGAAGAATGCGGGTATAAATAATGAACAAAAAAAATCTAAAATGTTCTAGAGTGTATACATTTACATCGAATATAAATCTTTATTGCTCTTCGATTCTTGGGTTACTTATCCGTGGTCACTGATACATAAAATGACTTATAAGAACCTTCATTTCCACTTGTGTTTTAACCATCAAATTTTTATAACCTTTATTAAAAAATTATGTGACTTTTTAGTGTATTTAATTTTTCGTTCGTAGTTTCGCAATAAAGTCTGAAGGTAATATAATTACGAAACTAGTTTCACTCCATTAAAAACTTGAAAAGTAATATTTTCAAGTTAATTTTCCATGTTTTATTTTCAAGTCAAACACATACCTGGCTATTAGCAAACTTATTCTCGACTAATATAATAAAATCACAAAGCAAACTAGAACACGCTGGCCTTAACGTGACAAGGGACAGGTTATTTTTCTTAAAATTACACAAACTCCAAAGTACGGCAGCTACTTTCGCTAAAATGTTACCCTTCGGGACTAATTACAGACCAGGTTGAGACACGGGGAAAGGGGTAAAGAGGATGGGGGGGGGGGGGTTGGCAAGGTGGAACTGGTGACACGTTACAATGAGAAAAGTTGTGTAATAAGAGAGTGTTATCTGTGAATAAGGCCCGTGGGCCGGAAGATGGACGGTGTGCGATGTTCGCAAAGTTTGACAGAGTTCGGTTAACGTGTGTGTACGGAGAGATGCAAAACATTTATTTTGTGTAATATTAAAAACGAAACTTAAATGAGTTATTTTTGTATATGTGATTGGTCCGATTTTTGGCAGTAAATAAAAATTTACCAATCACATCTATGGAAATCTACGCAAATATCAATTAAGTAACGTTGTTAAAAACGGACGTTAAGATGTTTACAATAGTTTACTTTTGTAGACTTGTGTGAATTCCACAGAGACAGCACTTTTTAAGCTAATGATATATTGGGCTATAATTTTATTACTTCAACAAACTTTTAAACCAATTACACTTATGTAAATAAAAACTAAAAACCAGTCCATAATGTGCTGTCTGTCACAGCTGAACTAAAAATGCAGATTTATGTATAAATTTAGTTAAGTTAAACGTCATAATAATTTATATGTACTTTACTTTAACTAATAAAGTGGTCATAATAAAAAAGAGTATCTGACATCTTTTGTATAATTAGCGCAAGTATCTGAAAAAATCTACTCATATTTAATATTAATTTACATGTGGTATTTATTTCCTTAGCTATAATGGCAACCTCCGTGGCGCAGTTGGCGAGTAGCCAGCTGTGAAACGAGAAGCCGTGGGTTCGATTCCCACACCGGGACAAATGTTTGTGTGACAGACAGATATTTGTGTCCGGGGTCTGGGTGTTGTGAGACCGGAAGTCTCTCGTAGTCCCACGACACAAGACTCGTATCTTAGTGTGCGGTCGGGGCTATCTGTGTGACTGTTGGGTGTTATTTATATTTATTATTTACTCAGGAAAAAATGATCAATTTAACATTTGTTATATTTGACAACTTTTCATCGGTATATGTTCTATTATTTTATCCTTTACATGGTTTACATGTCATAATAGTAGCTCGTAATGAACCCAGTCTAAACAAATAAGCTAATGTGTTTGATATCACAGCCGTGACTTTGGTGGGCTCCGTGCCAACTCTACCCGCCGGCGGCCGCTCTACTCGCTCTACCCGCCCTACCCGCGCTCGCTAGATTTATATGAATAAAACACGAGTGACATGTCGTGTCGTACGGAAACCTCCTGTTAATCCTATTAGTCAATAGTTCCCAACAGTGTGTAATATGTTTTTGTTTTATAACTGACATAACGTAGCAAAAAATTACGAGTAATACGTTTATTAAGCCCTAAATTTCAACTAATTAAATAATAGCTTGGTTCACACCAAAAAATTACATTATTAATTTTAATTAAATTCTTATACTTTCACACCGGTAGCGGGTTTGATTTTCAACCAATATGGACACTTGCACCAACAAAAATGTATTTTCTTTGGATTAGGTCTTTTACGGCACGCTACGGCGTCATAGCCAATATAAAGTTTTCATTTTAATTATAAATCCCTAATTTTAAATCGTATATAATTAAAGTGAAAATAAACTGATTTGCTAAAATACTAAGAGACGAAACATTATTAGCATAAACGTACATACCATTCAACGTATGTTAACTGACGTACTCTGATTGAGAACCTTTGATAAAGGCATTCCGAATATAGTATCAAATACGGAATTTGTTTGTAGAGCGGTTTCTACGCGTGTTACTTAAGACACGCCAAGCCGTGTGTGAATTTATTGTGATTTGTTCATGTGACCTAGTTAACTGAGGCCGGGGTTTTGGAAATACAAAAATAGTTTTGTCACAGACAAAATACTGGTTAATATATTTTAAACAAATATTTTTGCCATTCAAATCTACATTTTAATATGCTGGTTGACTGTTTTTAAACCGTTTTATTTTATTCTTCATGGTCTATATTATTAAAATATTATCATTAATAAACATCCAACATAAGTTTTCAAGATTGAATTTGCATTTTTATAAACCAACTTTATTTCTCCCACGAAACGCTACCAACTGTCATGGCCTCTCGTGTGAAGCCACAAGACCATCCGCAAAACTAATAGACGTTTAGCTCAGCGTTTTAGATGTTTCGAACGGTGACGTCATGCATGACTGATGGGTGTTTCATGTTACGTGACAAAATGCTTTACTTTTGCATATTTTTTCTTCCAAATATTAAATAATCACATATTACTTAACAAATTAGTTTAATTTTTTATATTTTAAGACTAAAATATATTAAAAAAAACAAAACTCTATCAGGTTTTTACTTACTGTCAACTTTCTTATTATAAATACCTACTTGAAGTTATTAAATACCAAAATATTTTATAGTTACAAAATTGATAAATTAAGAATTATTGTAAAATGTTAAGAATAAAAACAATAACTTGTACGTAACTGTTGTAACTGAATTTGTGATCGACAAAACACAAATAAAAAAGTTGCAAAAAAACGGAATAATTGGCAAGATTTTAATTATTCCAATATATTCAAATAACAAAACTAAAAATAATATAATAATACTAGCCCTATATTAAACATTGTCCCACTGCTGGGCACGGGCCACCTCTACTAATGGGAGAGGTTAGGCCTTAGTCAACAAACAAAACGAAGTAAAAGAAATACTCTTTCAATTCTCCGATAATACATAAAATAGATTACACATTAATATTTGTAATATATGTTATGATATACTTGACTTATAGATATGTCATATATTTAACTAACTCATAGCAAACACAAATATTCTACTAAAGCATACACCACAATAATACTTACTGAACACAATCACAACAGCACACTGGACCAAAAAGTTCTTAAACATACGAAAGTTCTAAGTTCGTAAGCTTTGCGCGGTAGGGCGGAATGACCGCGCGTAGTGTCAGCTTGACGCGCCGGGCTCGACTGTAGCCGCTCGTGTGTCCGCCCTACACGCTGTCCGCTGAAAGCCCTAGCGTGCCCCCTACACATCCATCCACTTGATTTATCACACTTAAATAACTTTTAATTCCTTTTTTATTGTTTTAAATATATAGTACTAACGACTTTATACCACGCGTGTTTTGTTAAATCGCTCTGTATGGAGTAATTAGCGTCGGTGCGCTATCGGTACATGAGATTAGAAAGGGCTTATATATGCTAAGTAGCTTTAATTGTAGCTAATTGTTAAATACGACCTATATCACGGACTTAAAGTATTTATTTTGTATTATGTTTGATTATTTATTGTTTAATTATAAACTTATCAAGGTAATTTAGATACGATAATAGTGTTATTAAAACCGAATAATTTGCTAATATACTTAATGTTTATATTTTCGTTCACTTTAAAATTATTTAAAAATTTATAATTTAAACAACGTTTTTCAAAGAAGTTTTTATACCTGTAAATATCAAAGATTTAAAGGTATACTAATATAAGGTAGGATACTGTGTGAGATGGATGTATTTATTATTGAAGTGCATCGTCTATTTGTACCTACGTCTATATTTTCTTAACAGATGCCATGATCATCGTCGGTTTTCTTTTATTATCCCCTCGCGACGGGGTCTCGTAAAAAAGTTAATCTCGCTCATATCACGAGCCTTAGATTATGACAAATGGTTGAGACCAACGCAGATTTACTCAAAGAAAACGAATTTTACTGTCTGCTATAAAATGTTTTCTAACTCTGTGTGTAAAGAGATTTCAGAATGACTTATGAGTTCCTTAAATAGTCTTGGTTGCAAAAAACAATTTTATAATAAACTAAAGTTAATAATCAAATACATAGTTCTGACCACAAGCTAAAGTACCAATCTTGGGAGTAAGTATCAGGTGACAAAGTTTCGATCTCACAACACCCAAACCTGATACAAATATTAGCAGATGAGATAAACATATTTGCGGAAACCGAACCCACGACCTGACGTTATAGCCTATACGTATGTATTTTTAACATGGTACACCTGAGCTGACTCGGTGGCGTTGTTGTAATTGAGTACGCGGTATCATTGCTGTGCTGAGGTCTCGGGTTCAATCCTTGGGCCGGGTAAAAGTGATATTGGGTTTTCCTATAACGAAATACTCAGTACCAGTCCAGAGCCTGGAACTGTGCCTAGTATGGCGATACACTCGCCTCCTATCACATCATGGGGCGATAACAAGCTCGGGAAATGTAAATGGTGTGTTACGCCTCTGTCTACCCCTTCGGAGGATTACAGGCGTGAGTTTGTATGTGTGTGAGTTCCTAGACAACAGAAACCTTAGAGACATTGCCGACTTTATTATACAACCTAGACTACTCTTACTCTACGCAAGACACAGGAATAAATTTAAACACAGTTTAAAACTAATCTACGTTTTATAGTATGTTCCTAATTTTAACAATAATAATAATTTGCTCAAATGTTTTTTTTTATTATCCTGACGCGGCAAAGTGACAGCACTGCACCTGATGGTAAGCGCAGTGCGGTACAATTAGAGTATGGAGTAGCAAGAGACGATTCATCCCCCGCTACTCAACACAATCATGCGAGCCTGCTTCTTCACACTACGCCATGGGCAAGAAGGTGAAGAAGCGGTCGAGGGTCTAGTGTCAGAGTACTTAGAAGGCCGCGTAACGGCCAAACATCGTACCCCAACTCTAGACCCCCGACAAACACCGGATGTCTCAGAACGCGACACACTTGTGTGTGCCACTATGGCGGGTTTTTCACCCTGTGCACGGTGGTCGCTATCCGAGCGAATTTGAATATCCTACCACCAGCTAATGAGAAGTCCTGTTTATGAGAAGTGCCACTGTATTACAGAAGATACGAATGAATGATCCATAGTCTATGTACAAGGCCGCCGACATTGCCTTATTATACAACACGGCATGTGAAATGTGCGCCACAACATAATAGGAACAGAATGCTCACTCGTCACATCAAGCTCTTGTGATATTTGTAAATAATGTAGTCACTTTGTTTTGTGAAGATAAAACTCTTAATTTAATAACAAATAAAGAGCATTCGGTTTATATGTATTACTTCTAGTAAAAAGTCGATTAAAATAAAAGGTTTTTTTTTTATACTGTAAAACTTGTTTTTTCACTATGATAGCAAATACTTATATTTTACGCACACAAAAACTTTTTATCTAAGTCTATAACTATAACCAATAATATTACTTAAAGAATCAAAAAATCTAACAAATGTATTAACTAATAAAAAGCTATTCTTTTTAAATACCATATTTTATTATAAAAGGAAACGTTTAATCCTAATAAATGTTATGACGGAAGCGGAGTTATTAATTTATTAATCAGTACTCAATACTCAACACAGAGTCTTGATCAAATTAAGGATAACATAATATAGTCTTGTCTCATGAGTTTAAGAATTACGAAAAACTCACAACATTATCATTAGAACATTTATTTCGATGCGAGGATCGAACCCTTGTACGCTTTTTTAGTGCCTCGACAGGCAGATGTGGAGGAGGGCCACCTGATGTAAGTAGTCACCGCCGCCCATAGACTTCTGCAATGCCAGGTCACAGCAAGGCGCTGTCAACAAATACAAATAAAAAAAACAAAAACAAGTATTCTGCATGAGATCTTGTTTGTGACTTTACTATGCATAATTCAAGCGACCACAATCGATGGGCCGGTTTAATTAAACACCGTGAAAACGTTATGAGAAATGTTTTTGTTCTGTATCAGTTGGATTACAGTGTAATATGCCTGGATTGTACGCCACTTTATTATAGGTATAATTTATTTTGTATTCCAATTTCAAAGAGAAAATAAATTTCCTTGAGTATTATTGTAACATTATTAAGAAGGATATAACCGTCTGCAGCAGAGTTGTTAAGTCAGATTTTACCTAAAAAGAGACAAAGTCTATCGTAATGCCAAGTTCATTGTTGGGGGTTCGATTCGTGGACTGTGACAAATGTTTGTGTGTCAGACAGATATTTGTTTCGGGTCGGGGTGTTGTGGGTCTGTAGTCCCTCGTAGTTCTTGATACCCATGATACAGTTATTACCTAGTGTGGGTACAGAAATATGTGTGTGACTGTTGGGTGTATTTATTTATTTATTATTATTATATATAGCAACGATAGCCTTGTTGGTTGCTGTACGAACTGTCAAGACGAAAGTCGTATGTTCGAAACACAAATGGCATACACCTCTAAATTTTACAAGTTACGTTTATATTAAATGTTAATTATCGATTGCTTTAACGGTGAAGGAAAACATCGTGAGGAAACCTGCATAACTGAGAGATCTCATAAGAATTTCGGAGGTATATGAAGTCTACCAACTCGCATTAGTGTGGTGGACTAAGGCTTAACCCCTCTCGCTAGTAAACGAGGCCCGTGCCGAGTAGAGAGACAAGTTTAAACACCGATAGTATCATTGTTATTATTAAAAAGTACAAATTAAAAATGGTACCAATTCAGGCTAAGAAAATTTGTATTTTAAACTAAACCCATGAACTCATACAAGACAAAATAACAGCAATGTTTACACGAGTACGTGACGTAACCAAGCTAAAGTCAAAATATTCGCTTCGACAGTTATTAGGGCAAAAACATGCGGTAGTTAAAATGGTACGTGCGGAGTGCGCGGGCGACGGCGGCGGGGCGGTGTGGTGCAGGAGGAGGATGGGGGGGGGGGACAGGTTGCACAAACTCACTCGACAATGCCTGAATGTAATTTAGCGAACAAGCGCACAAGTTCGACTGTCGGACCAAGGGTAAATACGTCTTCGGTTCGAAATACACACAGCCACATGGGCTTGTGGAAACTAGCAGGAATTTCCGTGCTTTCCGGCGTTTTTGCCATACCTTTTATTGGAATTAAGCTAATGCATTACAAAGCAGCTCGCATGATAGGACCCATTAAGTAATTTCCGTGGTGCTTTACGTCATGTGCCACTATGGCGGGGATTTCACCCTGTGTACGGTGGTCGCTATCCGGGCGGATATGAATATCCTACCACCAGCAAATTTGTCTCCTGGTTTGCTATGGAGGGAAGTGGACAACTCATATTTCCAACTCCTCCTTATATTTCTATTGCTGGATAAAAGACAGTTAAGCATTCCCAAAGACTCCAGTTTCATTACTCGGTGTCGAAAATAATGCGTGCTATTGTTGATCCTGGCTAAACAGGAGTTACATTGGCGTGTGTGTGGGCGGGATAGTCTCTAGCCACATGGGCTTGTAGTTCTAACACAAATAAATAAATCTATGGCCATTGATGCACATTGCTTATGAATCTATACATAGTATAAAAGGAAGTCGCCCTCCGCATCTGTCTGTTTATCTGCTAACTCCACTAACTTTAAACCACGCAACAGATTTAGAAACGGTTTTTAGCATTAAGTATATATTTTTCGGAATATTTTCCGGAAAGTTTTTAAGTATTATAATATTTTTTTCTATTCTACTGTACAAATATTCCATGAAGGCAAAAAGTTGTTTAATACGCCCATTAAAAAATTATAAGTAAAAGGGCAGTTATATGACTTCCTTTGTACCTATACATTTCATGTAATGTATACATATCTAACACTAAAAGTAACAACAATATTTCATAGTCGTTCGATGGTTTTGATTCCATGATTTATTCCAAAACGAATCAATTTGGATAGCAATAACAATTTCATCGTACTCGGATAAGTTGTCAACGGCAATCAACCGTGTGTAGTGCGTAGTCGCAAATCGCAAAGTATTTTGGTACATTTTAGGCGTCTAGTGTACTCTACACTCGACAAAACGTTCTCGCGCCGAGCACAGAGCTTGCATAACGGAATCGCCTCAGTCTCCCCGCTTCTTATAAACTGTCTTATCTCTATCGACATAAAAGTAGTATGAGTAACTTTAGAATATATTTCTTATGACTGATTTTCATACAAACTCTCATCCCCAATTTTAACTGTTCCTACCTGTATTTTATTTTGCTGATGGTAGGATATTCATATCCGCCCGGACAGCAACCACCGTACACAGGACGCAAAACCCGCCATAGTGGCACACGCAAATTTGTCGCGTTCCGGGATCAGCCAGTGTACATCCGGATTTTGTCAGGGGTCTAGAGCTGGGGTACGATGTTTGGCCGTTTTGCAGCCTTCTGACTGGACACTGGAACCTCGACCACTTCTTCGCCTTATTGCTCATGGCGTAGTGTGAAGAAAAAGACTTGCATGATTGTGTTGAGTAGCGAGGGATAGATTGTCTCTCGCTACTGGATACTCTAATTGGACGGCACTGCGCTTACCATCAGGTGCAGTGTGGTCACTATGCCGTGCCACAATAAAAAAAACCCTCTTAGGGGGTAGTATTTCCAAAAACCCTTCCTTAGTGGACGCCTACGTCATAAAAAGTACCTACTGTCAAAATGTCAAGTCTCTAATCCCAGCCGTTTAGGCTGTACGTTGATATATCATCATACACGTTTTACCCATATTAGCATATTTGTCATAAATACATACATTATAGAAAAAAACAGACATCTTTAATAATGTACGACAGCCACCTTCGTGAGAAGTTTCACACCTGGAAGCCGAATGTCTCCAAGCTGTAGGTGCGGTGTTACAGCGTCGTTACAGTGGACTCTCACTTCACTCAGTGCTCACCACTCACTACGACAATGCAAGTGCTCTGCGCACACCTTCCCTAATTGGACTGAGTTTCGGAAAATATAAAATGTTTTTGTGTATGTAAAGGGAGTTTTGGATAATATGCATTCTTGAGTCAATAGAACTGTTTTGTTTCTAGTTAACGAAGTACGAAGAATTCTACCGTAAATGATCATTTGTAACATATGACAGAAGGAATACTTATTCCTTGAATGCATGATTAAAACTTCTAAAATTATTCACTAGAAAGAAAGAAAGAAAGAAAGAAAGAAAGAAAGAAAGAAAGAAAGAAAGAAAGAAAGAAAGAAATATTTAATTCAATATAAGCACTATAAATAAAATTCAACTAAAACTAAACAAAAAGAACTATGAAATATAAAACATGCTTATAAAGAATACGGCCTCGACTCAGCATATACTGGTATAAATTACCAGTGCTGGTCTTACGTCGAGCCGTTGGGTGAGGTCACGGGCGCAAAGTCACTTTTACTAACGAACTAAACCAAACTACCAACTAAACTTAAATATCTAAACACACCATTTAAATTACTCATACATAGATATTATATTTTTATTATTATTCATTTATTCCATTTTTGTGATCTGGCAACACTTATAATGTGACACAGGTGGAGGTGACACGTGTCACAGTCATATAACCCATCATTACGAGTTTTTTTTTTCGATCATGTCATCAATCATCATCATCACATAAATTTTATTTACTTATTTAACTTTTTATTACGTGACATTGGCAAAATTGTGGAGTTGTTCCTCCGCAGAGGCCATTAAAGCAAGAAGAAGAAGAAGTTACGTGGCATGAACGTGGCATGGAAATTTAAGACTGAAAAACAATACAGATCAAAACAAATATGTAATAATAAATCCGCCTTATCAAAAAGCACCACAAACGGTTCCGGAATACTTATGAGAATTGTGCAGACAAGTGGGTCCGAAAACACAAAGAATGAGAAACACCATTTTCCAAGTCATATTGTACATAAACTGCTAACACACCAAATTAAGTGTAAGTATTAAGTATAAGTAGTGGAGTAAAACTGCTGGTGAGTTATTGAAAAATAGCATATTTAAACTGTTGAATTGGTGATAAAAATACTTCTAATAAACATATACTGTAAAATAAACGTAAATTGGACTTGATTTTATTCTATAGGGCACTAGTATCATGTAATAAGGTCTCCTCAGTTTTATGATGTTCAAAGATGAATTTTTTTAATGTGACCCTAAAGTTGTGTAAATTTTGCAGACTTCTGACTGGAGGAGGGATATTATTCCAGCACCTGGTTGCGGAATAGCGGAAGCTACCTCTAAAAACAGCAGAACTATGACATCGAGTAGCAAGCTGTTCAGCACATCGCCTGGGCCCATAGGACCTGTGACTTGATGTCCATGTCAATTTCCTAAACAGATAGCTTGGTGCTTTGTGCTTCAGGACACCAAAGAGAAGACAAGCTAGGTGTAGTTTGCGCCTGTGTTTCATCTTTAACATAGTGTTAGCATTTAGATAAGGTGTGACATGGGCTCTTAAAGGTATATCGAAGCAGAAACGGGCACAGGCATTTTGCACTCTCTGTATAAGTTTCTGCGTTTTGACCAGTAAACGTGGGCCAAAAACTGTGTCCATATAATTCAATTTAGATAGGATAAGAGACTCCACTAACTGTAAACGTAGTTTTTCTTGTATATATGGCCTCAATCTATACAATATCTTTATTTTATAAAAACAACTTCTTACTGAGTTTGCAACATGCTTTTCGAACCGCAGATTAATGTCCATATGCAAACCCAAATTGCGTGCTTCATGTACACGCTCTATGGGCTTTCCCAGGAGCATGACACTCAGTGATGGGCTTGAATTAACTAGTTGATGCTGGCTACCAAACAGTAAATACTTTGTTTTGTCGGGATTGAGCAGTAGACAGTTGTCAGTTGACCAGGTTGCAATACTTGAAAGGTCCTCGTTCAGCTTGGCTATTGCATTATCAATTTCCGATGGTTTAAAAGAGATATATACTTGTAGGTCATCCGCATATATATGGAATTTGCAATGTTTAATATGCATGGTAATATCAGCAGAGTACAAAATAAACAGAATTGGCCCCAAAATGGAGCCCTGAGGTACTCCCCTGGTAACAGGCATTTTATCAGATGTTAATGAGAAGCCATCACTAGAACTGAGCTTAACATACTGATATCGATTACTCAAATAACTATTAAACCATTTTATGGCCATAGAATCAAAACCATAAAAGGACAATTTAGAGATCAAAAGATTAATGTTTATAGAATCAAAGGCCCTTGAAAAATCCAACAAAACCAGTAGTGTGCACATACCCTCATCTTGAAAACACAGTATATTGTCTGTTATATCAAGCATAGCTGTCACTGTACTGCGTCCTTTCCTAAAGCCTGATTGTGTCTCCGGCAAAATATTGTTAAATTCTAGGTAATCAACAAGCTGTTTACAAATTGCTTTCTCCATAACTTTAGATAAACATGGTAAAATACTGATTGGTCGCAAATCTTTGAATTCTGAAGGATTTGGGTGCTTGGGTAAGGGGCGCACAATCGCTAGTTTCCAGACATCAGGAAATACAGATGTAGTGATAGACATATTTATTAAACAACTTGACCGTAATTTTAAGCCTAATAACAAGTGAGATAGATACCATTGTTTCTGTCCCTTTCTTTCACTATTTCTACCTCCTATTGCCTTCTCTTTCACACAAATCCCCACCACCAGCAGTAGTCGCCTTCATTTTTGTAGGCGCTTTTTGAATCATTGACGTCGTTGTTTCCGTCCCGTCAACACAGTCCCGAGGACTGATAGTTTAGTGCACAAGTGGTCTAAAAGTGTGTAATTTAAATAAGTTATACCTAATTTTCTAACTTATTATACTTTGTGGAAGTGTACAAGTGTTAAGGTATGTAAGACATATTTTCTTATTACTCAAAAGATAATATCTTGTGCATTGTTAAAGGAAGTGTTATTTTCACTAAATAACCACTTCAGAATATTCGATATGATTCTAAATCAAACTGCATAACTGTTTATATTGTTAACGGCGATGCCGTTCGATAACATGATTATTTTTTAAATATTTCTACCCGACACTAAAGTGAATTTAACTACATTACTTTGTTGTTGGCTTACATTGATTTCTATTTTTAAATAGATGGTTTAAAAACCTACCTACCTTCATAATTTTATTTTATAGAAAATAATTGTTGAATTTTGTAAAACTTCTTCTAACGTTTACAACTTCAATAATATCCTAAATATTTAGGTACAGGTAGTCGTTATGGAAAATACAGAGTATACTGAACCAGATATTCTAAAGTTACATTGTGCTAATAACAATGAAGTGCCTTCTCGGAAACGAAAACAGAGTAGTTCGTCATCTAGCTCAAGCTCAAATTCCTCTTCTGATTCGGCGAGCCCTAAACGATCGCGCCGGCATCGTAAGAAAACTAAACGTCGAAATGACCACAGGATTAAACGTTTAATGGAAGAGGTAAGTGATCTCAAAAATATAATTACGTATAGTAATCATGACGATAATTTTGGTGGGCCCAGTGAACGCTATTGCCCCAGTACTAGTGACCATATTGGCGAACAAGAACCAGAAACTGAATTTTCTTTACCGATTGGAACAACTGTAAAGGATCCTGAAGTTTTGAAGACGCCTTCGAAATTTCTGAAAATCCTTAAACAGGTCCAGCGTATTGATGGCGCTGATTGGCGTGATGTCCGATATTCTGATGTTCAGAAAAATTACCGTCATAGTCCAGGATTTACTGAGTTAGAGGTAAACGACGAGGTAAAGCGTTATGACACCTCTCGGACTCTGGGCAATACAGAGAAAGCATTTGCGGCATTAAGCTTTGCTTTAATTAAGCAAAAAGATCAACTGGAAATTGATTTACGAAGTTTTTTAGCCTGGGTCAAAGATACACCTGATCTTAGGCATGAGGAAGTGAACGAAAAAATTTGCGAAATTTTTGTGAACGGTGACTATTCTAAGATCTCCAATGATGCTCTTCAGCTGGTCTGCGGCCACAGAGCTGAATTGATTCAACAAAGAAGGGAGTCAATTTTATCTTTTATTAAGGACCCGCTTCACAAAAGTAGCCTTCGAAAGATACCCCCATCATGCCAAAACCTATTCGAGTCTGAAAAATTTACAGTCACTCTTGAAAAAGCAGGGGGAGTGAGAAAGGTCTTTTGGCCACGTGAAAGGGATCGCGTTTCTGTTCCGCAGACCGATCCATGTACATCTTTTTCTTCTAAAAGAAATGTTTCATTCCAAGGACCGAAAAGAGGTACCTTTAAAAATATGTCGCAGTCATATGCTCCAAGATCTAATGTAACGCATTCACATGCTCCAAGATCTAATATAGCAAATGCTGGCAACTTTAATTCCTTTCGTGGACGCGGTGGAAGGCAAGGAACCTGGCGCCAAACTAATGATACCTACGGTAA
This sequence comes from Laothoe populi, assembly GCA_905220505.1. Taxonomy (NCBI): domain Eukaryota; kingdom Metazoa; phylum Arthropoda; class Insecta; order Lepidoptera; family Sphingidae; genus Laothoe; species Laothoe populi. The sequence goes on along the minus strand of HG992154.1, from coordinate 357,051 downwards.
TACGCGCAAGCGCTCTCCCTCATCCCACCGGGATAAGAGAGGTAAAACTAGAAGGTATTGACTCACCGAGTCGATTCCGTGCCGGTCAGCTGATCTTGTATCTCGACCGATGGAGACTGATAGGCGCACCAGATTATATAATAAAAATAATTTCGGGATATCGCATTCCCTTCCTAACAAAGCCATCTCTTCATCTACCCAATATATACAAAAGCCAGCAAGCAACGACTCCTTCAACGGGCATGAGCAAGGCTATAGAAAAGATGAAGTTGGAAGGGGTGTTGACGATGGTCCCACCGTCTCAAAGCTTTCTGTCTCCAATGTTCTTGGTGCCAAAAGAAGACGGAAGTTTCAGACCCATATTCAACCTGAAAGCCTTAAATCGATTTGTCCATGCTTCAAAATTCCGACTCATCAATATGCAGAAAATACCCCAATTCATACAACCGGACGATTGGATGATCAAAATAGACATACACCAGGCGTACTTTCACCTGCCTATTGCTTACTCACACAGACGGTTTTTACGGCTCCTGTACCAGCAAAAATTGCTGCAAATGAACTGCCTGCCCTTCGGGCTCAGTTCTGCGCCAAAAGCTTTCGCGTCGGTGACGAATTGGATTGCTCAAATACTACGAAACCACGTAGGCATACGAGTGTTGGTTTATTTAGACGATTTTCTAATCGTCAACCAAAGTCACCATGTTTTAGAGAGTCATGCTGCGTTCACAGTCAATCTATTAGAAGATCTGGGCTGGAAAATAAATCATGCAAAATCCATTTTGCAACCCAGCCAGGTAATGGAATACCTAGGTGTAATATGGGATTCTCGGCTAAGCAAAAAATCACTATCCATAAAGAAATGCACGAAAATAGAAGGCATGATAACCCAACTCAAGACAAGACGAAAGATCGGTCTAAAGGATCTGCAAAGCTTAGTGGGAATGTTGAACTTCGCGAGTTTTGTTGTTCCTCGCGGAAGGCTGAACTTTCGCCAGCTCCAACAAATATGTATCAGCCATACGAACAAGAATTTGAAAGGCGTACTATTACCCAAGCCAGTTCTAACAGAACTGCAATGGTGGCTTGTTCATCACAAAGACCCGTCATCAATCCACACGTCTCCTCCTACCCATTACATGGTTACCGATGCGTCAGATCTTGCATGGGGTACACATGTAGACAAAATACATCTGTCGGGAAAATGGTTAACCTCAGAAAGGAATCTTCACTGCAATCGGAAGGAATTACTTGCGATACTAAAAGTTTTAGAAAAGCAAGGTCCGAACCTCCGTTGCTGTTCACTACATTTGCAGTGCGACAACCGGACTGCAGTATCATATCTACGGAACGAAGGAGGAACGAGGTCCCAAGCACTGCTGAACCTTACTTACCAAATTCTGGATCTATTGGACTTACACAAAATACACCTTACAGTCCATCATATCCCAGGGGTTTACAACGCGGAAGCAGATCGCTTGTCTCGCCTAAACGGAATTCCGGAATGGCACTTGCTTCCCCAAGCAACTACACTGATTTTTGCCAAATGGGGAACCCCGGAGATAGATCTGTTCGCATCTCGAAACGCTTGTGTAGTTCCCAAGTATTGTTCTCTGGACTATCAGGACAGTCGAGCAGTATTCCACGACGCGTTCTCTCAGACGTGGAATTATCAACTGGCATGGGTGTTTCCACCTCCATTTTTAATGCCGAAGATTCTGTCTCATCTGAACAAGTGCAGAGGCATATTTCTAATAATAGCCCCGAGGTGGCCAAAAGTGTATTGGAGGCCCGACTTAAAGAACAGAGCAGTAGCACCTCCATGGACCATCAGAAATCTGCCTCAGCTGCTAATAGACACATCGACCAGCAGACCTCCACAAAAAGTGTCGGAGATGATTTTAGAAGTCTGGAAATGTGGGGGTGGGGTGAACACCTAGGCGAATGGACCGAGCAACAGAAAGCTCTGTTGTTGAGTAGTTGGCGTACCTCTTCTCTAAGGACTTATAAACCTGCATGGAGGAGGTGGATTACCTGGGCAAATAAGAATAGTGTCTCCCAAAATAAACCTGATGGATCACAATTAGCTAGATTTCTGGCTGATCTTCACCAGAAAGATAGATTTTCTTATAACACTATACTGACCTATAAATCAGCAGTCTCTACTCTATGCGATCCGCAGTCATCTGAACGCCTCAGTGGTCACCCTTTAGTAAAGCGGATGTTGAAGTCTATTGCATTAGCAAATCCCAAGAGCTCAAAAGCACCAATTTGGGACGTTGATCCCCTTGTCAAGCACATGTCAAAGATAAACTCTTATATCGATAATTTGTATCAGATATCCAAATGTACTGCATCTATTCTGTTGCTTTGTTCCGGACGTCGTGTACACGACCTTACTCTGCTAAGAGTAAATGAAAGCTGCTGCAGCATTACACCCAATCACATAACCTTATGGCCTGTCTTCGGGTCGAAAACGGACTCAGCAAATGTTCGTCAGTCAGGTTGGAAATTAAGTAGAAACACTGCTAATAAAAGCTTAGATCCAGTACATTGGATCAATCTGTTAATTTCAGCTGGCTTAGATAGAAGGAAACAAGCCAATTGCGAGAACTTATTCGTAACTACATGTGGCCCGGCGAAGGCAGCTTCTCGTTCTGTTATAGGGGGTTGGGTTAAGAACATGTTGAAGGAGTCAGGAATTAATGCTTCAGCTGGCAGTTTTCGAGCAGCGATCGCATCAAAAAGCTGGATTGAGAATTGCCCGCTAGACGAAATTCTTTCAAGAGGTAATTGGAAGTCCGAAAATACTTTTAAACGTTTTTACTGCAGAGAAGTTATGAGATACAAAAGTACGGAAAATAATTCTATTACGAAGTTATTTTCTCCTGTTGATTAGGCCTTTAGTCATAAAGGTTGTTGATTTGTATTATGATAAAAAATCTGTTGTTGAAATTCATTAAAAAGGTTTTGTAATTCAATACCTGACTATTTACTTATTCTCATTATTTTATTTTGCTGATTGGCAAAATAATGTATATATACTAATATATCAATTGTAAGCTTACATATCTACCTAACAGTAGCTACTTACACAATTTATCTTTCAACTGATAGATGCTGGGCCGATACTTGGGCAGACACCAAAATACTCAAGTACCTTGACGATTAAAATTATTAAGCCTAACACCATCATGAACTACTTTTAATTGCAGTTAAGTATCAGCTAACTTTAAACTAAACCTGTAAATACATATCAGTGTGACAAAATCTTAATCACATTGACGTCATCACCACCACCAGGCGATAACAAACACGTCTCTCACTTGTTATTAGGCTTAAAATTACGGTCAAGTTGTTTAATGACAGCGTTTTACCTAAAATAAAACGTTTATTAAACATACTTACCTTATTTTAAGCCTAATAATTGAAACACTGCCTGGTGATTTATACAAGTGACGTAATGATTCAAAAAGCGCCTACAAAAATGAAGGCGACTACTGCTGGTGGTGGGGATTTGTGTGAAAGAGAAGGCAATAGGAGGTAGAAATAGTGAAAGAAAGGGACAGAAACAATGGTATCTATCTCACTTGTTATTAGGCTTAAAATAAGGTAAGTATGTTTAATAAACGTTTTATTTTAGGTAAAACGCTGTCATTAGATCTTTGATGATGTCAATAGTGTGAGGAAAAGTCATAATTAGCATATCCAAAGATATACAATCACAGCCTTCAGCATTTGATTTCAAACTTTTTATTATTTTAACTATACATTCCAAACTAACTTCCGTCAAATGAAAGGTAGCATCACTAAATCTGTGATATTCAAAATATGTTAGCTGGGAAATGCTGACATCATTATTAATTGAAAAATTTAAAAAATGATTATTAATACTGTTTGGGTCAATAAAGGAAGAAGGCAAATTCACATCACTACTTGGAAGCAATGTCTGTTTCAGATTTTTCCACAACAGCTGGGGCTTATTTATGTTACTGTTTATATGATTTTTAAAATAGGCAGCCTTTTCGTGGAAGAGTGCCTTAGCACTACGATAACTCAACATTTTTAATTTCGTTCAAAACGTTACAATATAATTATACACTTGGATCTTGAAATGTTACTCTTACCGTACCCGAAGAAGATTAACATTTGCTTCATAAATTCATTCTAGTTCTGACGCTTATCGGGCCTTCTACTGATGAGAGGGATCAGACCCTCGCACTTGCTGGTTTAATGCGGGTTGGCAAACTTCATATACCTACAAAATTGTTATAAAGACTTTTCAGGAAAACAGATATCTTCCTGTTTTCTTTCACCGTTTAAGCGAGTGATGAAAAATTTCGGCAAGTATATCTTGAAGACCGTATCGACCAGTATCGAATCTAGTCACGGTAGTCAACTCCTGTCCCTAGTGGGCCGTCGCCTACATAGCAACACCTTAAGGAAAATCGAAGAAGAAATACCCATAAAAATAACTTTTAAATTACACAAATGAATCCCGAAGGTTTCGCCACCTCTAAATAACAAGAACAAGTCAGCACAAAAACTCGTTATCATTAAATATATAATCTATGGAAACATAGGCGTTTTTTTAATATTAAACTACTGCAGAAGCGTCATCGGACATTACTATTTGGTTAGGGGGCCAAGTTAAGCACTAGCTCAAACATTGGTGACTGTAGAGACCCTATTGTCAATCGCGGAATGCTGACGTTTGCAATTTTTGTAGACTTAGCACATCTTTAATACATTTTTGAATAACACATACTTTTTGTAGCCTTGCAAAGTTTGGAAATACTTTTGACAATTTACTTAGAATTATTGTGGACCTGCTTGAAAGATATACATTACTCTGGATTTCACTTCCTATAGCAAAATCGACAGCCCTTTGTTATTATGTCCATTAAAATTTTATTTTGCTATTCAATGAACCATTTTCCTCAAATATGATAGACGAAAAACCAAAAATATAGGTTAAAAACCTGGAAAAATTTGAACTTAAATAAAAAACCAACTGAATATTCATAAAACAATAGGAAATGTTCCTATTAATGCGACAAGAATATATAGATATCTGTATTGTTGGTATCCACATTATATACCTAGTCAGGTCATAAATTCTGTCACATGTTTAATATAAAATAATTGAAACAAGTTTATTCATTATGTAACCATTTATATACCAAAATGAACTTAACAAAACATAGATTGTTATGACACTAAAGTTTATTCAAAATGACCTCCGTGATTTTGAATACAGGCCTTCAATCTGCGCGGCCAGTTGTCTATCGCAGCACGAACGAGGTCCATGTCAATATCGGCGGCTGCCTTAATCAAGGATGTCTTGAGTGACTCCAAATTGGGATGAGGCTTTGAGCACGCCTTTTCCTCCAAGTGTTGCCATATCTTGTAATCTAACGGATTCAAATCTGGACTGGAGGAGGGCCAGTCTTCGTGCCGGATGAAGTTGATTTCACGCGCCGCCAGCCAGTCTTGTGTGCTCTTCGCTCTATGAGCTGGCGCCGAATCTTGTTGGAATACCCAGTGCCTGTTATTGAACATGGTATGAGAAACAAGTTCCACAAGGTTCGTCAGGACTGTATTTTGATACACAACTGCATTCGTTTTTACACCTTCCTCACAAAAATGTACCTCTGTTAAGCCCCAATAAGAAACTCCCAACCATACCATGAGCGAGGATGGAAAATGACCTCGTTGGACACGCGGAATACGGTTGCTCGCTTCTTCACTACTGTGTGCGTACCTTATCATTTTGTTTGTTGTAGCTCTCTTCTACGGTAAAAATTTTTTCATCTGAAAAAAGAATTTCCTGATATTTTTTTCCCGAGTACCGCTTCAACAAAGCGCGGCATCTCTTCAGTCTCAGGTCCATTAGACGAGCATTCAAACGATGTCCTGTTTTTCTTCGATATGCCCGAAGCCCTAAGTCTTCATTTAACACCCTTTTCACCGTGGTTCTGCTTAACCCCGTCTGAAGGGCCAACAGTTTCTGCTTACGTTTGGGATTTCTTTGAATTCGCGCCTTCACAGCTTTTATCACTGCTGGAGTCCTAACAGACCGAGGGCGACCACTTCTTGACATCTACACTAGAGTCTTCATTGTATCTAGGCATTCTATTGTGGGGATCAGCTGCTGATATAAACACCATATTTATATTACAAAAAAGAGCAGTCCGAGCTATTTACGACCTGGGTAGTCGGGATTCCTTACGATCTGTATTCAAGGAGAGTAATATATTAACTGTGCCGTCTGAATACATCTATCAAAACATTATGTACGTTCGCAAAAACATAAGTAAATTCCATAAAAATAGTGAAATTCATAACATTAACACCAGAAATAAAGACAAACTTACCGTACCCACCTTTAGAGTGGTGAGATCTAAAAAATCTTTTATGGGTAACTGTGTTAAATTCTATAACAAAATCCCCAAAAACGTGGTTGATATGCCCGATAAAATGTTTAAGGCTCACACTAAACGTGTTCTAATGGACAGGGGCTATTATAATGTTCAACAATATCTAGAGGATAGGGATGTCTGGCATTCGGTTCCTTTCTGCACATTGCGACCTGGCGCCCTGTAGCTTACACAATGTTAGTTGTAGAAATAAAATAAATTATTAACTAAATTTATAAAATATTAATAAATTACATGTCGTAATATTGAATACACTTAAAATATAACAAATAATAAACTATGACGACCGATCGCGTATAAAATATAAAACAATAAATTGGCAATTAATATGTGACAGGTCATCTACTAGAAATAATGAACCGGACCAAAAACAAGCCCGCTGAGTTTGATTCGCTGGATTCTCTCAGGACTGGGTCGCGCCGCGTAGTATCCAGCGGTAATATAAGCCCGCTGAGTTTGTTTCGCCGGGTCTTCTCAGGCGGGGTCGCGTTTGGATTCGGTGGTAGATTTTAAAACGTGCGACGTCTCGGAAATAGCCATGGTCCTTATCAGACCCATTTAAAAATATTTATATTTGACTGGTATTTCTTTGAAAAAAAATAAAAATTATAAACACCTTATAAATTAATAAATTGATTGCTAGTGTATTAATGATGCTATGTATGCTATGTATACATAAGCTGATATCCTTTTCTTAAATTTCTTTACTTTTTTTTAATGTACTGACTTGTCATAAGAGCTATGTAATTGCCTACATGATCAATAAACGATTTCATTTCATTTCATTTCAATAAACGATTTCATTTCATTTCATTTCATCGTTTGATGGTACGATAAACGAATCTTTTGGTTATATTCAAATTTTTCAGTATGTCAAAAATTTGAATTGGCGCGTAACCGCAACGATGCAACGCAATTACTGCAACACGGTCTTCTTTAAGCGTCCACTCCATATTTAAAAATGAGTAAAATTCTAAAAAGTATACATTTTTATTTTCATGAACAATTTGAAATTCGAATACAATAAACTTTTTTGTGGCCAGCATTCTAAAATAAAAATTTTTACTGTGTGACAATACTTATGACCTGACTGTGTATAATACTAGCCCTGTATTAAACATTGTCCCACTGCTGGGCACGGGCCTCCTCTACTAATGCGAGGGGTTAGGCCGTAATCCACCACGCTTGCCTAATGCGGGTTGGCAGACTTCTCATACCTTCGAAAAATTCTCAGATATGCAGGTTTCCTCACGATGTTTTCAGTGTTGTCAGAGGTGGCCACTTGGGTTTCGAACCTACGACTTTCGTCTTGGCAGTCCGTACCGCAACCAACTAGGCTATCGCTGCTATATATCTATCTGTATATAAAAGAAGAAACTGACTGACTGACTGATCGATCAACGCACAGCCTAAACGGCTGGGGTTAGAGACTTAAAATTTTGACAGTAGGTACCTTTTTATGACGTAGGCATCCACTAAGGAAGGGTTTTTGGAAATACCACCCCTAAGGGGGTAAAATAGGGGATGATAGTTTGTATGAAAATCCGACATTTTTGAAGTAAAGTTTATGAAAATTAGTATTTGGCCTTTTAGTCAAAAATAAAAAATATGTATTTCAGGATTTTTGGAAATTCCACCCCGAAGGGGGTAAAATAGGGGAAGAAAGTTTGTATGAAAATCTGTCATTTTTGCAGTTAAATGCATGAAAATTGGTATTTTGTAGTGTATACTTTTTGTCTCAAACATGACCTCCACGCGGGCGGAGCCGCGAGCAACAGCTAGTAAGTTATAAACTAATCTGTTCATGCAAGATTAAAGACATGCTTTCAATGGTCTGTCATAGCAAATTCGTTCAATATTTGAAGTCATAGAAAATAGTATACCAGATAAAGACAAAGGAATATTATAAGTCCTAGTACAGTGTACCATCAATCAGAAGTCCCAATCTCAAAAGCAATAACATAAAGCATCCACTCTGCAGATATTCCAGAAGAAAACACACAAGCCCGATTATTTGAATATCGAAAAGGCATTAAAATCCGAGGCAGCTATGATCCAGACGTAAAAACATTTGTGAAGGGCCGATTGGTGTCGGATAGCCCGCCCTTGGGTCATTCGGCGCGGGCCGCTGCGAAGCCTTATCAGCACTCCAGATATATCCCAACCATTACCGAACGCACCCTTCATTTTCAATATGAAATATTTTCTTTCAATCAGATAAAATGGAACTATCGGTATCTGAGATGGGTGAATTAGCAGTAATGGATTTTAGATGTTTCGCTTTGACCTTCGCCATTTTAATGACACTTTTCATTAGTAGTGTTTGAATACAATAGTTCAATTAATACTGGCAGTTACTAAGATTAAATTATATTATCATTCATGAATAAATCTGCTATACCATTATATAGCCAGCTAAGGTGAGGTAGGCTCAGACAGTTCAGTTCAGACTACATTTTTAAACTAATTATTCGATGTTAAAAACTAAAAATATTAACAATATAAAAATTTGCCATGAAAGATGAACATATTTACAAAACGATTGTGCTTCTCGATACACGATTCATTAAAGTTGGCTCAATAGAAAATATTCGAAAAGATGTATCGAAATTTTAAAATTTCAATCCACACGACCCCAAATGAATCCGTAGTATACGGTTATAGAGAAAAATATTGAAACGAAATTTTTCAATAAAATTTTCAGTGAACTGCATTAAACGAGTGTGTGAATATTTTATCACATTTCATTTATAAATACAAAGAAATAAATGTTTTAAAATTACGAAACATGAAATGGCAGTTGTCCCCATGTTGAACTGATTTTTAAACATGAGGCGCATGTGCGAGACTTGTCAGACGGCAATTGGGCCGTGTTGAGAGCAGACGTATACGCGATTTTTCGCTCGCGCTGTCAAAATTATTTTTTGTGAAAACATGATGAATATGACATAAAGTGTTCACAAATAACACTAACTCATGATAATATATTGAATATAATCAAATATATTTAACTTATCATAATAATTTCAAACGATATATATTTTATTTATCATAATGACTGTCAATTCTTATCAAAAGTCGTGAATACAGGTTGAGTGATTTGAACAAACTATTTGAGAATAAAATTATGGTATGATACTTGATATAACAAAAATATACTAATATTATAATTACGAAAGTGAGTCTTCCAGTTTGGAAGGTTGCATGGTAAACCGCTGAACTGTTTTTGATAATAATCGATATAAATTAACACTAGTATTATTTAATCAATACCATTATTAAAATATTGGTGTTCGCGAGACGAGAGGAACCAACAGTTTATGTCCTAAATAGATGTAGAAATACAAAATAAATACAACCAACCGACACACACATAGTCCTGACCCCACACTAGGTCAAACTTGTATCCTGGGTATCAAGAACTACGAGGGACAATGGTCACACAACACCCAGATCCTAAACAAATGTCAGTCTGTCACACAAACATTTGACTCTGTGCGGGAATCCCACGGCCTCTCCTTTCACAACTTACTAATCGCCCGCTGCGCCAGGAGGCTGTCAAAAAATGACTAACTTATGTCCAAATTTGATTATTATTTTGTTAGAAATGAAAACCGTCATCAGCGGGCTCATACTATTTCCCACTACCATTGCGACTGATTACCAGATCCCTAGAGTTCGAAGACTATAATCGTAAATAACTGCTTTGGATACAGCAGTTTGAATTTCTTTCAATTATATATCATAAGTTCTGCTATATTTATTTTATACTGATTGCGCAAGACTAAAATACGATAATAACAATTAAAGTCAGTCTAAGGCGGGCGACTACAAAGTTCATTATTATATTAATTTAGCAGTTTGACAGACAATACGTTTTAAAGTACTCGTTTGTGTTCGGCGGACGATCGATTATACGTTATTGTGTTCGTGTCGGTAAAAGAGAAATAATATATAACTATTCTTGTCATTTCGTGCATGACGTCAGATATGGATGACAATATTAATTGTCAGAAGATTGCAAAATTTATGATTTCTGAAAATGCATCAACTGAAGATATATACTTTTTACCCGGCTCCACCCCTATCAAATATTATCTATACATTTTCTCACTTGTTTACGGCAATGAGTTACTATTATAATTTCCATAGCCAATTTTTATCCTATGATATCGCTGTTACTTTTTCGTATAAAAATTACCCTATTCAGTTTCACTTATCTCGATACCTGCTGGTGGTAGGATATTCATATCCGCCAGGATAGCGACCACCGTACACAGAGTATAAAACCCGCTATAGTGACACACGCAAGTGTGTCGCGTTCCGGGGTCAGCCAGTGTACCTCTGGTTTTTTTCGGGGTCTAGAGTTGGGGTATGATTTTTGGCCGTGTTTTTCTGAGTACTCTGACACTAGACCCTCAACCGGTTCTTCACCTCCTTGTCCCTTGGCGTAGTATGAAAAACTGAACATCAGGCCGACATTGATTGTGTTGAGTAGCGAGGCATAGATTGTCTCTCGCTAGTTGGTACTTTAACTGGCCGACACTGCGCTTACCATCTAGTGCAGTGTCGTCACTTTGCCAGGATAAAAAAATATCAGATTCCATCATCATCGGAGCCACCCTGACAAAATAGTAAATAGACAAACAGATATTTATTTTTAAATTCTTGATATCGATTTTCTATTACTATGACAATTGATATTACTTTTTGTTTTGACAGAATATTTTTTTCTAATAATATTCATTTATACCAACGAAAAAGTTTTTATTCCACAACGAAATATTATATTAACATTATTAATTCAATTTACAATATATTGAGTTCTATTATTTTGATAATAGAACTCAAAATTCAACGGATTTATGACAATTTATACTTGACGGTCTGCATTGTGCAGTGGACGTTTAGTCGTTGAGAAACAAGAAGTCCAAGTTGGATCCCGAAATCAAATATCGAAAGGATACACTTCCTTTACCGAAGATCAAGAGAAGTGACGGGAGATGATGATCGCGAGAAGGGTAAAGAATGGGAGGGTAAAATCAAAAGGAAACTGGACGGATTTGGCAGAGATGGGTGTAATCCCTAGTCTAGCTTAGCTTAGCTAGCTTAAGCTATTACATCTATATGAATATGTCTAGTATCCTTCGCCGAGCGGATACCGTGAGAATACGCAAGGATCTTATCATTCAGCTCAACCAGACCCTAGATTTCATGTTTATTTTTCTCAGGAATTGGGTTGAGATCTATAGCAAAAAAACCTAGGTGATCGTGTTCTCGTGCAAGAAATCCCTGTTTCCTTACGTCCCCGTTCTTACAGGTGTTCCACTCCCAACGCACAGGATAAAAAAATATTTTCATAAAAATCGGTTTAGTGTTTTCAGTTCAGTCGTGAAATGTAACAAAAGAAAACTTTCAACCACTACTAATTAATCATTTTAGAGGCTACATTTAAAAAAATACGTTTGTTTGAACGCGCTAATCTCAAGAAGTACTGTTTCTAATTGAAAAATTCTTTTAGTTTTGGATAACCCATTTATCTGGGAACGCTATAGGCTATATAACATCACGCTATGACTAATAGGAGCCGAGCAGCAATGAAAAATGTTGCAAAAACGGGAAAATATATTCCTTTTGAGAGCTTGTTTTGCGTGCGTTGAGTATAACAATCATGTATGAATTGTTCCTCTTAAAAAGTTATAAAACAAGTCCGCGATAGCATATATCTATCTTTTTCGGTTAGTTCACCTTAACCTGCCTCTGCCTTTTTAATGGTAATGAAATTTGTCCTAAAACAATACATTATTTGCGAAGGGGTTTTTATAAACTTGGTATTTATGGTATACTTTTGCTCCCGAAAATGACCTCCACGCGGGCGAAGCCTCGAGCAGCAGCGAGTAGTATATAAAAGACGTGATTACTTTCATTCATATTGCAACTTATTTCACTGAACGTTAAAAATGAGTAATAATTGACATTGTTATCATTATAATTTGTAATAATAAAGGTACATATAAATAATACACCAAAAAGTCACACACATATTTCTGACCCCACACTACGTCAAACCTATATCGTGGGTATCGAGAACTACGAGGGAATATGGTCCCACAACATCCAGACCCGAAACAAACATTAGTCTGGAACGATAACATTCGGTAACTTTGTTACGAGAATCGAGCCCACTGCCTCCCGTTTGAGGCTGAGGCTGTCATATAGGTTTTAATTTTAATAAAATAACATAATAGTTGAGGGTTTATAAAAATAAAATAATTATGGTATTTTACGTTCTATTTAATCTGATTTATTTGACATTTGCTCATTTCACTGTTTTAAATAATGAACATCCTTTATATGAGCGCCTATCGCTACTCGTTGGGGGGGGAGCACCCGCGCACGCCGCCGCCACCCGTCGCATCTCACCCCCTCAATCATACCACAGCCCAGAGCTGACAAAATGCATCCTAAGAACCAGTCAAATTTGTATGCAATAAGATTTACAATTTAGTACCGTGCGTTATTTAAGATTAGAATAATGTTCTCTACTAGTCCTATGTGACACATGACTCGATTGTACTACAAAAAGTGACACTGACTTGATGTAATGTTTATAATATCGAAGTCAACAAGTCACGGGATCATGCATTCTCCGAGCGAAGAATTCTGAATTTACGCAAAATATAAATACGCCCTATTCATGAATAATGAAGGATTTTTTCCTTCAAAATATAATTCACTGAAACACAAACGAAAACCAGAACGTCGCTCTAGGGTCAAATGCTCTGATATTTACATTTCTCCTCGCTGTGAATCCGTGAAACCGCAATATTTTCACATCTTCCTGAATACAACAACTGCTCCATTTCTAAAAGATTGCAACATCTACGAGTATATTTGAAAGAATATCAGTTTATTATGAATGCCTTGCTGCAATCTACTGGTGCATGCTGGCTCGAGCTGCTTTATGAAAATTAAGTCTGTGAATGCGAGCGTCGCGTTATTAACATCTTCATGAGAATACTAAGATGCTAGTGTATGCTTTCAAATATTTAAAAACTTTGTGACTAGTATTTATTAAACTGTTACTACACTATTTTGCGTAGTCCCTGTATGACCTGGCGATTAAAGAGCGACTGGATCACTTAATTATATTAATGACCAAGGTCTAACTTGAAAGATAGAAATAGGGATTGGTGTGTGTTTTGGACCTTCGGAAGGTGTTATAATATCAATATATTATGCAATTCTTAATCTTAAAATATAACAACTTCCTAGTCATCTACAGTCTACAGTATCTGCTTCAGACTATTGCTGTTATTAACATCTTAGAAACGGAACGTCTTTGATGTCTGTTTAATATAATTTGGGATTTCCGTCATTTTACAATCTTATAACCAAAACATTCATTAAATAAACACTCACTATAAAGAGTGTCTGAGATGTTTATGAGAAAGTTCGGGAAATCTGTTAATGAGTACGTTTTAATTACATTGAATGCGTCGCGTCCTCTCACATTAGCAGTACGTGACGTCAAACCACAGACGTGGAGGTTGAAGGAGCTACAACTGTTTAATAACCGCTGATGAACTACTGAGGGAATTGTATGGTTTAGTGTGTTTTGATAAATTGTTTTGATTTTAAAATGTATTGTAGTTTCTGATACCCACGACACACACTTGTATCTTACTGTGAAAACTAAACTTATGATGACTGATTAATATATTTATTATGTTTGATCTATTTGGTGATAAAATGATCCATATCAATACTATAAATGCGAAAGATACTCTGTTTGTATGATTGTTTGTTTGTCTGTTAACCTTTCACGACTTAACGGCTGACCGGATCGTGATGAAATTTCGCAAGGAGATAGATTATATCCTGGAGAAGGACATAGGCTATCTTTTTTCTCAAAAAACAACCTTGAAAGGGGTCAAATAGGAGTTGAAAATTTGTATGGGAAATCCATAATTCCTCGACTTAAGGGTCTGGAAATTCATATTTAGGCAGAATAACATAGGCTCTTTCTTATCCCGGAAAATGCACGGTTTCTATGGGATAGCAAAATGTAGAAAGATGTAATAACTTAAGATGTCTCCATAGATTTTATACCTTTTCTTTCAAAAATAACTACCACGCGGGCGAAGCCGCGGGCAAAAGCTAGTTTAATATATTTTCAAAGATCGAAAATTATAATATATCATGTAACTGCCCTGTGAAATGTTAGAGAAATTATGATATTTGTATGTAGGAATTTCACTATATAAATGGTACATTATGATGACCATCTGATAAACATTTCGACTGAATAATTGCATCCGATTGGATATACTGCCCGTAAATGAATATTTTAGAAATGCGAACCGTAAATATTTTACAAAGAAAAAATATTCTATGTATTATCAACATTTCAAAGCTCGCCATCCAGGAATAAAATATAAGAGAGTGGAAGGGAGTGGGGTGCCGCTACATCGCGTCTGGAGCGCCAATCGAGCTGAAAGGGTGCCCGCAGACGGACTCCGACAAATATCGAGTACAAAAACTATACAGTTTATCTATATTTATATAAAAGTGTTCTGCCTCACTTATATTAATATGAATGATGAACAGCCGTTTCTGAAAACAGCGACAGTTTGATAGGTACTCAGGTAATATAAGGGAATTGGGTAAAAAAAGTACTGCAATTATCATTAGTGACCTTTCCATGTCTTAACTAATATATAAATAAAAAACATACAAAGCAAATACATTTTTGACAAGCTAACTACAAGTGTAAAAGGATCAACAGTTAACTTTATATACAAACTGTTTAAAAATACATTAGACCTCATGAGACCAATACAATGCAAATGCATTGCATGTGGAGTATATGAGCGAAGTCAGAAATCTGGCACTATACATACATGGATTATACATGGATTCGATATATGGATGCCAATTTAAGATGGCAAATGCTTAGCCTTTGGCCTTTTTGGTCATAATTTAGCGTGCGTTGTGTGTATACTTAGGGTCTTTGTTTTTTTTGTACAACTCCTTTCATGTATTAGAGTATGTTATTTAAAGTGTTGACCAAATAAAGTTTATTTTCTTGCTTTCTTTTTTATAATCCAATGCAAATAATTTATTGTCCCGGATTGGTGGTACGAAATAGGTAATATTGTCAAATTCTTAAGAGATAAAAAAATGCTGCTAAAGCGCAAGTTTTTACAATCCGGGATGTTACTTGTTGATTTTTACTTGTTAATATATCGAAAATTTTACTTGACATAGTATTTACGTGAATAATAATAATAGATTTAAAGACAATTTGCATTAACGGGTGAAAATTTTTTTTTAATGTTTCTTATTTTTAGAATAGGTACTTTAAGATATTCTATTGATAAAAAAAAATACAATATTAACACAACATTTATTTTTGCATAGTAGATTAACCAGTTATTAAGCATTGCTTGGAACAGACCGTAATTTTTAAAATCGGCGTGACGTACTAACGCAGAAACTTTCTTAATACAAGGCCATCAAACCCATGTATGAGCAAAAAAATGTGCATCAAAAGTAAGCCCATAAATTGATACAAAGTAGTATTCACACTTACACTCATTACACCACATGGAAAATTATGTTCCTGCCTCATGAAAGTTTGATTACATTTTCTATGATCTACCGCCTCCGCCCCGCACCCCCACATCCACGCGACGACGCGCTGTCCGATTAATTACGCGATGATCCCTCTACACACGCGCTGTTATTATGTCGTAAAAGTTTACCGTACAAATAGTGTTTGCGAATGATGAGTGTGTGTTAAGAGCTGTGGTAAGGTCTTATGGAACCCCAGAGGGTAGGCTATCGGACCAGCAATTATCCTTTATGAGAGTTTTGACTTTTAGTTAGACATTTATCATATTAAAATATAAGCTCACGTTAATTTGACAGCCTTCGTGGCGCAATGGGTGAGAAGCCGTCTGTGAACCGAGAAGCCGTGGGTTCGATTCCCGCTTCGAGGCAAATGTTTGCGTCGTCCATAAATATGTGTATCGGGTCTGGGTGTTGTGAGACCGAAAGTCTCTCGTAGTTCCTAATTCTCACTACACAAGACTCTTATATATATGTAGACCTTTTTGTGTAATTAGTGTGGTAGTAAATAATTCTACACCCACGATTGGGCATTGAAACTAGCATGGTATTTGCGGCCTTTTTTCGTTCCATGATGTGATAGGCGACGAAGCTATAGCTATATCTGAAACATATTCCAATCCTGAATAACTAATTTATGTATTTTACTACAATCTAAAAACTCCATACAAATAATTGCCCGACTTAGGCATAGAATTCAAGACATCGATTTCACAGTAGACTTATGAGATGATACAACAATGTCTACTAACTGTACTGAGCGGGTAAAAATAATGTTCAATTGTATACCGAAATTGCCCGCTCTTAAATCTAGTTAAAAAAAATTTACTACAATTATAATAGAACGTAAGACGCTTATACAAGTTCTGGGGATGGTTGTAATTTTAAGATCGAATCTGACGAGCCAAAATGTCGTAATCTTTAAATAAAAAATAAATTTTGTGAAAACAAACGCACCCGATAGGCTCGCTATGCCGATGGGAGATAAGACCGTCTGGCTCCGACTCGGCTGCTCTGCCAATATCCTGCGCCCATTGATACCGTAACAGCCGATACTGAAGATCCTCGGATTACGAGTGCGTTTGACATTTCTAGTAGTGAATAGGGTGTATGACAGTAAAGATTTTTTTTGGTTTCTTTTCAATGGTACAGATTCTCTTGTACGTCTTAAAATCTAATTAAAATATCTTTTAAATTATCTTATATATTTCATGCAGCTGTTTTTATGTCACATATGTTAAGACTAAAATTTCATTTCAATAAGACAGCATTTAAATTGATTTGCTGGTGGTAGGATATTCGTATCCGCACAGATAGCAACCACCGTACATAGGGTGTAAAACCCGACATAGTGGCACACGCAAGTGTGTCGCGTTCCGGTATCAGCCAATGTACATCCGGTTTCTGTCGGGGGACAAGAGTTGGGGTACGGTGTTTGGCCGTGGCGGCCTTCTGAGTACTCTGACACTAGACACTCGACCGCTTCTTCACCTTCTTGCCCCACGGCGTAGTGTGAAAAGCTACAGGCCGGCATGATTGTGTTGAGTAGCGAGGGATAGATTCTCTCTAACTACTTGATACTCTAATTGGATAGCACTGCGCTAATCATCAGTGGTCCAGTCCAGTTCAGTGGCTTACCAGTGGTCACTTTGCCATGCCAGAATAAAAAAAATGAATTTAAAAGTAAAGGTAAATCTAAAATTTCATGAAATAAAATAATAATGAAAGATCATTTTTTGATTACCCACATCGGGCTAGCATTATACAGTCTAAACCCTCATTAATATAGGAGAACCGTCAGAACATATTAATTCAGATATAATTCAATTGAATATCAGAATATGATGCTACAACCAACCCGCCTCACATCCATCAAACTAAGCGGTAACTCGCTGTCTGATATTGAAAGTAAAATAAAATATGTACCGATTACATTACCTTTTACAGAAATATTTATTGGAGATACATCGTTGCGAAACTTTAATGTTAAACGTGTTCGGAATATCGCTCGAACGGTTTGGCTTTAAAATGGTTCGCTTCCGAAATCTAGATTATATTTTCAGACGTACATCACGTCCGTAATAAAATTTTGTTAAATAAATTACTACAAACTGTAGTAATTTAAAATATTGAAGGCTTCCGTGGCGCAGTAGGCATGTAGCCAGCTGTAACGAGAGGCCGTGGGTTCGAATCCCACACCGGGATAAATGTTTATGTGACAGACAGACATTTGTGTCCGGGGTCTGGGTGTTGTGAGACCGAAAGTCTCTCCTAATCCCTGATACCCACAACACAAGACTAGTATCTTTGCGAGAGATTTGTGTGGCTGTTAGGTGTTATTTATTTAAGGATAATAAAGAAATATTAAAGACATCTTGAATGTCATTAATGAAGAGGATTTTAGATTTTACTGCGTCCAATATGGAAATCAAATATACCTCTCAAGTCACCTGGGTCCAATATAAATATACAAAATAGCAATAAAAATTAATTGACTTTGCACTGATTGCGTGTCACTTTAGCATAAAGTGTATTAAGTTCTATTAGGATTTATATATTTAATGTTTACAATACACGATACTTAAATAAAATTAAATTAATCTTTAATCAATAACGTCTGATAAATTTTAAGAATATCATTTTAAACCTAAGAAAGAAACTGAAATAAAAAACGGTATCAAATCTCCTTACATTTCTGCTAGCCTGGTACTTGGGGCAACTTCAAAGGTGTAACTTTTGTGTCACGTGCATCTTAAAATTTCACTCACATCATTTTTTCATAACCCGCCTAACGAAGTATAACTTCAATAAATAGTATTCATACTCATACACATAGATCTGATCTACATTAGAAACTAAAGTTTTCGGAGTTACGAGAAACACTCGTTAAAGATACAAACAAATATTTAAACAAACAAATATTTAAACAAACAAATATTTAAACAAACAAATATTTAAACAAACAAATATTTAAACAAACAAATAATTAAACAAACAAATATTTAAACAAACAAATATTTAAACAAACAAATATTTAAACAAACAAATATTTAAACAAACAAATATTTAAACAAACAAATATTTAAAAAAACAAATATTTAAACAAACAAATATTTAATCAAACACACATATTTGTCTAAAAGTAGGGAACCTGCGATCTCTAGTTTTACAATGGGCTAAAAGCTCATTGTTCGACGGAGTATATGAAAAATACTGACAATAAAAACATGAATATCGGCGATGACAGTCCGCTGACATGCACATATTAATAAGCAGCGTAGAACGAGTACCCCGTGCAGTAACAGTATCCGCTAATAAGCATCGCACACGAGTCGAGGCGAGGACGATATTAAATCACTAAGCAACGGGACATGCACATCGCGGGCCCACCCCGTTAATGTACAAACCAAGCATTCTATACAATAACTTACTTAAATAAAGTCTCGGGAAGTCCTATTTTAAATATAAATATTCTAGACTGCCTCGGTGGCGCAGTTGTAATTGCGAATGCGTTACGACTGCTGTACTGAGTCCCCGGGCCGGATAAAATAATATTGGGTTTTTTTATTTAGAAATACTCAGTAACAGCCCGGAGTCTGGAATTGAGCCCGGCATGGAAATAGGCAATAGGCCCGCCCTATCACATTATGACACCGTAATAAATTCGGCGAAAAGTGGGTATACTGGTTACAACTCTGCTTACCCCTTCAGGTATTACAGTGAATAAAGTGGTGGAACCAATATTAAGCGTAATGTGAAGAAGCTACTGAACTGGCTGGCATGACTGTATCGAGTAGCGAAAGATACATTATCTCACACTGCTTGATTCATCTATCTGAAAGTCACTGTGATTACTACCTGGTGCAGTGTGGAGACTTTGCCGCACCAGGATTAAATCTGTAATAATTTTTACATGTGACTTTGACAGGTTCTTCTTGTTCCGTACCCTGGTTATCAAAGTTCTACGTATACTGGATATTAATCAAATAGTATTTGAAGACATTTTTATTGTTGTGATACGACAATAGTGTCTAACTCAAGTCAGAATCCTACACATTGATAGCTCGAGGACTGGCTGCTATCACTTTAAACATTTAAACATCATAAAAGTGGGCTGGGCTCTGTGTCTAATTTATTGAGTCTGTGTGTAATTTATTACGCTAACACACCGCTTGCGTTGACACTCGGTACTAAATGTTTATCTTATATTTATTATTAGATAGAGGATCGAGACAAAAATAAAAAAATACCCTGTATCTATTGCACGTATTAATTAGGAATCTTTAGTATATCAGAAAAACTATAAGACCTAAAATTAAGTAAAATACGGTCAATCCAAAAACTTTTTGAGTAACTACTTTTGACTGATATAATATTACGCATGTCTCGCGACTACATTATTTACTATATATACTGCGTCTATTTAAAATAAATAACGGTCTTCATTAAAAAAAACGGTTATTTCGCGTAACCTATAAATACACTGCTCTGCTTACATCTTTGTGGTACACTACTGCCTACCCAGTCGGAATCTCGTCCTCAAGAGACTTACTATTTATTAATTATTTATATATATAAACACTCACGCCTGTAATCCTCGAAGGGGTAGGCAGAGATGTAACTAATACACCCACTTTTCGCTATAAGTATTACAGTCTCATAATGTGACAGCAGGCGAGCTTATCGCTATACCGGGCACAATTTCATATTCCGTAATACTGAGTGATTCTAAATAGAAAACCCAATATCACTTTACCCGACCCGGGAATCGAACCCGAGACTTCAGCACAGCAGTCGTAACGCATGCGCAATTACAACTGCGCCTCCGAGGCAGTAATTATTACGTTAAGGTTAAAGTTCTTTATTAAAATAATAAATTACTTTTACAATACTATTACAATTTCATTTCATTTGAGTCCAATATCCCAACGCAATTAATTAAAATACGAGTAAAGTTAAAGAGAGAAGCAATCACTGAGCGATTTAAATAACCTTTAGGCATTTAAACAATGAGTCCCAAATCTAGGAGCAAACACAGACATATTGAATATAAAACAGTAACAAACTAAATCCTAAACCTTTATTCAAATTAAGGAAGCTTTTTGTAGTATTACATCTAAGTTAAGCGGCAAAGAGCAATTGTACACTATCCATTTTTAATCGCACGGCTAAAAAAATTGTACCGTAATGCCGTAATTCTGTGTATTTTTTTTTATAGCGTAGTCCGACAAACGAGACTCCACCGCCCATGAACATCCACAATACGCAATAAGCGCTGTCGGCCTTAAAGGACAGAAATAGCAATTAGGGAAGGGAAGGGGGAATCTGGGCCTCCGGATATCTCACTTACCATGAGAAACGCGACAGTAAACTGTCACTTTACGTTGGTTTTCTGTGAGACAGTGGTACTACCCCGGTCAAGCCGGCCCATTCATGCTGTAGACAAATATGTCTACAGCGTGGCTCTACCACTTCTAAAATATAGTTTCTGTTTCCACACCAAATGTCTATAACATTGCAATTGCGAGGCACTTGATCTAATTATTGACCGTTATACATTTTATAACGAGTGGCCACGGCTACTTTAATTTCCATAGTGCGTGCACCCGTATATTTATTGTATTTTTGGGCATATACAGTACTGCCGGCT
This sequence comes from Laothoe populi, assembly GCA_905220505.1. Taxonomy (NCBI): domain Eukaryota; kingdom Metazoa; phylum Arthropoda; class Insecta; order Lepidoptera; family Sphingidae; genus Laothoe; species Laothoe populi. The sequence goes on along the minus strand of HG992154.1, from coordinate 335,328 downwards.
TCTACCACGCCAACGAAAACTGGTAACACGCACTTGGTTTTTTTTTCAGTGCCTCCACTTAGAGTATCGAATACCGACAGACAATCTATCCCCCGCTACTCAGCACAATCATGCCGGCTTGCTTCTTCACACTACGCCTTGGGCAAGAAGGTGGAGAAGCGGTCGAGGGTCTAGTGTTAGAGTACTCAGAAGGCAGCAAAACAGCCAAACAACTTACCCCAACTCTAGACCCCTACAAAAACCGGATGTACACTGGCTGATCCCGGAACGCGACACACTTGCACACCCTGTGTACGGTGGTCGCTATCATGGGCTGATATGAATATCCTACCAGCAGCAGGTAAGTAGAAAACATTGTTATAGATAGCTACAACGCTACAACTTAAGATTTTATTATTTTATAATTGTTATATATTGTTTTGGAACCTTAATAATGACTTGATAAGTACCTAGAAAATTATAGCAATACAACATTTTAAGTCCCCGAGACTTTAAATCGTTTAGCGTGCTCTCATAAAAGACCATATACTGCGTTCTTGAATCAAAAATATAACTCGAGCACAATTTATAATGTGCGTTAGCTCTTAGTGTAAATGTATGAGGAAGGAATTTAATCAGTATTTGTATGTTTCAAAGTCAATTTTGGAGGCAATCAGCGAGAAGCTCGAGGGAATAGGCACGGTTAAGTTGACCGTGAAACAAAACGTTGCGTAATAAGATTGTTCTTTGTGTATCGATAGAATAAATTATGTATACATTTAGAAATTAGCATAATTTAAAAGTTGTATGGTAGTAGGCAATTTGGGCCACTAGAAATCACATTTACAACACTGTCATTTGTTGAAAATACTACGTATCATAAACTGAGACAGGGATACACAGTCGGGCGGACCGATCAAAACTGTAGACTAAATTCTCTGCAGCGTGGTAGTCACTAAAAATCTACTTTATATCAGAGTAGAGCATAGAATAATCATCTTTGATTATAAAATATTTCTTTGTAGGAACAATTATGCACGCAGAATTGTGGGTGGTAGTTAGTAGGGCCAAGAGATATAACATTTGATTAAATCGTTTTCAAAGTAAACAGTTGCTGTTGCATTTCGTAGGCTGCTTGAGATGTTTTTTCTTTTTGTCGATAATAAAACCCTCTTTTGGTACAATGGTTTTTCATGCGGTGCGGTGGAGAACAGCTGCCAGCAGCTGCTTATTTCCAGCCATTGCTATAAATAATAAATATTGTAAGATGTAATGCCATGGCAAAATATTAGGAACATTAAAATATATTTCGTTTCCCATCACAAACAGCTATAACATTTCTTGTCAATAAAGAAAATAATATTTGTATATTTTTAAAATAAGTTATTTCAAAGATCAGGTAGGCTGAAGCTTAATAAATTCAATGTCTGAAGTTAAACAAAAAAGTTTAGTCTAGGCATCATAATACCGTCAAAGTGTCCCAAGTTTGATACTTATCAAAAATCCACCGGATATCTTGCACAAAGGCGTTACTGAAATATGATCCTGCCTCGAGCGTAGTAAGACCGAAATTAGTAATTCGAAATACTTGGTAAGACTTAAGTTGTAACGTTCAAGATAGCGTTGAGAGTTGGCTGGTTACGTAAGTAGAGAGGCCCCGGAGGGCCGATCGCCTAGATTGGATCGTAGAGGCCGGAGAACAATTGGCCGCTTATTTCTGATCTGGATTACGATTTTTTGTAGACTCTGTAAGAGTGCCCGGTACATGAAACTTTGAATGTGTGGGCGGCGAGCTCTATAACTGGAGCTCTGCGGTAGATTGAAATCGAGTAAATGTGAGCCTAGACCTTTAATAAAAGAGGTAAGCCTATTTGAAGGGAATGAGACCAAATGGGACGTATACTGTATGCGGTATACCTAGGTATATATAAAGCATGAACCAAAGGTTGGTCAGTATCATAAAAAAACACTGATCAAATAAAAGCTTTGCTTCACAATCCACACTTGTAACCACTATTGTAATTTTTAATAAATTATTATTTACATTTCTTATGATCAGTCAAATTAGGTTAATGCATCCATGATTGATGATGATTTCTCTATTATTGTTTGTATTCATGGGCCGTAGAAATTATTTAGAATCAGGTAGGTAATAATAACTGTTTATTGTCCAAAAACACATATTTTAAATACAATGGAACAATATATATTTACAGAAATCCGTTTTCAAATGTGCGAGTGGGTTTATACACTAGCTACTAATGAAAAAGATTAAATTTATATGAGACATAACAGTTACACATTTTTTTTACTCTCCAACCGGTGAAGTACAAAAACCACTCGGCCACTCTACGAACATATTATTTTTATTTTTATTTTCAACGGTAGGCAGCGGCTTTGCTGTGCATTGCAGAAGTCTATGGGCGGCGGTGACTACTTACTATAAGGTGGCCCGTCTGCTCGTCTGCCTAATCAGGCACTAAAAAAAATCCTAGTATTATAGTAGAATGGCTCTGTGGCGCAGTGGACTGTGAAACGCTCCCACGGGTTCGACCCACCGAGACAAACGTTTATGTGATCTACAAATATTTGTTTCGGGGCTGGATGATGTAGGACCGTAGTCCTAAGTTTTTTATATGATACAGGTTGGACCAACTGGCTACTTTTTAAGAGTTTTTATTTTGTGTAACATGTGTAAATCACTGGCTGGGTACCTTGTTGAAAACCAGCGCTGCAGTATGGGGTAGCCTGTACTGCAGCATGTATCTGAATAGGGACTCCTATTGTCGGATCAAATGTTGTTATTGTAATGTTTTTATATGTGTTACTTCTATTTAACGTTCCGATGATAAAAAGTCGTTTCTTTCTTTCTTATAGTCATGAAACCTTTTTACTCATTTCCTGAACTGCTACTATCCAAATTATAATAGCTGTGAGGGATATAAGGACTAGAGACATTATATTATTTTCTCTAAAGTCCTTGTTAGTTGAGTGCGTAGTGAGTGTAATCTCTAATTGAGGTTTAATTGAAGGGAGAAACAGTTATACCTAGATTTACATTATTACATAAGGGTTGTTATATGCCAGAGAAGGCATAATAGAATATAGTAAGGCCAAGCCGCATAAGTTTCAAAATAAGTCTAAACTTATACGGACTCATGCCTGTAAACCCCAAAGGGGTAGGCAGAGGTATAGTACACCTATATTTCGCCGAGCTTATTACCGTCCCATGATGTGATAGGGGCGAGCCTATCGCCATACTGGGCAAAATTCCAGACTACCGACCAGTACTGAGTATATCATTATAGAAAACCCAATATGACTTTTACCCGACCCGGGATTGAAACCAAGACCGCAGAGCCGTTATACCGTGTACGCAATTACAATTGCACCGAGACGGTTAACTTATATCTGTGTAACTAATCCCTATAATACAATTTTAATACAAAATCCATACCACAATAAAATATCAATGATGTAAGTAACAGATGTACATATAACATCCAATTAACTGACGACATATCCTACAGGCCCACCATCATCCAGAGCTAAACATCGGGACAATTAATGTGGGCGAAGCGAATGAACGCGCTTTAATTTGCCCCCAATTTGACTCCTTCCCCACGTCTGGGTGGCTATTCTGAACATCGAATCGAAGCAACGCATATCAAAGCGATGTAATGAATGGTTACAATTTGTTATTCAACGTACTTAAGTATTTATTTATGGAAATAAAGTATTATTGTAATTTACACTTTGAAACAAATTTTACTGTTTTTTTTTAGTCCCGATATTTCGAGAACTTTACAGCCTTCACGGGCTGCCTTGTGACGTGAACACGTAAAATAAAATATATGTGTGTGTATTACACACGGTAGAGGTGAAACTTCTGAAAAGAAAGTTTTACAATACACAAGCATATACGCGTGTTAACACATAACATAAAAAAAATAACGAACCTACAGTATAAAATACTATGTAATATATTATATCTCATTCTCGCGCCGCCTTAATTCTACTAATATTATAAATGCGAATGTTAGGATGGATGGATAGATGGAGGGATGTTTGTTACTCAATCACGTTACAACGGCTGGACAAATATTAACAAAATATTTAAAGGTATAATAGCTTAACATACCTCCTTGGATTGTATACCTTTGCTTCCAAAAATAAGCTCCACAAGGGCGGAGCCGCGGGCAATATCTAGTCCTATATATTTGTAATCGTATATAGTTGTACTTGTCGTGACGTATTTTCAGAATAGTCACCTAGTTTTCATCGACCGCGGAGTAACGCTAACAAACCTCACTGATAGTGTTCCGTCGACAACGGATCTATAGAGATGACATGAGGATGTAATCTGTTAAAAATATAGGGGAGTTAATTTTGATTGATCATATGTTTATGGACCTTTATTAAATTAGGAGCTAGAGTTGGTATGTTATCTAATCAATTGATAGCAATATGAAAACCTAGTCTAGTGAGAGTTTGAGTAGACTCAGCTAAAAGGTACTAGATTCAATGTCGGTTAATATGTTAAGCGAATACTGGTCAATTAAGATATATGAATAATATCAGTTGTGCATTATGCACTACCCCACTGAGAGGGTCAGATATTTCCTCTACATGCTAGCACAACTGACTGCCTCGGTGGCGCAATTGTAGTTGCAACTGCGTTACGACTGCTGTGCTGAAGTCTCGGGTTCGATCCCGGGTCGGGTAAAGTGATATTGGGTTTTTCTATTTAGAAATTATCTGTATTGGCCAGGAGTCTGGAATTGTGCCCGGTATGGCGATAGGCTTGCCCCCTATCACATTATGGGACCGTAATAAGTTCGGCAAAAAATTGGTGTACTGGTTACACCTCTGCCTACCCCTTCGGGGATTACAGGCGTGAGTGTATATGTACATATGCTAGCACAACGTGTTTGGTACATTTCTCATAACTTGGAAATTTTAATAAAATTATACAGATTATGTTATGATACATTATTTAAGAACATATAAAAATAAAATGTGTATGACCTATGGACGATTAAAGCAATCAATTTGACCTTTCAATTATAAAGATAATATTCTTAAATTAATATGTCTGGTTAGGCTTACTTACTTACGTTCTATTAGCTAGATAGACCTAGGGACCCGTTAATTCAATTTCACTAGATAAAGCTGGACCTAGCGCAGTAGACTATGTCTAATCTAATTGCTTAGATACGATTCTATTTGTATGAAGTAAATGGTGGTAATAATCCACTAGTTTTGTTCAATTAATTTGTTCAGTTTACATAACAGACACACTTGGTATATCCATGTCATTTTCTATTATCAAATTCACACATGATATGCACTGTGGTTTTGTTATTTGTATAAATATTATAAAATTAAAAAATATATATGCAATAATTAAAGTGGTACACTTTGCCAAAAGAACCCTAATAACGTTCAAACTTTAAAAATATTATAAACTAGATGTCGCTCGCGGTGGTGGTTATTTTTGGAGGAAAGGGTATACAATCCATGGAGGCATCTTCAGCTATTACACCTTTCTATATTTTGCTATCCCATAGGAAGTGCACATTTTTCCGGGATAAAAGTAGCATATGTCATTTTCTGATCTCTAAACTGGCACTATGCAACAAATCAAGTCGATCCCTTGCTCTGTGACAAACTTAGCTATCCCACGGGAACTGTACATTTTTCCGGGATATAAAGTAGCATATGTGCTATTCCGGGCTATAATTAATTTCTGTGCCACATTTCAACCAGATCCGTCTAGTCGTTGTAGCGAGATTGAGTAACAAACATCCATCCATCCAAACATTCGCATTTATAATATTAGTAGGACTATAGTCGGTTCAGCCACTGGGCGACATTGTATTTAAATTAAACAAACAAATATTAACATCGTGTGATTCGTTAAGTAAGATGTTTTCAAAAACACCCACAAAAGACTAGTCTACGTTAAAACACAAACCACAATACTCATTGTTGCAAAGCGAAGTCCCCGTTGATTCCGGTCCAGTGTCGTTTTATTTTAATTCGTCCGTCTGTTTGTACGAACAACGGGCCCTGGAATTAATCTCGATGTAGCCGCCAGCATCGGCCTCGCGTGAAACGAGGGAGCTTCGACCTTCGCGATTTATCGGAGAGCTAGAAGTTGTTTATGGCCGTTGATAATGTTTACCTTAAAGAAAACGGTTGCGATTAAGTTGAATTTTGTTAATTGTTTTAATCGTGTTAATGTTGGGTAGTTTTTTATAGTGATTTGCTCAGTTATAAGTCCTGAATAGAAATATGTCAAAATAATTTGTTCTTTAAATCAAACATGATTTTTTTTTATTGTCAGCAGAGTGGAAATTGATATTTCAAACAGTAATTTTATATCAAAGACTAAAATATTGTCTCCATGCAAGTCGGAAATCAATAACATATGGGCCACATTACTCATAGCTCACGTACCACAAAATTTAATAGTTTCTCTTTTAATTAGGGTTGATTGTTTTTTTGTATGAGATTATTTCGCACACACCCGCTACAAGTTAGGGTCGATGATTTGTTTATTATTAAATACTAGCTGTTGCTCGCGGCTCCACCCGCGTTGAGGTTATTTTCGGGAGCAGAGCTATGCAGGAAAGTAAGTATATAGGATTTTTTTTCTTGCAATGAAAATAACCTATATGAATCAGTGATATTGTAGCATTCAAATGGTGAAAGAATGTTTAAAATCGGTTCAGTACTTTTTGAGCCAATTCGTTACAAACATACTTAGATACAAATCTTTCCTCTTTATAATATTATATTATTAAATATTATTTTATGTATGTTTCTAAACAGTATTTTCGTTTTCTACATTTAATCATTATATTTAATGGTTATTGGTATTTTTTGGAAATCATGACGCACTGATAAAAAACATGTGTCATCTAAGTATTTTTGAAAGAATAACAGATTTAATAAAAACTGTACAAAAATTCGGAGTGAAATAACTGATGTTTCTCATATTAAAAAAATATTTATATTACCTTGTTATATTTAGTGCGAAGGCTTCAGTACATAAAATGTTCTTTTAAATCTACACACTTAAAATTTCTCTTTAACAATCTTCAATGTATGTAAAGTCTACAATCCCGCGTTAGGCCAGCGTAATAGTACATTAAGCCCTCAGTAAAAGATACTAGTTCGTGCCTAGTAGTTAGGCAGTGTATAACTGTCATTTATATTATGTTATAACTTTTTTCACAAAACTATAACACAATTGAAATGTTAAAATACTAAAAATCGTTCAAGTGAGCTCTTTAATATCAGTAATATCACAGTAGAGTTGAAACTACAGTCGTTAACGAGATCGCGTCGGAAAGAAAGGGCAACCAACCGAGGGTCTAGGACAAATAAAAACGCTAGTGTACATGTAATAGTGAAAGGGTTCAGCTGTGCACCCCACCGTCGCCTTGTCATGGCCCCCCCATTCACCAGTATGCTCATTGTCGCCTCATCGTGAAATATTCTAATGAAAATGAAAATTACCTAATGGAATTTTAAAAATGAGAATTGTTTTGTTTAGAAAGGTTGGAGGGGCTTTATCGCTTAAAAGGCTAATATAAGGGTAAAAATAATACTTTCTACAATGTCACCGCAGTATTTGTAAAAGTTTTAACTGAATAAAAAAAACCCTTCTTTTATAGTCTTTATTTTTATGTATATTACGCGGTAACTTATTTATTTTAAATGAGGTCCACCAACAGCACTACGTATTAACATATTACAGTGAACAAAAAAAAAGTAATTTCGACAATTGTAGACAAACTTCGATGATTCTTTTTGTATTTCATAGGGTCCCGTGTAAGATTAAGATTCCTAACCCAAGTCCATTTGCTTAACATATCAAGAAAGAGTACGAGGGGAAATTGGGAAACTTCTCAATGTACAACAGGAAAAATATTTTCTTAGATAAACTAATATACACTGACTTAATCAATGAGGTATTCGATTCAACGTATATCTTTATAGTGTACTTTTTGTGTATAGCACACCTCTGCCAAATGTGAACCAAATTAGAGTTAGTCTTATTATTATAAAATTAACGAAGGTGGATCCAGTTATATTTGGTTAAAATGTGATGATGGAAAATTGAGGAGTCTCCTCTACGGATACGGATACATTGCTGGTCTTAATTAAGATAGAGATTGAGAAGTAAATTTTAGGATTTAAATTTCCGTGCATAGCGTGTTCTACCGTCCGTATCATGGCGATTGCTCGTTGGAATTGTTTAATCCCTGTCCCATCCTCCTCCTTCTACCGCGTTCCCTCCTTCCTATGATCCTGGGTCCTTTGGGCGAAGTGTGAAGAAGCTAAACAGGCCGGCATGATTGTACTGAGTAGCGAGAGATAGATTGTCAGATTGATGTACCAGAATAAAAAAGAAGGCCTCTGAAAATCTCACTCACCGAATGAAAGCTAAAGAGAGCAAGAAATATACTTCACGTCTGTTCTTTCTGTGCGATAGTAATAAATTCACGCTGTACACAAAACTGTCTACAGTGCGGCCCTACAAAAAAATATTTGATAGGAAGAAAAGAACTTGGTTTGGCTACTGACCTGAGACCAGTTGAATACTAAAAACTAGGTGGGTGTTAACGTAGGATTAAAAACATAAACAAATAAAGCTCCACTTTTCGCTTAATCCAAGAAGCATGAAATTACTCACATATTACATACAACCTCAAATGGCATATCTGTCAACTTGTCAACAACTTTGTACCTTTACAATAAGACAGGCTTACCACTAGGGTCCCTGTAAGAATATCAAACGCGCAAGGGGTAATTCTCAAACTGGGGTTCTTTGTCTGGTACCTATTTCACGCATTTCGACCTGCCTAGTGCTTTATTACTTTTATGTCAACGAACATGTGAAATGAATTGTGGGGTTCAGTCCTTTGAGCCGATGACTGAATGGTCTCTTTTATGTATCTGTGTACATTTTATGTGGATCGTGTGGTGCTTTTACTACTCGATTGTTTGTCTATTCCTAGAATGATATGAGTTCAAATTATAGTTTGATTTTGTGTACCCTATATATAATTGTATAATTTTTGCACGTGTTTTTGTTTCTATCGTCAACAAAAATTACCAGCAATCTAGTGATTTTTGTAGGTGCAGGGATATTAAAGACTAACCAATAAGCTCAGTTGAGTCCTGATTTCCAATTCATAAATAGTATTTTATCGTGACACGACAAAGTGACCACACAGCCCCTGATGGTAAGCGCAGTGCGGTCCGATTAGAGCATCGAGTAGCTAGAGACGATCTATCCCCCGCTACTCAACCACAATCATGCCGGCCTGCTCCTTCACACTACGCCATGGGCAAGAAGGTAAAGAAGCGGTCTTGGTTCTATTTTCAGAGTACTCAGAAGGCCGCAAAATAGCCAAACATGGTACCCCTACTCTAGACCCCCCGACAAAAACCGGATGTACACTAGCTGATCCCCCCTATTGCGGGTTTTACAGCCTGTTGACGGTGGTCGCTATCCGGGCGGATATGAATATCCTACCACCAGCAAACAATATTAAACACGTCGCTATCTATAAGTTTTTCCTAAGACAATAGATGAAAATAACAGACACCGGAACATCTTACTTACCGAAGCGTGTACAATACAATTTCTTCTCACATATTCTTCAGAAATGAGGTGAGGTTGCAGTCCCATTTGCGGCTTGGTTAGAGCCTCGTATTGCATCGGGCAATTGCTTCCGCCGATTTAGCGTACCTGTCAGGCGAGCGAGGTGGTGGTGCGCGGTGTGGGAGAGGAGGGTGGTAGCGACACATGAGCCAATGAATAAATTTCCACGCTGCAATGCCGCGCTACAAATCTGCATGAACGCGGAGAAAACATGCGACGGCTGTACACGACGAATATAGATTTTTTTTAAATATAGACATCAGGGAACATCGCTCCTTTATTTATCTTTCTGGGTTTGGCCTAATAATTGCATTAATCCTTGAAAGCTATACATTAACTAAACAATACTAACTAGGCGATACAAATGTTGGAACCCTCTTTTGTATATACTTTTCTGAGACGAACAAGTCGCTGGAAGATGCCATACCTGTTTTCAACAGAATTCAGCCGGCCTACCACCACCTCTTAGAGCAGTCTTGTTGCAATATGAAATCGCATTGTAATATTACAACAGTACTGCTCTAAGAGGTGGTGGTATGCCGGCAGAACATTATAATACAAAGTAATACATGGTACTCTGCCCTCGTCACCTGAAGACTGAAGATGTTATTCAATGTCTATCAAATTGGAACATAAAAGTGCTTACATATTAGAATTGGATTTGGTGATGTGTACCGAGAAGACATTTTGCATATAAGAGACTTAACAAACAGTAAACTGATTAATACAATCTGTGCGAAGCTGTTATCCAATAAATCTCATTAGGAGAGATATATATGTAGAGACTACAATCTATCCAACGATAAGTGCACTCTATGTTCAAAAGCACAATTCTAGAATTATTACGGAATTTTAATTCAATTCAGCCTCCGTGGTGTATCGGGTGAGAAGCCGGCTGTGAAATATGAGGCCGTGGGTTCGATTCCCGCACCGAGACAAATGTTTGTTTGACAGACAGATATTTGTTTTTAGTCTGGGTGCTGTGGGACCGTAGTCCTTCGTAGTTCTTTATACCTACGATACAAGTTTTACCCAGTGTGGGGTCAGAACAAAATAGGGCTGTGTAACACTGGATCTATAATATTACAACAGATAATGCTCATTTTTTTAAAAGAACACATTAAAACCCGCCCTTATATAAGACAAAGAATGTAAGATTTTACTGGTCTGTTTTAATATCATTTTTACAACCACCTTGGAAAATACTCGTAAAAGCGCTCTAAAAACTTTTACAAAATTTTGAACTATATACGTACATTAATTTTATAACTGTTCTCTAAAATATTATAATAGTATTTAACATTTTATATAATTCATTGTGAAAACTGAATTTCAAAGATTTTTTGAATATTTTGTCAATCAAAGAACAGCTTCGTGTTGGTCTAAAAGTAGTTAGATTAAAGTTAAAGTATATTTTGAACCTATCTCATATTATATGTCCATGTTACACCACATCTCAGATCACGTAGACCCTACGTACAGTATACGTCATATATGTGACAGTCTTTGCAATTTTTGTAAAGTGTAGCATTCACCGTACATAGAAAGCGCTGGATATCTTTGAACTTGTCCCACATTGTACTACGGCCGTGGGGAGCATGATCAAATTGGCGTAGTTGGCGAGTAGCCCGCTGTGAAACGAGAGGCCGTGGGTTCGATTCCCACACCGGGACAAATGTTTGTGTGCGAGACAGATATTTGTGTCCGGGGTCTGGGTGTTGTAAGACCGAAAGTCTCTCGTAGTCCCTGATACCCACAACACAAAATTCGTATCTTAGTGTGGGATCGGGGGTATGTGTGTGACTGTTGGGTGTTATTTATTTAATTGTATAGAGTGATATAGTGTATCCCTGTTCTTATGCATACTGTAACTTTGTGATGCTGGTAGTGAGTTCTTAACCGAATTAAAACAACGAGGCAATTCCAATATTTTGATAATGTAGACTACTTTTGATAAGTATTTTTGTTTTCCCCGCTACACTACACCACTTTCTTTTCGAACAAGGCCACCGCGGGGTTTTAGCTGGTAATGTCGGGTGGGGTGGGGGTAGGGACTCGGCCCAGCGGCTGCCCGGATAGCCATCATCCAGGCGAGGGGGATGCTGGGTCGTTAGACCGGCTGACCAACCGTCCAGTCCAGCATACCCGTTTTATTCTTATTCCCTCGGAGCGGGCGGCAGTAATAAAACGCTTTCCCCGCGAAAACAAAAAAAGAGTATCGGCGATAATAATTTATATTAGAATCTAAAGTTTTTGCACTCAATTTAAAAATATAATTAAAATACGACACCATCTCGGAAGTTTTAACATTTCGTTATTAGCGTCCGTTGATCACATTTTCATGTAGGGAAATATAATTATGTTTACAACTGTTTAATTAGTTGAGCATGTAGAGCAGTGGCCGAGGAGCTCTGGGTATTCCTGTTCATTCTGTTTGCATTAATATTGTATTGTTTGCTGTTGTATTATACATACTTGTGTGAAAAAGCATTTAGATAATAATTTAAGAAAATACTATGGGACTGACATGTGCAAATTACGTACAAAAGGCCCTAAATAAAATTCAAATAAAATTAAACAAACATTGTACTGACCTTCATAAGCAACAGTTGTTGTGAGACGACGTCGCTGCGTTGCGCATGCGTGTGCTCGCCGCCTGCCACCGGGAACGAACCCAGGTACTGCAACAAATAACAACACTATGTTACTCAACTGTTGGTAACAGTGTCCTTAGAACGTCTAGTAATCGGCTTATACACAGTCAGGTCATAAGTATTGTCACACAGTAAAAACTTTTATTTTAGAATGCTGGCCACAAAAAAGTTTATTGAAATCGAATTTCAAATTGTTCATGAAAATAAAAATGTAGACTTTTTAGAATTTTACTCATTTTTAAATATGGAGTGGACGCTTAAAGAAGACCGTGTTGCAGTAATTGCGTTGCATCGTTGCGGTTACGCGCCAATTCAATTTTTTGACATACTGAAAAATTTGAATATAACCAAAAGATTCGTTTATCGTACCATCAAACGATACAATGAAGACTCTAGTGTAGATGACAGGTCAAGAAGTGGTCGCCCTCGGTCTGTTAGGACTCCAGCAGTGATAAAAGCTGTGAAGGCGCGAATTCAAAGAAATCCCAAACGTAAGCAGAAACTGACCTGGCCTTCATATGGGGTTAAGCAGAACCACGGTGAAAAGGGTGTTAAATGAAGACTTAGGGCTTCAGGCATATCGAAGAAAAACAGGACATCGTTTGAATGCTCGTCTAATGGACCTGAGACTGAAGAGATGCCGCGCTTTGTTGAAGCGGTACGCGGGAAAAAAATATCGGGAAATTCTTTTTTCAGATGAAAAAATTTTTACTGTAGAAGAGAGCTACAACAAACAAAATGATAAGGTGTACGCACACAGTAGTGAAGAAGCGAGCAACCGTATTCCGCGTGTCCAACGAGGTCATTTTCCATCCTCGCTCATGGTATGGTTGGGAGTTTCTTATTGGGGCTTAACAGAGGTACATTTTTGTGAGAAAGGTGTAAAAACGAATGCAGTTGTGTATCAAAATACAGTCCTGACGAACCTTGTGGAACCTGTTTCTTATACCCTGTTCAATAACAGGCACTGGGTATTCCAACAAGATTCGGCGCCAGCTCATAGAGCGAAGAGCACACAAGACTGGCTGGCGGCGCGTGAAATCGACTTCATCCGGCACGAAGACTGGCCCTCCTCCAGTCCAGATTTGAATCCGTTAGATTACAAGATATGGCAACACTTGGAGGAAAAGGCGTGCTGAAAGCCTCATCCCAATTTGGAGTCACTCAAGACATCCTTGATTAAGGCAGCCGCCGATATTGACATGGACCTCGTTCGTGCTGCGATAGACAATTGGCCGCGCAGATTGAAGGCCTGTATTCAAAATCACGGAGGTCATTTTGAATAAACTTTAGTGTCATAAGAATCTATGTTTTGTTAAGTTCATTTTGGTATATAAATGGTTACATAATGAATAAACCTGTTTCAATTATTTTATATTAAACATGTGACAGAATTTATGACCTGACTAGGTACATAATAATAAACATTTAGTTGTGCCTAATCAACTAGTTACCGCAAACTGTAATATTATAGGCCATATAATAGTTGTGTTTCGTGTTCAATGTTATTATTATACCTAAGTACCAACTGGCTAGTGGTGTAGAAAAAATAGACACATAAAAACATATATTTGAAAAATATATTTATAGTATTAGGTGACTGCCTCGGTGGCGCAGTTGTGATTGCGCATGCGTTACGACTGCTGTGCTGATGTCTCGGGTTTGATCCCCGGGTATAAATTGTAGTGATATTGGATTTTTCTATTTAGAAATACTCAGTATCAGCCCGGAGTCTGGATTGTACCCGCTATGGCGATAGGCTCGCCCCCTATCACATTATGGGACCGTAATAAATTCAGCGAAAAATGAGTGTACTGGTTACACCTCTGTCTACCCTTTCGGGGATTACAGGCGTGAGTGTATATGTATGTAGTATTAGGTGGCATACGAGCAAATGTGTCACGTGATAGACTGAACTATACTATTCACAAATTCCCGTAACGCGAGAAAAAATATTATAGGTGCGCTTCCGTCTTCAAAGGAACATTTGGTTACTAGTCCTGGACGGAAACATTTTGGGGTACGAAATGCAATAGATTTTTTCTGTAAGATATTGGTACCATGCCAGTAGAGCACTTATTCGATTTGAACAAAATGTTCTACAGCTTGGCTCTACCAAAACTTACTAAATCTTCCAGCTTCAAAAGGATATGAGAAAATGTTAGCATAAGTCGATGAAGAAAATCATAATGGAAATTAATATAATAATAATACTAGCCCTGTATTAAACATTGTCCCACTGCTGGGCACGGGCCTCCTCTACTAATGAGAGGGGTTAGGCCTTAGCCCACCACGCTGGCCTAATGCGGGTTGCAGACTTCACCTACATTCGAAAGTCTTAGGTATGTAGGTTTCCTCACGATGTTTTCCTTCACCGTTAAAGCAAGCGATAATTAACATTTAATACACACATAACTTTAGAAAAGTCAGAGGTATGCCACTTGGGTTTCGAACATAGACTTTCGTCTTGGCAGTCCATACCGCAACCAACTAGGCTATCGCTGCTACAATGGAAATTAACAAAGTATTTTTACAATGGAAGTAGAATTCAAAAGGTATAAACAGCATTCCGTTTCTTAATCGTAAAAAGGTTACTTAAATCGGTATTTTAGAGAAAAGATAACTCTATAGTACCTTCCTCATTAGTTGAATGAACAGATCGAATAGATAAGTCCTGTCTCCGGAGACAAGTTAAATGTTCCTTTGCAGGATATATAGGAGTTTAGATTTTACGGGCAGTTTAAATTAACGTCACTTGGCAACGATTTTGGTGACACTAAGAGTCCGTACTGGCTCGCGTGTTTAAGATATTTTTGGTCGCATTACATACAGCAGATTTTTTTATCCTGGCAAGGCAAAGTGACCACACTGCACCTGATGGTAAGCGCAGTGCCGTCCAATTAGAGTATGGAGTAGCGAGAGACGTTCTATCCCCCGCTACTTCTCACAATCATGCCGGCCTACTCTCCTTCACACTACGCCATGGGCAAGAAGGTAAAGAAGCGGTCGAGGGATAGTGTCAGAGTACTCAGAAACGGCCAAAACATCGCACCCCAACTCTAGACCCCCGACAAAAAACCGGATGTACACTGGCTGATCCCGGAACGCGACACACTTGCGTATGCTACTATGGCGGGTTTTACACCCTGTGTACGGTGATGGCTATCCGGGCGGATATGAATATCCTACCACCAGCAATAATATATTAATATAATATATTCGAAGCATATTCACATATCTTTGTTGAGGTAGATCTGTTATAGTGCTCATAATAAATAAACAAATCATCAAGGTTATGAACGTAGTTAGTAATTCTATAAAATCAGACTGTCATCAAATGATAACTTACGTACAATTTAAACAGTACCCCTATGCATATCGTGATAACCAATGACGAAAGAAACCTAATTTGAATTTAATTCGTCGCTGACAGGAATTCAATAAAAAATTTAATTCATAACGACAATGTAATATTCAAATAATTTAGACTTATTTAACTATCTGAGGTGAATATTCTCGTCTCATTTTAATGATTTAGTTAAAATTATTTCGAGACAAATATATAATATATTTTTCACGTACCTCAGGAAGTTCAATTCCATGTTTGAAATTAGTAACCACTATACATTTAAATGTTCTGTAGTTAAGTCAGTTGTTATAATTATTAGTGAAGTGCGTTGCAGTGCATGGCAAAGCTATTATATATCATATGTACAACCCCAGCTGTTCCGCTCCAACTGCCGTCCAAAGCACCCCGTAATTAACTATTAGTGGCTAGCCACAGAACCACAGTAATATACGTATAGACACCTCTTTGGTTTGAAAGTTGTAATCATGTTAGCTGTAACGTCCTACGTTCGATTGAAAATATTCTTCAAATGATAGACATAAGACACAAACAAAAATGTTTTATCCCACTACATCTTATAAATATTTAAAACATAATGATGAAAAAGTCCTGAATTGTTTCTCTACATACTGTTATCAGCAAGACAGCAAACATTATCAAATCAAATGTTTGTGAGATCCATAAATATTTGTTTCGGATCTGAACATTTTGGGACCATAGTATCCAAATCCCTCTTAGTTCCCAATACCTACGATATAAGTTTGACCTAGAATGTGTAACTGTTGGGTGTATTTTATATAAATATTTCTCCTTTTTTAATATTAACAATATAAAATGAAAATGGTTTTGACTTCTCCGTATACCGTTATCAGACAAACATAAGCAAAAATTGCTTTAAAAGTGGTAGAGCCACGCTGTAGACATATTTGTCTTCAGCATGAATGGGCCGGCTCGACCGGGGTAGTACCACTGTCTCACAGAAAACCAATGCAAAGTGACAGTTCACTGTCGCGAATGGTAAGTGAGATATCCGGTGGCCCAGATTCCCCCTTCCCTTCCCTAATCCCTATTCCTGTCCTTTAAGGCCGACAGCGCATACGTGATACTACTTGTTAATAAGAATGATGTCTGATTAACAAGAGTTATATTTCAAGAAGATAATATAATCTACAAGATGTGGGAGCATGGCCCGTGTGGGGTACCTACCGCAGTCCAGGCTAACGCTCCTCACATCTAGATTTAGTGTTTAATTAACGTGCCTAAGTACTATATACATAGAACGTAACAACCGGCGGAGAGCCCCTGTCGGGACCAAGCACACTGAACTTACACCACGAGAAGACATGTTACTAAGGGATATGCAATCTTGGTTATTTCTTAGCAGCGTCTTCACATGGATTGTTCGTGTGGTGAGGCTTCATTAAAGCGTTCATCGAAATATTTAAAAACTATGCAGTTCTAAAGTAAAATTAAAAAAACTCTTATTACGGTATATTAGTTAAAACAAATCGATATTTTTTACCCTAAGTATTAAGAAACAATTACGAAATTTGCAATTTTTAAAGAAAGAAAGACTTTACGTATATTGATGAAGTTGGACTGCAGTGTGCAGGTAAGTGTTAGGTTGCTACGAATCCATAAAAAAAATTGCCGTTTATTACTTGTACTTCGCCCATTTGAAATCAAAATAGAATAAATCTTTTAAATTCATTTCTGATTCGATACCCGGATCAGGTAAAACTAGTATTGAGTTTTTCTATAACAAAATACTTAGAATCAGCTCCCATTCTGGAATTGTGTCCGATATGGCGATAGGTTCATCTTCTATCACATCAGAAGACGGGAATGATAAGCTCGGTGAAATGTGAATGTACTGGTTACACCTTTTTCTACGCCTTCGGCATTAACAGGCCTAAGTGTGTATGGATGTATATATTTAATAGAAAAAAAACAAAGACGCAATTCGCACGTACAGTCAGGAACGTCATGAAGTGTGTGTGATGGCGTCAAGTTGCTTTGTCCGTTCCCGCGGTTCAGTGCTCGCGGAAATTGAATACAAACTACAGCGCGTGTGCACGTACCCGCAACTATATATAACAACGTCTTTATTAACGCTCTTTGTTTCAATATTATTTAAAAACAACATACATTTATTTAAAACTGCCTCAGTGGCGTAGTTGTACGGACGGAGTATTCTCCCGAGATATAACATATTACTATAACTAATACTCCCTTAATTAGTGTAAGACTTTATTACCGATCATAAGATCATATTTGCTCCATTTCTTTTATATTAGAATTGTTTTGTGGCATCTTTCGTGACTGCCTCGGTGGCGCAGTTGTAATTGCACACGCGTTACGACTGCTGTGCTGAGGTCTCGGGTTCGATCCCCGGATCGGGTAAAGTAATATTGGGTTTTCCTATCTAGAATTTTGCGGTACTAGCCCGGAGTCTGGAACCTGTGCCCGGTATGGCGCTAGGCTCGCCACCTATCACATTATGGGATCAAAATTCGGTGAAAAATGGGTGAACTGGTCACACTTCTGCCTACCCCTTCGGGGATTACAGGTGTGGGTGTATATGTATGTACTCAAATCAATCCACGAGTTTTCTCATAATATTCTACTGTTTTTCATGAATAAACTAATTTAAGGCCTTTATTTTTACATGATCACAATATCATAAGCATCTGGAAAGCGTTGACTTTATGCTAACATATTCTATAGATATGACTAATCAGTTAATTACATGCACGGCATGTATGCTTAATTATAGAATTAAGCATAGCTGGTCATCTTCAGGACAACTCGCCCTAAGTTTGAAGATACTTTCTATCTGCCTTAGACCTTATATCTTAAAAAAATGAGCGTACAAAATATAGCGAATATTTTCAGAACCGCAAACATTATTATATTTTACAAAACATTGTCGAATGTCGCAGATTTGAACGTACATGCTGTATACAGTATACAGCATGTAGCGCGGATGATGACATAGAAGTCGCGACCGCAAGCCGGCTTGGGTTTCCCGCGCTCCCTTTGTTGCGGCCATCGCACAAATCAAAGGGGTGGCATTGTTACTACTAATAATACATTTTAATAAAACTAAGCTAGAAAATTTGAATCGTATATGTATACGGAGAAATGCATTTTCTATAAATTTAAAAAATTTAAGAGATTACGAAAAAATCTTTAATATTGGTCATAGGAAGTATGTTTACCTAATTAAATATTATATTATCAAAATAAGAATAATAATATAGATTTTATATATACCAACCCATAGCTGGGCACGGGCCACATTTACTAATAAATGGGGTATGGTAAAGTCTACCACGCTGGCTTAAAGCGGGTTCATAGACTTAACATATTCCTCGTAATTCTTACAAAGCATTTTTAGGTATAAAGTATTCTTCGCGCTGTTTTCTTTTATCGTTTTTTTATAGTCACTAAGATAGTCACCAATGACTATCCTTTAGGTTTGATTTCGCGACTTTCATCTCAGCAGTTCGTTTAATTCCAGTTGCAACCACGAAATAACAATAAATTACTAAGGATTTCATTAAGAATAAATTATAAATTTATTAATAATTGAATATAATGTAAACATTAAAATCGTATGTTATGATAAAAAATATTTTAGA
Source organism: Laothoe populi (assembly GCA_905220505.1). Lineage (NCBI taxonomy): Eukaryota > Metazoa > Arthropoda > Insecta > Lepidoptera > Sphingidae > Laothoe > Laothoe populi. Next base: position 316,020 of record HG992154.1, on the reverse strand, counting down.
CTGTGGTACAGCGCCATCTAGTGGGTGGAGAAAGAACAATATTCTAATGAACTAAAACGGGAATGCAAGGTTCGTAGAAAGCCCGTCTACGTAGAATATAAGTCGAGTCTCGTAAGTTAAGCAATAGATGTCGCTGTCACCAAATTTTAATCGCGCAAGAAAAAGAACTTCCAAATATGTAATTTTTTTTTATACCGAAATAGGCTTGCGTTTGACCACTATCTCGCCTGATGGTAAGTGATGATGTGGTCTACGGTGGAGCACGCTTGCCTAGAAGATACCTATTCACTCTTGACTTGAAGATACCCAGGTTATAATTTTCGGGAAATATAGACTCCGGCAAAGAGTTCCACTCTCTAGCGGTGCGCTAGATAAATGTACTATTGTATCAGATATAATAGAAAAAAAAATATCAGCATTGTATTTTATACTGTCTCACTACTTTATTTAGAGGGGAGGGGGTGATAGTCCTTATTAGTAAATGACATTTAATAAAATTCTGATAATAATGTTAAAGTTTCTCATGTAGTCTCTACTCTAAAACAATGCGTGCCGCCGTTGAGTTTATAATCTTACTATCTACAAGATTAAGTAGTCAATTGATACAAAAAATAACAAATGGACTTAAAAAGGCAAGTAAAAATTACAATATTTTCTGTATAAATCCCGCAGAATCTCTTGATAACTTCCAACATCTCGAGATAAATAAGGACGAAGTTTTTATAATGAAAATATAATGCTCTCAGCTTCTTGATCTGATTATTATATGTAATACGTTTTATAATTTTGTTAAGCCTCTTTTAATACTCTTGTAGGAAGCGATATCTTGTTGCTAACGAGGACATCAAATAATAGGAAGTGATCTTTTTTACTGCCTGGACAGGCAGAGGAGCCTGTCTTGAATGCCTAAATCAATACCGATAATTCTAGGAAAATCATAGGTTATTTGTTTTGTAGGAAAGAAGAAAATGTTGGTAATATGTGGTAATGTTTCTAATGCACGTTTTTTCTTAGCTGAGACGGAACATTCATTTTGCATAAATCATAAATTCGATGCACTTAAAAGTCAACTATCTCTTCGGCCAACTCTTGTTTGTTTAGGACTTGTCCCTGTTATCAGCCTACGATACAAATAACAGACCCTACCGACAACAGCATCTTTCTAATCAAAAATAAACTTTGTAACAAAACGGTAGAGTTCAGTTTCGGGTGTTAAGGGCTAATCGAACAAAGTTGCAAGCTCTGTGTGGGAGAGCAATTTGATTCATATCTCGCGATATTGTTTTGGCACTTTCAATAACATATTTTATATAGAATATCGATAGTTTGTCAGTGTGCACACGTATAACTTCGGAGTGGACAAATTATAGGATATTAGGCGTAACCGAGTAATACCCGTAGACAAAGAGAATAGACTGTGTGTGCTCTCTATCCAGCTATTAAGTGAAAAGAGAAAAATGTGAGAGAGATAAAGCGATCGTGCAGCCAGTAGTTGACTGTTTCTAGAATTTTGATTGGTCTCCGTCAGACTTGCAGGAGCGAAAAAAATAGGTATTGGCCGTACAGTCACTTTGTCTCTTTCTACAAAGTGGTAAATTTTGTGAGGATATTGCCCAGTCCAGTTGTTTATGTCTATGGAATACCACTGTCTCTCAGAAAGTCGACTATAAGTGGAAATTCAACTGTGGGTATATGAATAAAATTTTAATACTTTTCGTTTCTGAAAACGTCTAGACCGATTTGGATGATTATGCATTAGCATAATCTATGACTAGGACTATGAGGAACATTAGTTCCTCATAGTCCGAATAAGGCTTTCAGGGAAAGAAAAATTGGGAAGAGTTGCTCTACTAAAAAAATAAAATTCGGAAAAACTAAAAGTTTTTTTTTATCTCTGAAGCGCAAAATACAGCCGGTTTGGATTTAGTCCAATTATTGTCATTTAAAAATGACGAGCCATATTTGAGAGCCTCCGTGGCGCAATGGGCGTGAAGCCGGTTGTGAAATGGAAGGTCCTGGATTTGATTCCCGCACCGAGATTTGTTTCGGTCTGGATGCTGTCACACACCTATCTATAGTGCGCGACAGCTCGACATGGCAATTTTCTAGTGATGTGGCAAAATGTAGCAGGTAGTTTATATCGATATTTATTTTAATGCAATTTTAATAAGGTTTATTATAAGTAAAATATAATTAAATATTATTTTTAAGTTTTTAATATATTATTCATCACAATCAATATCAATTATGGCCGATTTTAATTATTTATTGGGTTCTGCTAATTTCGCTTCGGATTGTATTCTGGGTAATGTTCTAAAAAGCCGGTGTAAAACGCAGCCATATTCAATGTCTAATTATAATAATTGTCTTTCCGTTTAATGTCACAATTTTGTAATACTTTTCAGATTAGTTCTCGTGCTTAAGAATTAATTATTGGTTTTTGTTTTAACACGTGACGAGGAAGCGACCGAAGTCATTTTAATACACAACGACAAAGAACAATGTGAGCGAGATCGATAAACGCGCTCGATGCGAACTCGTGCGTCGTGCAGCGCTACGACTAAGACGGCGCGGGCGATGTGCGGGTATGCGGGTGACCCCCTCCCCCGCGCCTCACCTCATACCCCGATTGCCATGTCGACCTGTCGCGAACTATATGTGTATTATAATAATGTTATTATTTGTTTTATTCTATTTGAGGTGTATTATGAGCTTACATTACCAAGTACCTGCCAAACAACAGAAAAACCAAACGCAGAATATATTTTGCAAATAAAATTATTCTGTTATTGCTTTACATGAAACCAAAATATATTTCGCATTTCCCCAACCACACAATTTACATACACGCTGTATAAAAATATACATATTTTATATTCCAGGGCACTTTTTATTTTTCTTTCAACCCACAATGTCCTTGGCCAATACCAAAATGCTTTTTATTTCTATTCAATACTGAAATAATAATAAAAGACCTTATAATATTACTTTTAACCGACTTAAAAATGGTGGAGGTGCTCCAGAATAAATCGAATGTCGCTTAATGATGAAAAAAACCATTTATAAAACTAACACTTCACCCTTAAATAGAACGGTAAGAACATATAACTATGGGCCCAAAATAGTATTCATGTTTAATACGTTTAAAAATAACATAAACTCTGTTTCAGTTGAATATTATGTAAAATTTAAGTTTTTTAATAAAATCCTTTATTTTGATGACAAAACTATAGACTAGTTATATTATTCTTTGAGATCACTATATACTAATTTAAGATTTAAATAGCTTCGGAGATAGGCACAAGATATCTTTATATAGGTATTTATATACGATTTGTGTTGTGTATAGTCATTTAAATAAATATAAAAAATTATATCTACTTTTAAACAGTTTAAAGTTTTGGCTTATAAATTAAAATCTATTGATATTTAGATACCCTCATTCTTGGATTGGAGCGTTTCCTCACGTTTTAGGCATTATCATGACCACGCAAGCCTAATGAGGATTAAGGGATTAACCAAAATTATATTACTTTAACAAATACGCTGTTGATCTTTCATAATCAAACGTTCACACATTATATGGAGGCTAATATTAGGATATTTCCTACATACATACATATACATATACACTCACGCCTGTAATCCCCGAAGGGGTATGCAGAGGTGTAACCAGTACACCCACTTTTCGCCGAATTTCGGTCCCATAATGTGATAGGGGGCGAGCCTATCGCCACACCGGGCACCATTACAGACTCCGGGTTAATACTGAGTATTTCTAGGTAGAAAAACCCAATATCACTTTAGCCGACTCGGGGATCGAACCCGAGACCTCAACACAGCAGTCGTAACGCATGCACAATTACAACTGCGCCACTGAGGCAGTCTAGATATTTCCTATTATTAGAAATACCGAAGGTATAACGGAGGTATTTAGGAGACTAGTTGGGGGTAGTTAATAATGACGACCAAAGTGGGAGTAGTAAATGTTTAATAAAAAACGGTGTGCCTTCCGCGCTCCGGTGTTCAGTTCAGTTAGTTCAGTTCAGAAGACTAGTGGTGTAGCAGTGAGTTGGTAGTGAGAACATTCGTGGTTCGTTCGCGGGGCAGTAAGTAATTGTAAATGGTTCAATTAATAAATTATAAATATTGTATTAGTTCCTTATAAATATCCATCTTGCATAGTTTTGTTGATGTTCCTAACACTAATTATTGTTGATAATCAGATATCTTTTATTTATTTTATGGAAGACTAACAGGTTTAACTAAGCTAGAATAATAACAGTTCACAAAACAGACAACCAATTACAAGTCTTCACTTATAGTAACTGTTTAAAACAAAACAAAATTGAACAACTTTACTTTTTTTGTTGAATTTACAAGACTATATACCTACACTTAATAATATTAAAGTTTCTGACTAAAGAAATCAAGGATCAAATTTCTCTTCGCTGAGGTAACACTGGTCAAAAATGGGTCCAAATCGTGCTGTTTACAAATCTTTTTAAAATTTGTGCGTGCTCGCACAATAAAACTATTTTGCCTATAGTTAGTGGATGTATGTGGAACAAATAAGGGTGAATTATGACGGAGTGTTTTACACCGTACATTAAAACTAATTTTTGAAAGAAGTTCAGGGGAATCAATAGCTCCATTAAATATTTTCAATAAAAAAAGAATATCCGCTATATCTCTCAGATTTATAAGGCAATAAGTGGAATTTTGGTAAATTTTTCGAATAGTTTTTTGAACTGTATGGAATTTTCTGATAATAACATAGATACCTAATAAAGCGCTTTTGGACATTTTCAATACGATCCGTATACTTGTAATAGCGCAGATTCCATATTGTCGAGGCATGTTCCAAATGACACCTAACGTACGTACAAAAGATTATTTTAATGGTTTTAGCTTCAGTGAAGCATTTAGAAATCCGCATTATGAATCCAAGCGATCTAGAAGCCCTTTTAACAATAGTATCAACATGTCTATCATGTCATCGCTGTCTTGTTGGATCTTACAAGACTAATTCATTACAAATAACTTTAGATTTACTGTGTTCAGTAGGTGTACTCTTGAAATCAATTCCAATCTCGAACTACAATTCAATTACAATCTAGAAGATATTGGATCTCTAACTCACTCAACTAAATGAAATAGAATATTTACGAACTAGCGATCGTAAATACTCTATTCATTTGGTTGCAAAAAATTCCGCCGCATTCAGTTAAATCGTGCGCTGGTGTTGCGTTCAAGAGTGCCAACTGTACAGTTTTCGAACCCAATCCCAATTTTAAATTGGAATCGAGTGTCAAGTATAACCCTCCTGATCTGAAACAGCGTCCGTCCATTAAGTAGTAACTTTTTTATTTATGATTACTTGTAAATAATTATAGAACGTCATAGGCGTGTTTATGGCAAAATTAAAATAATCTCGATGACGCATTTGTAATTGCGTATGCGTTACGACGGCTGTGCTGAGGTCTCGGGTTCGATCCCCAGGTCAGGTAAAGTGATATTAAGCTTTTCTTTCTAGAAATTCTCAGTAGTAGCCCGGAGTCTGGAACCTGAACCCGGTATGGCGATAGGCTCGCCCCCTGTCACATCATGGGACTGAATTCGACAAAAAGTGGGTGTACTGTTGCCCCTCTGCCTACCCCTTCGGGGATTAAAGGCGTGAATGTATGTGTATGTAAAATAATCTGAGCGTGATGGTCACGCGAGCTTTTCCCGATCTCAAAAGAGCTATATATTTTTAATGCCCAAAAAAGAGTGCAATAAGTTTGTTATATCTTGTATTTTAACGAATACACGTCCTTATCGGTAGAGCGGCGACTCATAGGCCATAGCTAAAGACAAAACGTGCCCCCGCACGCGTCGTCTAATAATTACCACATTAGCTGAGCCGACAATCGCTGTTATATCGCACTAGAGAATACAATACACGAACAATGTTTTCTCTAGTGAGGTATTTTCTAAGGCTTAAATGTAGATTTAATAATACACTTGAATACAAAGATTTTGTGACATATAGGACATATTTTGAATACAAGCTCAGTCTGAAGATTAACACCCCGTGTGACAGTCGCAGCGCCACCAAATTAAATGATACTGCATGGCATTGTTATGAGCTCGCCACCCCCATGATGTTAGTTCTCATTACGCCCAGTAATTTAATCGGTTCCGATGCGATCAAACAAGACAATACTTACATATCGCTGCTGGGCTTTATTTAAGAACAGAGCTACCTACACAAACGGACTCTCGCTCATATCCGCCCGGATAGCGACCACGGGACACAGGGTGTAAATTCCGCCATAGTGGCACACGCAAGTGTGTCGCGATCCGGGGTCAGCCAGTGTAGATCCGGTTTTTGTCGGGGGTCCAAAGTTGGCGTACGATGTTTGGCCTACGATGAAGGCCGCACCTTCTGAGTACTCTGACACTAGACTCGACCGCTTCTTCACCTCGTTGCCCCATGGCGTAGTGTGAAGAAGTTCAACAGCAGACTGGCATGATAGTGTTGAGTAGCGAGGGATAGATTGTCTCTCACTACTTGATAATCTATCTAAACGGCACTGCGCTTACCATCAGATGCAGTGTGGTTATTTTGCCGTGCCAGGATATAAAAAATGTTCACAGAAGCATACTGATATCTAATTTATATTCTCATAAAGTAAATAAGAACAAAAAAATATAAGGGCTTTGAGAAAATTATGGTGACATTTAAAAGAAAACATCAAAGTATTCTTTGCAACGCACCGACACAATTATAAAATAATTTCACAACTCAACGAACCGAGCAAACAAGTTCTTGTGAAGCAAATGTTTTAGAAATATAATATTAAGTTTCATTTGTAAACAAAGTGCTAGGAGTCCGACACACCACAAAAATCATCACCACTGTATAAATAATAATGTATGTATGTATGTCGCTACCATCATGGTCCACAAAACTTATAGAGACCTCTAGCTTTGTCCTCACATCATTTTCACATCATTTACACATACGTTTCCATACATAATAACTCAGAAAGACCAAAAAATCACAACATGATGTGATGAGGAGCCATACCGGACAATTCTAAACCGAGTTTTGATTACTAGAACTGGCTATCGAACGTAAAACAGTTATTTTCACAGGCAATGTCCGCTGACACTACCGATAAAGTAATAGTAAATAATTTTCTAGAATTTAATACTGCCCATCAAAATACTAATAAAAATAGTATGGGATATGCTCTTATTAACCCTTAGAGGAGTGGATTGCATATGACACATTACATTGGATAAGATTCTCCATACACGGGCCTCTGGCTACCAGTTAGCACTGCAACGCTGTAGTCAGTGTTATTGAATCTAAATGACTAGAATAACACTATACTCACAATATCCCTACCTCCTTACACATTATAAAACAAAGTCCTCCACCGTGTCTGTCTATTCGCGATAAACTCAAAAACTACAGAACGGAATTTCGTGCGGTTTTTACCAATAGATAGAGTAATTCATGAGAAATGTTTAGGTATATAATTTGTCAAGGTTTTGTGTAAATAGGTTGAAATATAACGATAATTGTTGGAAGTGTCGGAAAAATTCAAACCGCCCGGAGGTTTTCATCGAATACGCTGGCTAATAGGGAGATATAATATCTATCTATCTTTTTGCTATTGCATTTTGTTTATTAAGTGATATTTTCGGAGGATCAAAAATTCTTAAAACTTTTAGTAACAATAATGTTAGTTATGTCAACAATGCAATTAGAATCATAGCACCTAGTATTTTATAATGGATAGATTGTGATAAGGCGCAAAATAATGTCCTAAATAATGACATGTAAAAAGTGCCCATATAAATGATTTGATTTGATTAAAATCATTTAAGTGATCCTTCGCTACTACTAAGCAAACATGTTTATTTTATAATACATACATACATATATATACACATACATATACACTCTCTCTCTCATTATAATATCTATAAACAGTTGTGAACCTGACTACCAATATAAGAATTTTCCAGGTTATAAAATAGAATAAAAATAACCGACATATATGACGGAAGGCGATGGGTTTGTTTCCGCACTGAAACAAATATTTTTGTGATCCACACATATTTGTTTCGGCTCTGTGTGTTGTGAGACTAAGTCTCTCGTAATAACTTATACTCGAATCTCAATGTGTAATCAGCACTATTTATGTGATGGTTGAGTGTTTTTTTTCATTATATTGTATCCTAGAATTGTACAGCAACAAGTGAATTCAAGAGTATTTTCCTACGTAACTGAGAAAAATACAATCCCGAGCAATCGTATTTTTCTATTCCAAAGTGAAATATATTATATCATGAAGTGTTCGTTATAGTTATTAACGGTAGTCAATATTTTTCAAAAACTACTAAGTTTAAATTATTAGTATTACCCACGAGTGATCCAATAAAAAATAATAACAATCAAATTCCTAGCAGTTTAAAGTCTTGATTAACGTAGAGACTAACAAACTTCCTTGCTCATTTAATCGTCGTCACGAGGATAAACAAGCTAGTGCAACTCCAGTCTGAAGCCAAACGTTGTACAGTCGTAAGTGTTTCGACCCTATCGACACCGGCGAACAACTAACTTAACTAGCTTCCCACAACTTCGTCACCAACATGTCATATAGAGAGACACGGTATGATAAAATATTCAATAGTTTTTATATGTACCCGAATATTACAAATCTTATTTTTATTTTACTTTTTTACCCGACGTTTCGAAAGCTTTACAGTCATATATTGTTTTTTGTTAATTTTATTTGCTAGATCGACGCAGATGGAGCTCACAGAGGTGCCTTGAGGTTTGGCAGTGGGTTTTTCGGGCTCCGAATTAAATTACTGTATAGTTGGAGCTCGGGATGATATTAGCTTCCAACCATCTTCTTTATTGAAAATTGGATGTTTATTTATTTCAATAGCCTCGTAAATCATCCTAAGTTGGAGTCGGTGTTCTTTGGCAACAATCTGTGGATTGTCAAATCAAATCAGTCAAAAAAAAGCTAAAAATTTATTTCAATTCGTTTTTTTTCGGACCACTGCGTAAGCAGACTTTACTTATAGGAATTTCTTTTTTTTTCTTTTTTATTCTGGCGCGGCAAAGTGACCACACTGCACTGCATTCTTAGAACTATTTTAAAGATTTGCACAATTAGCCTTTAATATATCTACTGGTATAATGTCATGTAGATTAGTAACTGATTTATTTCGATGTATTTTCAGTGATGCATTGTATTGTATATGTATTTTCTGTTTCCATACTGTATCTCCGCTCAGCACATAGTAAGTAAGTACGTAGCTAAGGCTGAAGTTAGCGAGAGTTAGACCGCGTCCTGCCAGTAGTTGCCACTTCATGAATTCTTAATCTAAGAAATCTTGTTTGTGTTACTTCGTCTTAGGCGGATTACTTGATGTCCCGAAACAGTAATGGCTGCTAACGTTGGGGAATTCTTAAAAAAGATCACTCATATAAACACCTAAAAAAAACTTGTTTATGTAAGATAAATTAATTACTACGTGCAGAGTCCTAAAAAAGTTAATATTTCAAACTAATAATACTGTGTGCTTCAAATTACGTATATATTTAAGAACGGTCACCAAGTTAACTATTTAGTCCCAATTGAAACCCAATGTCCAAATCAAAATCCTTTAAATTTGCTTTAACTATTAAAAAGCAATTAATAGTTTATAAACCGTTCGTACATTGGGAACTGAATCAAAGAATCATTGAATAAAAATAGCTAATATTTAAACTCATTACGAACATGAATTTATTTATTTTCAAATCAACTCCATGCTTAACTTTACCGAAAAAAGGCAATAAAAGTTTGCAAGCAAATTAATTTGTGTAAAGAGCAAGTTTAACGGGGCGGGTTCGCGATGCGCGGGGAATAACACGGTCACAACTCGCCCGGTTATAATTTGCGAAGAATGCTTAATTATTATTCATAAGCGTTTAATTTATAAGTTGGCTCAACGAGTGACTGAACCGGCCCGGCCCGCGCGCGCCCTGCCTCGACAAGTTTCACTGAATTTAATATTTTTTAGACAGCCCGCCGAGAGTTTGTAAATTGTTTCCAACTGTAAATTGATTGTTATATTGCTGGAGTTTTACAGGTTTGTTGCTAGAGAACAATGTTTGGTTCTGTTACACATATGAATAAGCCTCATATATGTTCATCCAACATTTCGAAATTTTTGGCACAGTTGTAATTGCATACGCGGTACTACTGCTGTGAGGATCCTCGAATGGGTTAAAGTAATATATGATTTTAGTTCCACGAAATACTCAGTGTTAGCCCGGAGACTGGACTTGTGATTGGTATGGTGATACCATAATGCACCACCGTACATATTGCAGCGAATCGTATGTAAGTTAGATACTTAATTTTATTTCTCTTGTTTCTGTAAATATGTGTGTTGGATAAATAAATGGTTTATGGATTGGTCACCCCTTATTATATAACGGTAATAAGCTCGGTGAAGTGAGGGTGCATTTTTTACACCTCTGTCTACCCCTTGGAGGATTACAGGCGTGAGTATGTGGAATCTTCTTATCAAAGTTGTACTTATGTAAGGTTGTCCCTTCTCCTTTATATTATCCCAATGGTTTGTAATTAGCATGAACGCAGCGTCTGACCACTAACAAGTCAATCTGCATGCAATTCGACTGTAATTCGCACCACCAGTTAGCTCACTGGTTCCTTAACTGACGCATAATTGACTAATTCCACTGTTTTACATATGCACAAATTTTGCGCCAATGTCATACTTAGAGCGTGTGGCGATATAGATTAGTACGCTATGTACAGCGAGACAACTGACGAAGAAATAAAATGATTGAATAAATGCCTATATCAGGTCATGTGCTTAGATTAGATTAAGAAATTGCGAGGTACGGGGTTGAAATCTCAGGCAATCACAAAGCGTATTTGAGTTTTTGATAAATCAAACAAAGTTGTCGAAAATCTGAAATTGTGCCTTATATGATTTGCCACTTATCATGCAAAATAAGCTTGATGTGAGTGTACTGGTTGCACCCCTGCCTACCTCATCAGAGATACAGGCGTGAACCTATGTTAATTTTATGATCTGCAAATATTTTTTATTTAATAATTATCGTGTTTATAGTCCAAATTGTATAAATAGATATTTTACTAATATTATAAACGTGATAATGAGTCCCGCAAAAACGACAAAAGGTCTTAACACCATCTCTTCCTTAAAATGATTTTTAATTGCATATTAATCCCTTCGGATTTATATGAAATTTTGACACACATAGTTTATTAGCTGAATTAAAACATAGGATATGTTTTATTGTAGGTTCCAAAAATAACTACAAGGTAGACGGAGCCGCGGGCGACAGCTCGTATATAATAATTGTGAATATTACGACGGGAAAATATGAGAATTTTTGTCTTTGTATTATTAGGATCGAACTCATAGACTCTCGTTTGATGGCTGGGTTCGCGAATCGAATCACGAAAGCTGTTTGTTCCTTACCTAGTTATCACTTAGCTTCCAGTAAGCAAGGACATGGAAAAAATAATATTGCAGATGATAAAATTTGTGATTCATATGTACCCTTACACAATATATCTTGTGTGTCGCAGAACATCTCAACGAGAAAACAATATAGGCAGATGTAATTTATTCAAATGTTTGCCAATTAAGCAACCAAGCAACATAAATTGTCAATGTCATTGCTAATTTAATCACAAATTCTCCCTAAATTGCAACACAGAAACATCCTGGTAATTTTATGAGAAAGTTTGTGAAGATGTTTGGATGTGCGGATGTTTATTAGCCCAATAACGCTAGAAATATTAAATGCATTTTAATGAAGTTTGACACACAGAATGACAATGAACTAAAATCCATACTAATACTATAAATGCGAAAGTAACTCTGTTTGTTTGTTTGTTACCTCTTCACGACTAAACGGCTGAACGGATTGTAATGAAATTTGGTAAGGGAATAGATTATATCCTGGAGAAGGACATAGGCTATATTTTTTCTCAAAAAACAACCTTGAAAGGGGTCAAATAGAAGTTCAAAATTTGTATGGGAAATCCATAATTCCTCGACTTAGGGATCTGTAAATTCATATTTAGGCTTTTGGTAGGAAATAAAGAAATACATGTTTCAGCGTTTTTGAAAAATCATCCCTAAAAGGGGTAAAGTGAGGTTAAACTTATGAGGTATTCTTTAGATGCAATCTCAAGATTCAACACCTGAGAGTCTGGACAATCGCTACAGGTGCTTCAGTGCAGAAGACAACTCCTTGGATTGTATACTTCAGCTCCCGAATATAACCTCCACGCAGGCGGAGCCGCGAGCAACAGCTAGTACTTTATAAATTACTTTAGGGCAATTAACGATTAGATTGTTATTTGAAGTTCTCTATAACTTTGTAGCGAGTTTTAACTAGATGGCGCTGGCGTCAAATAAGATCACACTATCTTATCTTACTCTAACTTATCTTACTCTTCGCTTACAAATGTTATTCGGTGGCAACTAGCTGTTTCTCGCTGTGCCAATGTTCAACATCCATTTGCTCGTTTGGCTAGTAACGTAGATAAACAATAACCTCCCTCTGTCATACATAATAGGGCCGAAAACATTTATTTTTAATCTGACCGATAGTTTCCGACGTTAGCGCATTGATATATATAAGGGGATATCACACAAGATCACGTGACCTGAAGCCAAATTTTTCCCTAAAATGGCGTCGACTCCGCCCATAGCAAATTGTGATGCATATTTGTTTCGATCTTATTGTCTTTGTACCACAACAATAATTACTTAAACACGCACAATTCACTTGAAATCGTAAAACAAATCTCGCACGATACATCAATGACAGTCAAACTACTTAGCAAAGTGTTTTCATAAAATGGCGTCATGTCGAAAAATGAGCTTCAAGGCGGAGCTTGATGACATATCATAAATTGACAATGGAAATTTTAAACAATTGCGTATACTGTACTCTTGTTGACATAAGTAAATTGCAACGAGTTGGAAAGAGAGAGCAATGTTTCTATTAGTGAAGTACATATTAGCAACATATTTGTTTAACTAGAAATTATATAGGCAAATAAGTGCTTATCCCCTTCTATATATCAATGCGTTAGCGCGATCAAACAATCTCTTCAGCTTTATAATATTAGTATATATTTTTAGTACTATAATATTACTTATATTATAAATGCTAATGTTTGTTACTCAATCACGCCAGAACGGTTGAACGGATCTGGTTGAAATTTAGCACAGAGATAGATTTTAGTCTGGAACAGCATGTAGGCTACTTTAATCCCGGAAAGATATAAGGTCCCCGTGGGATAGTTTTTTTTTTTTACACAAACATGATTTTTGCGTATTGCTGGTTGAGGAGTTTGAGAATTAAAAAGGCACTTTTTATCCCGGAAAATGCACGGTTCCTATGGGATAGCATGGTATAGAGAGATGTTATTACATTGTAATAAAACGAAAATTTACGGATTGCGGATCTGCAGTTGCTGAACATTCAGAGGAAGGCTCCAAGCATTATCTTCGATTTGACAAACCACAAATCCTTGCCAAAGAACACCGATTCCTACCTAGGATGATTCGCGAGGCTATTGAAATTAAAAAACATCCAAATTTCAATAGAGAAGATGGTTGGAAGCTAGCACCAGCCTGGGATCCAATTATACATTTAATTAAATCGGAACCCAAAAGACCAACTGCCGGACCTCAAGACATTGTGAGCTCTTTCTGCGTAGATCGGACTACAACAAAATAAAAATTAAATATCAACTATATGGAGGGTAGAAACATTGCACTATACTTTCGTGACGACATACAACTCAGTCTCCCCCGTGACCATGAAGGCTGTAAAGCCTTCGAAACGTCGGGTTAAAAAAGTAAAATAAACCGCGATAGAATCCGTAAATTTTCGTTTTATTACAATGTATAATATTCGCGTAAACATAAGAAACCATGATGTTATTACATCTCTCTATACCATGCTTAAGATGTCTCCGTGGATTTTATACCTTTTCTTCCAAAAGTAACTACCACGTGTACACACACCGAAGCGGGCAAAAGCTAGTACAAAATAAACAAACAGTTAACAAACGGCATTTGAAATTTATTTGTAAACACATGGGAAGAGTAACGAGTGGGAACAAATGAGGAGCAAGACAAACACGAGTTTACCGAACTTTCCCGACGAATAGATTTGAACCAACATGAACGACAGCAGCCATTTATCTAATCAGTTGACTAACAATCTAATATCTCAGCAGCTTGTGACTCATTAGTTGGCAGTATTTCCAAGGTCAGGAGATCTGTACGCCTACTCTTGAAATCAATTCCAATCTCGAACTCGATACAGTTTCAATTCTAACCTAGAAGATATTGGCACTCTTAACTCAACTCAACTAAATGAAATAGAATTATTACGAACTAGAGATTGTAAATACTCTATTTTATTTAGTTACTAAAAATTCCGCCGTATTCAGTTAAATTGTGCGCTGGTATTGCGTTCAAGAGTGCCAATTGTACAGTTTTCGAACCCAATGCCAATTTTAAATTGGAATCGAGTGTCAAGAGTAACCCCCCTGGACTTTAATAAATTAATCAATATCCATTTGTATACAAAGAAACAATGCTCAATTAAAGGCACCAATACTAATCTAAATCACTCTCACGATGGTCATGTGCGGCACTAGATCTTGTAATGATTTTTATTCCACAATATTGCAATCAGGCAACTTAACATACATTGGAGCTGCTCTAATCTAATGTAATTAAACTTAAATTTTATATTAATTGTATGACCAAATATTGTTAACGGTGTGAAAACAGCAACGCTAGAGTTTCTTGCCCGCTCTTCTCTAGCGAAACTGCATTCCGAACTGGCGGTAGTGTAAAAATTGACTAAATCTAAATGATATATATAACATTTTATGAGTTCAATAAATATTTGATTTTGAAATAAAATATCTATCGTTTTTTAACAATGTATAAATTAACTTGGGATTCTTTACGATCAGTATTCAAGGATAGTAATATATTAACTGTGCCGTCTGAATACATCTATCAAAATATCATGTACGTTCGTAAAAATATAAGCAATTTATATAAAAATAGTGATATTCACAACATTAATACAAGAAACAGAAACAAACTTACAGTACCCTCGTTTAGAGTAGTAAGATCTAAAAAGTCTTTTATGGGTAACTGTGTTAAATTTTATAACAAAATCCCCAATAACGTAATTGATTTGCCCAATAAAATGTTTAAGACTCATATTAAACGTCATCTTATGGACAGGGGCTATTATAATGTTCAACAATATCTAGAGGATAGGGATGTCTGGCATTCGGTTTCTTCCTGCACACTGCGACCTGGCGCCCTGTAGCTTACACCATGTTAGTGTATACAAATAGTATAACAAAATAAAATAAAAACTATATTCATAAAATATTAATAAATGACATGTTGTTATATACACTTAAAAAATAATAAACTATAACGACCGATCGCGTATAAAATAAAATAATAAATTGGCAATGTAATTTGTGACAGGTCATCTACTAGAAATAATGAACCGGACCAAAAACAAGCCCGCTGAGATTGATTTGCTGGATTCTCTCAGGACTGGGTCGCGCCGCGTAGTATCCAGCGGTAATGTAAGCCCGCTGAGTTTGTTTCGCCGGGTCTTCTCAGGCGGGGTCGCGTTTGGATCCGGTGGTAGCTTTTAAAACAAGCGACGTCTCGGAAATACCCATGGTCCATATCAAACCCATTTAAATATATATATATATTTGACCGGTATTACCTTGAATAATATTAATTCATAATATAAAAATAAAAAATAATTAATAATAAATAAATAATAATAATGTTAAATACCATATGAATAATTAATTGCTAGTGTATTGATGATGCTATGTATGTTATGTATACATAAGCTGATATGCTTTTCTTAAAATTTCTCTACTTTTTTTAATGTTCTGACTTGTCATAAGAGCTATGTAATTGCCTACTTGATCAATAAACGATTTCATTTCATTTCATTTCAACTAGCTGTTGCCCGCGGCTCCGCCCGCGTGGAGGTTATTTTTGGAAGAAAGGTATAGAATCCACGGAGGCACGTTAAGCTATTATACCTTTCTACATTTTGCTATACCATACATAGGAAGCGTGCATTTTTCCGGGATAAAAGTAGCCTTTGTCATTCTGCTGACAGACTGCCTCGGTGGCGCAGTTGTAATTGCGCATGCGTTTACGACTGCTATGCTGAGGTCTCGGGTTGTCTTAAGGTGGCCCTTGAAAAGACCGAGGCCCTTTGTTTCCACGGGCCTCGGAAGGGGCCACCGGCCGGTGCCCACATCGTTGTGAATGGGGTGCGGATTCCCATCGGCAAAACTATGAAATATTTGGGTTTGGTTTTGGACAGCCGGTGGGAGTTTCGCGCCCACTTTGAAACATTAGTAAAAAAGTTGTGTCGGGTAGCAGGTGCACTAGGAACCCTGCTGCCCAATCTGGAAGGTCCTGGCATCCCTTGCCGAAGGCTGTACGCCGGAGTCGTGCGGTCCATGGCCCTGTACGGCAGTCCCGTCTGGGCCGAGTCCCTGAGCGACCGGTGCGTCGCTCTGCTGCGCAGGCCACAGCGATCAGTGGCGCAGCGTGCGATCAGGGGCTACCGCACGGTCTCTTTCGAGGCGGCTTGTGTTTTGGCCGGTTTCATACCGTGGGACCTGGACGCTAGAGCCCTCTCCGCTGCATTTCACTGGCGGGAGGAGGCGTTCAGGCGCGGGGAGAGACCGGCCTTGAGAGAGGTGGATGCCATCCGTGGCTCCCTCCGCAGAGCCGCCGTGGAGGAGTGGCGTCTCAGGCTGGAAAACCCAATTTGGGGTCAGCGGGTCGTAGCGGCAGTGCGTCCTGTCTTCCGCCAATGGTTGGACAGGCGCCACGGCGCGGCGACGTTCCGGCTGACACAGGTGCTCACAGGCCATGGTTGTTTTGGCGAGTACCTGTGTCACATAGCCGGCGCAGAAAGGTCGGCCGTGTGTCACCACTGTGACAACTGTCCGCGTGACACGGCCCAACACACACTGGAGGAGTGCTCAGCCTGGGACGAGGAGCGCAGCGCTCTCGCAGCAGTCGTCGGAGGAGACCTCTCGCTGCCGGCCTTGGTATCGGCCATGGTCGACAGCCGGAGGTCCTGGCGCGCGGTGGCCCTCTTCTGTGAGGCCGTTATCTCACAGAAGGAGAGTGCCGAGAGGGATCGGGAACGATACGGTCCCTCCCGCCGCCAGAGAAGACGTAGGAGGCGCCGGGTGGACGACTGACTGGCGTCTCCCGCCCTGTGGTTTGGGGGCGTTTGGAGAATCCCACCACGGTATCCCCTGCCTGTCGTAAGAGGCGACTAATAGGGGTCATCGGGGGTCGCGGGCGCGCAGCGGGGGGCTGTCGTAGCGCCCTTTTCGGTGTGTTGAAATTTGTTTGTACATAGTTTTATTTTGTATATACTTCGTCGGCACACCGGGCGACCCCGGGATGAAAGGCAGCGCGGGTGGTTGGCCTCGTTGCTGCCGTGGACGCCGAGGGCGTCCTTCGGTGCGCGGGGGCTTCTGAGCCCCCCCCACATGGAGACGGGCCGCAAGGCGGCACCGCGCAGGGGCGGTTCTGGTCGAAAATGGGGCGCTTCTCGCCCCGTGTGCCCGGAACCGTCTCTTATGCGCCGAAGAGGGCCACCGCGGGGTTTTTAGTTGGTATTGCCGGTGTAGGGAATTTGTTAGGGACTCGGCCCAGCGGTCGTCCGGATGTCAACATCTCTCCCGGACGGCTTAACGCTGGGTCGTAAGGCCGGTGAGCCCAACATAACCGTCCCGCCACTCCCCCCGGCGAAGCGGCAGTGATAAATCGCTTTTCCCCGCGAAAAAAAAAAAAAAAAAAAAAACGTCTCGCGTTCGATCCCCGTTTCGGGTAAAGTGATGTTGGGTTTTTCTATCCAGAAATTCCCAGTATTAGCCCGGAGTCTGGAATCTGTGCCCGGTATGGCGATAGGCTCGCCCCCTATCACATCATGGGACCGAAATTTGGCGAAAAGTGGGTGTACTAGTTACACCTCTGCCCACCCCTTCGGGGATTACAGGCGTGAGTGTATATGTATGTATGTATTTGTCATTCTCTAACCCCTAAACTACCACTATGCAAAAACTTATGTCTTTCGTGCCAGCCAG
This sequence comes from Laothoe populi, assembly GCA_905220505.1. NCBI lineage: Eukaryota > Metazoa > Arthropoda > Insecta > Lepidoptera > Sphingidae > Laothoe > Laothoe populi. The sequence goes on along the minus strand of HG992154.1, from coordinate 297,748 downwards.
ATCCTTCCAGCCGTTGTAGCGTGATTAAGTAACAAACATCCATCCATCCATCCATCGAGCCATCTAAACATTCGCATTTATAATATTAGTAGGATAGTAGGATTATGGAATATGGATAGTATCGACGTCAGTCTCTAACTCCTAAACTACCACTATGCAAAAAATCATGTTGATTCCTTGCTCTGTGAAAATCAAAAAACAATCCCGCGGGAACCATATATTATTTCCGGAATAAAAGTCGCCTATGTGATTCTCTGATCCGTAAATAACCACTGTATAAGAAATCATGTCGATCCCTTGCACTGTGAAAACCAAAATTCTGGCTCTTGGGAACCTGACATTTTTCCGGGATAAAAGTAATAATAAATAGTACACTATGTGCTATTCCAGACTATAGTCTATGTCTGTGCCAAATTTCAGCCAGATCCTTCCAGCCGTTGGAGCGTGATTGAGTAACAAACATCCATCCATCCATCTAAACATTCGCATTTATAATATTAGTAGGATACGCGAAGAGAAAACTGTGTGCCTCTTTTTAGCATATTACGTGCGAAGGAGTGCTGATCTGGTATAGTTAAAGTTCATATGGAAGAGTGGAGAACGCTAAAATCTTTATAAAGCATTCATTGTTTACATTCATGATGCTAAAACAAGAATGGTCCACAAGTATTGTTAAAAGTACTGATAAGTTAGCGTGGAGTCCACTTGTCCTATCCAATTGAATGAATATTGGTTTCTTATGTTTACGCGAATGTTATACATTGAAATAAAACTAATTTTACGGATTCTATCGAGGTTTATTGAACAATGAAGGCTGTAAAGCTTTCAAAACGTCGGGATAAATCAGTTAAATAAACCGCGATAGAATCCGAAAATTTAGTTTCATTTCAATTGAATGAATTAAAAGAAAATACTAAATATCTAAAGACTTAAAGAAAAAGCTTAACTTACCTAAAGACTTCCTGATCCCGGTAACGCCAGTCCAACGATATAAACCAGCTACTAACTTCATCAATACTTCTTTCTTTTCAAATAAAATGTTTTTATTTACTAGTTTTTAGGATTGAGCCGCGTATTTTGTATTCCGACTATTCGCGGGCTGTTTTTTTAAAGTTAGCTTGTTAACAATTCTGCAGTTTTCATTCGTATTCTTAGTCCGTCGTGGTACAAGCTTCGAGAATGGATAATTATAGGATTAAAGCGAGTTACTGGGTTAATTTAGGACCAGCTTTTAAGGAATAAATATGAATCTTTAATTCAATGCAATTAACTTGGCATTTCTCATGTGCATGATACCACTATTACTTACTAGCTCGAGGCGTTGTCATGACAGCCATCCCTATTAGCCTCACATATCCCTTGTGAGTGCCTTTTATATGCACAAATGATCAGTAAATGTTATTAATTATTATATTCTATTATCAATGGTAGGCAATCTAACTATTTAGGTTCCAGGTCCATAGGATCATTGTAGTACAGACACATTACAAATGAAGAAACGATAAAACATTTATTTATTTAATGAATTAGTACGGATTAACCAATTACACTAATAAACATATACTTAGACTATAGTCAATTAACTTAATCAATCATACATTAATAGCAACATAAAATACAATAAAAATAAACATCACAAATTCATTTCGTAATAGTGCAAACATTTTGAACCACTAACATTTTCACACGAAACCTAATTGAAACTCAACTGAAATTAATTTTATTAAATTAACACATAGATGCGAGTCAGCTGCAAGTGTAGGAATGGCGGGTGAAGTGGGGGGAAGGAGGTTGTATGAAACAGTGACGTATCACTCAGCACGTTCAAATCCCGCGAACTTAATTAAAATCACCACAAACAGCGACTAGACGCGCTCTCGCTAAGTGCCGCGGTGTTGAGCGAGCGACGCGACGACATTGCGATAACTTAAAACTTTACTATGAAACTTAATATTGCTTAACTAAGTTTATAAACAATCACATAGTCTGTGGCTAGACCATGAAAAGGATTCACGGACGTATCTAGACTACATATAAAAAACTTAATACTGGATCATAGTTAAGTATTAGAAAATGTATCCCGTTTTCTGTAATAGATATAAAATGGTTATGATGGTTGGTTACGTATGATGGTATCACCATCGTGGTTAGAATAGTATTGAGAGAATCGTGAACATTACATTGACAATCGGGGAATAAATAAAAAAAATGAGAGAAACAAACTAAACTATACAGAGTATTTGTGAACGCAGTCTGAAAACACTACCTGATCTAGAGAAGATGCAAATTAGAAAAGGAAGCCCACCCATAGAACATAGCTTTACAGATATAAAGACAATGGATCGCCGATCGCTCCCGCCATGCGCCATCACCCAACTATCGTTTGGTAAGTTGCCGAAGCCACTTGAGTCGCGTCTTCCGATTTGCATAAGTTTTAATCAAATAAGTTGGCGGGGCATTGGCACTCCGGGCTCCAAGGTTCTGGCCCGGGACGCCACTTGACACACTACCTATACTTCCACCAGGACAGCCAGTCGATCTTGTGTATGAAGAACACGATTATTTTGGGATCAAAATAGAATATACAGCGTGTAGAAACGGTTGAGGCCGTGTCTTCATATCCCAATTTGTGTTTGAGTTTTTGTTTGGAAAAGTCACACGTGAGTTGCCTTGGATTGGAATTTGTGTCCAATGTGACGCTTGCCACCTATCACATCAAGGGACTGAATTAGTTCGACGAACCGTGTATGTACTAGTGACACCTTGTCCTTCGGGAATACAAGCGTAAGCTTATGTATGTACTCTTGTGATAATTAATATACCTATGCAAATTTTTCCAACGCAGAATTTTTTTTTTTTTTAGTGCCTGGATAGGCAGACGAGCAGACGGGCCACCTGATGGTAAGTAGTCACCGCCGCCCATAGACTTCTGCAATGCCAGAGCACAGCAGAGCCGCTGCCTACTGTTAAATATAGAAATAATAAATTGTAATATATTGTGAGTAACTACTTGGTTTTGAAATAGATTAATAAATGTAATATTTACCAGCTCATTAGTGATTTCTTGTTTCAAAGCCCAGAGGAACCCCTGGGATTTGTCATGGAGCATTAAGATGTTTGTAGATATTATACAAAAACCAGAAGCTTAATAAACAACTGAGCAGATACTCTGAAAACACAAAGACAGGACAGTCTCTTTTAAAGCGTAACATAAGGTCACCCTACTTAAAGCACTTTTTATTCTGCCCACTGGCGTGAATCCTCTTGAGAGAACGGAATTAACTTTTGCATTTAGTGAAGACGTCACGGGACGAACAGTTTAATTTATGAGCTTCACTTTACTCGTCATATTGAGACACCGCGGTCCGACAGTTTCAGTAAAAAAAATGAGTTCATTTCGTTTGACGGTTTTAAGAGGGTGGCTGTGGGCGTAGTATTTGCACGCGATATTTGACGAGATTAAATAGTTAGTTTCTTAAATTTTTAATGAATGATTTTTTGAATTTGGACAAAGCTCACTTGAAATTAATACATTAATAAAGATGTTTATCTCTAGTATCAATCAGTTCTCAACCACGTAATTGAACGTAATTGAAATAAAACTAATTTTACGGATTCTATCGTGGTTTATTCAACTTTTTATCCCGACGTTAGTTTAATATTCGCGTAAACATAAGAAACCATTAGGTATGTATACCTACGTCTTATTCAATAACTAACTTTTGAAGTAAGTGGGTCATAACCGACTGTAATGTTTAGTTCGGGACAAATATATTAATTCATGTCAAACAATCCATTGGTTCTAATTAACAAATGTGGGTTAAAAGAATCTATATTTTCATATAAAAAAACAGCGATAGCCTATTTGGGAGTAGCACGGACTGTCAAGACGGAAGTTCTACGTTCGAAACTAGTTCGAATGGCATACACCTCTCACTTTTCTATAGTTACGTGTGTTTTTATTGTTAATGATACCTTGCTTTAATGACGGTGAAGAAAGTCAATCATCATGAGGAAACCGCATACTTGAGAGTTCTCATAAGAATTTCAAAGGTATGTGAAGTCTACCAACCCGCATTAGGCCAGCGAGGTGGACTAAAGCCTCTCATTAGTAGAGGATGCCCTTGCGCAGCAGTGCGATAAGTTTAAAACAGAGCGGATATTTTTTTTATAAAATACACAGAGACCACTGAAAATGAGAAACAATTTATTAAAATTAATCATTATACGTGACAAATGAGCATGTGGGTCACCTGATGTTAAGTGATCTCCACCGCCCATGAACATCCACAATACCGAAAGTATCATGTATGCGCTGTCGGCCTTAAAGGACAGGAATAGGGATTAGGGAAGGGAAGGGGGAATCTGGGCTTCCGGATATCTCACTTACCATACGAAACGCGACAGTAAACTGTCACTTTACGTTGGTTTTCTGTGAGACAGTGGTACTACACCGGTCGAGCCGGCCCATTCACGCTGCAGACAAATATGTCTACAGCGTGGCTCTACCACTATAACTAACTTTAACTAGATCAACCAATCTCTCAAACAATCTTAACAACTAATTAAATATTTCCTTGTATATTTTTTTATATTGTATTGAATAACTTTAAGGGACTCTTTAATATGATAAAGTAGGTTATGAGACATGTCTGCGCCCTCTATTATTATATTTATTTTACTCTAATTAGGGGTTCTGTGTTGTCTCAACTAATTTTAATTAGTGTATCTTAAATTATGAAAATATGTAATATTAGTAAAAAATTACAAAATCCCTGACTTTTAAATGTTATTACACTTATAACCGAATAATTATATCAGTAAAAATTTAATATAATTTCTCAACTCATAATAACATGGCTGAATTATTTGTTGTGGCTTTTATTTGTATTCCGCTACGCATAATAAGATTTTAATATAGATTAAAGCTTATTACTTACGACGCGAGATCATTACACTGAGATTTCCCAAGAGTTATTACGAGTATTTCGCTCTGAACAATAGAATAGCTATATGTCTCGATGGAAATCATGTACTTTACCACGTCCCCATACATGACGTTTATTAATTCCTTTAATATCAGTCCCTGGTGAGCAAAAAGTAGTTCAAACATGTGCAAGATGGCGTATAAAGGATTTGCGCTGTGTAAAAACTCTCATATCTGACTTGGTACTTTTTCTCAATATGTGTGAAACGGGAAGGCATAGACTACATACATACATTTACACTCACGTCTGTAATCCCCGAAGGGGTATGCAGAGGTGTAACCAGTACACCCACTTTTCGCCGAATTTCGGTCCCATAATGTGATAGGGGGCGAGCCTATCGTCATACCGGGCACAGATTCCAGACTCCGGGCTAATACTAAGAATTTCTAAATAGAAAAACCCAATACCACTTTACCCGAGCCGGGGATAGAACCCGAGACCTCAGTACAGCAGTCGTAACGCATGCACAATTACAACTCCACCACCGAGGCAGTGACATGCATAGCTAGAGGACTAAAGACGAAAGTTGGAGGTACAAATCCAAAGGCAACTTTTCGAAGCTACGTGTGTATTTCCAATTCATTATCGCGTTTAACGTTGTCAGGAAGCCTGCATAACAACGTTTACGTAATTCTAATATTTCCTATTCGACAGCGCTCAAATCCTACAAAGATAAACATTTTGATGTGGGTATAGCTTTTGTAACTTTTTTTATTCTGGCGCGGCAAAGTGACCATACTGCACCTGATGGTAAGCGCAGTGCCGTCCAGATAGAGTCCAAGTAGAGAGAGTCTATCCCTCGCTACTCAACACAATTATGCCGGCCTGCTGTTTAGCTTCTTCACACAACGCCTAAAGGACCCAGAATGATAGGAAGGAGGGAACACGGTAGCTGGCAAACTGTTCCACAGCGTGATGGTGCGGCAAAAATACGAGTTTGCGAACCTCTTGGTTCGGGCCGGGGTAGTAGATACCACGAAGCTGTGGCTCCGCAATCCAGTACGCGTGGTTCGGGTATGGAAGGGATAAGATCAAACAATTCTTCGCCATGATACAGACGGTAGAACACGCTAAGCGAAGAAATATCCCTACGCAGCTGTAGCGGCTCCAGGCTGTTACTCACGTCTGCATCATTCACAATGCGGTTAACCCGCCGCTGTAACCCATCCAGGGCATCGAGGAAGTATTTTGCGGAACCGTCCCAAAGGTGCGAGTAATATTCCATTCCTGGTCGCACTTGCGCTTTATATAAGCGGTAGAGCTGACCGGGCGTGAAAAACCGCCGCACCCTGTTCAGGATTCCCACCCTGCGGTAGGTGGCGGATATTACGCCCTGATATTGCAAACTGTCGCTTCAATACATCGTCCATGATGTATTGAATATCCGTCATTGATGCGTCGTCAAGAACAAAGGTACCGCGCACATGATAATATCTACAGAAGGTACAAAAACGACATAACATATGAGTATTTGGAATTAGGTAATCTTACTAGTAAGTCGATATCAATCAAAGTACATAATTTATTACTTTTTTTATCTTGGCACGGCAAAGTGACCACACTGCACCTGATGGTAAGCGCAGTGCCGTCTAATTAGAGTGTCGAGTAGCGAAAGATAATCATCTACTCAACACAATCATGCCGGCCTGCTTTTTCACACTACGCCATGCGCAAAAAGTTGAAGAAACGGTCGAGGGTCTAATGTCAGAGTACTCAGAAGGTCGCAAAACTGCCAAATATCGTACCCCAAACTCTAGGCCCCCGACAAAAACTAGATGAACACTGGCTGATCACGGAAAGCGATACATTGTGTGCCACTATGGCGGGTTTAACACACTGGTCACTATCCGGGCGGTTATGAATATCCCACCACCAGCAAAATTATTATTTTATAAATTCTCAGTGCCTTTAAAACATTTAAATTCACAAAGCATAGATTATAGAATACAGTTCCAATTTTAAAAAGGTTTTCAAATAAATATTGTAGAATACCATGCTAAAACAAAAGAGAATGTAGTGAACGCAACGCTCAGTGATTCTATACAATGAGAATAAAATCGTGTGACGCTCTTAATGTTTAATGCAGGCGTCATCAAACTTTTTGCGCACTCTTTGTTATCAATGGATCCTAGCACTATTGTGTTCTTTTCTTTCATTATGTCCTCTGATTAGGTTTTACTTTTGTTGTACTTGCCTTACTAACTTCCGAATTGCAGTATATTATTCTTCGTTTTAGTAACATATTTTATTTCACAATTTCTGTGGGAGCCCCGGATTCTATTGTCGAGCAGCCAAGTGTAAAAATAGAGGTCGTGGTTTCTCTAATCTCAGGCAATACATTTGTGTGATCTGTAAATATTTGTCTCGGGTCTCAATGTTGACCGACCATAAGTCCTTCATTGTTCTCAATACATATAAAACAAGTGAGGTCAGGACTATTGAATTGGATTAATAACTTCGACAGAAGTGTAAATGGAATACAAACATACATATACACTCACGCCTGTAATCCCCGAAGGGGTAGGCAGATGTGTAACAAGTACACCCACTTTTCACCGTTATTGTCAGTGCCATAATGTGATAGGGGGCGAGCCTTTCGTCATACCGGGCACAAATTCCAGACTCCGGGCTAATACTGAAAATTCTAGATAGAAAACCCAATATTACTTTACCCGACCTGGGATCGAACCCGGGACCGTAGCTCAGCAGTCGTAACACATGCGCAATTACAACTGCGCCACCGAGGCAGTCCGTTTGTCAGTGTAAATGGAATTACTCTAATAAAATATACATCACTTTAAAGCTATCCCACTGGAAATCTTTCTATAGAATATATTCAGTACAAGTGAAGATATGCACCTGTCTAACATAAAATTTAACAACCGCGCTGTATCAGTAAACACTCTACAAATTACAGATTTGACAACCGAGACACCTGTTATATCTTTATTTTTGTTTTTATATCATAGTCCGACAAACGAGCCAGTGGGTCACCTGATGTTAAGTGATCTCCACCGCCCATGAACATCCACAATACCGAAAGTATCACGTATGCGCTGTCGGCCTTAAAGGACAGGAATAGGGATTAGGGAAGGGAAGGGGGAATCTGGGCCTCCGGATATCTCACTTACTATACTAAACGCTTATATTATAATACTTACCATACGAAACGCGGCAGTAGACTATCACTTTACGTTGGTTTTCTGTGAGACAGTGGTACTACCCCGGTCGAGCCATTTACTGAATTCATTTCATGAATTTATTTTATTTGTTACAAGCAGGAATTTAGGAATGGTAAGATTTTAGTCTTCTTCAATAAAATATATCAAGTTTTAGAGTATAATTTTCATTAACAATTCGATTGAAGATTTATCAATAACTTGTAGTTGGAATTAGCCGTAATGCATTAAATAAATATTTTTTATATTTTACAGTATCCACCACTATATACCACTATCTTCTTAGTAGTCAGTAAAAGAAATTATAGAAGCCTTTAAAACTTTTTGAACTAAGTTATCCAATGATTTGTCAACAAACCCAAAACTACTTCATGAAAACAGTTGACAAAATAAATAAAAATTGCCTTTTATGCCTTGGTTTCCTTTAAGTTGATATACTGAGAGAAATATGTACCGGAGGAGAAACATTGTATTCCAACCAAGCATCGAACTTTTTGCACAAAACGCTGGCCCAATTCAATGCCGAGGACAATTGGAACAAAGTAAATTTTTTACCTGTTCAAAATTCGGCCAAGTTCCTCGCGTCCCGGCACAAACGTAATATTTAAACAGAGCATTGTTATCGCATTCAGTAAAAGAACAGGACAGGAAAATATCATTTTAATTTCATTTTGTAATATTTGTATTTATTTTTATTTTATTGATACTTGCAAGTCGATTGTCACTAATACTATGTGTTAACCAGTCGAGACGGCAAATGTATGCTCTAGACATAATCATCTACTGAAGGCCGAACACCTTTGAAAAGATTTTACATTGTGTGACATACAGAATATACAAACATATGACTGAGGCTGAGACACTAGACGGCGACGTGCGTCAATTTGAACATATTTTAGACAAAACGGATATGTCGCTGTCGCCTGACACGGTCGCACACCTTCCTTACGCTTAATGCTTTACAGATTTAAACGTTGTATACATAATAATAAGTAATAGTTACACAGACAGTGTTTTTTCTCTTTGTTGAGTGACATTTAGCGTCATAATAAACATGACACTTTAAAACCATGAGAGATGTATAAAATGTATTTGTATACTGGTTTACCGCACTATTATGTATGTCCAGGGTACAGAACATCAATAACTTTCAAATAAATATTCGTATCGAAAATGTCAGTATTTGTTTTTTAAATATTTTTAACATTTGGCTGCGAATACTTTAGCAAGTTGTTTGTGGGAGATTGTAATGTAATATCAGTGAGAGTCGACTGTTTTTGTGTTTCGCGTCTCGACCCACATTAGCCGAAGACAAAGGATAAAGGTACAAAGAACTCTTGGTGCGCTCTTCGTTGAAAAATGCAACGCAACTGTCTAATAAGCGCTTAAAGCGAATGCCTCTTACGCTTAAAATGCAGTGTTATGTTTGCATCAAGCGTTTAAAGCATGCGCTTTCTTTGCATTTTAAGTAAGAGTAAACGAAAACGAGCACTCATTTATTTTATACAATGCGGCTGTTTTTTAGTGTCGGAAGTTTCAGGTCACCTACCGATATCTAAATCGGCCCAATATTTAGTTACAATTGGTATTGATGCATTAATAAACACCCCGAGGCAGAGACTAGATGTCTAGGTGCCAACACATCCGCTGGATTAAAAATAATAAAAATATTTCATCTCGCATGTACCCGAGATAGTAGTGCAGTGCGGTGTAAGTCTTCGATATAAAATATCGAAGACTGGTAAACCAGGAAGTGTGTCACCTGACGTTAAGTGATTTTCGCTATCTATACACAACCTGGTGTTATCATGAAAACTATAAGTATGTTACTAGTCTTAAAAAGGAATGGGATGGGAGGGGCAGGGGATCTCGAACTTTTCTTTTTATCGAAATAGGCTTGCGTTTGACCACTATCTCGCCTGATGGTAAGTGATGATGTGGTCTACGGTGGAGCACGCTTGCCTAGAAGATACCTATTCACTCTTGACTTGAAGATACTCAGGTTATAATTTTCGGGAAATATAGACTCCGGCAAAGAGTTCCACTCTCTAGCGGTGCGCATGATAAATGTACTAGCAAAACGCTTCGTGCGCACTGATGGAATATCAACCATGTATCGATGACGCTTCTCCGAGTCTCTTGTCGTCCGATGATGGAAAGGGGGAAACTTCGGAATTCTCTCATTGTACGAAATGGAACAACGAGATGTTACTTCACTTTTCTTTAAGATAAATAACCTGGTATAAAATGCCAGCGTACCTATAGCATGGCTCTAATATTTTGAACGTGAACGGAAGCTTATATCAAATTATTCCGAATAAAATGTTAATCTGCGTGTAAAGTAAACGTGCGCGTTCACACAGCGGGTTCACGTCTGCCCACACGACGCGGCGCGGCGGAAGCTACGCCCACATGATTACACAGCGCGGAGCTCGCGGAACAGTAGCGGCCTCGGAATCTGGTAATGCATTCGTATAAACTCACATGCCTGCTTGCGTAATAATTGGTAATTATTTCCTTTGTAGTTAATTTGAAAAATATATATTTTTATTTATTCTGGGGCGGCAAAGTGATCACACTGCGCCTGATGGTAAGCGCAGTGCCGTCCAGATAGAGTATGAAGTAGCGAGAGACAGTCGATCCCCCGCTACTCAATACAAACATGCCGGCTGTGGTAGTAGACACCACGAAGCTGTGGCTCCGCAAGCCAGTACGCGTGGTTCTGGTGTGGATGGGAGAGGATGGGATAAGATCAAACAATTCTTCAGAGCATTCGCCATAATACAGACGGTAGAATACGCTTAACGCGGAAATATCCCTTCGCAGCTGTAGCGGCTCCAGGCTGTTGGTTAGGCCCGCCGCTGCAACCCATACAAGGCATCGAGTAGGTACTTAGCGGAACCGTCCCAGAGATGCGAGCAGTATTCCGTTCCCGGCCGCACCTGTGCTTATGTATGATATTGGAATAATATATAATTATCCATGTTACTCAATAGTGGTTAATGTTTTATACTGTATGAATTTCAAATAACTAGTATCTTATTGTCGACAATAATCTGATCGATAACTTAACGGTCTATTCGGAAAATTAAGAATTGTTATTGGCAACTCGGAAGCTGATATCGCATCAAAGTTCTGTAAATATCCTATAACCTGTCCGGACTAGTTCGTGGACGCCTAAACACACATTATAAGCCCAGTTGTCAGCGTTTTGCTAAGAATAATGGCATACATAACTATTAATGATTTTGTTTTACTAATCCATTTAGGGATAAAAGAGATTTTGAAGTATTCAACGGTCTTTTACGAAATGTACTTGATTTATATAAGTGTTAAAAATAACAGCAAACGCACCGCAATTCAGTTTTTTTAGTTTAGCTTACTATGATTTAATTTTTTGTGTAGTTATTTTTTTATGATTACTAATATTTAACCCTTGATTACTTCAAATAATCTGTCAGTAGCATTCAAGAGGAATGTTTAATTCATATCAAAAGCAGACTCAAATTCATGACGAGGAAAATAAAGGATACTAAAGTAATGATTGTAGCAACAGACACGAGTGACACTCGACAATCGCAACAAATCCGCAACAGAAACGTCAACTCATCCGACGGAACACCATCTCATTTCCACTTGCCTCCACAATTACGGTCCCATTTTCCTTATTAACAATTTCCTTCGCCTAACTCTCGCTTTGTGGCACCAGCTTTATATTTAGAATGTTATTCCGTCTCTCCTTAAACGCTTATTTTGTCTAACACAACGCAATAAAGGCTTTAGAAATTAGAGTGCGGTTGCCAGATCAACTAAGAACTATATTCAACATGTAACATGAATGCACACTCTGAAAGTAGTTTGTTCAGAATAAGAGACTGAATCGATATCAACAATTTTTTAATAGACGATTTTTTTTACAAAAATAATAAACACTCAGGTAAATAATAGTCATCCTTCAATTTTCGGTTCAAGACAAACGAAACTGAAGCATAACACGATGTGATAGAGTCTTTTCTAAATGCAATAATAAACGAACACTTTAAAAAATCAAATAATTAAAATTACGAACTTTATGTCGAAAATTAGTACAGCTAATTTCATTAAAAACAATATTTATATTCATCGCAGGCTAATTTCCATATTATTACAATCATGAATTATGATTGTAATAATATTTTTTAATTGAGGGTGTCTGAGGATGTGCGTTATTCCCGTTACACGTAGTATAGAAAACTAGAAATATATTTAGTTGTATATGACCTCTCAAAGCCGGTAATAATCATTACTGTCGACCTCCTCAAGGTCATTAATATTCAAAACCAAAATTAATTAAATCCACGAATTTAATTAACTTTGATTATGTATAGCATATAATAATAATGTATAGGATTTCATGAAATGCTATACATTATTTGGATTCAGTCTATTTTTTACTCTGCCGCCAGTTCAGAATACAGTTTTCCAGAGAAGAACGGGCAAGAAACTTTAGCGTTGTTTTTTTCGGACACTGGTTAACAATAGATGGTCATACGATACATACATAATTAACATACGATAGTTGAAAGTAGAAGTTAAGAGCATTAGAGCAGCTCAATGTATATTAATTAAGTTATCTTATTGTACGTAATATTGTGTAATAAAATGTATTACAACAAGACTTATTGCCATACATGACCGTCGTGAGAGAGATGAAAATCTCAATTTAGAGCTCTCTCTAAATTTAAAATTATAAATTATAAATCTCAATATCTCTATATTGAGATTTAAATTTCAATTCCAACTACCTTCTGTCCTAATGACTATCAAGATCACCCTTATAAAGTTGAGTTATTCTATATATTTATCATTCAAGGCTCTATTTAAGGCTCCCATATCTCCACTAACTGTAATTTTGATAGCACAAAGACGCAAACAACTAGGTAAAACATCCGTCTAGTGCATAAACATCCAGAATCCTAAAGAAACCGTCCGTGCATTGTCAAACTCATTCATGAGGTGTGGTGATAAAATGAAAAAACAGGAAAAGTATTTGGTATTTCTCGCAAACCCAATTTCAAGGTCACTATTCAGTTTCTCAGCTTGAAAACACCTAAAGCTAGGTAATAACAAAGGAAGTATCCTTATTCCTAAGGCTTGTAAAGTTTGAAACGTTATGCTAATTCGACGTGAACTGCGCTCGATAGTCTTAAGGTAGAGCTCATGTGAAAAGGCACGGATTTGAGGCACGCGCAATGAGGATGCGGAACTTAACGGTGAACTGAAAGTAGGTCATCGAAAATTCATGACATAGCTCATCAAATGTCTGCCCAAATAATTGCACGATCATATGGAACATATTCAAATTTGAATTTTCCTCAATGGCCCTTGAATACCTCTGTTACCAATGTAACAGAGCGTTGCATTGGTAGGCTGAATATAGAGTCTTATATCATAGTTCGACATTCAGTACCACGATTGTGAATTTAGGTCACATTGCAAAATCAATTATAATTAACTCAATTATGATTTACCTTTGTTAATATACATCAATACTCAGTTTCGCGGAATAACTAGTTAGTAGGTTTGGTTTAACAGACTTTAACAAATAGTAAGATGTACGTTATAATTAAATCAATTTTTGAGTCACTACTAATTTACTAATTTTTGTCCTGCGTAGTTCATGATACCAAGCTGCTGGGTGTATTTGAACAATATCGATTGCACCAAAGATTAAAATAACTTGGGTATTAGATAGATTGATACGAAATACGCAAACAAAACCGTTTCATGTGAAAAACTAGACCATTGAACAAATAAAGCACTGTTAAAAGATACAAATGAAATTATTCCGCTTGTAACCGAAGCCCCGGTCACGTCCCGTTGCGTACAATTAACACATGGTTTTGTGAATGAATAGTCCCGGTTTGGTTTAAGTGTAGGGAGAGAGGATAATGCCCGCGATTCCAGAAAATATAAATTTTCTGAAATCATACTTTTTAAAGATGATCTTAAACATTAAAGTCGTAATTAATTATAACACAGGATACAAAAGAAATGCAAAGAAGTAAGGCTCAGAACATCTTAATAGACAATCTTGGCTTTAGTATTAAATCAGTCGCAAACACTATAATTTTTAATTTTTATTATATGATTTTTATTCAAAAAGATAACTCGTAGACACTGGATATTTCAATGACATATTTTTTAAAAAACATTTAAAACTATTAAGATATCAAACTACTACAAACTTTTGCTGAAAAGACTCACACTTCACTACTCAATCAAAACTACAGTATAGTGATGTCCAAAAGTAAATAAACAATAATGTTATACGAAATACAAACAACACAATTAAGTGGCTGAAACATAAAATAATATAAACATTTAAATTATCTGTCAATCTAATTTATAAATAAACAATTTATTTATTTAAAACAGAGAAAAAATATTTATTATTGAAACGAAAATAAGTAACATAGAAACCATGCATACAGAATTTATCAAAACAATAAGACATGATGTAACTGTTCAGTAAAAGCGAGTGACAATATTGGATAAAGAACGTCGACAAGGCAGACAATGAGTGAAATATTGGAATAAACTGTCTGTTACGGAGACGTACGTCGAAACAACACTAATGAACCGGCAGCTCAGAATATAGACGTCTTTGTTATCAAACTAGCCGCTAGTTTTGCCCAGTAACAACTATCAACAACTGTAACTTGTTTTTTAATTCTCATAAATTAACAAACGCAAAAGCAAACTCGAAAGTCTTGCTGGCTTTTTAAATTTAACATGACGGAATTTCTCAATAAACACGCTAGAAATAATATTTATAACCGATTAAGTACACAAGTGTCTTACATTAAACAATATTTAAAATGACTTCATGTGAAACGTCACTTACGTCCCTTCAATTAAAAATTTACTTGTAAAATATTTTTTTATTGAGGCTTAGAAGTCAGAATCGAAGCCACCAGAGTTTATTGGACACAAATATACATTCATATCTGTAATCCCTGAAGGGGTAGGCAGAGGCGTAACCAGCACACCCACTTTTCGCTGTATTTAATACGGTCTCATAATGTGATAGGGGGTGAGCTTATCGCCATACTGGGCACAGATTCCAGACTCCGGGCTAAGACTGAGAATTTCAAAATACAAAAACACAATATCAGTTTACCCGACCCGTGGATCGAACCCGCGACCTCGGCACAACTATACGTCAACACACACACGTTACACAACTTACGGTCGTAACGCATGCGCAATTACAATTGCAGCCAGCGCCACCGAGGCAGCCACGTCATTTACGTCGCTTCAAAAATTGTTTTTTTGAGTGAAGCTTAGGATTCAGCATCGAAGCTACCAGAGTTTAGCGGACAGATACAGGATTTGATATGTACGGTAAAATGAAAAGGTACGAAAGGTATAAAGCTAGGCATAACACAACAAGAGCTCACGTTGGTATCCCTGGATGCAAAGTTGCATGTTCTCCGAGCTCATTTCATTTCATGATACGATAAGTGATAATCCGATCGCCAAATCCGGCACAACTTTAAAAGTGGTAGAAGTACCACATATGACTACATATTGAAAATATTGCTAAATTATTTTCCCCCAAATATCCCAATACTTATTTTAATACAGGATATATATGTGAATCAAATTGACATTATTAAAGAAAATTGACAATATGTCAATTTTCTTTTCTTTTTCTTACTTTAACATTATTTGAGATGAGTTTTTGTAATCCTACTGAGACAGAAAATTTCGCCATATTTAACATATTTTTATTACTACGACGGAATTAGATGTCTTCTCAGAAATTTGTTAGAACCAGAGGTAATTTTTAGGATTATGTGCCACAGCCTTAAGGAGTTAGTACAAACATCAATCAAGCTCGACTTTAGCTCCGTCTGGTTCTTTGCTCAATTAAGGCAGCTATTTGTTAAATAATGGACACTTCTAACCGCAGCTCTGTACCACCGACTAATTAGAGTAACAGACCAATAAGCTTAATGACACCACATAGTTTAAGTGACAGTACAAAGTTAGAGCACTTTTGTTATATTTTTTATAAAAGAAGCCTTGATGTGAAACACTGCTCATGAAGACCACAATAGTCATCATTAGGTGCGGTGTGGTCCCTTTGCCATGCCATAATAAAAAAATAAATAAAGTGCGTTACTGAACTTAAAGAAATCTCTGTACAAAACGCAACAGCACCGCATATCAATATTTTGTGAAAAAATAGTACTTTGCATGAGCCATCGAGAAGACACTGAACAGAAGACGGTTCCTAGTCTCATATGATACAAATATCTAATTGAAAACCGAAGTTGAGAACCAGGAAAATACGTTTTGGAATAGGACTATCTCCGCCCACCTCTTAAGAGTGTACCACATACCTTTTTGACGATTTTAATGCTGACACACCATACAAACACGGGTTGCTGCAGAGGTTTTGGGCGCACGAGATGCGGCGTATTTTTTTTTAAATAAACGTGATAATGTGGCTAGATCAGTTTTGTAAGGATGCCATACCTCTTCTTTTAGTATAGGACACATATGAATAGTCTTGGTAGATTTCCAATTTGCTTTTAAAACGATTACATCTAGGTTTAGGTTTAAGGGCAAAGTTTTAAAATGAAGCCTTATTAAAAATATTTCTTTTATATAGCGATTGGATTAGTGGACTTCTCAGATCATTCTTGGAACTCGACGGAATTTTCATGATTCGCGCAACGGGCGTCTTCATCACTTATTTATTTCCTACTAGCTGTTGCTCACAGCTCCAACCGCGTGGAGGTTTTTCTTGCAATTAAAATAGCCTATAATAATCAGTAATAATGTAGCATTCAAATGGTGAAAGAATTTTTAAAATCGTTCCGTTACTTTTTGAGCCAATTCGTTACCAACATACTTACATACAAATCTTTCCTCTTTATAATATTATTATTAGTATAGATGTACGCTGCAACGCGCTCTCGTTTTATATGGAAATGTTGTGGGTGATGGTGGTAAACTTAACACTAAGCCGGTCACTTGGTATTCTACAAACCGTTTACTATAAGATGAAAATATCATTATTACAACCATCACACGCCCATCATTGACAGCCTCCGTGGCGCAGTGGGCGAGTAGCCGTCTGTGGAATGTGTCTATGACAGATAGATATTTGTTTCGGGTTTGAGTCTTGTGGGAACTTAGTCCTTCATATTTCTTGATATACAGGTTTGACCTAGTGTGGGATCAGGACTATGTGTGTGACTGTTGGGTGTATTTAGCGGCAATAAACGAAGCTAATTAGTCGACCAAAAATGCAAATGAAGTAAATCAATAATATTATAACAACCAACGAATATTTAAGACTGGAATAGAATTGTCTCATGTAGGCATATCCTATAGCGTGGCGTCTCGTGATTTATTTTTCTGTGAATTACTAGAACTATCCAACTTCAGTCAACATGGGTGTAATTTTCCTTCCACATAAGCGGCTTATTATATTCCTCTTCGGATATGGGTTGTAAACTCTAAAAGTCGCGTCATAAGAGAAATGAGAGCCGGGACTCGATCCTCAGGTCAGATAATTAAAAACGAATGACTGTTTAATTATACACATGTGTGTGTTCTAGGATTTAAAATTGTTTCCTGTATGGCGATAAACTCTTACTAGATGTAACTAGGTAAGTGTACCTCTGCCTACCCACGCGAGAATACAAGTGCGATCATATATTAAGTAAGTTGTAAATTATCTTGTAAACTATGCTGAGGACATAAACTTTCGGTAGTAGATCATTGTCACCCTACATTCTAACCAAGTGGAACCGACGGAATGTAATATATTTTGACGCAGACAAACATACATATTTGTTAATTTAAATAAATATCTAAAGTTCAGTAGTTTAAAAGGCACTAACATGATTAAGGCTGTTGAATAGTCCACGTTTTTGTGCAACCAATTATTATCATACACGTCCTTCTAACAGTTTGTGAAGTAATTATATTGTTTTATAAAGGATCACGCATGAGCGTTTATTTAAATATGACACACAAGGTCATGTTCTAGAATAAAATAGATACATTTGTTCAACTTGTACAATTTGTCATAGGTTCCACAGACAGAAAGATAATTTATTGAAAACTCATTCAGTCAATCTGTTATTCACTTTTTTGGCAACATTTTAAATTGTTGGCTACAATTTTTACTCCATGCGACTATCTGACCATAGACTATTATGTGTTTGATATTTAATGTTTTTGTAGTCAATTTTATATATCTACACTCTTCCATGTAAACTTCGACTATCGAATCTCTCACTCAATTTTCCCCGTATACGCAATATCATTATAGAAATTAAAATTTAAAGTTTGCTCTTCACGTTTTAATTTATACACTGTTGATAAACCGACAGTTCCAATCAAATACGGAGAAAGAAATAAATGAAGACGTTGAAATCCATACAAGCAAAGCCGCGGGCAGAAGCTGGTTATGAATAGTTTACATCACGTCCGTATTTCATATAATTCGGTGCGTGAAACTCAAAACCAAATATGTATTGAACCCATGAAATGTTATACATTACTTAGATTCAGTCAGTCTTTGTTTACTCTACCGCAAGTTCGGAATGCAGTTTCGCTAGAGAAGTACGGGCAAGAAACTCTAGCGTTGCTCTTTTCGAACACCGATTAAAAATATTTGGTCAAACAATTTTATTTTGATTAAATTAGATTGAAGTAAATAAATAACACCCAACAGTCACACACATAGCCCCGACCCCACAAGATACGAATCTTGTGTTGTGGGTATTAGGAACTACGAGAGACTTTCGCTCTCAAAACACCCAGACCCCGGACACAAATATATGTCTGTCTGTCACACAAACATTTGTGCCGGTGTGGGAATCGAACCCACGGCCTCTCGTTTCACAGCCGGCTACTCGCCAATTGCGCCACGGAGGCAGCGAGAGTATCTTAGTTATGTTGCCTTATTGTATGTAATATTGTGAAATAAAACTTATTATAAGACCTATTGCCGCACATGACTCCCACACGCCTCTCACAGGTTTGAACTCTACCGCTAGGGCACACACCTTTGACTTTTCAAAGTTACGTGCGTATTGTTAACGACCGCTCGCTTCCGTGGTGAAAGAAAACATCGTTAAAACATACATAAGTATTCTTTAAAATTTCTAAGGTAAGTGAAGTCTGCCAATCCATATGAGGCAAATATTGACCTCTCATAACAAGATATTACATTGTCTAGAGAAAGTGTGTATATACAAGGTTGCAGTAAATATAATAGGTCATTTTGAGCACTGCAGCGCAGTCTATAACAAAATATTTTCCACTTTAATAGTAACTAATAAAGGGGATGAGTTACTAAATAAATAAATAATTTATACACTCAACACACATAATACTGGCCCCACAGTAGATCGATCCTGTATTGTAGGTATACCAAACCCGAAATACACACTCCTAGATCACACACATTTGTCTTGGTGCGGGAATTAAACCCGCGGCCTCTCGTGTCAGAGCCGGCTACTCGCCCGCTGTATCACGGAAGCTGTAAAACATATTTCACTAACTAATAACAGGAAATTTTATCTACTTTGTACGCTCAAATTACGTTAAAAAATAATTAATTTTATTTAATGAGCTTGTGCTCAAAAAATAACTAACAGATCTGAATTTGACAGCAGAATGATTATCTTGTAACATAGAAAAAAAAAACAATATGGAATAGATAATTTTTAAGGGTCCAAAATTCCCACATAAATTTGTTATTATTCTTTATTAATACTTACGGACAGTGAAGCGTGAATACATTTATTTAATTGATTTATTTTACAAAGAATCCGATAGAAGTTAAGAATTTCCTTTTGAATCTTTTTTTTAAAGTTATGAGTTGAACAATAAATTAAAACCTACATTTTTGCCATAGTATGAAATCTCATACATTGTGTATTTTTGTTGTTGTTATCTCCTTATAAATTAAATCTATCGGAAACATCTTCGGCTGATATATTTTTTGTTTTACACAATCTATATTATGCATAATAAATGCAATGCATGTGCTCTGCTTACCTTTTAAATGTGTTTACCGATAACACTTAAACAATTTTTCGCAATTCAATTTCTACTTACAAAATTATAACTATCCTTAGTTTTCTCTTAAGGAACCTCTATTTAAAGATAAGACCAGGTTCACAGAACTATGGAAAAAGTTTTACAGGGCATAGATGTTATCATCAGGAATCTGAGCATGAGGCATATTGCGATTTTTAGCATACTTAGTATGGAGTATATTGTGTTGAGTAGCGGGGGATATATTGTTTCTCGCTACTCCATACTCTAATTGGACGGCACTGCGCTCACCATCAGATGCAGTGTGGACACTTTGCCGTGACAGAATAAAAAACAGAGTATCGTATTTCTAAACGTAAACCTTGATATACAAAGATCTATTATTATAATAGATGGAAACTGCTACCTTAGCATGGCGGACGGCGAGCATCGTGTTCCAGGCGACATCCCGGCCGCTCTCGGCCAGCTCGCGGCCAGAGCCGACACAACACTCGACACTCTCGACACTGTCGACACCGTCCCGAACACACGACACATGCGCCCACACGCGCGTCGTTTTTGCGAGTGCGCCGTCCGCGCGTGCGGTACACACGCGACGCGACCCGAACGAATCGATCACTGAACTGTACCGATCTATTCAATCAATATTTTATAACCAGTTCTGATATATTGATCATTTATCACAAAATAACTCTAGGGCCTAACTATTGATCGAATAAAACAGAGTCGTTTAAAATAGATTCGTTTCGGGAAAAGAACAAATGATGTGCCTGATGAGAGAGTTATGTGGATCATATTTGCCATATACTTGTGTCGATTTGAAATTATTCTTTTAATATTCAGGGGGTCAACCACCAGCGAATAGTAAGGGGCTACCGCACGGTCTCCCACGAGGCGGCCTGCGTATTGGCCGGCACCCTCCCTTGGGAGTTGGACGCAAAACTCCTCTCGTCCGCGTTCTTCTGGCGGGAGGAGGCGTCCAGTCGCCGTCAGGTGAGACTGGCCCCGAGGGAGATTGCAGCCCGATTTCGCAGAACCGCTGTGGAGGAGTGGCATACCAGGCTGGAAAGCCCAAGTGCGGGCTTGAGGACAGTCGCGGCAGTGCGTCCTGTCCTAAAGAGATGGCTAGACAGGCGCCACGGTACGCCAACTTTCCGGCTGACGCAGGTACTGACGGACCACGGGTGTTTCGGTTCGTTCCTGTGTCGGATCGGAAAGGAGGTGTCTGCCGTGTGCCACCATTGTGGCAACTGCCGCGAGGACACGGCCCAACACACGTTGGAGGAGTGCCCAGCCTGGGACGAAGAGCGCAGCGCTCTCAGAGCAGTCGTCGGAGGAGACCTCTCGCTGCCGGCCGTGGTGTCGTCCATGGTCGCCAGCCGGAGGTCCTGGCGTGCGGTGGCCCACTTCTGCGAGAGCGTCATCTCGCAGAAGGAGAGTGCCGAGAGGGATCGGGAACGAAATGATCCCTCCCGCCGCCAGAGAAGACGTAGGAGGCGCCGGGTGGACGACTGACCGGCGTCTCCCGCCCTGTGGAACGGGGGCGTTTGAATTCCACCACGGTAACCCCTGCCTGTCGTACGAGGCGACTAATTGGGGCCATCGGGGGTCGCGGGCTCGCAGCGGGGGGCTGTCAGCCCGAATCGATGCACTCCCAGTTTCGGAGCATCGTGCGACCCCGAGATGGACGGCAGCGCGTGTGGTAAGGCCTCGTTCGCTGTCGTAGTTCGGTGCGCGGGGGCTCCTAAGCCCTCCCATGGAGATGGGCCCGTACAAGGCACCGCGCAGGGGCGGTTCCGGCAGCAATTCTAGCACTCCTTAGAATACCCCGGGATCGCTCCGTAAGCGCCGAAGAAGGCCACCGCGGGGTTTTAGCTGGTAGTGTCGGGTGGGGTGTACATAGGGGGTAGGGACTCGGCCCAGCGGCTGCCCGGATAGCCATCATCCGGGCGAGGGGGATGCTGGGTCGTAAGACCAGCTAGTCCAGCATAACCGTTTTATTCTTATTCCGCTTCCCCCCGAAGCGGGCGGTAGTAATAAAACGCTTTCCCCGCGACAAAAAAAAAAAAAAAAAAGGGGGTCAACCACCAATCTAGGATTGTTATAAAAGTTGCTAAAGGCTTATGACTGAATTGTGTCCAGTAGTTTAGAATGATAATGATAAAATTGACGTATAAAAAGAGTCCTAGTGGCGAATTTGCTGAATATACGTCTTAAATTTCAGTGAATTAACGAACTAATTTATAATAGAGGCTGAGTACTCACTAACTATACACAAACTTTGATTGATAATTACAATTATTATTGCTAACTCCAGTCGTACTTACACAACTCCATAGAAAGAACGACCAATCGAAACGATTCAACTCAAACCAACAATTGAGTCAATTCTTGGTATGATCATCGAAAGTGTTACAGAGATATAAAAAGTGCATCATTGAGTGGGAATTATGGTTATTGGAAACGTACATAGTTCGCGAAGTGCTCCTCAGGCAGGGGAACAGGTCTACGTTCGCGTGCGGCGCTGGAGTGAGGAGGAGGAGGAGGGGGGGAGGGGGCTGATCAGGACCGGTCTGACCAGAGCGAGCGCCAAGACGCGCGTGCTCGATGCATTCCCATTACCGCGAATCATGAACCATTGTTCCGCTTGTTAGGTTATTACCTTAGTGATGAAAGATATTAGGCGAAAAATACAAATATACCTTTAAAAAATTCAAAGTTTATAACAAGCCTCCTTCACCAATAGCCTCCATTGGGCAGCGGAGCAGTAGCCGGCTGTGAATCGAGAGGCCGTGGGTTCAATTCCCGCACCAAGACAAATGTTTGTGTAACTTAAAGATATTTGTTTCGGGTCTGGGTGTTGTGGGACCGTATTCTCTCGCTGTTCTCGATACAGGTTTTACCTAGTGTAGGGTCAGAACTAGGGGTGTGAATGTTGGGTGTATTTATTTATTTACTTAAAGCCAGAGTTCCAGTTCATCAAATTATCCCAATATGGATTGACTCACATATCTTCGATTTTTGTATTGAAGAACTCTTAGTTATCTTCCTTTCGGCGTTTTCCTTCGTATTTATGCGAGTGATATTTTACATTTATTACACAAATAACTTCGAAAAGTCGAGTTCTGTACTCTAGATTCAAGCCCATGATATCTGATACCTGATTATACTGAAAGAAGAAAGTTGGTATAATTCACTGCACTGTATTAGGACAAGAATATGCTCTCGTCATGTAGGCTTTGAAATCGAAAAGGTCTTACATCCAATACCCAGAATAAGCAAACAAAAAAGTTATTAAGAAAAAGCTTAAATCTCGCCTATTTATAGAGACAATGTATATATATACACGTATTACTATTAATATTTAACAGATTTCGGCACCTCTTGCTTATTGTAGCCATATTTTAATTGTTAATTCACGCAATTTAACAGTAACAGAAAACAATATGTGGCAATATGTATTTTTATCTTTTATCCCGTATTCAAAAACGATACAATTTCTTGTAAATTCTAGACGCATACAAACTGAAGAGGGTCACAACTTCACAAGCATATCCCACATCCCATCTCATTTCACTTAAAAAATAAGTTATGTAAGTGGGTCTCAAAGTATCAACCCCGCGTGCAAGATAAAGGGCAGATTATGGCGCTGTGATGTTAAATGGTTCCGAAGCAGTGCCAACAAGGGCGGCGAACGTCCCTGAGTGTTGCCACAGCTCGCGGTTTTGATAGAACACCATAATTTATTGTTCTTTTCGACACGTACCCAGAACCTTGAGGAAGACGGGAAAAATCTCAGTATTTTAATATAATTGATTTATTCCGAAAGTATCAATAAAAATGCTATAGGTATGATTACAGCTGATATGATACACTTATCCCTGTCTCATGGATAGAAAAACAGTAGGGCGAGCCGGACGCCCTGTGGGCACAAACTCAAATTCCAGGCAATTCTTGTGATCACAAAACTAGTACAAATATTGAGTTTCTGACCTGTTGTACGATGTCGTAGTCGCTAAGAATAGTATCATGATAATTTCGGTGCATTAATCTTAGAAAAATACCAATAAGCCTAAACAAAATCCCGCCTTACACATGCCTCTGCATAAATTAAACGGGCTGCGGGACGATTTAAACATAAAGATATTTTATCCTGGTGTCGTTTTTTCTATTCCTGGTATTTGGATAAATTAATTGGCAACTCTCCGCGATCCAGATAAATTTCCGGAGCGTTTCGCCGCTGCACTCGGAAAATAATTTGTTTTAAATCATAGCGCATTGTTCGCAGAGTGGATCCATTCATCAGTACGGATATATAGACGATGTGTGTGTTGTACGTTGCCGTAATCTCGATACCAAGTTATAATGAATATGTTATTTTGAATTTATATTTTGTTGGTGAAATATTATTTTACGCTGGTATGATTTAACACTTTCCATTAATAAAATTAATTTGTAATAATTTTTTGATTATCTCGTCTTTCAGACGTGGTGCATTGGGCGAGTAGCCTTCTGTATAACAAGAGGCCAGGGATTCAGCCATTATATAGAGAAAAATGTGTGTGCCACAAATGACTGGGTCGAGTATAAATACACCCAACAGTCACACACATAATCCAGACCCCACACTACGTTAAACCTGTATCGTAGGTATAAAGAACTACGACGGACTAGGGTCCCACAACATCCAGAACGAAACAAATATATGTCACACAAACATTTGTCTCGGTGCGGGAATCGAACCCACGGCCTCTCGTTACACAGCCAGCCTCTCACCGGTTGCGCCACGGAAATATGGGTGTTGTGGAACCAAAAATGAAAATAATAATTGAAAAATAATTATGTTCTATTCTTAGGAATATGTGTGTGATCTTTAGGTTTCTTTATTTTTGTATATCAAAAACCTTGTTATGACTTGCAAAGATACACAGCCTAGAAATAATATCAATCCACTAATAAAAGCATATAAATTGTTCATATACGAAGTGGCAGCAGTCAGTTTTCGCCTTACTTAGTGGGCATAGGCACGCGCCAGTACCTTTTTACGAGCCGTGAGGAGTGATGGAATGCCGCACTCCCGCACTGCCTTTACGAAGCCTCACGGAATGTAATACTTGGCACAATATGAACACCCACGCACGAAGAATTTATATACACATGTGCGGAAATATACGAAAAAAATATGTCGCAAATATTTAGTTTTTTTTCACAGTTGCTAAAAGACGAAATATTTGTAGATATTATTATTTATCATGAAGTTATCGAATAAACAACGTCGTTTGAGTGAGCATGACCTACGATAACTCGTGATGTTCAAGAACATTGCATTCTTATCTCAAGATGAATAGGACGCTCGCCAGATGTTTAGCACCTGTGTATAAGCAGTGACTACATCGAATAAGAATTTTAATTAAGAATTCAAAATAGAACTGCACTGCGTTTATCTCAAACAAAGTATCATAAAGTTCAATGATTTCAGCAGATTCAATGTTCTTTACACTAGAATAAGAATTGGATTTGGAATAATTTGTCAACTTCTGCCAGCAACTTTGAGTATTTGACTCTTTGAGGTCAGCAAGCAACGCATATTGGATGATACCAACCTACACAAATGGAATATCCCATACTATATCCTACCACATAACTTTTAATAAAGGAATGATTGAGAATTCCAACCCGAGTGTTATTAAAAAAATATTGAACTAATATAAAATACTAAATATTATAAAAAAAATATGTATTTAATGGATTCATCGTTTAGCAATGATTTTGCCAATGTCAGGGTAGGAAATTATAAAAGTGAAATTTGGAAAAATACAGTGACGACAATAAAGTTACAGTTTGAAGTAGTTTCTACAAACTATTTCAAAATTGCACCGTTTCTACAGCCGATTTAATGAACCGATTTGCTGGTGGTAGGATATGCATATCCGCCCGGATAGCGACCACCGTACACAGGGCGAAAAACCCGCCATAGTGGCACACGCAAGTGTGTCGCGTTCCGGGATCAGCCAGTGTACATCCGGTTTTTGTCGGGAGTCTGGAGTTGAGGGTACAATGGCCATTTTGCGGCCTTCTTAGTACTCTGACACTAGACCCTCGACCCCTTCTTCACCTTCTTGCTCATGGCGTAGTGTGAAGAAGCAGGCCGGCATGAGTGTGTTGAGTAGCGGGGATAGATCGTTTCTCGCTACTCAGTACTCTATTTGGACCGCACTGTGCTTACCATCAGGTACAGTGCGGTCACTGTGCCGTGCCAGGATATAAAAAAAAAACCTTTGACTACTCAAATGTTCATTAAATGTTGAGAAATAAATAGGCTAATTTCCCAACATTTTAGGTGTCTGAACATTTATATTTCTTTTAAATATTAAGCGACTAAGACCCGTCCTCTAGTGTGATAAGATACAAATTACGAAAACAAAAAAAAAATATTACAAAAACTGACTTAGAAACTAGGCTTTCTTATCGAGCTACTTTTAAAACAGTCTAAACAGAATATCAGGCAATATATAAACACAAAATCCTTTCCAGTACACTGTATCGATAAGGGCTATAAAAGATTTTCTGCCAACTGAATCACAAAGATATCTAAAGTGTTCCACGTTGTATCGTATTTGTGTCTTGTTAGAGTGCAACGCAGGCAGTATCCGCGATGTACCCGGCTTGTGATCGACAACTCAGAACGATGCGAGTGGATATTGAAGATTTAAAATGAATTCCATTTCTAATATTATTATGGATTGCTGAATGTAATATATAAAACTTTCATGTTTTTTGTGCAACTGAAACATACTTACATACATATACACTCACGCCTGTAATCCCCGAATCTATCCCCGGGGTAGACAAGTACACGAGAGGCGTAACCAGTACACCCAGTTTTCGACGATTTTATTACGATCCCATAAAGTGATAGAGAGCAAGCCTAACGCAATATGGGGCACAATTCTAGACTCCGGACTGATACTGAGTATTTCTAAATAGAAAAACCCAATATCACTTTACCCGGCCCGGAGATCGAACCTGAGACCTCAGCACAGCAGTCGTAATGTATGCGCAATTACAACTGCGCCAGAGAAGCAGCTGAAACATCTTTATAGTAAATAAATTGCGTCGCATAAAAACCATGATACAAGAAAAACTAAGCGTCACCGCCTCACTTGCTATACTTGAATTAAGTTTTTACCTTCTACTTAACTATTCTTAGAAGTCTGGTTGACCTATGTAATTCAAATATTAAACTATTTAGAAATCTTACTAACTGTAAGAAACACAATATTGTTATCTCCAGCTCCATTTGTGAACAACAAAAACACAAACGAAACTGTAAAATGATTATTATATGTTTTAAGCACAGTCACACATATTCATGACCTAACACTAAGATACAAGTCGTGGGCATCAGGAAATAAGTGAAACTTCGGTGCCACAACACCCAGACCCGAAATAAATATTCGTGGATCGTTTGAACATTATCTTGGTGCGGGGATCAAAGACGCAGCTGGTTTCATCGACTGCACCACGCAGGCAGTCAAATCAAACAATTACCTCTCTATTTTAAGATATTAGTTACCGGCTTAAACAGTAGATTGATAAAGGCCATAATTTTACTTTTCTACTTAACACTTACTGAAGAATGCAATAAAGAACCTTACTTACATTTGCATTTAGTGCACATTCAAATTTACGGCTCGCATACGCCAACAAGTTTCTACCTCTTTGTAACAGTAAAACAATTTCCTTCGATGTAAAACACATCAAGCAAACGACATTATCGTTACGGCATTATAAATCGACGCGTGTGATCGTGAGTTCGCATACTAAATCAATACTCCGCCAGTAATGGAATTTAAGCTATTCTTTCACTCTGAACTCGCCAGGTGGACATAATTTTTCTAAGTAGAAGTCACGTATTCCCTAACGTTGTTGTAATATATCAAGCTTTAGAAGGTCTCCGAAGTATATAGATGCACGTACTTTGCATGGTTCTTTAGTCATTTGGCACGTCTCGGCTGACGTACTGTGGAGGCGATATCCCGAGTTTAGAGCACGACAAGCGGGGATCATCCTCATCATCATCATCCATATGGTGCGTTTCCATTGAAGAGAGTCACGATTGGAATAACATACCATTGACATGATGAAATTACATTAAATTTTGTTTACCCTTTACCTGACTTTTAATGAAACTGGTACCATACCAGTTTGATTAAAAGCCGATGTGATTATGTAACAGCTTTCATGCAGCGAGTAAAAGACTTCAATGCAGCCACAATTATTCTAGTGTTGCAAGGGTTTCGGGCAGGAACTGTTGACTTGATTGAGTTAGTAACTCATTCGGTTATGGCAACAAGCAACCTGATGATAAATGTTCACCGCTCATGAAAATCCACATTACCAAAAGAATCGTGAGTGGAAATTCTGAATCGAAGGGGATTTGGGTTCCCCAAAATCTTACTATTTGACGTGGTTTTATGTGTCACAGCAGCACTAACCAGGTTCAGTTCGCCCATTTCCACCATAGGAAAACTGTCTACAACGTAACTCTACCACTTTAAAAGATAAAAACAAATACGAACTATTTGTAATTACCATTTCCACTCCGCTCTTGTAAATAAGAACATCCAACTCATACTGTTCCTTTCTTCTCCACACCGCTCCGTTCCGCTTCAGTGAAAACGCAGTTATAGAATAGGTTTACGAGATGTGTTTTAGCGAGCAAATGGCGCCAATATATAGCACGTGTCGATGTCAACGGACGAGTGGCGACACGAATAAATGAATACTTTACTAAGTTACGAACAGTTCTTTATTAAATTTTGATCTTGGAGAGCACGAACTTTCGGTACCTATCATGTCTGAGAGTGTTCTTGGCAATTTGGTGTAAGATGTTTCCTAGGTAACTGAAGACGAAGAACCTACTGGACATGAAAATAATCTGGCCTAGTAAGTAGATTCGAATATTGGTAAAAAATAATAGATCAGATAAAAAGTAATAATGAAATGACGAAGAGAAATTTAAATCAAATACAGGGTTCTCAGAAGACCAAATTGTTAACTTACATATAAATAATTTATAATTACTAATATTATAACGGACCCTATTTTGAGAACAATTATTTATAATACTTAGTTGGCGATCCATACCTAAGCAAGGACATGGTTACTAATAGACACAACAAAGTACCATTAAGAAGTATTTGATCATATTTTTCTCGAGGTACAAATAAGAGAAGAAAACTAATATTTTAAAAACCCCCGCTGCAATGAGTATTTTAAATTTTATCCAAAAGACGATGAAATGAAATCAACCGATTAGCTTAATGATCAAACTTCCAACACATAAACAGTGTGTATAGCAGAGTCGATACGGCAAAGGGACGAGACATGTAAATCGGAAGCATGCATGATTGGAAACACAATGAAAGGCGCCTTTGACAGACGCAATCGATTTTTGCTCGTGAGTCAAAAGTTTTAATTGTCTTGGAATTAATTTGGTAAAATGCACTCGTAGCCGTATCTTTGTTATTTTGATAACAGAGTCAAACCTGTATTATGAGTATCAAGCATTACGAGGGACTACGGCACTACATAACACAAAAATACTTTTTTTCACACAATTATTTGCACACTGCACCACGTAGGTTAATCAATCTCTATAAAAATCTCATAAATATTATACTATGGACTGCATCTGTGGCGCAGTTGGAATTGCGCATGCGTTATGACTACTGTGCTGAGGTCTCGGGTTCGATCCCTGGGTCGGGTAAAGTGATTTTGGGTTTTTCTGTTCAGAAATACTCAGTATCTTTCACATCACATTATGGGACCGTAATAGATTCAGTGATAAGTGGGTGTACTGGTTACACCTGTGCCTACCTCTTCGGGAATTACATGCGTGAGTGTATATGTTTGTATTATGTTATGACTACATGAGTTTAGTTCAACATAAACATTTATTAGACGCTCAACCAAGCGAAACATTGTATTTCAAACACAAATCCATATAAAGGACGTTAGGAATAATCGCCGACGCGTCTGATACTTGTTTATGAACACTTTGAATAAAAATTCGGCAATAAATACTCGATCCCTCGCTTTATGAGCGGCCCGTAAACATCGCGGTCGCGGGCGGCCGGTGTCGACGGTACACACGGTGTTTATTCTCATATACTGAATTGAACAATGCAAACATTCACAGTTTCGGGATAGCTGGAGTTAAGGTCCAGAATTACATGCGTAACGGCTGTCCGTGGAGACAAAGAGGTTTTGTGACGTAGTAAAATCTTTAAAGTTAGATGGGTCTAACTGTAGTATTGTGGTATTGTTGTAGGTTTAAGAGTTTTATTCAATTTATTGTACATGCTAACTTAATTTATGCTATTAAATCCTATAACATTCTATTAGGTTGATGACAATATAGGCTAGTTGACTGTTATCATAAATAAACGTTAAACATAAGTTTTCAAGATTTAATTTGCATTTTCATAAACCAACTTTATTTTTCTCACCAAAACGCTACTAACTGCCATGGCCCCTCGTGTGACGTGACCATCCGCAAAAATAATAGACGTTTGACTCAGGGCTTAATAGATGTTTTGGACGGTGACGTCATGCATGACTGATTAGTTTGTGTTTCGTGTCACGTAACAAAATGCTTTATTTTTACATATTTGTTCCTTTAAAATATTAAATAGTCACATATGGTTTGATTTTCAATATTTTAGACTATTTTTTATTATAAAAAACAAAAATCTATCAGATTTTCACTTACTGTCAACTTCCTATTTCCATCAAGATTCTCATTTTTTTTAAGCCACTTTAATGATGCAACCTACAATTTCAGCATTGCTAATTTTGGACTAGGGACTTTGGTACTAGGGAAGATATCGTCCTGATTTCAATCATATTGTAAAGACATTTTTAGCCAGGCCACAGTGTAAGTGAGTTTAGAGCCCCGTACTTTCCACTAGCAACCAAATCTCGCTTCATACAGTGATCAGTATTCACCGCAGCTCCAGTGTCTATGTGTGTGCATACAACCATACGATCCCGTTTATGCCAAAACCGATGGCACGATTTATCGATGGCTTTACTCTGTTATGAGGAGGGGTTTTTGCGGAGCTTAGCGCCTATATTTGTCGGCCTCGATGTAGCTGAAAAACAAAAAACGCGGCATCTATTGATGTTCATAGTAGTTCAGTTCAAATAGTATAAAAGTAGAGTTCAAATATCGACTTATAAACTTAATAATATATTTATTTTGAGTCGAGAATTTTCAAATTTCACTTTCAACTTCGTAATCAGATCTTACCCATAATTATATGAAACTACTCTACAAAATATACATAAGTATACAATCAAGTATATCCATTCATATTTGGTGAAAATGTGTTACCATAAAAAAGTTACTTTCAAATCGAGAAACTCATTATTTTATTTCCTTAACGTGGTATTTAGAGTGTTCATTTGCTAATCTTCATCTGTGTTAAAAGGCAATAAAGCGCCACAGTAATTTTATTTAATTTTACCATCCGCATTCTTATGTATTCACTGCGTTTAAATACACTATCACAGTAAAGCTAGGAGGAGTGCACACGTGACGCAATAATGAAAAATTCTCAAATCCGTTTTAATTTAAATCGCAGGACAAAGCGGTTGTGTGAAGTCGAGAGCGCCAGTGAGTGCAGCGACGAGATCTACTATTATCCCTTTATCCATTAAATCTTTACGAGCTACGAGATTCGCTGTAAGGCACGTAGTGCATGAATGTACTGGGAGATCATGAGTGTATTGATGATTTTTACTGGCCATATATGGCCTGGCTATAGAGGCCCAATTTTCGTTTTACTTATTGCTGCTATTGTTTGTGTAGATGTGTCGCATTTAAAATACGATTTTCTTCTAAAAAACTTTCAGTTGTTGTGTACTAATTGCGACATTCTTGACGCCGAGACTAGATCGGAATGATATTTTGAATATATTTGTTCAACATTTGTTCTTCTTATAACACACACCAATATAATATTGGTGAGTGTTTTCACATGGATTTCATACCTTGTAGATGTCTAGCGCAGGCTAAAGTCCTTCAGGAAAACGCTTAATAATGTTTGGCCAGTAACAACCAGACTACCGAGCACAAACATCTTTTTGATAATTGAGATTGTCAGTATTTGTTTAAAAATGTCATGTATACCTACATACTTATGTCATGGACATCGTCTGTTTATATTAGATTCTATGAAGGTTCGTCTGAAATTAATTAAACCTCGATACATGAATGTTTTATTTTTATTGTGTTATTAGTGCGTAAGCCTACTGTTAAATCAATAAATATTTCTGACTCTTCGATACGAATACTAATTTTTGACAGTTTGTTTTACAAATACATGAGAAATACTAATATATTTAAAATACTAATAAAATAAAATAAAATACTGCCTCGGTGGCGCAATTGTGCATGCGTTACGACTGCTGCTTTAGGTCTTGGTTTTTGGAGGTTTGATCCCCGGGTCGGATAAAGTGAGGTTTTACTATTTAGAAGTACTCAGTATCAGCCCGGAGTCTGGAAATGTGTCCGGTATGGCGATAGAGGACCGTAATTCGTCGAAAAGTGGGTGTACTGGTTACACCTCTGCCTACCCCTTTGGGGATTACAGGCGTGAATGTATATGTCTGTATGTAATATTCTTTCGTTCAGATACTCATAAACTTGGCGTATAAACAACAATACTACGTAAACAGATAGTCCCTTGACCACAGAGTGACGGAGCCCGTGTCCATGGGACAGAGTATAATAACAGACACGGTCTTATCGCGATGTATCTAGGTAACGATTTCAGGGAGGCAGCGGTGTTCAAACTTTAAACCACGCCCCCTAGAAATATTAGAATTTATAATTATTAAAACCTCAACGAGTTTTTATTATATTTAAATAAATACCTAATACCCAACAGTCACACACATAGCCCCGGCCCCACACTAAGATACGAGTCTTCGTCGTGGGTATCAGGAACTATGAGAGACTTTCGGTCTCACAACACCCAGATCCAAAACATTTAGATCAGTCTGTCACACAGACATTTGTCCGCGTGTGGAAATCGAACCCACGGCCTCTCGTTTCACAGCCAGTTACTCTCCCGCTGCGCCCCGAAGGCTTTCAAATTTATGAGTGTAGTGTAAAGGTCTCGCTATGGTAATTAAGCAGAGTTCCTTGACCACGTGCGAAAAAAAGCCCGGGTTATGGGTGTGAGAAGGCCCCTAACTTTTGTAATGTTTTAATTACTGAATATTTCGTCATCGTTAGTCATAATAAGTCTTCAAGAATCAGAAGCAAAACCATCAATTAGCACTACCATTATCTTTACAACCACTATCTTGAAAACTAAAGTGAAGTAACAGAACTCTATTGTTTCATACGATAAATAAAAATAATTCAATCTATTTTTCCGTAGTGGTATTACATAGAAGACTGAAATGAGATTTCTGGAGGCGAAAATCCCCTTTATTTTCTCAATATTTCTTTAATTTAATGTCGGTAACGCAACTCTGGTTCTTTGCCGTAATAAAAAAAATCTATATAGTAATTTGATTAAATATTTAGTGTAATTAAATTTAGAATCTATCGCTAACTGCATAAAAGTTTGAGAATATCCATACATAGAACCGACCCCAACTACTAGTACAGCGATAACGCGGTTGATATCGTCGTGTAGGTCCATTGCTGTAGGTCGCGTAGTTTTACGGCATAACTTTTGGGCTCGGTCACCAGTCAGTTTTGTTAATTTGTTTTGTATAAACTGTATGCGCGTGATATTATACTCGCTTTGTACAAATTGGTTGAATCAAACTAAAAAAGGCTAATATTTTTAGGAAGAACCATCATGCTCGGGCAAATAAATATAGTAATTATAGATATATGTAGTTTATTTAATTACTGGTGAATATAAACTCGCAAAATCTTGTTTAAGCCATGGACCTGGTAAGTATTACCATTCACAGCTTTGGCAATCAAATTTTTTTGATTCGAAAATCACACCTAATTGGGTTGGAATTATATTTTTCAGTTATGGTCTCGCCCCAGAGAGTAAACTTGGGTATTTGCATCTTGGTGGGAGGTATTTTGTACGTGTTAGTACATCTGGGTAGATATTTTTTTTTTCTTTACTATTATATATCCCAGAACGCCCGTGCACAAGCATTGTTCTGGTCTGAAGGGCATTGCAGCAGCTGAAATTACAGAAAATGATAACACTCAAAACCTTTTCTTTGTAATTCAAAGTTCTTAGTGATGTTACTACTAGTTTTGCGCTTTGGTACTTACCATTAGGCAAGCGATTTATTCGTGTCATTCAGTAGTACAAAAAAATTACATCTCCTTCAAACCGTAAACGTGTGTTAATTATTAAACACAAACAAGCCTATTAAAACAAAAAACAATCACTACCCACCAACTTCATCTTGGTTGATACCAGGTCGGGGAAATAAATACCTTAAAAGTAATATAATTTCTATCAAAGAAATTCAAATAATTTATATTTTAAATAGCAGTTCAGAAGGTACATTCCCAAGAGACAAAACTTTTTTTTGTTCTTTTCATAGTAATATACATTGTTCATTTTCAGTTCAACAGAGCCATTCAATTCCACGCGGCTTTGTCTTTAAATACCTTTTATATTAAGACTGGTTTTTGTTCAATTCTAATTTTGCCTGTAGCTAGGACCTTCAATATTTCAGAAGGGATTTGGTAGATTAATTGCTAATAGGTACAGGGTGCGAGCATTAATATTGTAATTATACTTCTCAATTTTTTGTTTCACTCCAAACAAAATTCAGTAGTGGATACCAACCTATCAAAGGTCCTTTTATTTTCATAATACGATGTTATAACTCCTACACTATCAATCAAATATTCCGAATAAAATCAAATACGTAAATATATTCGACAGCCTCCGTGGCACAGCCGGCGAGTAGTCGTCTGTAAAATGAAAAACCGTAGGTTCGATTCCTGCACCGAGCCAAAAAAAATTTCACAAACATATATTTGTTTTGGTTTTGAGTGTTGTGGGACCATACGTCCTCGTAGTTCTTGATACTCGATACGATACTGGTTTACCTAGTGTGGGTTCAAACCATGTAAAAAAGTTTCTTTAAGAAATGGCAAGTATAGTAATTCCTTCAAAGGAAATATAATAAAAAAAACCTCCTATTTACATAACGACATGATAATGTCACCGAGGCGTGGCTTTATTCTTTCCATTTTCTTGAACACACTATCTTTTGTGCGAAAGACAATATTTACTTTAATTACTTATTCTAGTTAATTATAGTCACACATTAGTACCATGCATGATCCTTAAAATGGCAACTCTGTTTAACGCGTTGCGCTACAGTTTCAACATAGTGGATTGAACATTAATACACTGCTTAAGAATAAGAAGTTTTGCTTTATTTAATCTATCATTTCCTAGTACATTTGTTTGTAATACTCATAATATATCGATAAATCAAAAATTACAATTCCTTACTCTATTTTTTATGAACAATTATATCCCCATTCCGCTAGTACAATGCGCAGTCATCGTTTTAACGATTTAATTATAAAACGCGCCGAGATAATATTTAAATGGCAGTCAATATTGTCAAAGTTAATACCAGGAAAGCGCATAAATTTTAACGATTTAACTTGTTAAGTATTCAAATTGTTTTATTATCTGAAGCCATAAATCTCTACAACACAGAGTCGTAATTGGCGCCAGAGCGGTGCGGGGATGATGCGGGGAGGAAAGCAGTGCTAAAGGGTGCGTTTGTATTGAAGTGCAGAAGAGAAAGAGAATTAAAAAAAAATGATTCCACAGAATCAGAGCAAAACTTAAAATAACACACTGTGTGTTTATAAACTCTCCCCACAACATACCGACTACTGCCGAGAAAACGTACTCTAAGCGGCGCGACGGCTCGTTAAGTAGCATTGATGTTCATCACAAATATGATGGAGAATATGGATATTACAGACCACGTGTCTTAACTCACCAAATAAAAAAACAGTGTTAATGAAACATTGAGAAAGGGCGATGAACAGAACTGTATGAATCTCCCAAACCAAAATTTATTGTAACTAAAACAAGCGTCAACCGAGAAAATCATTCAATAGGTGGTAGATGATATCTTACAGACTGTGCTTAATCTCGGTAAAGAGGACACTTTTTATGTGACATGTACACGGGCGTATGTAAAATAATTTAATATCTGTAACAGACGTTTGATGAATACAGCATTTTATTATATTGAGACTGAATCTGACTGCATCCTCTTTTCTCCTTTTCCAGTCCTATCCTCGTCATTGTATGCCTGCCTACCTGCCCTTGACGGTGGCTTCCAAGTTCCTACGCCATTAACTATAATTATTCATTTCGTATGGAGAATTCCCATTTGTGTTTTGACCTGCCATAAGTGCATTTTATATGCATAGGCATATAAAAGGCGCTTATATAGATAAAGTATATAAACTTATATAGATATTTTATTTAGATAAAGATTCTTGTGTATGTTCATTTCTATCTTACTAGGACGCCCTATCCGTCCTCGTCGTAGAGATTAAACGTAACTTATAGAAGATGGATTACTTGAACTACTACCACCATAGTATACTGAATAGATACTGCAAGCAACAAAATCCCACTCTATGTAATAAGAAAATACAATTAAGAACTGAATGCACTGATGGCCTGGTATATATGAAATAATTTAATTAACAACGCAACTGGCTCATCTCTGCAAATTAACAAATTGTCTCCAGCACTGGTCGGCTCTCCACCTCTCGTTCTACCCTTAGGCTTTATCAAAATTAATTTATTTAATATCATTTTTGCGGTTCTTAACCCTTTCTAATTAAGCTTGGTTTATTAACACGGCGTTATCTTGCAATTACATTATTACAAATTCTCATAAGACTTACTTTATCAGGATTACTCGTGGCGTCTGAACATGGTGTTTTTAGATGACGTAAGTTCGATTCTCAGATGGTGATTGGCTATGACAATTAGCTCTATAGCATGATAATAGTAGTAGTTAAATGGAAGCATTCAAATTATATATAAAATATTATGGACTATCAATTCATTTAAAATGTCCTTCAACGTGACGAGACTGCCTCGGTTGCGCAGTTGTAATTGCGCATGCGTTACGACTGCTGTGCTGAGGTCTCTGGTTCGATCCTCAGGTCGGGTAAGGTGGTGTTGTGTTTTTCTACTTAGATGTACTCAGTATCAGCCTGAAGTCTGGAATTGTGTCCGGTATAGCGATAGGCTCGAACCCTATCACATTATGGGACCGTAATAAATTCGGCGAAAAGTGGGTGTTATGTTACACCTCTGCCTACCCCTTCGGGGATTACATTAACGAGTGTATGTGTGTGTGTCCTTCAACGTGTTCAGAAAAGTCGTGTTATAATAAATTAATTGAAATACTGTATAAATGTTTTGTGTGTAATAAATAAAATAAAAAAATAACAATAAAATAAATATTTATACGTATACATCCAGTTAAAACTTCTTTTTAGTTTGAACTCGTGGTGTCTGCTGATAATAGATTATACTGAAATTCATTTTTCAATCAATTCTGATTTGAAACAAAATTTTCAATGAACCCTATACTGCATACATTTTTCTAAGGTAAATGTCTCGATTTAAGAAAGAATATGAATAAGAATATGGCTTCACTTGTCGTGATACCATGTTTGAAAGTATAGTAGTAGTGGTATTTATGCAGGGTTCAGCCTCAACTCTTTCTAAACAAAGATATCCGAAGTCAAGCGTCATAAGCCGCTTGCTGATAAACTTCCCGACATATTTTATGCAAATACTTCAGGTTTTTCGGCTGGAACTTTTGTAAACGTTCCACGCCCCTGGCTTGTTAGTGTATCAGATTTTCTCCCAAATTAATTTTTGTGCTCCCTCGGCAATTTACTTGAACGCTCTTCGGGAGTTTCCGCTCATGTTTTTGCATTTTGTACAGAACATAAAAACAATTAACCGATGAACTAGCGCCGGGCTACTACGTATTAACTTTTACAGTAACTCATACACGCTCAGGATGGCTTCGTTCGAAGATAAAATAATCGTTAGCAAAACTGCCGGCTGTAATGGAAAAACACAATATACAATAACCGCCCGCGATCTCATTCCACGTGGACGTTATAAATTCTTGTTCGTACAGTTTTACGATCAGATATCACATATAAAAGTAACTGACGTTGAAGTTGCTAAAGTTTAACACTATTGAACAGATTCCAATCTGTTCAGAATTTATAACTAACTACTAAGTAATTTCCAAGTGTTTTTATATCGAATATTTTTATATTCCAAAATTGAGTTTCTATAATCCGACATAATTTCTAATTTCAACCAATCATTAGAATGGCCTCTTGGCTTGTTTGTGATTTAACATTTGATGAATGTCACTGATCAGTATTGGACAAGTGTATTATATTCTCTTTGTATTGGACATGCCACAAAAGCAGTCAAGTTCCCATGTGTTGCTGTTGTGAAAGGCCTTTATGGACAACATCTTAAGAGTTTTGTAATGCCAGAGAGGCAGGTACCTCTGTGGTAGTCAACCTTGATGTCAATTGAGCAATGACGTCGGAAAACATGCAGAAAATAATCTCGATGAAGTCGCTGACTCTTTTCGAGCTTCCAGCATTCTGCATTCAAAGAATCGGTAAAACATTATGAAGGGTTTGATCATGAAAGTGTAATAGTTCTTTTTCTTAATATTAGTTAGTTATACTTGGGGTACAATATCAGCCGTTTTGCGCCCTTCTGAGTGCTCTGACACTAGACCCTCGACCGCTTCTTCACATTCTTGCCCATGGCGTAGTGTGAAGAAGCAGGCCGGCATGATTGTGTTGAGTAGTAGTAAAGTCGCTACTCGATACTCTAATTGGACATCAGGTGCAGTGTGGTTACTTTGCCGTGCCAGGATAAAACAAAATTAAGGCAGTTGTGTAACGGTGCTAAGAACCTGTAGTAGATTTTTTCTTACATATTACTAAATGTAGTTTCCACCCACTACGCTAGTAATATTATTTGTCACGCACTAATTCTTCTAATAAACTAGAGATACGGTGACAAAGCCATGAGTTACTACTGCTCGTTAACTTCCCTGTGACAAATAGCTTTGAATAAACAGGTACTTTGTGCCTAATCCCCGTACACATCGCCTGTTACGTTATAATTAACTAATTTTAATGTGACACGGGCACCAATTCTGTGGCAACTCGCTAAAGTAAACACATCCTAAATTTTCTTATATGAATACAAGATTTCAAGAATTCTGTTATGTCAGAATTAATATTCTCTTTGTTATAATAATGCTACGTTTGGTTTTTACATTAAGTAAAGATAGTGTCTTTAGTTTTTGTTACTATTAAATCTATACTGTACCAATTTTTAGGGAAATAAAATATTCTATTCTATTCTTGAATGATTTAAAAATAAATAATGAATTGATAAAAAATCACTAAAGTACTAAACTGAGTTGTCTTTAATCAAGTAAAACTAAAATAGGTTTAGTCCATTATTTTAGACAATTCCAGAATACGGAACGTCTCGACAAAGAAAAATTTAATTTTAGTGATGTTTTGTTGAATGTCGATACTAAATGTGTCACGATTATTTCACATTTCACAGCCTTCTATGGGAGGTAGGCAACTAGTTAACTGTGAAGAGAATCAAATCATTTATTTAGTAAATTAGGCCACTAGGGGCACTTTTTACAGATCAGGATTAAGTTAAACAATTACCGGTTTAAGTTTTGTGATATACATATTTTAATCTAATATTTTTGGTTCAAAAGCCTATAGTTGTTAAACCCACAAAACAAGTTTTGTTACTCAATATGGGGATATAATTATATGACATCTGTGTATTTATTTATTAACCAGTTACCTACTACGTGTCATTTTAAGGCAGTGTTATAAATATAAAATCTTTTCACTCACAGCATACTCGTACCGTTATATAAAATTCTAAAAATCGTCGTTCTTGAAATGAGCAGAACATTACCCTTTTCCAGAGTTTGTGTAGTCCCGGAGGCACTGTAAGGAGCTTGTTACGTATCTCAGTAGGTACTCAAATTCTAGCGTAGTAACACCATGCAAGCTAGCGTGCGAGTTAGCCCGGTGAATTACCGTAGTACTACTGTACTGTGGCTACTCGGATTATACATTCTGCTGGTGGTAGGTAGGATATTCATATCCGCCCGGATAGAGACCACCGGTCACAGGGTGTAAAACCCGCCATAGTGACACCCGCACGTGTGTCACGTTCCGGGATCAGCCAGTGTACATCCGGTTTTTGTCGGGGCCTAGAGTTGGGGTACGTTGTTTGGAAATTTTGCGGCCTTCTGAGTTCTCTGACGCTAGACCCTCGAGCGCTTCTTCACCATCTTGCCCATGGGGTAGTGTAAAGAAGTAGGCCGGCATGTATTGTGTAGTGGTGGATAGATTGTCTCTCGCTTCACGACACTCTAATTGGACGTCACTGCGCTTACCATCAGTTGCAGTGTGGTCACTTTGCCGTGTCAGGATAAAAAAAAACATAAAATTTAGTTACTGCCACGATCCATTGTTTAAGAGCTTGTATTCGAGTAACGAGTTTTATCCGTCTTCCGTTTTTCACACTACGCCTAAAAGACACAGGATCATGGATCGAAAAACACAAAAGGGTAAATACATGAAATAGAAATTCATATGTTTAACAAAAATACCAGTCAAGTACGAGTAGGAGTGACGCGGAAAGAATTTCGTAGCTGTGGATATTAACAGAATTGGGATTTTCGGTTACATTTTCCTGTGACTTATGCGTTAAGTTCCTATATTCCTTTTTTTCAAATTACTTAATTGTTTTGGGAGATAATTTGTAAAGAATGCTCGGATTACTTTTTTATGTTTAACTTACATTTTAACATCATAGAGATATGTTACATTTGTACTATTCATTGCGACCTCTTTTATTAAACACATCATGATACTTTCGATACTACTCACTATAAAAATATGTTCAATTCTACGTGTTTATATACCCTAATTTTCATTAATTTTACAGATATTTTTATTGACTTTTTTTGATTTTTATGGACTGCCTCGGTGGCGTAGTTGTAATTGCGCATGCGTTACGATTGCTGTGCTGAGGTCTCGGGTGCGATCCCCGGGTCGGGTAAAGTGATATTGGGTTTTTCTACCTAGAAATACTTAGTATTAACCCGGAGTCTGGAATGGTGCCCGGTGTGGCGATAGGCTCGCCCGCTATCACATTTTGGGCCCGAAATTCGGCGAAAAGTGGGTGTACTGGTTACACCTCTGCCTACCCCTTCGGGGATTACAGGCGTGAGTGTATATGTATGTATGTATATTTTTATTGTGCCTCGTCTTACAAAATAGTGAAATACGGATCACGAATGCATTAAACCGCTGCAAGATATTTTGCTTTTAAATAACCACCCATTCATTTTGAGTGAATAGTGGCTAATCTAGAGACCGACTTTTCGAGTCACGCGGGTTTTGACTACAGCCATTAACGACAGCGAGAGCAACGACTTAATGTTTTGAGGTACAGATAGAATCGAGGCCATGTAACGACACGTAGTTTCTTCTTTAAAAAAAAGTATAATTATATACAAATTTAGAGAAATTAGTCATAGCAAATATAGGCCACTTACATATGAAACGATTCTAAGTTATACAATAAAACCAGCCCTATTATTCCAATAGATGCGAAGAAGAGTGACGTGCTAATGCCATGACCGATATATGGCAACGTCCATGTAATGACTGAGGTCTTGTATAGTGTTATGATTAATAATTATGAATAATTAGTGATGGTTTTATAACTTTTTATCCATTTCGCATGCATTGCGTTTCCCTATATCGAAAATGTAGGAGAATTCCTATAGAAAAATTGGTTTTGGTTTTTGCCGAATTTTCCAATTTTCCAGGCACAAATTTTTGGAGTATTTAATACATAAGTCTGATGAGTGCTGTTCTCAAGTGGTATCCCATCGCTATCGTATTTCTTTAATTTGTAAAGCGTTTACTAGAGTTTCGTTTAACATATTAACGAAACCGAAATTCGATTTACAGACAGCGTACAGTATCTAATTTTTATTATACTGCACCCTATGACACGAAATCTTGATGATAATATGATGGTAGATTCCCTTTGACAGTCTCCAAAATTACGCCAGCATAAAGTAACTGGATAGGCACCGGCTTAACTCGGAACACAATGCGCCGGAAAACAAGCCCCTGTGGTGGGTTTTTCACCACACGTACGATGGTCGCTATACACACGTGTACGTTGTAATCAGAAAACATACCAATAAGTAGTATTTAAATACCTAATTATTTATTAAATTACATACATACATATACACTCACGCCTGTAATCCCCGAAGGGGTAGGCAGAGGTGTAACCAGTACACCCACTTTTCGCCGAATTTCGGTCCCATAATGTGATAGGGGGCGAGCCTATCGCCACACCGGGCACCATTCCAGACTCCGGGTTAATACTGAGTATTTCT
The DNA here is from genome assembly GCA_905220505.1 of Laothoe populi. Taxonomy (NCBI): domain Eukaryota; kingdom Metazoa; phylum Arthropoda; class Insecta; order Lepidoptera; family Sphingidae; genus Laothoe; species Laothoe populi. The sequence goes on along the minus strand of HG992154.1, from coordinate 254,925 downwards.
AGGTAGAAACACCCAATATCACTTTACCCGACCCGGGGATCGAACCCGAGACCTCAGCACAGCAATCGTAACGCATGTTAAATTACCTATTTAAATAATTATCACAAAAAACTAAACTGTGCATCTATTAAATAAAATACACATTTAGAACTGGTAACTAGGGTATTAGGGAATGTGAAGTAAGCAAATATTCTGCCATTCCGTTCATAGACAAAAGACCAAACTTTTAACAAGGCTCATAGCAATCTCATTTAGTTTAATTAAACTTGTTAAGAATTCTAATAGCAGCACTTATCCGATTCCGCGGGGTATTCGCTATTCATGTATCCGTGTCTGGAAGTTTGCTAAGCTGCCGATCCTGATTATTGTCAAATGTTACACTACTTTCATTAATGACTAGTGACGTGAAATTAAATTAAAAATGTATAGCATATATGTATAAGCATTAGTACATTCATAGTGATTTGTTTTCATCCGATGATGTGATAGGTGGCGTAATAATATCTACGTTGCACCTGTTAGTAAGTCCAGTGCGGTAGCAAATACCATTTAGTAAACTTTCTGTGTGATATATGATAGAATGAAACGCAATGAAAGACATCTGTCAGAATGTCATGCTCTTCCCGTCCAAGGATGTTGCTCAATGCTCAGTTATAAAAAAATATGATAGTTCTAATATATTGTTTTAATAATCCTACAATATACAATTTGCCTTGACCCACTCATTCTGCAAACAATATTATTTACAGCGTCTCTACCATAAAATATAGAACAAGGGAATCAATACCCATTGATGTTCAAATCCTAGTAATATAATAAATGCGAAGGTTTGGATGGATGGATGGATGTTTGTTACTCAATCACGCTACAACGGCTGGAGGGATCTGGTTGAAATTTGGCACAGAGATATATTATAGTCTGGAATAGCAAATAGGCTATTCCAGACTAATTATATCCAGGAAAAATTTACAGTTCCCGTGGGATAGATTAATTTTTCACAGAGCAAGGGATCGGAGATGATTTTTTGCATAGGGGCAGTTTAAGAATATGACATCTATAGGCTACATTACATTTTATCCCGGAAAAATGCACGCTTCCTATGGGATAACAAAATATAGAAAGGTGTAATAACTTAAGATGCCTTTATGGATTGTATACCTTTTCTTCCAAAAATAACCTCCACGCGGGCGGAGCCGCGAGCAACTTCTAGTATTGAATAAATGTTGGCGACCTAAGAACTCTAGCTACGATTACTTATTATCTTGAGTGGCCTCTAACCAACCATCGAGGGCTCTCAAGGGTCCATTTGATCTCCTTTGCTTTGTAGCAGAATACTTTTATACAAAGACATCCGTTTACCACTGTGTTCTGTTTCCTCTTTTACATCGGAGGGGTAAGTATATGCATGCAGCCACAGCCGCCGCAAGAGTCACCCTCGAATGGAATTGTACGTGCTCTTAGGATTGTATATCTTATGTAGAACTACAACATTTTTAGATGCTACAATATAGTAAAATCCCTTTCTTTATTATATCAGGTCATCGGTTTTTTGATTCGAATTGTTCAAAAGTAATATTGACCGGAATGATGATTTCTTTCAAAAAGAGTGCATCAACCAAAATATGTTAGTTTTATGTGACCTTATTAGTGATTTCCACTTACAATAATACTTTTCGCAAGGCATATTTCGGAATCATCCAATCACAATAATAAATTCACAGTCAAGGTTATAAGTTTTTAAGATAATATGATATAACTTAATGCCTATATTTCTGTAAAGGTGAGCCGAGTTGCTACTAATATTCTTACCTTCTTTAATCTCTGCCCCACCTCAGGTTGTCTGGCAGAGAATGCCTCCAGCATTAAGTCCGCCTATACTTAAATTTATGTAAAGTGTTAAATAAAAAAATAACGTCCCACGTTTGTTAGGTTTTCGTCACATGATAAAAACTGAAATAAATGAATATCTACTGTCAATTGACGTCCATGACAAAATTGAAACTTTAATCGCCTATCACTAATTACAGATTTAGTTATATGTATAAACTTCAATAGGGTATTTGACAATTTTTGAAAATTGATGGAGATCGATAGAGGACTCTCCACTTATAGCCCCCGTAATATTTTTATTATTGAAATATACTCAATTTATATAAAATTCGTGATTTAATTTTTTCATATATAATTTCGCGCTAAAACGCGTTGTCACGTGACATTATCTCTATGTGACGTCATCGCACATATACAAACATTCGTGTCACCTAACAACATAACAAATTATTTGCATTTATCTGTTAGTTTTTCCACAAAAATGAATGAGCCAGCATATAAATATTGTTCAATGCCTTTGTGTAAAATCTCGGCACTAAATCCCGATAAATGTTCATCCATGTGCCAAAATCAAAAGTTTTAAGAAAGAAGTGGCAGATTTCGACTATCAGCCCTTGTAATGCCTTCTTCCATTCTTATAGAAGACTTGAAGACGAAATTAACACGTTTCCACATCGAAAAATATGTTCTTCCTTAAAATTTTATTTGTCGTAGGATGCAATGTTTATGTGCGATGTCGTCACGAGTAATGGCGGCCGGTATTGCTACGTTTGTGGCACCGAGTGATACAGATTAAAAATTCTAAATTTTAATGACGAAAATAAAATGTTTATAATACATTTAAAATAAAAAAATGTATTTAATAAATATGTTTGCTTACTATCCTTTCTCCTAGTACAGTTTTATATTTTTTGGTTACACCAGTCAAACACCCTATTGCTCATCCGATCGTTCAATCGAAAATCAGCTGCTAATTAAACGCAGTTTTGTGTGCGCGTTGGCATAAAACATATTGAAGAGAGGAAATTAAAGCGCAGATTTATTATTGAAATGCGAGAGGTCGATGTGCGATCATTCGACTGAGAGCACTGTAGGCTCACACGTATATCTCCAGAGTTCCATGCAAGGGTGAAAGGCGAACCCATAGCTCTGCATATTCTATCTCGGGACTCTGATTTGATAATAAGATGTCTTTTAATTTATATAAAACGTCATTTGAACAATTATATCATTGTATTGTATTTTTGACAGCCTCCGTGGCGCAGTAGGCGGGTAACCGGCTGTGAAACGAGAGGCCGTGGGTTCGATTCCCACACCGGGACTGTTGGGTGTTATTTATTATTATTTATTGTCAAAAATATAAAAACAAAGCTTAAATTGGTACAGGTTGACATATTTAATTAGCAACGTTTCATAAATTCATCAATCTCCGCTTCTATTTAATAGATAATATTTTTAAATGTTATGTAATTCTGTTGTCTTAATTGAACTAGTTCATAAATCCTCGCAGCATTTAATTAGATGTACAGTAATATTCAACATTTAGTGACGACGTGCATTATTCTTAATATAAATGTATATAGCGGAGGCCGGTAAACGATTAACTGAGTCACCTGAAAGTAAGTGCCCTCTGCCATGAAAGGAACAAAAAAAATATTAAGTACGTTGCAGACCATATGAAATGAATGGTGATTGAAAACGAGGAGGAAAGCTAGGATTCTAGGAATATCACTCCTTCCTAAACGCGAAAAGTTACCACTTCAACTGACTCTTTGAGACTCCTTCGATCTTAAAAAAAAATATTCGGAACTTATAACACAAATCTGTACAATGGTAATAAATGCACCATAATAACTGCATCAGTTAAAAACTGTGTTGCAGTTGTAGGCCCTCCACGAAACAATTAGGGTTCTAGTGTATATAATCTGTATATATACCTATAAAAGAAGAAACTGATTGACTGAACGATCAACGCACAGCCGAAACGGGTGAGGTTAGAGACTTGAAATTTTGACAGTAGGTACCTTTTGTGACGTAGGCATCCAATAAGGAAGGGTTTTTGGAAATACCACCCTTAAGGTGGTAAAATAGGGGATGATAGTTTGTATGAAAATCCGTCATATTTGAAGTTAAACGCATGAAAGTTAGTATTTCGCCTTTTAGTTAAAAAATATATATTACAGGATTTTTGGAAATTCCACCCCTAAGGAGGTAAAATAGGGGAAGAAAGTTTGTATGAAAGTCCGTCATGTTTGAAGTTAAACGCATAAAAATTGGTGTTTTGTATTGTATACTTTTTCTCCCAAATATGACCTACACGCGTGCGGAGCCGCGAGCAACAGCTAGTCATGTATATGATCTTGGTTGAACTGGTCCACTGATGTTGTACAAGAAACTATTTACACCAAGGTTCTTGCTTTTTTAAATATTTAGATGAAAAGGTCACACTCAACCCCAAAGGACCTTTCCGGGAAAACTATCTGATAAGGAAGCGTTCGACAAACTATGAAAAACATATTTGATAAACTTCCGCTGCGGAGGCACGTACTCACAAACAAACATTTAGCCTTCAAACTTTTCGTGATAGCTTAGTTTAAATTTAAAGTTGTGTATTTGTTAGGTGCTAAATTTACTTGGTTGACTTGGTGACGTTGTTGTAATTGCGTACGCGGTACGACTGCTGTGCTGAGGTCTCGGGTTCGAACCCCGGGTGAGTAAAGTGATATTGGGTTTTTCTACCTAATGCTCAGTATTAGACTCGCCCCCTATCACATCATGGGACGGCAATGAGCTCGCCGAAATGTGGGTGTACTAGTTACACTACCCCTTCGCGGATTACAGGCGTGAGTGTATATAGATGCTAAATTAACTCTTGATGGGAAGTTATTTGTTGGATGTTTAATCATAACGTTTGGTCTTAATGTCCAAAAATGAAAAAGAGTATGCCTTGTTTTTTGCCTGTTTTGAATAAAATAAATAGTGAGAAGAATATAGCTCAAATAATAAGATATGCAAATCCACTAGGACAAAGCCGCGGGACGAAGCTTGTTATTCATGTGTGGGTGTCATTTGGGTGGGTCCGTCGTGCCGGTTGGTGACCGGATGTGGGGTCCCGGCGGCCTATCCCGGGAGGGTACGGGGGCCCTTCTGTCCGGCGGATCAGCTCACCTCCTCTTGGCTCTTTTAGTGGACCGGCGCTTGTTGCGGCCTTCTGATTACTCTGACACTAGACCCTCGACCGCTTCTTTACCTTCTCCCCCCATAACTCCATGACAGTGCCTATAAAGAGAACAGGACCTACAGCGGTGCGTAACCCCACCACCGCTTTCACAATGGAGTTCGCTAACATCCGCGGACTCCATTCGAACCTTAATGCCGTCCACCACCATCTTGAGACGGCCCGGCCTGCTCTTCTCTTCCTGACGGAGACGCAGATTTGTAGTCCGACCGATATCACATACTTGATTTACCCCGGCTATTCACTTGAAGAAAGCTTCAGGCCGAGGGCCGGGGTATGTCTGTATGGTCGGTCGGACGTCTGCTGTCGCCGTCTGCGCTGCATGGAGGACCCCTCCTTCTCCACCCTGTGGGTACACGTGGACCTCGGCTCTCAAAGTCGGGTTTACGTGTGCCTATGCAGGTCACACGACGGGGACGTGGAGACAACTCGGCTATTTGATTACATTAGCCAGGCGACAGACGACGCGCAGGAGCAGTTCCCAACAGCGGAATTGGTTGTTCTGGGGGACTTCAACGCACACCATGAGTTGTGGTTGGGCTCCTCCAGAACTGACCATGCTGGCAGAACTGCTCATGCATTCGCCTTGACTCATGGCTTGACACAGCTGGTGAACCAGCCTACCAGGATCCAAGATGTGGCGAGTCATGCGCCCTCTCTGCTGGACCTTGTGTTGACGAGTCACCCGACCGGGTATACGGTGTCGGTTGGTGCTCCTCTGGGGACCTCCGATCACTGTCTGGTTGGGACGTCAGTACCTCGCGCTTTGCCTCCACGTCCCGTGAAGGTCAAGCGCTGGGTCTGGCACTACTCGTCGGCAGATTGGGATGGTATGCGGGATTATTTTGCATCCATCACTTGGCAGCAGCGCTGCTTTGAGGGAAAGGATCCTTCTGCGAGTGCCGACGCCGTTGCCTGCGAGATCAGACTAGGAATGGAATATTACATTCCTTCCTCTGAGATCGCGGGCAACGGCCGAGGACGCTCCTGGTTCAATCGTGTATGCGCCGATGCTGTTGGTAAAAAACAGACGGCATATCGCGCTTGGATCAGGGGTCGCGCTAAGAAGGTACCCAATCTCAAGTCCCTCAAAGCAGCCTACAACCGTGCTGCCAAGGCTTGCAAGAGGGAGTATGTTAGAGCAGATGCCCAGCGCGTCTCCAAGGTTGGATGTGCTTTGGCCGATCACCCGACAAGCAGTTGTGCTTATTGGAGCTTGGCTAAGGCGGTCCAATCTAATTTCTGTCGCCCTTCGCTGCCACCGCTGAGATGTCGTAATGGAACACTGGCCCGCAAGAGAAGGCCGATTTACTGGCAAACCTCTTCGCGGCTAATTCGAGACTCGAGGACTGCAATGCTCATTTACCACCTACGCTGCCCGGTTGCGGTCACACAATGCCTGATATCCGTATCAGGCATTGTGATGTGCGGCGTGAGCTGCAGTCTCTCGACGTCCGGAAGGCCAGTGGTCCGGATGGTATCCCAGCGCTTGTTCTCAAAAAGTGTGCAGCGGAGTTGTCTCCTGCACTGACGCGCCTATACCGATCGTCCTACCTCTCAGGTGTTGTGCCTGAATCTTGGAGGGAGGCCAATGTGCAGTCGATCCCTAAAAAGGGTGTTTGGTCAGACCCTAACAATTACCGCCCAATCGCCATCACCTCAGTGATCTGTAAAGTCATGGAGCGACTAATTAACAGCCAATTAGTTCGTTACCTGGAGGATCACTCGTTGATCAGTGACAGACAGTATGGTTTCCGCCATAACCGATCAACGGGTGATCTTCTAGCGTTTGTATTGCATCACTGGGGCGAGGCGATTGACAGGCATGGCGAGGCTCTGGCTGTGACTCTCGACATAGTTAAGGCGTTTGATAGGGTCTGGCACCGTGGCCTTCTCTCCAAGCTCCCGGCATACGGTCTGCCCGACAACCTGTGCAAGTGGATTTCCGGCTTTCTGCATGAGCGTAGAATGCGTGTCCTCGTTGATGGACACGCTTCGCAGCTCATGTAAGTAAATGCCGGAGTACCACAAGGTTCTGTGATTTCGCCCACCTTGTTTCTTCTGCATATTAATGATATGTTGTCGCTTGGCAACATTCATTGCTATGCAGACGACAGCACGGTTCATGGGCGTTATTGCAGCAAGCCTCCTGGTTGCCGGGCGGATACTGAGAGGAGACGCGAGGATCTTGTCATGGAGCTCAACCAGGCCTTGGATCTCATATCATCATGAGGTACCAGGAATCGGGTTGAGTTTAATGCCAAGAAAACCCAGGTGTGCGCGTTCTCGTGCAAGAAGTCTCCGTTTTCTCCAATCCCCGTTCTACAGGGTGTTCCACTCGCAATGCGGAATGACCTTAGTGTCCTAGGTATGGATATCCGCTGCGAGCTTAATCCAAGGAGTCACATCGAGGGCGTAATATCCGCCACTTCCCGCAGGGTCGGAATCCTGAACAAGGTGCGGCGGTTTTCCACGCCCGGTCAGCTCTACCGCTTATATAAAGCACAGGTGCGACCGGGAATGGAATACTGCTCGCACCTCTGGGACGGTTCCGCAAAATACCTCCTCGATGCCTTGGACGGGTTGCAGCGGCGGGCCATCCGCATTGTGAATGATGCAGACGTGAGTAACAGCCTGGAGCCGCTACAGCTGCGTAGGGATATTTCCTCGCTTAGCGTGTTCTACCGTCTGTATCATGGCGAATGCTCTGAAGAATTGTTTGATCTTATCCCATCCTCTCCCTTCCATACCAGAACCACGCGTACTGGATTGCGATTGTGGTGTCTACTACCCCGGCCCGAACTAAGAGGTTCGCAAACTCGTACTTTTGCCGCACCATCAAACTGTGGAACAGTTTGCCAGCTACCGTGTTCCCTCCTTCCTATGATCCTGGGTCCTTTAGGCGTAGTGTGAAGAAGCTACACAGCAGGCCGGCATGATTGTATTGAGTAGCGAGGGATAGATTATCACTCGCTACTTTATACTATAACTGGGCGGCACTGCACTTACCATCAGGTGCAGTGTGGTCACTTTGACGAGCCACGATAAAAAAAAAATGTTAAATGATGGTTTATATTTTTGACTTCTTTCAATATGAAATTAAGTGTACAGGCGGTGGGCACGACTCAACTTCATCACACCTTATTTAATATATCTTGCATATTTTTTGAATCTTAATCTTTTCTTTGTTTTTGGGGTTAATCTGTCGGGAATCAAATAAACATTTCTAATAATTAACAAATATTGCTACCTTGTATAAATGTTATGTTTCATATATTTTTTGTGTTGTACCCAGTTATTATTAGGTCAAAAGAATGTGATGCCATCAAATATTCTTGAAAAATGATGAGGAACATAGCGCGTCGTGTTCCGAAACTGATCGTAGATAAAAACTTCCTATTCGATCAGCACGACGGCACGTTGAGTAAACAGCGCGGGCACACGAATGTACCTCATCTAAAATATATGCCGGGACGAAATATTCCAGAAACTTGCAGTGGAATTGGCTTAGGGAGCGAGATGATAAGCGACAGTGGGATGATGAGAAAGGTTAGCATTGAGGTGCGAACTCAGAGAGGACAATGAAAGCCTATGTCCATTCTTATTGAATATTTTGGAACAATTTACCCACTCCCAGCTCTCGTTTAACCAATAGATCAGTTAACCCTCCTTGACCTATAAAAAAAGTTTAAAAATTCCCGTAGCTAAATCTTAGGTCCATGCCTGTATACAACTAGAGACTATTCGTCGATCGCTCTGCCGCAGATTTCACTACTTAAAACTAGCTCCCCTGAGGCACCCCGTCTAAGTTTCAATTACTAATTGTATGATCAATTCTTACCTGATATTTGGAGGCACCTGTCATTAATAATGTTTACTGAATAAAAGCCATTTGCCATATTTCTTCTTATTCTTTCTCTATTATTCATTAATTTCATTGATGAAATATCTTATGACAAAGAGACAACATTAAACACTTGAAGATAATTCTTTAATCTAATAGTAAAGATCTTCGTGGTAACCCTCCGTCACTGAAACCCAACATGGCTCGTCTATTCAATCGTCACCTAACAACCCAGTGACAGGCGCGGGTTCGAACGCCTGTACTGCGAGCATCATGACTCTACCATCCATCCATATGCATCTCATGCAATTCAGTTCATACATCTGTCTCAGTTCATACTTATTATCACACGTATATTATAATATTATTGTACTTAACGACCATCTTTATCTAGAAAAAAATAATATTGAAATGAAAATAATAGTTATTGAACAGCGTTTGATGAATCTTGAACAATGTTTTATGAATTCTGCACAGTACAATGCCAGTTCACAGATATCACTGGAAAATGTGAAGGTAAATCTATTCAAGTTTGACTGTATATTATGAACATAACCACTTGCCAAACTGTGACGATAGCATCCCCCATAATACAATTAGATACCTCCACACTAAAAAAACATTCAATATTATAACTCAAAGAGCCTTGAGAATAGTGCCACTCAAAATCAATAGTGACTGACGTATTGACGTGATTTTTATCATACTCCATTCCAGTGGGCTATATTTCTAAGTCGCTGCTAACCCTAACTTGTTCGCACTCTGCTTCTCCTACAAACTATGAACAAATCTGTGTCCATATACAGGCGATTTATGTTACGCACAGAGTAAAGAGGCTTCGTGTAGTGTGGCTGGGTCGCGTCCAAACCAAATGCTGTCAAATATTTATGAATGGCTATCAGCGTGGCCGGTGTCCGCTGCACTTTACGACGTTCGAAACCTCACTTGTGTTAGATTCTACAAACGTGCGTATCGCTTATATTTAGGTAGTTTCGTACACGTTTATATACGTTCGAATGACCGTCTGCACTAAGCTTTAATAATGCCTATATTCATGTCTATTTCTTTATAACGCACTAGTACATAATAATATGTTGCACCAGCATTCACACCACACCACACCACGCTAAGCATTTAGGCAGCCGCTATATGGCTATATAAGTAAGTAGTATATTTTGTTTGTGTATTAAGTAAGCTCTGATAAGATAGGATAAGGAATGAGCATGTAAGGGGAAGCCTGAAAGTAGCACTCATTGTAGAAAAGATGAGGATTGCTAGATTAGCTTGGTTTGGGCAAGTGATGAGGAGGGATGAAAGGCATGTGACAAAACTGCTTGTCAATATGAATGTGGATGGACGAAAGAGTCGTGGGAAACCTAAAATAGATGGATGGATGGCGTGAATGAGAACATGCGCATGAAAGGAGGGAATGCAGATTTGGATGGCAATGGGCAGGTAGATGTTTAAGTAACCTCTGATCTATTATGCACTTTAATGCAAATGAGCATAACGCAAGTTCTTCGTGTTACTTATTCACAACACAATTCAATTATTGTATCTTGTAGTGGGGTCAAAACTCAGAACTGTTGATTTTACACTAACTTTATTCGTTTCTTGGCTTGCGTTGGCATAAATTTAAATGTGTATTGCATACATATTCCAAGCACTAACTTGCTCTATTTTTAAGAAATCTCTTGTTACCAGCGTTATCGGCTATCCTCGCTACCAGCACAACCGTGCCCAATATAACGCAATACGATCGTAGCGAGCTCGCGAACAGTGAATGCCCACCGTTGATATATGGACTTCCCTTCCATGTCTTCCGCATTGTTCCCTTTATACCCTCACGCAGCTTACGTAGCTTAAAAACAGCTTCGAAATAGTGCAAGAATTAAAGTGAAATATTAAATCATATATTGTTCGAGATAGTACTGCTAAAACGCTTTTGGATGAATCTTTTTATGGCACATTTGCGCGTAAAGCTGTCTGATACTTGATCATTTGTTCGCGTTTGATAAAAAAACAATTGAATTCATTTCGATGCAAGTATTACTATACAAAAATTCAACAACACTATCATAAGAATAGACTGCCTCGGTGGCGCAGTTGTAATTGCGCATGCGTTACGACCGCTGCTGTGCTGAGGTCTCTGGTTCGATCCCCGGGTCGGGTAAAGTGATATTGGGTTTTTATATCTAGAAATTCTCAGTATAAGCCCGGAGTCTGGAATCTGTGCCCGGTATGGCGATAGGCTCGCCCCCTATCACATTATGGGACTGAAATTCGGCGAAAAGTGGGTGTACTTGTTACACCTCTGCCTACCCCTTCGGGGATTACAGGCGTGAGTGTATATGTATGTATGTATGTAAGAATAGACTGTCACTGGGGCGGGGTCGGGAGCTGGGTGTTTATGAAGCCGCTAGTATAAACTATACCAGATATATATACTAGCCTTGTATTGACCACTGCTGGACATGAAGTCCTCAACTAATGAGAGTGATTCGCTACTCTATTACATGTTAGTAGACTTCACATACCTTTAAAACACTTTGTAGAAAGTTCTAAAGCTTCCTCACCATATTTTCCTTTGCCGTTAAACCGAAAGACACATTTAGGTAAAAAGTTAGAAACTGTGATTTCGATCCCGGTAGTCCACATTTTGAATTGACTATGTCGGTACAAACAATGAAATAAAACAAAAAGGGAATTCAACTTATATATTTTGAATACAGAACACCAAAACACTAGCCCTTATATGTAATTTTGCATATAACATGCAAAATTACATATTTAATATTCAAATAAAAGCAAAGTTCAAAATTTAATCTCCTTTAAGAGGCCTGCTTACGGACAATGGGTATCACTTCACTCATAGTTATGCTATCGTCACTTACACTGTGTTAAAATAGCATTTTACTATTATTTATTTTATTAACATTTGAAATCTCGCCTACTCACAGGCTGACACACGTGTAAGTTTTTTTTTTTTTTTTTTTTTTTTTTTTATCCTAGCACGGCAAAGTGACCGCACTTCACCTGATGGTAAGCGCAGTACGGTCCAATTAGAGTATCGAGTAGCGAGAGACGATCTATCCCCCGCTACTCAACACAATCATGCCGGCCTGCTCCTTCACACTACGCCATGGGCAAGAAGGTGAAGAAGCGGTCGAGGGTCTATTGTCAGGGTACTCAGAAGGCCGCAAAATGGCCAAACGTTGTACCCCAACTCTAGACCCCCAAAAAACCGGATGTACACTGGCTGATCCCGGAACGCGACACACTTGCGTGTGCCACTATGGCGGGTTTTTCACCCTGTGTACGGTGGTTGCTATCCGGGCGGATATGAATATCCTACCACCAGCTATCGTAATCTAATCTAATCGTATCGTAAGTGACGGAGTGGTTGTCGGCCGATTAGGTGGAACATCTGACTAGATCTGACTCGACAATAGTCGACAGGGTTGGCACATATCCATCTATAGTCACCACGTCGCGCGAGGTACGTCACGGTCCCACGGAGCGTAATATACACACATTCTGCTCATACAACATTCCGGGGACATTTCGGAATGCGCTAATGCGCTACACATGTTTAGACGTTACGTGTCCAATGTTTTAATTTTTTTTTATAACTACATAATGCTACTGGTTGATGGATATTCATATCCGCCCGGATAGCGACCACCGTACATAAGGTGTAAAACCCGCCATAGTGACACACGCAAGTGTGTCGCGTTCCGGGATCAGCCAGTGTATATCCGGTTTTTGTCGGGGGTCTAGAGTTGGGGTACGATGCTTGGTCGTTTTGCGGCCTTTTGATTACTTTGACACGAGACCCTCGACCGCTTCTTCACCTTCTTGCCCATGGCGTGATGTGAAGAAGCAGGCCGGCATGATTGTGTTGAGGAGTGGGGATAGATCGTGTCTCGCTACTCGATGCTCTAATAGGACGGCACTGTGCTTACCACCAGGTGCAGTGTTGTCACTTTGCCGTGCCAGGATAAAAAAAATATAATATCGACTAACGAGTGACGTCCGACGTCCTGTAATTGGACAAACATAGTTTGACCTCGGAGCGCTACTTGCAGGAGCGAACTATTATGGCCTATGGCTCTCATTAATACATACGTAGGAGACAAATATAGCAGTGGTATAGCGTATATGATAATATTACTAGTTTTGCATTGAACATTGTCCTTCTGCTGGGCTCGAGCCACTTCTACTAATGAGAGGGGCAGGGAGGAAACCTTTGAAATTCTTATGAGTATTCTTAGGCTTGCAGGTTTCCTCTCGATGTTTTCCAGCAAGCAATAATTAACAATAAATACACACGTAACTTTAGAAAATTCAGAGGTGTATGATATTTGTGCTGGTTTCGAACATAGGACTTTTGTCACGACAGTGCATACCACTCCCAACTAGGTGGACAACATACATATTATATTAATGACATTTCCTCGGTACTGTGTAAAAGATCGCAATGAACAATAAATGTCGGCAAATTAAAAACACACGTGATCTGTATTAAACATCAATGAACATTAGTGTCGTTACTCGCAGGGCGCAATAACCTACAGATAAACTGGACGTAACCTTTCTTAAGGACCCGAGATATCTCGATTCGAAACTGTAGCACAGTTTGAAAATCAACCCGTCAATGCGTTTGAAGTCCACGTAGACGACGAAATTTTTAAGCGATGAAGTGACAGTAGTAGTGTTAGAGTGATAGTAGGGAAATTAGAGGGCATTATGATAATTAACCTTTTGCGTGTGGAGATGATAAGTGAGCGCAGTGTCATGAACTACGTTTTAATTCTGTTATCAAGTATGTTGGTCTTCTAGGTATAATCTAATATTTCAAGGTCGATATACCGCTTACTATGTGACGGGTGACCGCTCGCAAGCGATGTAGAAAAAAACATATCATAGATAGTAATGGTGAAGGGTGCCAGGAAGCTGAAAATAGTTTCTCTAAGTTACTGTCTATATTTTTTTTTTAAGAAACTTTAAGAAATAAAAGCAAAATACATAATTACAAGTACAATTATTTTGATTTTATAATCCGAGCCGTTGTGTGGAGGTACGTAATCCTTATTCTACTCGCCGTTTTATATAAAAACATCAACCCCATAATAGACTATCCAACTTTATAAATAAAATGTATAAATATCTATGAAATTCGGTTTTCTCCTGATGTTTTCCTTATCGTCGAAGCAAGCGATAAGTTAAGAATTGTGGTGATCCGATTTACTAGCCTCTTAACTAACAAGGTTTGATGATTGCAATGATACGGTTAGATGATTCTTGCCGCATAATTTTAGACTGTGATAATAGAATAGGCTATATATAGCACAGAGTGGAGCAATGAGCCTCGGGGCGGTAGTTACACATGATGCTCCAATTTGATGTTATCGAACAGTACATTAGAAACAATGTCTCACGCGTCGGTCGGCTCGGTCTCCGACCGTTAAGGTTCGAATCCCGGGGGAAATTAAAAATCCCATCCCTCGTACTTATCGGGAAGCGTTTACAATGAGTAGGCGGTCGACACTAAGCCGCTTAAGCGATTTCTTGCGGGAAATTGTAAATCATTCTTTGTGGATAATTGCCTATAGGACAGCGAGGCGGGCTCGATTCTATTACGTGGGAAAGCGCCTTTGTTGCTACGTCTACCACACAGCTACGGCAATTCTGCGCAATTTTTGCACAAATAACGTTGTCAAACACATCATGTTCATGCTTGTCTACGAAGTTTTAGGCAGAGGTGTAACTAATACAACATCCACGATTCGCTAAGTGGTTCTTGGAAAAAAATAACACCTAAATTGTGATTGCACGATTTGAACCCAATGCCTCTCCGGTTACTCAGCCTATAACGCTACTACTAGACTAAGGTACCGACTTACTAATTACTAGCTTCTAACTTAAGTTACGCTTACGTGATTATGTTTATTGGTACCTAAGAAGCTAAAATCCTATGGAAAAATCACATTCAGTTTTTCCGGAATGTTCCATTTTTTTCCTAGAAACCTATTGTTAATTATGACAAATGTTTAAAACCATAAGCAAAACCAGTCTCGCTGTTTACAAATGATGCAACGAGCAGAATTTTATTTTTATTTACATAGATTTTGTTTATTTATACAGCCCCATAGGTAAGTGGAACTAACTGCGATGATAAAGGTCGTAAGTTTGCTCCCAGACTCGGGTCTGAATCTGAATAGGTCTGCCGCCGACGGCACAAACCTTTGACTATTCGAAGTAGCGTATTTAATAATAACAGTTACTAACTACCTAACTAACTCGCTTTAAGGATGAAGGATTATATTATAAGAAAAATTATCTACTTGTTAGTTCTCCATGTGAAAGTACGTGCTTACTGTTTTTGTGTGACAATCTCATAGTTATGAATTTCAACAATTAGAAGTAATTAGTCCACTATGCTGCCCTATTGCGTGATGGTAGACTTCACATACCTTTGAAATCGTATAAAAATTCTCAGGTATGCAAGTTTATGCATTAGGTTATGTTTTTATAACAATTCAATACAGAAAAGGTGTCTATTATCGGCTTGCTTTTATTTATTTTTTGTTACCCGCCACTACCAAAGCACACACGAAGCCCTGCATCTGAACCTACCTTCAAGAATTTTAACTCATTCAGTTTTATAAACCGCACAATAAAAATACTCGAGGATATAAAAACATTTACACATCGGTATTACATCCGAGCGTCACGCCTCGCTGATCGCACGCCGAATATTTGCAAATTGTGAACCGGTGACCGTCAGTAAGTCGTATAATGGACGTGCTCAATATATGCATATTTGGAGAGCTCGTGGTGTGTACTAACTAATATGTACTGCGGCATATAATATGCACTATGCACCGACGAACGACGAAATTTTAAAAGCAGCTGATTCTAATTAGTATATGTTCGATTATTTTACGGCATCACATGCCAACTAGGCAATCCGTTTTCGTTTCGTCAATAGTACGAATAAATACTTATACGATACTTATTCGTTTATAGCCAAATTATGTAACTAGATAATATATAATTTTTTTCGTTTCTGTATTGTGTGCGTGGAAAAATAAATGTTTTAAATGACAGTCTCCGCATCGGGCCAGTAGCCGGCTGTGAAACGAAAGGCCGTGGGTTCAATTCTCGCACCAAGACAAATATTTGTGTGACAGATAAGTATTTGTTTCGGGTCTGGATGTTGTGGGACCGCAGTCCCTCGTTGTTCTTGATACCCACGATACAGGTTTCACCTAGTGTGGGGTCAGAACTATGAGTGTGACTGTTGGGTGTATTTATTTAAATAAAGGATGAAAGATTGTCTATTTATGGTAATCCGTGGTAAGACCGGGCCGTGAAGATACCGCGCTCTTTTTGACGTCCACGTCGCTGCCAGTATTTTATAAACCACTCAAGTATCATCTGGCCATATTTTCCCGCGCTAAACCTGGCAATCCTCGCCGTTATTGACGTATTACGCGTATTTGTAACGTTAATGTTATGGGAATAAAGTTGATTTTGGCTTGTATTTTTACTCACTACTTATTACCTTTTTCTGAACACCGGTATGCTTGTGACACATGAGAGGTTAAGAGTCCTTAACAACTAGCCTGTATGACGACAAAGTGCATGGTAGAGTCGATTTCCTGAGATACAAATGTGTGTGAGCATAGCATATAACAATTAAACAAGTGGGTGTTTGGCGATGCGACGCGGGGTATAAATGAACACAGCGGAAATGTGCCGGCGCGCTTCATCCCGCGGCCACCGTCCGTCGTCCCGGACAGTTTACGCCGTCAAATTACCGACAACCCTTAGTATGGCCAGGCATACAGCGATCATAGCTTTTTTGTGTGAATTATTTTTATTCAATTATACTTATACCAAATAGTTGGTAGTATTAAAATGTTTTTTTTCTAATTTAGATAACATACCTACATACGCACTGACCCCTATAGTCCCAGGTAGGCATGGGTGAAACCAGTACATCCACATTTCGCCGAGCTTATTACCGTCCCATGATGCCATAGAGGACGAGCCTATCGCCATACCGGGCATAATTCCAGACTCCGGGCTGATCCTTAGTATTTTGTGATAGAAAAATCCAATATCACTTCTATCCGACCCTGGAATCGAACCCGAGATATCAGCACAGCAGTGGTACCGCGTACGCAATTACTACTGCGCCACCGAGGCAGTCAACATTATTATTATAATAGTTACTTTAATAAATAATTATCCCCAAAAAATTACCTCAAAATAATCCCCAATATAAATTAATTATTAATGTTTTCCAAAAAAAAAACACGGTAATTAAACTATACTGTTATACTTCAAAAAGTCATAAATATAAAATTGTTTAAAATTGAGTAGCAAGATATGTAAATTACAGAATTCCATTAGTGGGTTATGAACATTTTAAGTCGTACGAAATTATGTTTTTATAATTTGATAACGGGCATGGCTGACCGGATGGCTATAACGCTGAAACAAGAGGCAGTAGATTCGATTTTTGGACTCGTACTAATGTTTTTATGATATTAAAAATGTATGCATCAATATTCTGG
The DNA here is from genome assembly GCA_905220505.1 of Laothoe populi. Lineage (NCBI taxonomy): Eukaryota > Metazoa > Arthropoda > Insecta > Lepidoptera > Sphingidae > Laothoe > Laothoe populi. The sequence continues at coordinate 237,425 of HG992154.1, read as the reverse complement.
ACCCGTAAGTCGTTTATTAATACTCACGACACAATATTTAACAGAAGAGTGTAATCAGGACAATGTGTGAACGTATTTATGTATAGTCCGCTGTATGTGTAGCCCCGTCGGTTTACGGCCATTCATAACAATCCTGTTTAGTACATTTCAGCTGTTTTCTTTATTTATAAAATAGAAAGTGCTGATTTTGTGTAATGTTAAAAAATCATCCGAAGCTAACGCCTATAATATAACGCAAAATTTGAAAGAATTGGCGTTTTTTTTTTATTCTGGCGCGGCAAAGTGACGACACTGCACCTGATGGTAAGCGCAGTGCCGTCCAGATAGAGTATCAAGTAGCAAGAGACAGTCTATCCCCGGCTACTCAACATAATCATGCCGGCCTGCTGTTTAGCATCTTCACACTACGCCTAAAGGACCCAGGATCATAGGAAGGCGGGAACACGGTAGCTGGCAAACTGTTCCACAGCTTGATGGTGCGGCAAAAATACGAACACGATACGTACACCACGAAGCTGTGGCTCCGCAAGCCAGTACGCGTGGTTCTGGTGTGGAAGAGAGAGGGTGGGATCAATCAATTCTTCATAGCATTCGCCACGATACAGACAGTAGAAACGACTGTTGGTCACGTCTGCATCATTCACAATGCGGATGGCCCCCTGCTGCAACCAATCCAAGGCATCGAGTAGGTACTTAGCGGAACTGTCCCAGAGGTGAGAGCAGTATTCCATTCCCGGCCGCACCTATGTTCACCTTCTGTTGTTTAGACCAATAAGTATTGGACATTAAGCTGAATGAACGGCTTTTAGCACAATGATCTTTTTAGGGTCATATTTTTTAAGAAATAACATATTTAAATTACCATCCTGGGTAAATTTTACGAGAGCCAATGATAGATATTTATAGACGAATATTTCAACGTGTTCCAGGAAGAAACCTAACAATATTTTTATAAAAGCTAAATATTTAGGAAGTACCTTAGTCGCATTTTTATTTCAGTTCACCTGTATATGTGTACTGGGTTTATATATAGATAATGACTATGTGATAAGACGACAAGTTCACGTATGCATAGAATGTACTAAGATGAAATATGTAGTTTTCTTAATTGTATATTGTATTGATGCAAGAAAGTTAAATTGTATATTGATGTGAACAGATATATGGCTCTATCTATTAGAGCCGCAAAGCGAAAGCGAAAACAAGCGATAATATTAACAATGAATACACACGGGTTATACATTTGGGTTTCGAACATACGACTTTCATCTTGACAGTACCGCAACCAACTAGGCTGTCGCTGCTGTTGCCGGGCAAACGTACTCAGACTTATTCTGAAGTGTTTGGCTGACACAACATAAATTATTGTTGTATTGTAGTTTTAAGTATGTTTTTCATCACTGAATTGCTCTTATCGACGCCACTTCACGTATACAAGTGTATACCTGAATTATATCGCTTGATTTCATGAAGTACTTACGATGTCTATTTAAAAATATTATTATTATGTCTGTGGATTTTTAACCGCAATAAACTTAAAATTGTAATATTTTACTTTACAGATTCATATGAAAATACGAAACCTATAACTGAAGTAAAATTAATTAAATAAAATCGAATATTCGTTCCGTAGAAATATCGATGACTTTTCATATCGGAACGAGGTCAGTACAGTGGACAGTAATCGAACCTGCGGTATAAGAGTACTCTATCGTGCACCAACAAATATATGAGTTTATTTCAATAGCTATTTGCTAATCCTAGAATAAGTCCTGCGTATTTCATGGAAATTATTTTATCTAGTAGTGGCGTATGTCAGTTGTAAAACCTTTGAGGTCATGGGTTCGATCTTCAGGGAGGATAAAAATGTTTTGAAATTTTAGATTTGAAATAAACTAAAGACTACAGCATGGCTACCAGTTTTCTATGAAATATGCCACCTGATCCAGCAAGTCTATTCAAAAACAACAAAAACACTTATTTATTTACTAGCTGTTGCTAAACAGAAAAAGTATATTATACAAAATACGAATTTTCATGCGTTTAACTTAAAAAATGAAGTTATTTCATATAAACTTTCATCCCCTATTTTACCCTCTTAGGGATGATTTTGAAAAAAAAATGTGAAACACGTATTTCCAGATCCCTAGGTCAAGGAATTATGGATTTCCCATACAAATTTTGAACTCCTATTTGACCACTTTCAAGGTTATTTTTTGAGAAAAAAGGTAGCCTATGTGGAGAAGGTCCAGGATAAAATCTAGCTCCTTGCCAAATTTCATCACAATCTGGTCAGCCGGTTTAGTCGTGAATAGGCAACAAACAAACAAACAGAGTTACTATCGCATTTATAGTATTAGTATGTATTGAATAGATTACTACTACTACAACACTACTAACACTTTTTTGTTACAATCGTCTTATTAAATACTAAATAACCTTAACAAATAGATGTTACTGTCCACGCATGAATTTAACCAAACAGCTCTTGCAGTGAAATGAAACAAATTTTACGGATTCTATCGCGGTTTATTAAACTTTTTTATCATAAGTTTAATAAACCGCGATAGAATCCGTAAAATTTGTTTTATTTCAATCTGTATATATAAAAGAAGAAACTGACTGACTGACTGACTGATCGATCAACGCACAGCCTAAACGGCTGGGGTTAGAGACTTGAAATTTTGACAGTAGGTACCTTTTATCACGTAGGCATCCACTAAGGAAGGGTTTTTGGAAATACCACCCCTAAGGGGGCAAAATAGGGGATGAAAGTTTGTATGAAAATCCGTCATTTTTGAAGATAAATTCATGAAAATTAGTATTTGGCATTTTAGTTAAAAATAAAAAATAGATGTTTCAGGATTTTTGGAAATTCCGCCCCTAAGGGGGTAAAATAAAGAATGAAAGTTTATGAAAATCCGTCATTTTTAAGTTAAACACATGAATATTGGTATTTTGTATTGTATACTTTTTCTCCCAAACATGACCTCCACGCGGGCGGAGCCGCGAGCAACAGCTAGTGTATAATATTCGCGTAAACATAAGAAACCATTAGCTCATGGAGTATTATATTTGGAAAGGCCTTAGTCCGAGCCGGAGTGTAAACGACACAATCATGGCCGTGTGACCGCGGCCGCATTCCATACGCAGGCTTGGAAATTTGTGTCAAATGTACACTAATGCATAAACATTGCGGCAAGTTTCCGTGCGGACTGCGGTCGTTTATAAATAAATGCTTTTCTCTTACATCTTTGACAAAATATTTGTTGTTCGAGACCGATTGTGATGTCAAAGGCTCTGAACGTTGTAGATCGTAAACAGTATCAATATTACACTTAAAATGCAACTAAAAATAGATGATTGTTTTATAAATATTTTCATAGCTTTAAAGAAGACTAAAGTTTTTCGAAACATAAATAATAAAAGTTATGAAGTTATTCAATCATAAAATACTTTTAAAGTTTTTGATCTTAGCAACAAAGTAAAATGTTTTTAGAGTTCCATTATTTTTATACATATTATAAGTGGAACGGGTCTTAATCGGGTTATAGTTAATGGCATACAACCAGTTTATTTCCCGACGTTTCAACCGAGTTGCATCGGCCGTAACCACGGAAAATAAATTGGTATTGATACCATTAAGACCCGTTCTCTAATCTTGTAATAAAAGTAAAGTGTGTAAGGAACATTAGAATTTAGCATTCCCCATTTCAATACACTATAAAGATATGTATGTAATTAACTGAATGAACAGAGCGTGCGTGTTGTGTCACTTGTTCTCGTGTGAAGCTTCCGTGATATCACTATCTCCCCCCCCCCCCTCCACCCGCCTCCCTCCCTCCCTCACACCCGGTCCTCACCGTCTCACTGAGCCCTGCAATGTGCTTTGCAATGCTAAACAAGGCTATAAGTTGTTTAATTATAACTTCACCGCTTTGTTTATTACGACAAACTTTTTCAAAATATCATAAATTACACTATGTTTATGTAAATCACATTAATTATACTTCCACCCTGCACTCACCCGTGCTATCAAATATGAACGAATAAATCTTATCATGCGTCTCATTTTTAAACCATAAACATCATATTTCAAAACACTACACTATAGGATAAAGTGATGTTTACAAAACCATAATGCCCCAAGTATTCGTTGCACAGAAATAAATTTTGCACTTGATGCAAAATAAAGGCGATACTAACTTTCGCGACGGCCAGTCAAGCCAAAGTCCATGGTTCGTAGCACCCTGTTACTCGCTCCACCGAGCCCGTAGCAGCGTAGCGCCGTAGCCCCGTAGCCCGTAGACAAATAGCCCAGATGTGGCGCGACACAATACGAGTCTCGGCTATTGAAACCGGGAGCTTTCATCGGAAACCAGATATAATAAAAGCACAATGCGCTGTCAGTGTTTTGTCATACAATGGTACGCTATTCCGGTGGCTTCCTCCGACCGAGCCAGTACTAAAGTTATTATTATTTACTAGCAAATGTTCTTAGTACAGTAAATAGATCAAAGATATATTGTGCAGCATTTAGTAATAGAGTATAGACCATCCATCATATAGAACATTGGTTATTGTACACTAAAAATCACACCAATAAGGATTTGATTTGATTTGAAGGAGGGACAAAAAGTTGCAGACTTCATACATGTGAGTAAAATAGTAGAGTTAAAAACAATTTACGTTAAAAGCCGGTATTAATATTGCATTCTTAATATCTGGGAACATTGATATAAATTTAATTCAGTCAATTTTATAAAGAAATATAATTAACAGACTTCTCGGAACTCTACGTAATATTTGCGGTTTGCACTTCGTATAGCTTTAAAGTAGTAAATATGTGACCTTTTACAAACGGTAAGGCAACGATGTAGACATTTTTATCTACAGTTTAAATGACCCAAGAATCTATTGCTCTTTTTCAGAAAATCGACTTGAAGTAACTGCATGTTGATATCCAGGGTCCCAAACACGCCTCTCTGCCGAACCTCAAATCCTTTCCTTTAAAACCAGCAACACACTCGTAATTCTTCTAATATTGTTTACATTCATGTGTGTAGATAGATCATTTAACCATTTGCTAAATTAGTCTCACACACTTCAAAGACTACCGACGCGTCGAGTTTATTGCGTTCGACTACACATCCCTCGACTAGTAACAAATTTGTACTTAAAACATACATTAATTAAGTGCTTGTAAAGTATTTGAAGGTTTCTTCAGGCAGAAGCTCCGTGAAGAGTTACAAGTTTATGAATGATTTTATGGTTTTACACTTGTGACTCGTGTCTAATTACTTGTTCATTAACATGCGCGGGCTGAATTAAGATGTTAGGCGCTTTCTACACGATGCTAAAGCACACGATATCGTAAAACATATACAACATGTAACATGATTAATGCACACTCTGAAAGTAGTTTGTTCAGAATAAGCGACTGAATCGATATCAACAATGTTTTAAGACAATTTTTTTTTTCAACAATAATTAACACTGAGGTAAATAATAGTTACCCTTTAATTTAACGTTCAAGACAAACGAAACTGAGACATAACTCGATGCGATAAAATCTTTTCTAAATGCAATAATGAACGAACACTTTAAAAAATCAAATAATTTAAATTACGAACTTTATGTCGAAAATTAGTACAACAAATTTCCTAAAAAACAATATTTATATTCATCGCAGTTTAATTTCAATACATGAATTGTGATTGTAATAATATTTTTAAATTGGGGTGTCTGAGGATGTGCGTTATTCCCGTTACACGTAGTATGTTTACTAGCTGTTGCCCGCGGCTCCGTCCCCCCGTGGAGGTTTTTTTGGAAGAAAAGGTATACAATGCATCATAAGCTATTACACCTTTCTATATTTTGCTATACCATAGGAAGCGTGCATTTGTCGGAATAGAAATTAGAGTATGATATCTGATTCCTAAACTGCCACTATACAAAAAATCATGCTTTGCCCTTGCTGTGTGAAAAACTAAATTATCCTACGAGCCTACCGCATCGGGTCCTAATTGGAATCCTTTGCAATGCGTAATTTTTAAAATCTAAAATTTAACATAAATTATGTATGCCTGACCCAGGACCTCATCGGTTTCTTTCAGTCTACATACGCTGCTACTTGACCAATCTTATTTTGTGAATACATTTAAAATTGAAAATATTAAATAGTTAAAGAAGAATTTTAAAGGCATCAGTCGAGTGCCAGGCATGCGAGTGTCACGTGTGCCGAGTGCCGGAGCAGCTCATTTGAATGACCTCTGCAGAGACCTCATACTACGCATATTGATTCCGACCCACAGCGTTTGTAGTGGGTTAGAACCGTTTGATGTGCTCTCAAAAGGCAATCCACATTGCAGGAATAGCGGGTGTCAGCTTCAATATTGTTATTTTGAGGCACGACATACACGAGTAATTACTACACGGGTATAGATATATCTTGTATGTTTTAACACTTTATTAAAACATTTAAAGTAACAAAGAAAGTAAATATACAAACATATCATAAAAACTATGTTGTCTTCCAAAAAATAGCTGATAAAACAGCTGTTTACGAATCGCTATATAAAGATGTTATACATATGTTAAAAATGATAACTATTCGTTTCAAAAATATAAAATCTTAAGCAAGCAGATGGTATACCGGTCATCAATGTAATTGTCGAGATGAATTGTCCCGGGTTCAAAACCAGACCAAATGGCATACACGTCTCGGGTTCGATCCCAGGGTCCGGTAAAGTGATATTAGATTTTTCTATTTAGAAATACTCAGTATCAGCCCGGAGTCTGGAATTGTGCCCGGTATGGCGATAGGCTCGCCATACCGGCCACCGAAAAGTATGTGGACTGGTTACATCGGCCTACCGTGTATGTATAAATTTGCATCCTTAATACTAATTAAACAAATAGAAAATTTATAACCATTGAACGGGCTCTATAATAATTAATATTATCAACTCATACAAACCGATGACAACGCTAATTATGTAGTTGTAGTAGTTTACGAGCGCTGTGCGGTCGTCACTTCACTCAACAGCTATAAAACCCGCAGTGGGTATAAAAATGAATACTAAGCACTTTAGTGCACTATATTTTACTGCGTGAAAAACATCTAGCTTCTTACTGAGAATTAAGTGTAAAATATGCATAATAGTACATTGTACCTAATAAGTACTGAATTACATGATACAAGTAAATAGGCCGGCATGATTTTGGTGATCATGGAGACAAACATATTCTTGGAAGCACCGTAATTACCATGTGGTGAGCGCTGAGCAATCACTTTAACAGCCCAAATAAAAAACAAATGCTGCTCACGTCATCATGGTCATATTGTATACCGACAGCCTCCGCGGCACAGTGGGTGTGTAGCCGGTGAGAAATGGAAGGTTCAATCGGCGCATGAGACAAATATTTGTTCTGGGGTATGAGTGTTGAAACCGCGCGTAGTTGCTAATACAAGATAATTTTATTTGTCATTCATATATTAAAATAATTCCACATTCCTACTTTCATATTGTTTATTAAATCCATTACTTTAATTATTTACTACACATAATGCTTTCATATAAATACGAAGTAGAATAAGATATCTTATTTAAGATTTAGATTTATTTAAAAAAAATACAATTTTTTAATGCAAATGTCGGCAAACGCATGTGGGTCACCTGTTGGCATCACATCTCGACCACCACCGCATGAACTCACAGAACCTGACGAACCATGAGTAAGTTGTCAGTCTTGAAGGAAAATGAGGATTGGGATGGGAATCAATGAAAATTATTTAACTTTAAAAATCAATTTATCAATAAGATATCGATTTACAAGTTACAGTAATTCAGAGATTTGGTAGAATTGATTATCATACGCGACACGCTTCTTTCACGAGTTCTTATTATTCCTATCACGTACTAAATGTAGCCTTTACAAACACACGGTGTAATGTGTCGCAAAGATTGAAAATTTCCCCAGAAACAAATAAATAGGGTGTCGCTCGGCACCAGGTAATGACGTAAGCTGAATAATACATAATAGCACGAGGGGACGCGACGCGGCGCCGCACGAGCTCGGGCCTTTTTAAAAAGAGCCTCGCGACGGCGCGCCGCATCCTAATATACTTACGGCCTAATATTATTTTTTACTAAATGTTGCCCTCTATAAATGTTACGTTTATTACAAAAATACAGAAACTCACACCTGTATCCCCGTAGAGGTACGCAGAGGTACCACTAGTTAGTAAGCCAAGCTTACTTCGTCCCATGATGTGATAAGTGGCGAACCTCATATGGGGCATAATTTTAAACACATATTTAATTTTGAACTAAAGACTACCACAAATGGTGGCTGAACATCCGGCGATTTGAACCAAACACTTTATAGTTTCTCAGTTTCAGTATACCAGATCAGTGTTACGATAATGTGTTATTCTTAGAAAAAAATCTCGTTTTAATGACACCTTTCGCCAGTCGCATTTCGAATGTGGTAAAATTAGAATATTCATTAGACCATGATAAGGTCTGCCTTCACCTTCATTACTAGGAATATTTCCGGACTTTTTTTTATTCTGGCACGGCAAAGTAACCACACTGCACCTGGTGGTAAGCGCAGTGCCGTCCAGTAAGAGTATCAAGTAGCGAGAGACAATCTATCCCTCGCTACTCAACACAATCGTGCGGGCCTGCTGTGTAGCTTCTTCACACTACGCCTAAAAGACCCAGGACCATAGGAAGGAGGGACTACATTCATTGTTTTACTAAACCACCTGAAGTAATTCTGAACGTTTATACTTATTTGTGTTGTGACACGGTACATAGTAACCACTCCTATACCCTGAAACGATGAAACCTCGCTATATATGTAGTAACACCATCTTATTCCATTCCAAGGACAGGCGTTATACTCGTACATGCTGTTGTATTAGACTAAAAACACTGGAATCTCTATAACGATCAAACATAACAAAAAAATGAAGTCTTAATTAGACCTCCTGATTCTGACCTCTTTCAAATTTGACATTAGTATAAAAAATATACATATTATCAGTTATATTATTAACTAATGACGTAATATAATAGGTACTATTCGTTATGTCGAAAGTCCAAATGTTGCAATCATCACTGCAAGGAGGTTTTAGATATCTTCTACCAGAGTATTAGCTATTTTAAGACAAACCTGATACCTTTAAACTATCACGTTATAAAAGTATTACTTTAGTTTTACATATTTGTATAATACTGTTCATTTTTCATAATATTCATAATTTATGCATCGTCGTTGTGCCAAATGAATAAAAATAATATAATTGAATGGATATCCCCAGTATCTATGAGAGTTAACATCGCCATAGTTTTCTGTATAAAAACACAGTCAACATAGACTTTCGTATTAATAACATAAGGTGGATTACTCGGGATTTTACCACGTTATTGTAGACGCTATTACACCTCGGTGCGAACACCAGAGTCTAGACTATTCTTATTTCGCCTCTGTCAATTAGGCATTTGGCCAGCTAGGCCTACGGCCACAGAATAGAAAATTCTTTACAAGTGGAAGTGTCATTCTTGGATGTCAGCTTTAATGTTGCTATATCGACAGCCTCCGTGGCGCAGCGGGCGAGAAGCATGGGTTCGATTCCCGCTCTGAGACTTTTTTTGTGCGACAGACAGATATTTATTTCGGGTCTGGGTGTTATGGGACCGTAGTCCCTCGTAGTTCTTGATACCCATGATATAGGTTTTACTTAGTGTGCGGTCAGAACTATGTGTGTGACTGTTGGATGTATTTATTTATTTCCTGCCTGTCGTATGAGGCGACTAATATGGACCATCGGGGGTCGCGGGCGCGCAGCAGGGGGCTGTCAGCCCGTATCGATGCACTCCGAAATTCGGAGCATCGTGCGACCCTGAGATGGACGGCAGCGCGGGTGGTAAGGCCTCGTTCGCTGTCGTTGTTCGGTGTGCTCCTTAGCCCAATGGAGATGGGCTGCTACGCAGCACCGCGCAGGGGTGATTCCGGCTGCAATTCTAGCACTCCTAAGAATACCCCGGGATCGCTTCGTAAGCGCGGAAGAAGGCCACCGCGAGGTTTTGGCTGGTAGTGTCGGGTGGGGTATACATAGGGGGTCGGGACTCGGCCCAGCGGCAGAACGGATAGCCATCATCCGTGCGAGGGGGATGCTGGGTCTTAAGACCGGCTAGTCCAGCATACCCATTTTATTCTTATTCCGCTTCCCCCCGGAGCGGGCGGCAGTAATAAAACGCTATCCCGCGACAAAAAAAAGGGCTTACCAAAGATATTCTTAAACGATATCTATCGTGGATTTTAACATCTTATCTCTATTTAGTGAATAATCAGGCAGGTGTTTATAGTTTGTGCAAATTACAAACTAAAAAAGTTTTTTATCATAAAAAGTACACCGACTTCAATAAGAAACAAATTATGCGTCACTATAAAATTTGAGGGTTGCCCTTGATTTTTCGGAGATCCCATCATCAGATCCTGACTTGGTGCCAATGGGACCACCTGGGAAGTATACACTTTTAAAAAAAGAAAGAATTTCTCGAATCGGTCCAGACGTCTTCGAGTAATCGGGTAACATACATAAAAAAAAAGATTCCGACGAATTGTTAACCTCCTCCTTTTTTGAAGTCGGTTAAAAGTTTTAGATCAATGTTTGCCTTAATCATATCAATTTACCCGACCCGGGGATCGAAACCGAGACCTCAGCATACCAGTCATACCGCGTACGCAATTTCAACTGCACCATCGAGGCAGTCATTAAATATATATATATAATATACATTTATACAGCAATTTTAATAACTATTGAACTTATAAAGCATCACTTCTATAACATTTTAATTCTGTGTTCGCGGCTGTGTCTGTAACAGCGTGGCTTACTCGCCAAATGAACTTCATAACCGCGATATGAATGCCTCTTGGAGCCTCGCGCTGGAATTTGTTCTTGTTAATGTTATTCGAGGTAGACTAGTGATTACATTTATGGGACGCGGAGATCGTGTGGAACGCGGTAATAGTACACGTGTCATGGAATATAGTGTCGCATCTACCGTCGGGTGTACAGACGGTTGCAAATCTACCCTCACCACGAAAAATAAAACATAATATTGTACCACCGGCTTTCCGTTCTTCTCTCAATTATAAAAAAATAATAATAATACCAGCCCTGTATTAAACATTTTCCCACTGCTCAGGCACGGGCCTCCTCTACTAATGAGAGGGGTTAGACCTTAGTCCACCACGCTGGCCTAATGCAGGTTGGTAGACTTCACATACCTACGAAATTCAAAGCAAGCGATAATTAACAAGGAACACACACGTAACATTAGAAAAGTCAGAGGTGTATGCCAATTGGATTTCGAACATACGTTTTTTTTTTTTTTTGATTTTCGTCTTGACGGTCCGTACCACAACCAACTAGGCTATCGCGGCTGATCCAGTCTCAATCATTGAATGAAATTATGAAAGGTGTTAACAAGGAGCAATAATACATTTCTGATTATAGTAGGGTGAACACGTGCTAAGTTGTTATGTCTATACATACACAGTTATTATAGTTGGTTGGTTGTATGGAAAAGCTAATAGAAGTAAGCAATAAGACCGCCATTTGTACATTCTATTTTAAGTTTATTGCAATGTAGTGTTGATATTTTTATTCTAGTGCACAATAAAGCATAAATAAATAAAATAAATAGTTTTACTGACGTATATTGTTACTGTGGACGTGCGAAATCGTCGTAACGTTTCGTAGCAATAACTTACTACGAGATTTACTACGTAGCAGTCTCGTAGCTTGTACGTATATTATGATAAATCTGAAACTAAGCAAGTCTATAAAATACAAACAGTAATCATTAGGATATTACTGCAGTGTAAAGTCTCTCAATGTGCTTAAAGTTGCCAAGAAGCCAATATCGTCTATAAGCTATAAAAACGATGGTACAGGTCTGAGTAACACTGGTGCTACAAAGCCACCGCACCGCGCCACATGATTGTCTCGCCTTCATTGACAGGCTGTTAGAAAGTGTTCATAACCTATATTGTCAGTCCATTCCGAATTAATGTATGCTTTGTGTTTTAAAAGAGACTAGATGGAAGCTCACAAATACAATAGTCATCCGCTGAAAATAAAATATTCATATTGTATTTAAATAAAGAACGGCGACAGAAGGGCCGCTGTAAAATAAAATTGAAACAATCACTCTGTAAATCTTCATCCCTTTCATTTTATACTTTAAAATAATTGAATTCTGTAATGAAATAAATTCAGTCGGCAATATTGCTAATGAGAATCTGAATTAAGTCGTTCAAAGAGAACGGGGTTCGGCGAGGGCGAGACAAAATTAATAAAAAATCTAGGTGATAGCTTCTGTGATGTAGCGAGTGAATCAGCTACAATGGGAGCGCAGGTTCAATGCCCATGCTATATATTTTTTTCATAATGTACACTATATGTGTGACTGTGGGGTAAAATTAATAACTATTATCTGTCTATTTAGGACTGTAGGTCAGCGACAGTCAGTCAGGTCATCTACATTAAAGTTGTTTAGCACACTAAAACCATCACTATATTTCAGTAGCGAATCTACTAACACACTTGCTGAGTTTGCGTACTACCAGATTGAAGTAGAATCATACAAAACCAGTGTCCTAGAAAATAAAGAAATAGGGTTGTAAAAAATATATTTTGGTAAAAATAATATATAATTAATAACTCCACTATACTGACTTTATGCACTCTCAAGTCACTCTCAAATGTATCACAACATTATATCTCTGTATTTATTCCTCTTTTTGGAGCTATTTATAATTTTTAAATAGTCATGGATCAATTAGGTCAAGTTGGATCTCTTTTGATTTTATTTTAAATTTTTTGTTTAAATAAACTCAATAAATTCTTTCTTTTTTATTCACTTTTCGTACTCGTAGACAGTATTTTTAATGGAACGTAAAAGGCTCTCACTAAACAACTTATTACGATCTGAACGCAACACAATCTTAAAGAATTTACATACATACATACATATACACTCACGCCTGTAATCCCCGAACGGGTAGGCAGAGGTGTAACCAGTACACCCACTTTTCGCCGAATTTCGGTCCCATAATGTGATAGGGGGCGAGCCTATCGCCATAAGAAGAATTTAAAAGGAAATAATACCCCCTTATACACCGCATTCAGTTCTCTGTACCAGAACAGTTAAGGTGCTCGTTGTGGAATCTATTAGAGAGGCGGCGGCCGTCATCAAAGCGGCAACAAGTGAACCCGATGCCGGTACTGAGCGCCTCTCCACACCGCCCTCCCCCCTTCCAAGCACTTCTCCACCCCACGCTCACACACAGCTAATGTTTCTGTTATTACTTTTGAATAGCTTTGTAATTTATGTGAGGAACGGAAGAAAAATTGGACGATGTTCCGTAGCTATTTATATAAACTTGACAGAAAATTTATACTGACAATGAGTTAGTATGACGTTATTTTAAATCTTCATATATATAAATCTACTGTTGTAAAATTAGAGTTGTAAATAATAATATTTAAAGTCACTACATAAAATTGTAAGTTTGCATGCTGTGGTCTCCTGTAATTGAAGGAGCACGTCACAAAGTTCATATATAAAATGTAACACTTTTTCTTTTATACACGTGTAACCTTCGTTGGAGGTCCTTAATAATAAATAAAGAAATACTGTACGTGTGTATGTCACTGAACTCCTCGAAAACGGCTGGACCGATTTGAATGAATTTTTTTGTATGCGTTTGGGTGGCGCCCTGGATGGTTTAGATTCACAAATCAGCCCGGCAGATGGGGCTGCAGTCGGTGTGGCGCTGCTTTTACGGGCGGGACGACGTCTGCACGGTCCGCTAGTATAATATAATATTCAGACAGTCTCTGTGGCGCAGTTGGCGAGTAGCCGGCTGTGAAACAAGAGGCCGTGGGTTCGACTCCCACACCGGGACAAATGTTTGTGTGGCAGACAGATATTAAATCCGGGATCTGGGTGTTGTGAGACCGAAAGTCTCTCGTAATCCCTGATACTCACACCACAAGACTCGTATCTTAGTGTGAGGTCGGGGCTATGTATGTGACTGTTGGGTGTTTATTTATTTATAATGTCTACTAGATTTAAGTGTTTGGACATAGAGATACTTACCACCATGTGATGTATGATGATTTATGTTGTATGTAATTATAGTTGTAGGTTTTTATTGTTTCTTTTTTTTCTAGATTTGTTTTATAGTCCCGCCAGTTGAATTGGGTTTATCCTGTAATAACTGTGTGATGAATTAAGAATAAATAAATAAATGTAGTTGTTAATTTGCCGGGATTTTCCAAAAAGTGTCTTCAATGGAGTCTTAATGATAAATCGATGTAAGAACACTTAACTGTTCTAGATTCCAATATAGTAAACTTGTATAAACTGACAGAATTGCCTATAGTTGTGATATAATAGCTTCCAATGAAATTTACCACCCTAACATACCACTACATACCACTGCTAACCAAATTGAGACGGACAATCGGCACAATAATTAATTGATTAATGTCTTGTGTGATATATTAATATATCACAGCAATATTGATGTCAATAAACCAAACCGTCTTGTATATGTACAGTAATATATATATATATATACATGAATCACTCTGTCCGTACCATATGCATACAAACTCTTTCTAAGGGGTGACAGAGGTACAAATGTGGTAGAGTTTGCCCATTGTATTTTTCTTATTTTTCTATCCTGGCACGGCAAAGTGACCACACAGCACCTGGTGGTAAGCGCAGTGCTAATCAATCTATACCTCGCTACACAAGACAATCATACTGACCTGCTATATAGATTCACACTACGCCATGAGGCAAGGTGGTGAAGAAGCGCTCGAGATTCTAGTGTCGGAGTACTGAGAAGGTCACAACACGGCCAAACATCGTACCCTTACTCTAGACCCCCGACAAAAACCGGATGTACACATTGGCTGACCCCGGAACGCGAAACATTTCCATGTGCTACTACGGCGGGTTTTATACCCTGTGTACGGTGGTTGCTACGATATATTATATGAATATCCTACCACCAGCTTATTTTAAAAGAAATTCCCCGCCATGTCCACCATATCAAGACTGTTCGCCTCAATTTATCTTCAAGTAAGTATGTTTCTTATGTTTACGCGAATATTATACATTGAAATGAAACAAATTTTACGAATTCTATCGCGGTTTATTAAACTTTTTGATCCCGACGTTTCGAAAGCTTTACAGCCTTCATGGTCACGGGGCGGACTGCGTTGTATGTCGTCACGCAAGTATAGTGCAATGTTTCTACCCTCCATATAGTTGTATTTTTAATTTTTATTTAACGTCGGGATCAAAAAGTTTAATAAACCGCGATGGAATCCGTAAAATTTGTTTCATTTCAATTCTAGGTATGTTTTCTTTTGTCCTATTTATTACGTTAACGTATGTGCGCTGAGTGCGCTGTGAGATGCGATTGAAATACTTAAACTTCAATACTTCATTGCGGCACATTTGAAAGATTCAGACCTAACTTACAAAACAAAATTGCACGTGCACATAGGTATATGAGATTCATATATATGAATGCCTCGGTGGCGCAGTTATAATGGCGCATGCTTTACGACTGCTGTGCTGAGGTCTCGGGTTCGATCCCCGGGTCGGGTAAAGTGATATTTGTTTTTTCTATATTGTAGCCTAGAACCTGGAATTGTGCCCGGTATTGCGATAGGCTCGCCGTCTGTCACATTATGGGACCGTAATATATTCGGCGAAAAGTGGGAGTACTGGTTCCACCTCTGCCTACCCTTTCGGAGATTACAGACGAGAGTTTATTATGTATGTATGTGATTCGTATATGTATATGTAGCATCGTCTAGTACAAGTAAAGTAATAAAGCACGAGACCGATCTCATTATAGAGGCAATTGTCTTCTGACTTGTAGAACTATCTCTCCCTGAATCAATCAAGAATTGTTCAAAAATTAAATCCATTGTCTTTTATATGGATGAGGAGATAATAGCGAGGAGCCTAAGTTTTACAGCGTAGAGTATCGGTTGGTATAAATTGTAAAAGATCTTTTTAGTCATGGTCTAGACATGAAATAAATTAGTATAATACAATTATACGAGCATGTCTCATCACGTAGAATATTGAAGCACACTTCACCAACAAAATGCAAATTATGCAAGCTGTCTAGCAAAATAAATATGCATTATAAGCAGAAGCGGATCCAAAGGAAGGTAGCGTTTGTAATAGCTCCACAAGAACTTTATTTAATGTAAAACAATACACATTTCCATACTTCCCTCAGCTTAAAACTACCCCTTCAGACATACAAGACAAAAGTGTAAAAAAATCTATCGGTATAAAAACTAAACAAGCCAATTTTTTTTACTTGTATTACGTATAATAATTATTAAATTATTTCGTAGAATTTTTATAATAGTTTTCGATGTAATAGGGCATTTTTGTGTGTTCAATCTCTTTCTGCAGTAACGTAAAGAATGGATTACGTAAGAGCGATACGCTCATAAATTTTCCTAGGATTTCAAGCACTCTGAACTTAGACATCTATCGATACCTAATGAAGAAGCTACACACCAGGCCCGCATGATTGTATTGAGTAGTGAGGGATAGATTATCACTCGCTACTAGATACTATAACTGGACGGCACTGCACTTACCATCAGATGCAATGTGGTCACTTTTCCGTGCAAGGACAAAAAAAAATTATGTTAAAAACTTTTGCATCTCCCCCAAAGAGTGTTCTGAATTCGCGCCTGTCTAGAAACACCGCTACTTAAAAAAGGCAACTCGTCTCACTACTTGTAGTCCTGCAGCCATGGCTCGCCTCAAAGCCGCGACCGACTAACAACTAAAACAACATCAACATGTCTTAGATGCACTTTGTAGGAACCGGCAGAGCAACGCATAAACACAAACGGAAAGTTTTTCTAATTAGAGCCGCATTACCCATTCACACAGAAACTGCGGCGGCGGCGGGGCGGGGTCGAGGCGGCGGCGAAGCGGCGAGTTAATGAAGTAATTGCGGCACGAGCTCACACTGTTTTTAAAACTGGGTTAAATTTTCATACTAACACCGGAACTATAAGATCATTAAAAGAATTAAATTATACTTGCATTTACATAACACATACTATAACAAAAGAAATGTAATCGAAGTAACTATTTAGTGCTAAAACTAAAAACATAAAATTGCAGTGTTTTAGTAAAGTTCCGGGTAGACGTCCTGCCATAAACCGCCTTCTCTGTGGACCAAATTATCGTTGAAAATATAAGAAATTCAGATCTCGACAACAGCGCCACCTGTGGGATCTTAAACTATCCTATCTTTTATGTTGGACCCGACCACACACATCCACAACATTTAATTGAAATCGGTAGATATTATATTGAAATCGGTTTCAAAGCTATAACGGGCTTAGGTACGCATAGAAACCATTTTTGTGTTTTATATTATACTAGATGTTGCTCGCCCGCGTGGAGGTTATTTTTGGAAGAAAAGGTATACAATCCACGAAGGCATCTTAATTACACGGTTCTATATTTTGCTATCCCATAGGATGTGTGCATTTTTCCGGGATAAATAGTTGGGGTATGTCATTTTCTGAGCCCCAAACTACCACTATGCAAAAAATTATGTCGATCCCTTGCTCTGTGAAAAACTAAACGATCCCACGGGAACTATACATTTTTCCGGGATAAAAAGTAACCTAATTGCTATTCCAGACTATAATCTAACTCTGTGCCAAATTTCAAGCAGATCCGTCCAGCCGTTGTAGCATGATTGAGTAACAAACATCCATCCATCCAAACTTTCGCATTTATAATATTAAGTAGGATATCGGAGTCTTCGAGACATTCGATTACGAATGTTCAATGAAATCTAATGAATACTGAACACTATGAAATATCGTTCAGTCTACTATAATAAAGTTTTAAACTACCGATCGTGTTTGGTCGTATTTGGTAATACTTCTGTCGCATACAAAAAATATATACGTCATGAAAATATATAATTATATTATAGTTTTGCCACATTATAGGCAGGCGTAGTGTTTATTATTGAACAAGTGACATGCTCGTCACGTCATTGAAGAAATATATACCTTAACATCAATTGGATTCGATGTATATATGCACCGAATCCAAACCAGAAATCTTATGCTTTCTACTTGCTCGCCTATTAATAAACAAAACTACGTTCTCTTTATTTAACTAAAATTGACTATTTTATCAAATGTAACCACACAAATACACATAGCACATAAAATATAAGACAACAAATATATTCCCAACATTTCAGAAAACGATTAAATTATACTTTGAAATGTCGCTCAGAATGTTGTCCGCGGTTTTATTGTGCCATGTGCATAAAGAGATATTACATCGCATATCGTATGTGTACTTATAAGGATTAGTTACTCAGTACAGAATAACTTGACAGTAGGTAGCCAGCGATATTGTTAAGGCATGATACCTATAATATTTTTATAACATTTTGTAATTAGTACAACAAAAATCATTGTGCATATTATTACCGAATTACTAAAATCATTTTATAGTAAAAGCATCGCATAAATAAACCTTAAGCTTAAGTTAAAGCTCCGCCCTGTGGCCTCGAGAGGTCACGTGGTGGTTGAATTAAAGCTAAAAACGTGGGCAAGTTCTTTGAAAATGGACGTGGGAAGGATATTAGTAATTGAAAACAAATTTTGTGATTTGTATGCGAGCTACTAACCAGTGCATTGGTTATACGATGTGAGTAGTTGTGCTGCAGCTAATAGTAACTAAACATATTTTGTTTCTATTTTATTTTAAGGTGCAGTAAAATCCTTATCAATAGATGTTGGTTGGTTTTATTGATCTTACCATAGAAATAAATAATGTACATTTCATACGCTAACTTTATTTTAGTTTTTAACATGAAGTCTACATTGACTATTAAATGTATATGTTTGCAATAACTGAAGTGTTTTGTCGCGTTCTGTTGAGTGATTTGTGCCGTCAGAGGAAGCAAGAAATATCACTATATAACTATGACAGATTGTATTGGTTAGACCCAAATACACAGGGTGTTGCAAAAAGGGGGATACTAATGAAAGCACCACGTTTAGAGTCCGGGATAAGAAACTTATTTGTGAAGTCCAAACGAAAATAATTTTTTTTTTGGCATTTTTGTAGCACAATCGTAGGATTTACATACATACATACATATACACTCACGCCTGTAATCCCCGAAGGGGTAGGCAGAGGTGTAACCAGTACACCCACTTTTTGCCGAATTTCGGTCCCATAATGTGATAGGGGGCGAGCCTATCGCCACACCGGGCACCATTCCAGACTCCGGATTAATACTGAGTATTTCTAGGTAGAAAAACCCAATATCACTTTACCCGACCCGGGGATCGAACCCGAGACCTCAGCACAGCAATCGTAACGCATGCGCAATTACAACTACGCCACCGAGGCAGTCAAAGAATTTAACCGTAGAATTTAATTGTTACTTTTAAAATTCTTGATAAGGTATCAGCTGATTATCTAAGCTTTAAATATACTCAGGCACTGTAAAAATAGTTGCTTATCATTTATCATTCATGGATTCATCAGTTTCTGGAATCATAAAATGAAAGATTTCATAAAAAATTAAATTACAATAAATCAAGTAAGATGAGTTTACGGGCTTTTCAACTTTATCGATATGTGACTAATCATCGGCTCTATAAATGGTGATTTCATGCAACAGCCTGTATAAGTCACACACCGGCTTGCTCTGTGTGACGACGCCACAAGTTCAGTGTGAGTGGTCCGCATAGTTGCGCGACATTCTCATTTCATATTGTTTCCCAAAATGCAAACTCAGAAATGTTCGTCAAGCACCGAAAACGGAACAGTTCTCTGCGAATTCTGAACATATGTACGACCGCTTCACTACTTTGTTAGTCTTCACATTCATCCGTGCACCGTCCGGGCTTTGACGTGGCCGGCCATGTAATAAATGACAATCATTTTATATAAATAAATCCTCTACATCAATAAGAAAAAAAACCCTAATTATTAGCAAAATATTTTTTCCACTATTTCTCAGCTGTCCGCCTCACTACTACACTCCTAAGAATAATAATTGAATACTACTAACAGACAAAAACTTATGACTCATTGTCGGAGGTTATAAATTACGTAAAGAACATCAAGGGTTGTAGTGAGCGCACGGTCCCGCCACGTCCCAGCCTGCCGGCTCTACCCGGTCGTGTACCCACGGATGAGTGTGAATAAACTAATAGTGGTAACGTTCATTTGTATGACTATGAGCTTAAATACTTTAATCTTTATTGCAGTATGTTTAACTTGCTCGATTAAATTTCAAATAATAGTCTAAAGACTACCGATCTAGAGTCGGTGATTGTGTGGAGAAACACGTGTCAGAATTGCATAATTTTTTTCCTAATCTATATTGTTGGAAGTTCCCAAAGTATATTGAATAAACTCAATCTACAGTGCAGTGTGCCAGCAGCCGGCAGTAAAACGGGACCAAGTATTTGTACGATCCATACATTTGTTGAGACCAAAAGTGTCTGGTACTTAGTGATACCCACGACACAAGATAACTACATTATCTTTTTTTTTATACCCCGATGGTGGCAAACAAGCTTACGGCCCGCCTCATGATAAGTGGCGTAGCCTATGGACGCTTCCAACACCAGGAATATCACATGCGCGTTGCCGACCCTTTAGAAACCTATTTACTCCCTTCTTGAAGAACCACGTACTGTCTGTACTGTCTCCTTGGAAAACCTCGGCATTCATTCCGCAATCGAAGCGTTATCTTACTGTGGGATCAAGACTATGCGTATCTATTCAAAGATAAGTGCTAGATTCCAAATATATACAGCAATATGTTACAAACGCCGTCCTACAAATATACATTGCGATCGTTTTTCTTTGTCGTGACCTCAGTCCCGCCATTTGTGACTACTAATCCCAATACAATAACGATCCGTCTCGGCGTGTGTTTGCGTCTCACCCGACCCAATCTACACCCACTATTACCGTTTTCCACGAGACGGATCTTTTTATGTAAATAAAGAATTCTTAACATTTAGATCGAACTATCATACTTTTTTGTTATCCAAGTAAATTACAAACTAAATTTATCGAAGATAGATTATCATCCCATGAAACTGAACTCTGCAAAACCGAGCGTGCAACAATTACACCTTCTTTTTTATATTAATTTTGATAAGATATAAGTAGACAATATGAATCAAACACACAACCGTTTCAAAATGTGTGTAGTAGTGCTTTCAATTTCATGCAATCTCGTGGTGTTGACGAATGCCTATGCACAATGACAACTGTGTGCAGTCCGACATCACTATAGATAACTATACAATATATCGATAGCGAACGTCAATCCATTTGATGGCAGAAGTTGCTTTAAATTCTAAATATACGAATACCCAAACAACTCTATTTCAGTATTTCTCCCAGAATAACTTGTGGAATTAACAACGCTGTCTGTGTCAGCGGAACGAGTGGACGTTTCAATCGGACGTGTGGACTGCAGTATCGCAATAATCGACCGATTTAGATGCCACGGTAAATCATGGCCACAAATGTAATGTTTTAAATATAACTAGCTGATATTTAGATAGTGTACTATGCTTCTGCATCGGTACGAATTTGAAATGAATAATTTTTGTATGTCCCGAAAACTTATTAAAATTTTGGAGTAATTCTGAACCATATAACATAATATGTATCCCATGACATTTCAACGTGAATTATCAATGAAATGGAGCGATGCAGTGCGGAGAAATATCGACTTTAAAACCTGGATATGGCTTATATAGCCGATATTCGCAGCAAACTCCCGTGCACAATGTTGTCACCACAGGAAAGGTAGCATTAAGCTATTGACATAAAGCTAGGTTGTATGTGCTTCATGTTGATTTTGTGATAACCAGTGGTAGCACCTTGCTGTACATATTCATACTTACTACATGACAGTATCGATATAATTTAACTGCTGAAAGTATCGTGTGTGGTTAACATACGTACCGGGGACAATCAACGGGCAGACCCCATTTAAAAACCAGGCAGTTGTTTTTACGACATTCGCCATTACCGGCTGGCGGCCGGTTTTGTTCGAAATATTTTTCGAACCATCTCTTTAAATGTATTCGTATTTCACGTACAAATATTTTGAGTGGTGTCCTTTAAACCGATGCTATCTGCCAACGAGCTGTTTATATGACCTTTTGACTGTTTTTCAATAGGATGATGTACTTAGCCTTTAGCAAAAAATAAAAATTACCAGAAGAGCGTGCGTTAGCTTTAAAGGACTGGAATAGATATTTGGAAGGGGAGGAGAAAATCGCAACAACTAGCTATATTATGTGAGATAGTGATACTCACCCAGTCTAGTCGAAAATCCATCAATTATATAAAAACTGTCTAAATATGAATCAAAATGCGTCAGAAACGAAAATTGAAAATTACAAACGCTGCACTGCACTTGTCAGAAACATGCATAGAATTTACATCACATTCTCAAGCTATCAGGAGCCGCAGGTGCGATGGGTTATGTGTGGTATATCATGTCAGCTGCAAGATTTTGTTCCTGATTCCGTTTGAGTTAAGTATGACTCAGCTTTCTAAGCTTATCGGTAATACATACGTATACACTCACGCCTGTAATACCTGAAGGGGTAAGCAGAGGTGTAGCCAGAACACCCACTTTTTGCCGAATTTAGGAGGAAATAGGAGGCCAGAACCTATCACGATACCGAGCACAATTCCAGACTCCGGGCTGATACTGAGTTTATAAATAGAAAAACCCAATTTCACTTTACCCGACCCGGGGATCGAACCCGAGACCTTAGTGCAGCAGTCGTAACGCATGCGCAATTATAACTGCACCACCGAAGCAGTCATATCACCTAATATAGATTTCTATAATGCAAACGTATTCAAGAACACTTAAGCCAGCTCTTTTCTGTGCCTTGGTTTCTGTATACGAGTTTGGTCAGTTTACGTTTGCCGCCAAAAATTAACCAATAAAGTTCGCATAAATACTGTTACTGCATAAGGGAGTTTATATATTATATCACAATTAGTCTCCTAAACAAAATAAATAAAATTACATACTTAGAAAAAGTCATATTGTGTGCACACAATTTATACCAAATTATTCAAATGGAAAACTGACCCTTATGACAAAAATTAGACAAAAAAATGTATGTCAATAAATTTGACAAAAGTATATTGATTAAAATATTTTGTTACTATACGATCTATACTCGACTAAATTTTACGCAAATAAAATATTATATGCTTTTTCTTCAATAATATCTAATTAACATATAGCAACAGATTATATTTAACAGCAAATTACCACACAAACTCAACAATAACGTTAATGGATAAACAATGTTGAATGTACAACAACGAAGTTTGTTCTTATGAGAGCAATTTATACTTGTTCGAAGAACTTTTACCGAGAGAAATCTGTTTGCAATGACAACTGTGAGAGAAGCGCCGATGCACCGAATAATGCAGATATCGCGAGAGATTTCACATCAAACTTCACATACAGCTGAAGTAGAAACCACTAGAATTACTAAAAAGCAGAGGAGTGTTTTACACAAGATTTTTGTCGTCGTGTAAATCTTTGATAGTCCGTATTGCCCGCACTCAAGATTTATGAAATGTATAACGCAAGTGTCCTGGAAATAATAAATAAAAGTGTATAAAATGAAAGAACTAATCCAAGCAAACTGAATGTGGAATAGTCTGTTAATCTTGATAGATATATATGTCATTTAATAAATCAAGGTTTTGAACCTAGGACTTTACCGGTTTTTCAGTTAATTATGGAGCCACATGACTAGTCCAACCTAGAACTTTACCGGTTTTTCAGTTAATTATGGAGCCACATGACTAGTCCAACCTAGAACTTTACCGGTTTTTCAGTTAATTATGGAGCCACAAGATTTTTCAGTCTACTAAAATACGACAAGGTAACTTAATTGGGCTGCCCTAATGTAATGTTATCAAATTTAAATCGTATAATTGTATGTCCAAATATTGGTAACCGGTGTTCGAAAAGCGCAACGCTAGAGTTGCTTGCCTGTTCTACTCTAACGAAACTGCATTCCTAACTGCCGGTAGAGTGAACAAATATTAACTGAATCTAAATAATATATAGCATTACATGAATTCAATAAATATTTGATTAGAGTTGGCTCTGCGTAGAGATGTTGGATCACTCTGCATCTTCTACCGCATTTATCATGGGGAATGTTCCGAGGAATTGTTTGGATTGATCCCGGCCGCTGAATTTCACCATCGGACATCGCGCCAAAACATAAAATTCCATCCGCACCATCTCGATGTCCAGCGTTCCACAACAGCGCGATTTTTACGGCATTTTCTGCCACGCACAACCACTCTGTGGAACCAGCTGTCGCCGGCGGTCTTTCCGAACCGTTACGACCTGGGAACCTTCAAGAAGAGAGCATATTCTTTCCTGAAAGGCCGGCAACGCATTTGCAAGCCCTTTGGTGTTGCAGATGTTCATGGGCGGCGGTGATCACTTTCCATCAGGTGAGCCTCTTGCCAGTTTGCCCCCTTTTTCCATAAAAAAAAAAAAAAAAGAGTATGAATTGTAAAACTTTTCTTTCTTTAGTTTCAAAACTGATCTCTTTACTTTTTGTTTATTGTTACTTACGGTTTTTCCAATATATTTAAAAACCATAATTCTATACTAAAACTTCGATAATACCAATAAATAAAAATGAGTAACAGACTCACAAAATACCTTGCTAATATAACATTATGAGATGGCCGGCGATGTGACATAACAAGAGCCTTACGATCAGCGTTATGGACGAAGTTTTGTGATCTCGGACGCGTACAACTTTCGTGAGGAATCAAAACAATATCCAATAACGGTTATTAATAATATATATTACAGATATTACGATCAGCCTCCAGACTGTTTGGCGTAAATATAATGAGAACTACTTTTGCGTTAATTTCGTAGGCGGTACAACTGTACTGCGGTCCCGGGTTTGACCCCCGGGTTGGGTAAAGTGATATAAGGTTTTTCTATCACAAAATACACAGCATCAGCCCAGAGTCTGGAATTGTGACCGGTACGGCGATAGGCTCGCCCCCTATCACATCATGGGACGGTAATAAGCTAGGTGAAATGTGGTTGTGGTGGTGTGCAATATTTCTGCTTACCTCTTCGGGTATTAGAGGCGTGAGTGCGTGTGTTTAAGTTTTTATATACAATTTCATAAAGTTTATTACACTTTACTGGAATTAGTTTTTAATTTACTATTTAAAGTATGTTTACTGTAGTTATGCTGGCTGCGTATTTATAAAGTAGCGAGCGGGTCAAGTGAAGGTCAGTGATATCTACTGGTGAAGAAAACTCACAAAAGTAATAGAATTATGAGCGAATTGCCTTCCTAAAATGGTATAAATGTGATCTGGGCCTCTTGAAATTTCACTTACTTCCTCAATCCAGAGACAAACACGCTACCATCAATACACAGAAAACCGCATGAAATATTTCGATTGTTACAATTCCCATAGGAGAAACCAATTTCGTATGTCTTCTCGTCAGCAAGAAGTTTTATAAAAGAGTGCTTTATATTCAAGAATAAGTCATTATCCTGACGAATACTATTACTTTCAACATAACATTTATGCTTATTCATTATACACTTATTTTTAATTTAAAAATTGCCGTTAAAAATAATTGCATACTACTACTACGTAAACTAATTTATAACTAAAGTGCAAAAAGCAAGAATAAAAGTGTAATAAGATTTATTCCACATAATATAATTGTAAAACAGTTCGTGGACTCAGAACGCCGCGCTTGGCGCTGTGAGGGAAGCCGTGGTGACGGCACGCCACAACATTAGCACAAATATAACGTTCCTATATGACGATGTAAATAATTCATCAATATAGGAAGTTTTAGCTTATTTGGTAATAAATACCGCACGTGATCAAATTCCAGGGATAAAAATAACTGGTTATTTTGAGGAAAATCGATGTTATTACAAACTAACTACAGTCTGAACAGTCCTTTAGGCATTAAGTAGCAAATCAGCGGGCCGGGATAATTGTGTCAAGTAGCGATGGTTAGTTATCTCTCGCTACTTGATACTCTAACTAGACGGCAATGCGCTTGCCATCAAGTGCAGTAAGTTCACTTTTCTAGATAGTTCGCAAGTTTCTAAAACAAACGTTTAGAGAAATTCCTGCGTTAATCAAATCACACCGGATCTCATGTTGCTATAGGTCATCATATAAATGAATGATGACACGGTAAGGTGGCTATAGGTCACTGCAATTAGCTTACACATACGTAACATTCATAATTGTGTGTACACACTATCAATGAATCATGTTGCTGGGTCGGGCTTCACATCTAAACTGTAGTCAAGATTAGTTCAGAAGCCTGAGCGATAGTATATATCATGGACTAGTGTCAAAATTGGAGAAATATATTGTAGTCAACTGCTAGTGTTTAGTGACTATCATTTATTTTTGTTGCTTTTCCCCGCTGCTTGGCTAGGGTGATTGCATTTATCGGTACTTTAAGAAATTGCAGTGGCTTAGAAAAAAACACTTTTAGTTGTTGTCGTATTTTACTTAAATTTCTATCTGCGGTGGCTCGTAATTGGCTTAAGTACTGTATTCATTTCGTCATATATTTCTCTGTTTGATAGCTGTGAGCCATCCAAATAATATAAAATAAATAAATAAAATAAAATTTTCCGGTAACTTGTCCAATTTTCTTATTACTAACATTGGTGGATATTATCTATATTATGTAATTGTTTACGGTATTGCATTTATGGTTTATTTTAAAGGCTACACTTCCATATAACCGATCACATAGCTATCCCGTTTTCCCTAGTTCCCAACTGTGTATTGGGAAGGGGAAGGGTATTTAGGCCTGGAAATAGAATTCCTTGTACTACATCGTTCCAGCCCATACATCACTTAGACAAATCCGTCTTTGAATTTTTATCAACATATTTTTTTTGTAGTTTTACATTATAATTAAATATAAACCACCAGCCGCTCATAAAACTGTATAGTAACCCACACAACTAAACATACATCCGAGTTGCAGAGCACGCGGTATCTAAACGTGTATGTGTATGAAAATTGCTTGTTATTTCTGCAAATTTATCTCTAAATCAGCACCACATATTCACACGTGCCCAATTTATCAAGAGATGGTAGCAATAAAGTTTAAAAATGGGTCGTGCGGCCATAACCACGCAAGCATGTGAGGTATCGGTTAAAAACAGCGCATATATTTGAAGCGGGCGACTATAAATAAGCCGGTGCGAGTCTGTAAGTCAGCGTGTTTGTTTCCCGACACAGCGCCGACACAGCGCCGCCGGTGTTTGTGACGCGAGACGGCCTGTCCTTACTGCTTAATACCTACTTGTAATAATATATTTGTAGGTCTACTGCAGACGGTGTTTACAAACATTAGATCTATGTCACGCAATGGTATTAATTTCTATATTCATGGGTTTGTCATGATGTCATTAGTTTAAGCTGTTGCGTCAGAATGCATCATGTTGTGATATTTAATACTGCATGCACGTAGAGACTAGATACACCCTCCGTCCTCTTCACCGCCACACACCGACCTTGCATCACCCGTATACTACATCCGCACGAACTAACAGGATCACGTCAGAACTGTGTTGCTCACATTAATAGTTGTTTAATAAAATAATAAAGAACACCCAACAGTCAGACATAGCCCTGATCCCACATTAGGATATCAGTCTTGTGTAGTGGATATCAGGGACTACGAGAGACTTTCAGTCTCACAACACCCAGACCCGACACAAATATCTGTCTGTCACACAAACATATGTCCCGGTGTGGGAATCGAACCCACGGCCTCTCATTTCACAGCCGACTACTCGCCTACTGCGCCACGAAGGCTGTCATTAATATGTGCAAGGGTCTTCATATTGCTCTTCCATAATTTAATACTTATTTTTTCACATTTGACATACATATGTACAGTGCCTGATATATCAACATAGCCTTCGTTATTAATTTCTTGGCAGAAGAACTAACTAATCTGCCGAGAAATGGTGAAGTACCTATCTATATCCATATATAGATGGGACTTCGTGATTCCTCAGGCGAAGCAGAATCGATGTTATGTTTCTTTAAATTGCTCTTATTGCGTAGTGTACACTCCTACATAGATTTATTAAAAATAATAGGCCGCTAGTTCTATTTTAATGACCCTTTGCCACTTACAAAGAGTTAATAACAAATCATCAAAACCTTTCTAAGAAGGAATATGCTTTCTCTCTCATACGGATCAAATTCTTCCCGGCTTAAAATTACTCACATGCTCTTTATATAATACATAGATTTGGGAACGATCGCTCAAATGCAGTCAAAAGTCGCGTCACGAAGTACATATGATTCTTACATCGCACAATTAACCCTTTTACAGAGTGGGCGTATTATTCGCTGACTAAGTTTATATTTTCCTTACGATAGTTTCATGGAGGCCGTCATGAGTCGAGGACGCAGATATGACGCCACACGCGTGATCGTTGCGATATGGTCTCTTATGGAGGAAACATTCAGCCTTCGCTTGATTCCTGTTACGATATTTAGTACGTTCGTTCACTCTGTTTGCTGTAGGAAAATCAATCTTTAGTAACGAAGGGTGAAAGGAAGCCAACGTCAGTAGGTTATTATTTATAAAATAAAAACACACTTGCGATATAAATAAACTTCTAAGATTTATAAAATATGTAATGTTTTTATATCGTATACTACTAAATTATTCTTCAACATTGCCTTTATAACGGCAGCTTTAAAAAATAATAATTGCTAGCTGGCATAAATTATATTTAATACCCCACATATGAGCAATTTTATTCAACAAAATGCTCTTACTTCGTGCAGAGTCGGAGAAGACACAATTTAATACGGCTCTGGAAATAGATTGAAATACGCGCCGTTGCTTGTATTATGTTAATTAGCAGTGCTACGACGCTACGACGCTACGACGCTATGACACGTAGCGCGTAGAGCTATGCAGAGACTATGTACAGTTCTACGTAGGCTCTACGTAGAGATATGGTGTTACGCTTCTTACGTATTTAATATTATAAAGTTGAAATTACTGACATTCAATAAAACCCTCAAAATCTCTCAGGATTTTTCATTTGGGTAAAATATAATGTTTTCCTGGAGATATAGATTAATATTTACAAATAGTTGCCCAGTGGTTGGAATTAGACTATAATTCACGTTTTTTTAAGTTTATACGTTATTGAGATTTTTTTGACAGAGTTAAAAGAAAGTTAAAAGTTAGTTCAAACTCATATAATCATTGCATTCATATTATTTAATTTTTGTTTTTTATATTCGCCGTCCACATACACATTTAGTTAATTATAAAATCCGGATAGTTAGAACAGATGATAGATGTATATACTAGTAGATATACTCGTAATAATGATCCAAGTCGCGGGAACTCAAGCATACCCAACGTCTTAGAGTCCCATAAATTATTGAAATAACTTATTGTACGCAACATAAAATGTAAGCAAAGTTTAAAATTAATTAGTCGAGCCATCCGCGGAACAACACTTAACACTGAGTTTTAACTACTTTTTATTTTATAGGGAATATAATTTCTTCTTTATTTTTTTTTATTTATTACACACAAAACAGATACAATCGGGTACAAATAGTATACAAAATTGTTTAAAGTTTTTTAACATAATTATAACCCACAAATTTATGTTCCGGAATTAATATTAAGTTTGATTAATTAATATTAATATTAATTCTTCTCTCAACTTTTTAAGCGAGGAACAGTATGAGCCTTAAAACCTTGATCACGGACGTTAGAAGAGTAAGACTCTTGTGATCTGGTGCTGAGTACTGGTAAACAAAGAGTCCAGCGCTAGATCTTGTATGATGAATGTCGCGCCTTAACTCGTAACGCCTTCTAGTAGATATGTTAAACCGAACTATTGCAGAATTATTCGAAACACATTTACCAACGAATTCAAAAACGTCCTACACGTGGGTCTGTCAAGGCCTTCATACTGAGTTTTGAATAATTTTTACCCGGGTCGGGTAAAGTGATATTGGGTTTATCTATCTAGTAATTCTCAGTATTATCCCGGAGTCTGGAATTTGTGCCCGGTATGGCGATAGGCTCGCCCCATCACATTATAGGATCGAAATAAATTCCGCGAAAAGTGGGTGTACTGGTTGCATCTCTGCCTATCCATTCGGGGATTATAGACGTGAGTGTATATGTATATGTGATGCTACTTTGAGTATTAATGATTCGATTTGATATAAGAAAGGAATACTATATCACGGCAGTTTTGTGTAAGACAGAGGTGCTGTCCGGTCAAGACGACTAATCTCTTCGTATACAAATGTAACTAACTAACTTTAACTGTAACTTTTAGATGATTGTGTAGTTCCCGAAAGAAAAAAAGAATATCTTCTTGGATTAAAATCATTATTAATGTATTTGGCCTTTTATGGTAAAAATATATGTTGTAGTTGCAAATTTTAAAAAACCCTACAGGACCTTAGTATAAATCTATCATATTATATCTATGAAGAGAAAAATGAACAAGAGGGTCGTAAATCTATTGCGCCTATCTACAACTTGAGAATGGACACCTAAAACTTTCTTGTAACCTTATAAGGGGACCTTAGGGTACATAATACATATTTATGCGTAGAGATAAAACCTGCCTCGTATAACTGACTACTTAAGAGATAGCGTCCGCAACTTATTTGAGGCCTCAAATAACGCCTTACGCAGGGGATGTGGCGTCACATAAAGGTTCTGATATTATAGAGTTTTCAAGCTTGTGATGCTGGTTGCTGCTAGATAAACAAATATTTTATCTAACACACTAAAAACCCATCATGTTCCAATGAGCCACGTTCGAGGCTTAGTCGTTGTATATCTAATTGTGACAGTGAACAGTGAAAGAAGTTTCTCGTGGCCCCATTTCCCTTCTGAATTCCACTCCTTTCCTATTTCAGAAACGCACCCATGGTTCTACTGGCAATGTGTTTCTCGTTGTTGAATTCTGAATTGTTACGTTACGCGTGAACGATCCTATCATTACAAATAGTCGTATAAACTTAACTCACATTCAATCGTAACGTAAGCCTTTAACGGTTATAGTAACTGTTTCTAAAGTGTTGAACATCGTCAATGAGACTCGGCAACGAGTTCGATATAATTAAAGGAAAAGTTGTGATGTCTAAGAGGATTCTCTAAGAATTTCACTTAAAACTTGCTCGCCCACTCGTTTTGGAATTCCACTCGCTGGCGCAGGGCGGGGGCTAGGCGCGGAGTGTAACATCTACACCTCACATATTAAGGAACGGTTATAGGATTGTAAGAGTGATGAAGGATTTCAGTTCACTCCGACGTCTGACTTCCCTTACTGTTTGTAACTATTTTAATGCCTGATATTTTAAATAAACATTGTTATAACAGAAAATATGTACGAGTGAGCCAGGTGGCTCGCAGTGGTGACCCCTGTAGTGATATGATGACTGCCCATAAATACTCACGTATCAGAAGCCTTTGTGCTTTGTCTAAATTATAACGATGGAATTTGTGGCTATGTAAACTATTTGAAGGTATATATACTCAGCCTGTTGCCGTCCACTGTTGGACGTAGGCCTCCCCAAGTGAACGCCAACCATCCCGGTCTTGGGTGGCCCGCATCCATCCACTACCCAAAGGTAAACACTTAATATTTTTAAATGAAGTTCCGGAACCAAGTCGTCCAAAAAATTAATTTGCGTAGGCTAAGCCATAACATACAAAAATAGTCTGAAAATAGTATTGTTAAATTTATCAAATAAATATTTTCTTCCTATTAAGCATTTCACAATTTATTAAACCTAATTTGCACCCGTGTGAAGGCAGACCGTAGACATATAAGAAAATGCTCCCAAATAATAAGGTAGGACAGTCATTAGCGAAAAGTAGCGTAATAAGACTACCTTTAAAAATACACTTGTAAACCAATGTAGAAATAATTCTCTAGTTTGAAGTTAATATAGACAGCGTCTAAGAATAGTCTTTAGCCACATAATAAAAGTAACTAATAAGGTAGTACTACCAGCTGGCAAAACTACGCAGCTACTCTGTAGCACTTCGTAGCGCTGCGTAGCACTCAAGTTTGAGTAAACAGGTAGCATAGAAGATGTAGGCAACCCCTATACAAGAACTACTAATCTTAAATAACATATTCATGCTTGCAACAGAACTGCCAAAATTTGTCATGCTCGTAAAAATCATATTGCAATCTAGCATTCGAGGTATTAAAACTCATGTGCCAAAACAGCCTTCGTGGCGCAACGGGCGAGTAACCGGCTGTGAAAC
The DNA here is from genome assembly GCA_905220505.1 of Laothoe populi. Lineage (NCBI taxonomy): Eukaryota > Metazoa > Arthropoda > Insecta > Lepidoptera > Sphingidae > Laothoe > Laothoe populi. The sequence continues at coordinate 204,884 of HG992154.1, read as the reverse complement.
GAGAGGCCGTGGGTTCGATTTCCGCACCGAGACAAATGTTTGTGTGACAGATATTAGTTTCGGGTCTGGGTGTTGCGGGACTGTAGTCCCTCGTAGTTCTTGATACAGGTTTCACCTAGTGTGGATTCACATCTGAGTGTGTGACTGTTGGGTGTATTTATTTATTTAAGTGTGTGTTCTACAGGAAAAGTGTATCACAGGCTTTATCCTCCTTTATCACGTTGCTTGTGTTCAGTTAACGCTCTTACATAAAACACATTTTACTGAGTTTACAAACAGTAGAATCCGCGCCATAAAATTCCTAGTCCCGGACTAAGTTCGCGAACCCGCCCCCGGTTTCCACCAGATATCAACTTTTACAACTTTCAAACGTAATATAAAATCGTAATCCATGTTACTATTCCATAAGTTACTTAGTAGTTGGTGCAAGTTGCCAACCGCATGTTTTAAAATTAGTCTCCGTGACGTCGTCAGATGTTGCAGTGATTATGCATGAGTATTTGATGCATTTTATATAGCTCTGAGCAATATTGCGGAACGTTTCTGTCCATAACCGACAAACAACACGCTGCGGTTCACTTGTTATGATTATTGCCTATTGAATATGAGGTCAATTATGCAGTCATGTTATCTATCTACGTAAAGATATTATATCTGTACTTACAACTGTAACATAATGTCTGTAGTCTAGGAGGACGCATGCGTGGTATACAGCGGTACGACATTAGCCAACCTGTTTGGTTCTTGAACGTTTATCACGTCGGTATAGCCCTCTATTAATATCGTTCTACGGTCGTCACAAACATAGCCGAATAATAGTCCGTGTCAATTATTGTGACCTCTATTTTTGACTATGGCACTGTGTTATTTCTATACCAGGATGATAACATTCTTAAAATGGAAAATGTACTCGCGATTTGTCTTGTATTGCGTATGTCGCATGTTGTGGTTGCAATTAGTTCTATCTTCGATTGTTATTATTATGTTTGTGTTATTGTAAGCTTTGTTGGCAATCCTCAAATAATAAAATTAAAAAAATAGTAAAATTAAAAATATATTTTTATATATGAAGCATTTATTTTGTTATTCTCTACGCTCGTGTACTCTATCAAGGTGGTTCTCCCGATGAGTTCCCTCGGGAGAGTCGCTTTGGCTTCACTGTAGCGAGCAACTCGAGGTATACGAAAATCTTGTACTCTAACATTTATCAGTATTTCAAACGTATATTTATTTATACACGAATTTAAAGCTACATATATAATATCTAATGTGGTGTTAAGAAGTATTTTTAAATATGTTCAGAAAACTGTCGCATTAATAATAAGTTTAACAAAATTTTCAAACAATGAATAGTTTCTAAATTTTCCTTGAAATCTCTATTAGATTTTATCCAAATTAATATAGACCCCTGGCAACGCCTACATGAACAACCTTCAACATTGCACATATAGAAATAGCCGAAAAAAATATTATTCCTTAAAGTCTCAACAAATTCCACACAAGTAATATCAGTACGAGACGAAAAGCCTTCAGGCTCCTGGTTCGTCACAAAAATAATGTTTAGAGCAATTTCGTCTGACCTTAAAAGAATTAATCATCCAGAAAAGCCCTGAACCCTAAAATCACGAAAGATAAAATCAAATTAGACGAGTTAAAAGGAATACCTCGAACTAGACACTAACGTCAGAGTGAAGCAAGTCTTCATTTCAAAGTTAATTACTCTGCATTGTATTTACATCTCATAAGTAAAAGTTTTTTATTCATAAAAAGTACACCGACTTCAATAAAAAACAAATTATCCGACACTATAAAATGTTAGGGTTTCCCTTGATTTTTCTGAGATCCCATCATCAGATCCCGACATGGTGCCAATGGGACCACCTGGGAAGTATACCCTTTTAAACAAAAAAAGAATTTCTCGAATCGGTCCAGGCGTCTTCGAGTAATCAGGTAACATACATAAAAAAAAAGATTCCGACGAATTGTTAACCTCCTCTTTTTTTGAAGCCGGTTAAAAAGGAGATGGAATTTTCAGTCGTTTTTAATTTATCGCGACAGTTTCTGCACAAAACAATAGCAAGTGCAAAGTATGGACAAACAAACAAGTGGCGCATCTGTGCCGCGAGAGGGGAGCGTGGGGGGTGGGGTGTAGGAGGGGGGGGGTGTATTGTGACGCGCGGCAAGAGGAGAACGAATGTTTTTACCGCGACTGGCACAGCAGTTACACGAACATTCTTTCTCGCGTCACGAATTAATTCCCAAAGTTGCGTCATAAAAATAGCAAACGTAAAACTCTTGGGACAACACTCGCGACGCTTGCCACAGAGATAGAGTGCGCTATACAGTATACACAGCAACAATGATGCTGTACACTACAGGGTGCGGCGCGGCGCCGAGTTTGTTCGCGTAAAGTTTGCGCCGGACATTTATTAAAAGCTGTGTCATTGTTTTTAAAATCTTTGTTACAAACGACTCCCGAGAACTTTAAAGAAACATGTGTTTTGTTCATAAAATGCACGCTTTATACACAAACAGCGAAGAAGATACGCCATTTGTCTTAAAATGTCTGATTTATTTTGACTACAACCGACTCTGCATAATAGCCTTTGTGCGATGAATAAACTAAGTAATAACTCTAAAACTACATTACATACATATATATAGAAATTGAGATTAGCATACTATTAAAAAGATATTTATTTACTTTCTTATACCTCGTTACTAGATGACCCTGCAATATTGTTTAACCTGCAATATTCTATATTGTTTAACCGTACCGCCTGAAAACTCACAATTTTTGTCCGTGATTATATACCTATGTACACAAACATACGTATACAATCACGGAGAATTACTCCGATTACGATAAATGTAATATAACAACTGAAAAACTAATTGTTATGAAACTTAAATCGGAAGTATAGCTGGACGCCGCGCGCCGCGCCTGTGTCGGCGTCGAGGCGGCTCGGGCGCAAATTGGGTGCTCTATTTTTCCAAACACCTAATAGCTAGTGTTAATGTTTAAAGTAGCCGCACTTTACTCATTGCATCTGAGCGCCAAATGCACTTAACTGGTTATTATGGCACTTACATTAGTTTGTCTTTTTATAGTTAAATATATGATTGTATAATACCAAATATAGTCACACTTAACTATGATATCTATTTGTTTTAAAGTTAAGGAATAATAAAAACTTATTTCTTGCTAAAACAACCTGATTATCTTATATTTAATTATGGAAAAACTTATATTGAAATTAAGAAAATAAGTTTAAAGCACATATGATTCATTGGTAATGTGCGTGTTTAAAATAGATATAAACCAAATATCTGGTACTTTGCTTGCTCGGTTGTTCTATCTTCGATAAACACACACCACATTGGAACAGGTGATTTTGTTTACTCTTACTTCTTAGGCGTCTCATAATCATATAACATGTTTAAAATTAACAACCGACTGTAAAGTTAACGATATTTTTCATTTAAAGCTTTATTGAAAACACACAATAGATTGAATGTCTGACAGTCAAGACGTGCTCATAAAAAATATTTCACAAATAGAACTCGAATGAAATTAGCTTTTTAGCTTGACTACTATCAGCTTGTAGTTGTGAAGTTGTGCTCTTATGACGAAGTCTTTTTTTTATAAAAGTAATTCGTGTCTGTTAAACAAATAGTAGCTGTTGCACACCGATCAATTCCCGTATTATTGTTACAATTACACCACAATACTTATGCTTTACATCAATAAATAAATTACTTGTGAAATTCGTGATATTTTTATGTATGCCTTAGTGCGGAATGCTCAATACAACTTGATTACTTCTAGGTCTCATAATAAGCTTATTAAAAAGCAAATTCTATAAATTATTGTGATTGTATACGCATTATTGACATTATTAAGTAAAAAGTAATAATCTTAATTGATAATAATATCAATGGCAATCTGTAAAAAATTAAATCAATAATCTATATGATTATTAATTTAAATTACCTAAGTGCCGTCAGTGTCCCTTTTAATTTGTTTCCTTCCGCCACTAGTATACCATTCTGATAGCTAAAAGGTTTAAAACATATTGATTGATGGACAATAAACAATAAATACCATACGAAGTGTTCATTTGACAAACCTGAATTGATTACAATTTATATTTCCAACTCCTCCCTATATTTCCCATATTATATATATTAAGCATTCCCAGAGGCTCGCCGAGTTTCATTACTCGGTGTCGAAAAAATGCGTGCCATTGTTGATCCTGGCTAAACAGGAGTTACAATGTCGGGTGTGTGGGCGGGATAGTCTCTAAACCTGATTGGATGGCGAATGACGAGTGCCGCAAATGACGCGCGTCCGAAGCGATAATCTCCTCGCGATAAACCGACCGATAAACGGTGTATGGACACCAACAACATAGTTCTAGGAACTTGAAATTAAAAAGTAATTCAAAGGTGCCATCATTAAATTCCATCTATGATATCATAATGATACGAACATTTATATTATGTGGTGCATTCAAACAGCATTACAACCTACAATTTACATCTCTACTCTACAATTTCATGTAAACGAAACGATTGCGATTACAAAGCGATCTTCATTGATTTTATTAGTCATGGCAGTAGTTACATTCCTAAGCTATGGCTAGTATTAGATTCCTGAAATACATAGCTTATCATCCTCTTACCTTCATCCCACTTTAATGTGACGTCAGCGCAACGTACTTTCACGCATGTTGCAGGAAGGGTGAGGCTCCGGCCGCTTGATGCCAACTGTTGTTATCAACTCTAAAACTTGTCACGACAGGGATTTGGCCACGTGCCAATCAACTCTCCAAAGGTTAATCCCTAGATAATACCTCTTTAGTTCATTATTTGTCTCCCGCTTTGCTATGGAGGGAAGTGGACAATTTATATTTCCAACTCCACCATATATTTATTTTCTATTTGATAAATTTCGTTGCGGGAAAAAGACAGTTAAGCATTCCCAGAGACTCGCCGAGTTTCATTACTCGGTGTCGAAAAAATGCGTGCCATTGTTGATCCTGGTTAAACAGGAGTTACAATAGCGGGTGTGTTGGACGGGATAGTCTCAGTATCCCTAGATAAAGTTGATTCCAGTGGTGTCACATTAGCCTGTCGTAACTTCATAACGAGCTTGTCTCAAAGAACTTCAACTATCCACGATAGTTACAATCGATCGCGCGCTTCCCATGCAATTAAAACTCTCAAATCCAATTAGTTTTCATAACCTTACCTCAGTTCGAACTGATTAGTACGAGTGCTCCGAGCTGCTAGTTCACAGCACTTGCCAGTTAATCTTAATCAGGGTTTTTGCATCCACATTTACTCGGAACTCTCTAACGAATGGTTGTTGAATGTAATTTGTAAAGCATTATGAATACCGTCGATGTTTTTTTATTTGTTTCAATAAGGAGGTGAACAGGTCGCTCATCTCATGGTGCGCAACACCTTAAAATGTACTGCACTACGTTTGTCATTGCGAGACATATGTATAATGCAGGAGTAAATAGTACAATCACTGGCTTTAACAGCCTTCAAAACGAAAAACACTAGTGATTCTTGAAGGTAGTAATCAATGCAGTAGTTATTAACTATTAGCGAGCGAACCAAGTCGATAGTTATTAATTATGGCAGCAAGTCAAAAAATATTCCTTGAAGTTTAAAGAAAATTTTCTAACATATGAAGTTGAAATTTTAATACACACATTATAATATGTGTATGTTCGTGTTTATGTGGCGAAAGACGAGTACGCGCTGATCTCATTTCGAGAATCTTGAGTTGAGATGATTCGTCCAAAGGTAGGAGTGAGCTGACGGGACACCGAGTGTCGCTAAGCGTTAATATCTGCAGAAATGTGAACCGACGAATATTAAATTTCAAAACCACTCGTGTACACTGTGCTTATGGCGAGCTCCTTTTAAACGAAATAGTTTTAAAATTATACAGAACTGAGTGTGATTTATGGAGGCGTGAGTCCAAGCGTGGAGGGCGAGGGGAACTGCGGGGGGGGAGAGGAGCGAGGCAAGAACCGAAGGCGTGCGGACGATGATTAATATCCCCGTGTCGTCGCCACTGAGCTTATAAACAGGTGAGGCATAAGCGCCGCGGGCAGCCAGCAAATGCGCGGAGACAAGGTGTCAATAACGAGAGAAAGAGACATGAAGCGAAAAATTAGTAGAAATTTGAAAGTTTTTGGTAATTGACCCTGTGATAAAATGATTCAAATTATAAAACGGTATACCAATTTATCTTGAATTCAACCCTCTTTAACAATTAACCTGTGTTGACAGCATTGTATGTGACAAGCGTAACAAAGATTGCACATTATACACATATTCACCTTCTTACCCATGGCGTAGTGAAGAATCAGGCCGGCATGATTGCGTTGTGTAGCGAGGGATAGATTGTCTCTCGCTAATCTACTACTGCGCTTACAATTAGGTGTGTCTGTGGTCACTTTGCCATGCCAGAATAAAAAATATATTGGTGTAGTTTCTCTCATACGATAGGATATACGTACCTAATAATATATATTCAACTGAGTCAGTTTATGTCAACAATATGAAGTCTGATGAAGTAATATTATCTTGTGCGTTGCTGTTTAAAACACAAATTCATACTACGACTTTTTTTACGTAGATATTTTGAGAATGGCAAGAGAGATGTACTTCTTACTTGAGTATAAGTATAAGCAATTAATTTTACTCAAGTAAATTTATAAGTCAATTTTAAGTTTATAAGTAAGTTTTATTTATTAAAAATTCTGTTTTGTTAAGAATTCTTACCAAATAAGAGCCATTTGACGTAAGATTTCTTGGCGAAACATTAGCAACGATTCCCAATGCTTGAGTAACGTATTGACTTGAGACGAAGTAATGTCTTGTTTATAAATACGAGTGTAAAGCGTGACGCTTGAGGCACAACACTGCGGGCGCGATGGCCACACACCTATTACCTTTAGCCGACTATGTTCGCTGGAAGAACGTGACGAGCGCCAAATTAACTACCTACACTACAGTCGATACAGACTTCAGAAGTACATTCCAGGAGCAACCTGCTGGCTTAATTAAAGCTAAGTGTTTTAGTATATTAAGTTAATATCTTATAATGTCGTGAAACGATAAGCAACGCCAATTTATGAATTATAATTAATCTCTTATTAGGTACCAACTTTTTTTTTTATTTATTTTCTTTTACATTAACAAAAATTAAACTAATATACGTAAGCCCACACCTAAACAATAATCCTGCTTTTTAATGACATATTTTATCTACAGTACAAATCTAAATGCCAATTAAAAAGTGCCTAGGCCATTTCGAAATAATAACTATAGTTTTCATGAGAAGAAATAAGACTATGTCAAAGTTTAGCAATAACATTCCATAAGAACAAATCTACTAAGGCATGTAAAGTGAACTACGCAACCCCACAATCACCCGGCTCTATATCAGATAGACATCTAGTAGTTTTAAAATTAAAAAAGGAACCTCGACTGGGATAATACAAAATATCAACGTGAAGTAGCTTGCTATGGTTGTATAGCAAAGGCTGTCAAACGAGTAAGCGGGTCATCTGATGTTAAATAATCTCCGCCGGCCAAAATACCCAAATAACAATGGGTGCTGTGCTGGCGCTACAGAAAAATAATGGAATATGTATATACATACATACATATACACTCACGACTATAATCCCCGAAGGGGTAGGCAGAGGTGTAACCAGTACACCCACTTTCGCCGAATTTCGGTCCCATAATGTGATAGGTGGCGAGCCTATCGCCATACCGGGCACAGGTTCCAGACTCCGGGCTAATACTGAGAATTTCTAGATAGAAAAACCCAATATCACTTTACCCGACCCGGGGATCGAACCCGAGACCTCAGCACAGCGGTTGTAACGCATGCGCAATTACAACTGCGCCACCAAGGCAGTGGAATATGGATATGGAAAGAGAATTTGGTCCCCAAGAAATATCTGACCATATGAAACAAAGCAGCAAGCAGTCGATCGCATTCTTGCTGTAGATAGAACTGTCTACAGCGTGGCTCTGCTGCCGTTATAGTGTGTGTATATTTTATACGGAAATGACATTATGGAAGGCTCTAATGTTATAATATAAAGTCATTACAAATTAAAATACCTCGGCGCAAAGATTATTGTAATAAATATGGAATAATATATTACTTCCCATATCAGTTCGATTGTCCTAAACAACAGCTTTAGTAAGTCAATGGATTGTGAGCGGAAACAGAAAGGACGAGGGCACACGACACAAAACATTACGTTATTATTGGCTCCTTAGCTTGATGATAGATATAAAGAACATAAAATAACGCTTGTACGTCAAGGGATAGGCTGACATTCAACTTGTAGAACCTCGGTTCGCTGATTTTATTACCGTCCCATGATGTTATAGGAACGTTGTGAATTTTTTAAGCAGAAATGTCATAACATTGTTAATTGCTCTACCTGTAATTTGAACTCAGAATATGACCATAATGATTCTAAATCAATTGCCACTAGAGTCTCATCCATGCTTCTTCAATTGAATTTATATTTCTTAATAATTAATCTTCAGTATAATTCAGACGGACGCGCGGCCGGTCATTTACGTGAAAAACGTTTGGGTTTTATGGCTCATATTTCGTCTTCATTCAGAATGTGATAAAAACATCGCCTTTGTGCGGTACAAATTAATTAACTTCATGTTACGCTTAGCGGACACGAGCGTAAAAATAAACCATTAAAGAATCATTATCTCGGGTGACCTAAGCTAATACAAATATTTCTTCAGTAAGTCCACACACAGGTACAATTAAAATTGTAGCTCAGGGTTTTGTTATGGTCGAGTTCAGACATTTTAATCCATAAATATTATAAAATGTCTACACACATTTGTTTATTTGACCGCTTAATTCTGCTGAATTACTAAGGATTTTCGCGCGGTTTTCACTATTATTTACCGAGTTTCTTCTAGAAGTAGATATGTTTAAAACATTTTTATAATAATTAGTATAGAAATGTTGTTTTATAATGCAATCGTAAAAAGTTTTTTTTTGGCACTCGCAAAACCGTTAATTACATTAATTAATATAATCAACAATGCTACTAATGATAGTTAGTAAGCAACGATAGACTAGTTAGGAGTTGTACAGACTTCTGATACGAAAGTCGCGGGTTTGAATCCAACAAAATGGAAACCACCTTTGACTTTTCATCACTTTTCAAAGTTGTGTATACATTGTTAACTATAATTTGCTATAATGATGAAAGATAATATCGTGAGGAAATCTAGATACCTGAAAACTATACCTACCAATACCACGTTGAATGTAGGTTGGTGTACCAACCTACATTCAACGTGGACTAAACCCTAACCCCTCTCAAATTTTAGAAGAGGCCGGTACCCAATGGGTCAGTACATTTATATAGTACAGAGTTGAGATTCCGTTGTAAAGAACACAATTACAAGTCGCAAACATTCATAAAATACGATTTGTAAACACAAGTTGTGCATAAGTAGTGAGTACGGTCCACCTCGACAAACCACTCGGGAACATTTTACACTTCACAGCCCCTAAGGGTCGGCCGACGTACCACTACATTTGGAGCAAGGGTGAGGAACACTCGACGTACTGATTGTTTCTTAAATACAGGCTCGTAGAGATTTACGATCCTTGACAATTTACAGATGTTATGGATGCTGAATGAAACTAAACATTTTATTGCGATAAAAGAATAACACTAGATTAAAAATGCATTCAATGCATTCAACGTAGGGCAGCTCGGGTTATCGACGATCAAACTCTTTCCGATCGGCTTGATCCATTGGCTCTGCGTAGAGATGTCGGATCACTCTGCATCTTCTACCGCATCTATCATGGGGAATGTTCCGAGGAATTGTTTGGATGGATCCCGGCCGCTGAATTTCACCATCGGACATCGCGCCAAAACATAAAATTCCATCCGCACCATCTCGATGTCCAGCGTTCCACAACAGCGCGATTTTTACGGCATTTTCTGCCACGCACAGCCACTCTGTGGAACCAGCTGTCGCCGGCGGTCTTTCCGAACCGTTACGACCTGGGAACCTTCAAGAAGAGAGCATATTCTTTCCTGAAAGGCCGGCAACGCATTTGCAAGGCCTTTGGTATTGCAGATGTTCATGGGCGGCGGTGATCACTTTCCATCAGGTGAGCTTCCTGCCCGTTTTTCCATAAAAAAAAAAACTAGATGGGTTCTAATATCGATAATTTGTAGCTTTTAGATTGTTTCCGTCGTATAATGTAAATGATACTTTTCAGAAGTACTGGTATAATAGATTTATCCATAAATAGAGTTATTAGTGTTCAAGAAGGCCGTAAGAAACAAAGTTAAAAAATATTGCAATGTCGTAATAGCTTTAAGTAGATTATCGAAAGTAGATCGAAATGTATTATAACACACTTCTATTTTATTTTCCGAACTTGGCGCTTACACTGCCGTGTGTCTTTACTCTATACTCGTATATTCGTTTATCGCAAAGACATGTTGTTTATGGATCTCCAGTGTGTTGAACACGCGTAGGTACAATGTTCTATACTCGTATGATAATGATTGCGTTGGTTCTAGTAATATTAATATCAATACATCTCTTGTTATATCATTCATGCACTGTATTTGGTTATTGTTTTTCAACCGATATACATCTATAGCTATGTTCGTAGCCGTTGTTTGTCTGGTACATTTCCATTCGTATATCGAGCAATATAATTTTTTTTGCGTTAATTTATTTATTCCTTTGTTTATATTATTCCAAGGGAAATACTCAGTTACGGACTGTTCAAATAAATTTATACAAGACGTTCACAAAATATATTGTAACATCAATTATAGATACGAAAGGAAATGCAATATAAAGTGCAGAGACTGACGGAGAGCCAATAAACATCGTCGTTTGTGACGAGCGGCGCGAATTACTCACGCTTTATTGGAAGGTAGCGACTATTTGACAATAAGCCAGCAGCAATCTAAATATCTGTCCGTAAAGGCATCCAGACAACGCTACTGTTATTCAAAATATAAGGCGCGGGTGATTCAATCTCAAATTCGCACATATCACACAACATAACCTAAGCGGTGGAAAGTAAAGAACGATTTCCCAACTATTGTTTTTAATGGTGGCGAGGAAGCGTATAGTGTGGGTACAGTGACAAACTTCATCTCAGCCAAGTTATTTTGCGCAAAATTTTTGTAACAATAGGTATTGTTTAAATCTAAAGTCAATGTCGGTGCTATGACGAACGTTCAAAACATGCTATTGTGCTAATGTTTATAACACTACAAGCAGTATCAAAATTGTTTCATTGGTTTATTCGTGCACCTAACCCTAACAGACAGAATATTTTGACCCTTAATTTACCCAATTAGGGGTTACATTTTTAAAAACGCCGATACAGGTGTGCATTTATTTATAACTAAGAAGCACGTAAACGAAATTTCGTACTTCTCACTTTGAAAATAACGGACTTCCATACAACCGTGTTTCCGTTATGGTACCCACTTAGGGGTAAAATTTACGAAACTCGTTTCTTAGTGAATGCTCACAACATAAAAGGCATCAACTGTAAAAATGTCAAGTTTGTAGCCCCAGCGGTGTATGCTCTGCGTTGATGAATCAGTCAGTCCATTAGGACAAGTAATAATATATGTTTGACAGCCTCTTTGACAGCCTCCGTGGCGCAGTTGGCGAGTAGCCGGCTGTGAAACAAGTGGCCGTGGGTTCGATTCCCACACCGGGACAAATGTTTGTGTGAGAGACAGATATTTGTGTCCGGGGTCTGGGTGTTGTGAGACCGAAAGTCTCTCGTAGTCCCTGATACCCACAACACAAGACTCGTATCTTAATGTGGGGTCGGGGCTATGTGTGTGACTGTTGGGTGTTATTTATTTATTTATGTATAGAAAGATTATTATTGAAGATGGAAGTCGAAAGTGAGAAATTTGTTTAAAGTGGTCAATTGACAATATCATGTGGTCGCCAATCAAGTCATCTGCTATACACGTAGTGGTCTGCGATAAACCGCTTCTTAGGTACACACTGAATCTAAGTATAGTAAGATTTAAGTTGCATGTTGTAGATTTATTTATTTGATACAAACAAATTCGCTCAGTGAAAACACTCGCCCTCAACCCGTCTTGAACAGTGGGTACAAAAGGCATTTATATTGCATGAAGTGTGGTGGCCTCCACTCGGAGAACGGTCCGTCCAACCCAAATATAGCTGATGATCTGACCGAATACGACCCGGTCGATAACTCGATGTTTGAGCACGAGTATTTCAGGAAATGGACAAATTAGAGGAGCTTTATGAGTCACGACTACTACTCGTACTGTCTAGACGGGCGTCGGTCACTGCAGGCAACTCTAGCTAGCTAATAAACTGACAGTTTCAGTGATTCTAAATTTTTTGAGTTCTGCATTTAACATTAGGGGTTAATATTGAAGAGGTACCTATTTGTTGAGAATTTCGTTCTTTTATTGAAGTGAAAACTCCTTTAGACACGTTGGGCACTTTTGTGATGGGGAAAAAGTCTAAGGGAAAAAACACTGAACTCGCGAGACCGTCACGCTCACGTTATTTTATATAAAAGTTCTATAATTATTGGCAAGTAATCATAAACAATATACTACTTCATGGACACTGTTTAAAAAAGAACACAGTCATTCCAAACTTTAAGTTTTCACTTCTGTCGGTAGTCCCCATGAAAGCCTATTTTTTTAAAGAGAACCATGAAGTTACTGGTTCAAATTAAATCTATCTAATCTAATCTTATTTTATTTGGGGACTGTGTGTGTAATGATCGCAGGATTTATTAATGTGAAATTAAATTCATAACTTTTATAAATAGTAGGCGATATATAGCAAAAAATATATATAATCACCGATAGTCCCAATATTTATGCATACATTTTGACAAATATTTCCCATATATTGTTCTATATTCCTAAGCCCATATCGAACACTCGACGACCGAGTTCAACTAGCTCTTGGTCATTTCCAACACGTTTTACTTGTACTCTATAGTAAGAAGATGCCCCAAGTAAATCCAGTCGGCAGCTTGCTGAGTGACCAAGTTTTCTTTTGAAACTCGCTCAGCATGGATAACTAAATAACTAGTCCAATTTGTCCGCATCATTCTTTGAAATGCACAAGTTTAATAATACTAATGTTTTAGATCTATTAAAGTTGAAATTACTTGTTACAGCTGTATACAAGAGTGAATTAGCATATGCAGTGTTTAACCGAGACAAGTGTAATTGTTTCAAACTGTGCCCATGTCCGTAGTCGGTGTTCTTACGAAGCACCTGCGTCGCGTCGCAACTTAAACAGATGGTAAATGAATATATGAATTCAAGGAGAAATCATTGATCAGTACCAGAAGGAAACTTATCAAGAAATTTATTGAATTAATAAATCAAATTCTCTCAGATACATAATTCCGCCTTCAAACAAAAATACACATTGAGTGGTATGAGGAACTTACGAAACCCGGAACATTCAGTTTTACAAATAATTATAATTAGTGTCCGACCGAAACTGGAATTTCTACCGAAACCGAAACCGAATCTTCGGTACCCGTTACAGTTTCGGCCGAAACCGAAACCGAAACTTTTCAGACATGTTAAAATCTATTCTTAAGTGAAATTTGGCTGATTTCATACACTTATACATTGTACAGACTGTGAACACGTGTTAAGTTAATAAAAAACAATAATTGAAGTATGTGAAAAGATTAAATAATTATATATTTGTTTGATATTGCCATTATTTTTACCCGACTACGGCGAAGCAAAAGGGAGGGTTACGTTTTTGACCGGTATGTGAGTATGTATGTATGTTCATCTGTTCCCTCATAACTTCTAAACTACTTCTCATAATTTTTATTTTTACCCGACTACGGCGGAGCAAAAGGGAGGGTTATATTTTTGACCGGTATGTGAGTATGTATGTATGTATGTATGTATGTATGTTCATCTGTTCCCTCATAACTTCTAAACTACTTTTCATAATTTGACAAATGAGATGAAGTTGGAAGCGTCTTGTTTGTCCGCTGGTTATAGGCTATGTGACGTCACATTCAATTGAAAATGTCGCCCTCTAGGGGGCAAGAAGTCGTGAATTTTTTTTCGTCTCACCCCATCATGTGAGGTATCATTGAACATGGATTTTAAAATGAAGGGATTGGTACATCATACTATTTTTTGACCCGACTACGGCTTCGCAAAGTGTTTGTTCATCGGTATGGAATTATGTATGCATTTATTTTCATTTGTTCCCTCATAACTAATAAACTTTTAATCATAATTTGACAAAAAAACCCTAAACAGATAAAAAATGTTATGTGGCTCTGCAAACCCCCAAAATATTTTAAATAAAAATTTAAAATATTTTGTGTCATCAGTGATATTCTAAAGTGTTTTAGAGACTTCATGCTATATTTATGAACCGCGTAGGGATCAGTGAAATTGACTCGTCGCAACTATTCGCCTTTTACTAAAGTATACGGTATGTCCACAATTTTTTTTTTTTTATTTTTATGTATGTATCTTTTTCCTGCAATCTGTCTGGTCGACATTTAGCTGGAGTTATGAAGTTAAGATTAAGACGCGCATGGTACAATATCCAGTGATATGTCCATATAATTATTACTAACAAGGAAGATTCATAATAAAAAAAAATACCACAATTATGAGGTCAATTAATTATTGCTTTGTCAATACAATCACGCCAGACCGGCCCGCGATCTGACAGCTGACGATGGTGGGTGACACACGATACACGAACTCTCCCCATTGATATATAAATATTGATATTCCTTGATCAAAGACTCTGCCTAAGGCAACCGAGCGACGCGCGATAATTCACGAATGCAGTGTCGGTGCGGCCGAAGGTTCGGCAGGTTTTCTGCCGAAACCGAAACTGGTACCGAAACCGATTTTTTTGCCGAAACTTGCCGAAATCGAAACCGAACCTTCGGTCGGTCACTAATTATATTACCCTGTATTAAACATTGTCGCACTGCTGGGCACGGGACTCCTCTACTAATGAGAGGGGTCTTGACAGTCCGTACCGCAACCATCTACGCTATCGCTGCTATAGTCAGATGTACATTTTTTTTTATATTTTTTTTTACCGAAATAGGCTTGCGTTTGACTACTATCTAGTCTGATGGTAAGTGATGATGTGGTCTACGGTGGAGCACGCTTGCTTAGAAGATACCTATTCACTCTTGACTTGAAGATACCCAAGTTATAATTTTCGGGAATAAACATGAAAATTCAAAATGTTTTTTATGTATCACACAGGTTGAGCCGACCTATATAAGCCGTCAACAAATAATGTCCTCGCACTGTTACATTACTCTCACGCCAATTATACGAATATAAAGTGGTAGCAGATACCCGCGCACTCATTTGTGTAATCCTATGAAAATATTTGTTCGCGGACGAGGAATTCAGCGGACCCTCCCCCCTCCTACCCCCGCCCTCTCCCCTCATACCCTCGCCCACGCCAATTACATACGGCATGAGAGGACACACTTATGTCCGGTCACATATTAGTGAAAACATATCAACTCGTGGGTTAAAACTCTCGAACATACACCGGTACTTGTACATCACATACAAATACGGTCCATTCAAACATAATGTTTTATGTAAAATAATACAAGAACGCTGTTTTGTGAAAGATAATTTGGGTGACTCCTTAGTTCCAGTAAGTTCATTATTTAGTTCTGCGATCATTGCGCTCCATTATTTAGTGCCACTGATAAATAAAGATGTTTTGAAAAAATTTCGTCAACTTGGTGATTCATAGAAAATTGTCGTTGCAGTAAATTAAATAATGCATATAAATGGCAGTGACCAGCATGCCAAGCCAAAAACGAATCCTACTACTAGCTATTACTGAATTTAATAAAATATTGTAATAATAATAATATCAGATCGTTGTACGAGAAAAGTGTTGCACGATCGTCCTCGGACAGGGGGTTAAGCCGTTGTTCCTGGTTATTGACAAGCTGACTGCTGGGCTTAACTTTATCGAATTTGTTTAATGCCATTTGACGGGTATGTCGTAAAATTTGAGCTGAGTTCCAGGAAATACCCACAAGTGTTCTCAAATTAGGAACAAAACATTTTCAGAACTACTTAGTCTTCTATTATACGTATTATTATAGAAGAGCAATAACATTAATAATAATAATTCTAGCTGTCTTCAAAATATCTAAGAAATTAAAATAATAAATAAAAAAAGCGCTTTGTTGTGATCCCTTAAATCCTTCGCTTCAAATGTAGGTACTTGTGTAAGGAGGCCAAATCACTTTTTATTCTTGCATGGCCAAGCGACCACACAACACCTGATGATAAGCGCAGTGTCGTCGAGGTAGAGTATCAAGTAGCTAGAGACAACTATACCTCGCTACTCGACACATCATGCCGGCTTGCTGAGTAGCACCGAGCACTACGCCTAAAGAACCCAGTTCATTGACGATGGCTATAATCTTAATCACTAGATATACATAGCTCAGTCAACAATTGACCAGTTCGTTGACGTGTGAATAAATATCACCCAAAAGTCATGCACATAATCCTAAGTATTGACTACCAGGCACTATGAGAACATTTGGTCTTAAATATCCAGTTCCGGATAAGTTTGCGAATCACAGAAACATTTTATTCCGTGTGGAAACGAAATTCGTCTCATTTATTCGTTGGGAAAAGGCAGTTCTCTGAATTGTATTGAATGTGACGTAGTAGAGGACATATATCATATTTTAACATCAAATCGGTAATGCATGTATTACCGATTTGATATATATAACACAAATAAATAAAAAAAAACTTAATATGTCGGTAACGAAAATTTTAGAAAAAAAATTAAATTGATTTAATCCCTTGGAATATTGGTCAGTATAGTAGCATACTATCTTTACCTCTTTTGGCAGAAGCAAAATTGTTGTACAAGCTGAGTCATAGGTTTAAAGAATAGATTACCCTAAGTTAATCGACTGTATGATTAAATAATGTTGTGTTATGTGTTTTTATGGGGGTGACATGTATAAGTGTGAACAAACATTTAATAAATTAAGATAAAAAAAATTTACAGCTATTCGTAGACTATGCCAAAAAGTCTTTAGTGTAACATATACAATAGTGCTGTTACTTTTAGTTAAAACAAATATCTGCTCTATGCTAAATAAAAGCTTCATTACTCTGTTATTCAAATGTTGGTTACGCCCACAATGGAAATTAAATATCTCGTCTAAAGGGACTCGTCATTTGTAAGAGCTTAGTACTTCTGTTCAAGAGTGCTAACAAGATACGTTAATGTAAGGGTACTGTGTGTTCAAGAGATTAGTCTATTTAAATTCATGTATGACTAAGCTTTTATAAATAAGTAGCTGATGCTGGAGCTGTTGCTGTTGTTGGAGGTTATTTTCGGGTGCAGAAGTATACAATCCAAGGAGTTGTCTTCTGAGGCATCTATAGCGATCGTCCTGACTCTCAGGTGTTGTGCCTGAAGCTTGAGATTGCATTTAAAGAATACCTCATAAGTTAACCCCTCACTTCGCCCCTTTTAGGGATGATTTGATAAAAACGTTGAAACACGTATTTCTTACCAAAAGCCTAAATATGAATTTTTAGATGCCTAAGTTGAGGTATTACGCATTGCCCATACAAACTTTCAACCCCTATTTCACCCCCTTCAAGAATTTTTTTAGAGACAAATATAACCTATGTCCTTCCCCAAGATATAATCTATCCCTCTGCTGAATTTCATTAGGATAGGATAAGATTCGTCCACCCGTTTAGTCATAAAAAGGTAACAAACATACAAACAACAATATTAATTTAGCTGCGGATTATATTTTAAAACTGTTATATCTCCTAAGATATTCATTGAAATCAAATGAGGTAAAGGGCAACTTTGTTCAAAATTAAATACTTGTGATGAATAAAGTATTTATTTGGATAAGGATTAATACCATTTTTTTTTATTCTGGCGCGGCAAAGTGACCACACTGCACCTGATGGTAAGAGCAGTGCCGTCCAGATAGAGTATCAAGTAGCGAGAGACAGTCTATCCCCCGCTACTCAACACAATCATGCCGGCCTGCTGTTTAGCTTCTTCACATTACGCCTAAAGGACCCAGGATCATAGGAGGGAGGGAACACGGTAGCTGGCAAACTGTTCCACAGCTTGATGGTGCGGCAAAAATACGAATTTGCGAACCTCTTGGTTCGGGCCGGGGTAGTAGACACCACGAAGCTGTGGCTCCGCAAGCCAGTACGCGTGGTTCTGGTATGGAAGGGAGAGGATGGGATAAGATCAAACAATTCTTCAGAGCATTCGCCATGATACAGACGGTAGAACACGCTAAGCGAGGAAATATCCCTACGCAGCTGTAGCGGCTCCAGGCTGTTACTCACGTCTGCATCATTCACAATGCGGATGGCCCGCCGATGTAACCCATCCAAGGCATCGAGGAGGTATTTTGCGGAACCGTCCCAGAGGTGCGAGCAGTATTCCATTCCCGGCCGCACTTGCGCTTTATATAAGCGGTAGAGCTGACCGGGCGTGAAAAACCGCCGCACCCTGTTCAGGATTCCGAGCCTGCGAGAAGTGGCGGATATTACGCCCTCGATGTGACTCCTTGGATTAAGATCGCAGCGGATATCCATACCTAGGACACTTAGGTCATTCCGCATTGCGAGTGGAACACCCTGAAGAATGTTATAAAAACCACTTCCCAAATAATGCATTGTTTCCGAACAAATTCGATAACCGTTAAAAAGGTTATTATAGTGAGCCAACCGAAATAGATAGACATATGCTATTCGGGACTTTTTTTTAGAACTTTTTAAGATGAACAATGCCGTCATACATGTTTGTTACGCAACTTTAACCATTTACGCAGCGCACGCAACGGAAGCTCCCAAAAGGAATAAATTTTCCCCGTTTTTGCAACATTTGTCATAGCTGCTACGCTCCTATTGGTCATAGCGCGATGTTATATAGCCTATAGCGCTCCTCGATAAATGGTCAATCCAACACTAAGATTTTTTCAATTCGAACCAGTAGTTCCTGAGATAAGCGCGTTCAAGTAAACAAACAAACTCTTCAGCTTGATAAGGTATAGATGAGACGCGAGAATGTATTCATAACTGCAAATTTGCAGTACCGTTTTATTACAACAGGTAAAAATTATATTTCTAAAATTAGTGTTATAAAATAGCAGTGTCAGATTCTGTCAAGAACACTTTTTGTTTTAACTTAACAAATAAATAAATAAATAAAACATTACAAAACTGTCAGACTAAATTCAGCAGCACGTGCAGATAAAACAATTAGTTCAATCAACATAGGAAGGCGTCAAATTTATGACGACATTGTCCTTACAGATGGAACGGGGTAGTTCAGCTATTTTCATATTCTCATGTCGTATAGAGTTTTTAAAAATATGTGGTATAAGTAACTCGGAACCGCATGTTAAATAAATCTCTCATAGACCGATGTATATGGTTCTATAACAAACTTTCCAACAATAACGGTCAATTTTCAATAAACAATTTTAGCTCCGAGTAAATCCAAACGGCCTCCGCCTCCGACCCAGTTTTTATCTGAGCAACTACTCGATTGGGCTTTACCTATTCACCAGCATCTATATTATAATACGTTTTTGTCGGGGGTACACAGTTGGGGTACGATGTTTGGCCGTGTTGCGACCTTCTGAGTACTCTGACACTAGACTCTCGACCGCTCACCTCCTCGCCCCATGGCGTAGTGTGAAGAAGCAGGCCAGCATGATAATGTTGGGTAGCGAGGGATAATTTGTTTGTAGCTACTTGATACTCTAATTGGACGGCACTGCGCTTACCATCAGGTACAGTGTGGTCACTTTGCCGTGCCAAAAAAAAGAATATAGCCATATTATAGTATGAAATAAAAATAAAATAAACACACGTAGCTCGTTATCAATTAGTTAATATACCGCGGTACAATATTTGCGGATTGCGGTGAAGTCGTGCGGCAAATATTTACACAGCACACGCTCCTGACACCCGTTGTACTCACAATTGTTTGTACTGTCGGTACTGTCGTATCGGAAGCTACCGGCCTTCTCAACAACCGTAAATAAATATACAATTTGTATAATCGAAATAGCTTGTTATATATAATTTGTTTGATGAAGTAACAATACAATACTAGGGGTACCGAAGGTGTGATGTATACCTTTAGGAGGGTCCACCGCATTTTGGTGTACAAGACAACCGATCGAGACGACTTTGGGCGCCCGAATTACCATGTGGCGGCAGAGCTCTTAAATGTTTTACATATTTTTTTTAAATATAACGGCACAATTTTTTTTTAATATACAGGAGTTATTAACCTTAAATAATAAACGTATTCTGAAAGACCATGAATAATTTAACGATAATATTTAATCAAAACCAGTTCAGATCGGTTTTAATATTTTGGAAGTTCTATCGAGACTAAATGTTCTTTAATAAGGCTATAGTTCACATTTATTTCTTCACAGGAATCAATTGTAATGGTTATCCAGGAAATCATATCCAACCAAAGTCATTCTGGATATTATGCCTCAGATAACCTCTATACTAAAAATAATGTTCGAAAATAAGGGATTTTAACCTTTTGTGAAACATACGGGATATTTGGGAGTCTATTGAATCTCAAAGGTCTCAAGTCCCTCGTTAAGGCAAGGCTCAAGTCGGTCAAGAAGGAAAAAACTTCACCCACAAAATATTTCAAGATGTTTATTTATACGGACACGTGTGAGTGCAGTGCAGTGTGTGAGCTACACTGCACCTGATGGTAAGTGCAGTATTTAAATAAAATGACGACCAGCTAGAGATGTAACTCTCTGAATATCTATAATCGGAGTTAATTAGAAAGTATTTATTTAGATTCCTATAAGGATGTTTAAGAAATATCACCAAATGTAAAAATAATTAAAGATAATAAAGAATATGTTACGCATAAAAATATGTTATACAATGAATATACGCGTTAAAGATAATTTGTGCCCATAGAAGCCTCAGTTTAAAAGCAATTAAATAACCATTATTATAAACCGACAATATTAGCCGAACAAACGGTACATTTACATACTGTTAACTGGGTAAAGAACAAAACAATAACAATATATATATAATACACGAACAACTCGAGTGTAATTGACACGCGTTGGATTGAACATTTAGTATGCCTATTTCCATGTATATTTCGTTTTTGTAATGAAAGGCCAAATATACGGTAAAAGATAATTCCATAAAAGTTTACAATCTTTATGAGGACTATTATGACTGTGGGTGGTATGTCACTGTACTGCTCTCATTCCACAATGTTTGAACGAAACTACAACGTACTATTGGCACCTTTTATTTTGGTATAGTTAGGGATACAGAAAGAAAGAAAGAAAATCTTTTATTTGGCCATAATCACCAGACCAGGTGGCAATAAACGATGAGTACATAAAACAAATAAAAAAAACTTTAAGGGCTACAGGTACACAAATAAAACAAGAAAAAGTCTCCCGGCATACTTATGCGCCCCAGCCACCCGTGTTCGAAGCATGACCAACCACCTGACACTGATTTTCAGCAAGGGCCAAGGAGTGTCACACGCATGCCAGCATAAATAGTACAAAATTAATATATATTAAAAAATAAAATAACAATAATGAAAATAATATACAGGATACAGCAGTTATTAATTAAAAACAAACGGAAACAGAAACAATAAGATCCATCCTCAAGTACAAGAGCATATAACGCGCAAGTTTTGTTTTAAAATTGACAATAAGTAAACCCATAATATTTAATAGTTTTATGAAGAGATACAATTAATATTTTATTATGTATTCGAGAAAATGGTAAGTTTAGTCTGCTGCGTAGGTTTACACAAATTATTATTAGAATAACCTTAATTATTGTACTCAAATATTTTAAATCCAATTAAAGGATTTGAACTGAAAGATTAAAATAGTTTCTCAGGATAAATTGCTCTTCATTTATTTTTATGACTAATCGAATCTCACCTTCCTCGGCGAATGGAATTAATGCCACGAGTTTAAGAGCGATGATTTCTTACAAATCCGAAGTTCTCAGTCTCCGCTAGAGTTCAGAACTAGACAAAGACATTTTTTGTTCGAGAAACTTGAAGTTCCTTATTCTTTATAGTCAATGTCTGCACTTCACTCTAAATGACTTATCCCTTGGGTCGAAGTTGAAAGATAATTTAATATTATTTAAATACAAAGGCCATAGATTTCCGATACAAAATACAAAGGCTTTAAATATAAAAATGATCAACGATGAACCTGACCAATCTAGAGTCTCTTTCACTCTTAAATTATTTCACATTTATCAGAAAGTGACATAAGAATATAAATTGCGACTAAACCAAATGTATCTTCTTCGGACACCTCGTATTACACAACGATATTGGTATTCGTTGAGTACAAATTGAATATGCTCTATATTGTATCGGAGAGGTGACCGATGTAAGCGCTGCAGTATCCGAGCGCTGGAGATTCAAGTACATTCCACTGCGAGTTGATACATGAATATCATTACTGTAACCGTTCACACGTCGAAAATACTAATATATTAGAGTGTGAAGTAGTTCAACAATGAGGTATCTTTAAATACAACTCTAGATACCGTATTAATAAATTGACCCCACAGTCAAACACATAATCTGGACTCTATAGTACGTTAACCAGCATCAAGAACTAAGAGAGACTAACAATGTTCCAATCCCAGACACGAAAAAATGTTAATTATCGCTTGCTTTAACGGTGAAGGAACAAAACGTGAGGAAACCTGAATACCTGAGAATTCTCAAACGAATTTCGTTTCGTTCGTATGTGAAGTCTACCAACCCGCATTACGCCAGCGTGGTGGACTAAGGCCTATCCCTCTCAATAGCAGAGGTGGCCCGTGCCCAGCAGTGGGACAATGTTTAATACAGGGCTAGTATTATTATTATAAAGGAAGGAAGAAAAAAAGTAATTGCCCTTTCAGTAGAACAAAAGAAAACACTTTAAAATAAAAAACCAAAATGATGAAGTACAGCGCTGACTTTCAGCTTCACCCATCACACTAGCATTGGCTGCGGTATTTCTTACGGCCAACTAGTAGTCCTACGGACAGCATGCCATGGAGGTTTATAAACACTTATAATATAACCTCCAATCCTAATTATTTTGATAACTTCACAAGCACTGTGTAATTATGGCATTTTTGGAGCAAGAAGCATCTGGATTCGAAAGCGCTCTCAACAACAGCAACAAAGTGCACTAGGATTACCAATCATACAAAATAGTGAAATAGCAGAATCTAATTTCATAGGCGCCAGATAGTGGAACAATAGAGTCCAATATCAAAGATATTACTTCTGAAGACGCTAACTAGAAGCTATCTAAAAACAATAGGTGAGAGCTCGCACACGCCGCGCCGCGCCGTGCCGGCCTATACTCCAACAATCTTTATTTTAATAAGGCGGCTGTACGCTGTTATCAGCTAACTGACAGATAAACGAGAATTCTACTGAGATAACCTACACTAAGTTATTTCACCATGAGAAAACAGTTTTTGAATATTTAATTTGCAGATAAGCCTAGTCTTGTTATAATAGAGTCTGAAGTGCTCGTTGTACCGATTTTATAAGAATTATAATTTTTGAACGGTTTCTTTGTTATCATTAAATATGCTCAGCATCATGATTTCTTATTATATAGTACTCACTAGAGTAATATATAATAATAGCACTCACTGCACGCAAACAGTCCTGACCTTACAGTTGTGTCATTAGCATTTGAAGCTATGAGGGAATTTCGCTCCCACACACTTGAACGCGGAATAATTATTTCTGAATCACACAAACAAATAGTTATTTAAAACGAAGATCAAACCCTCAGACTGTTACGTCGCACCGTCATCATGTAATATAAATGTAAACTATGATAATAATTTATAATTTTTATGATGATTTTTTTTGTTCGACTATGAAAATAGATGAACTGATAAACAGTACACAGTATATCGCTATTGAGTTCTGGTATTGACATTAACGTGTTATAGCGGTATATAATTGTGGACCCCGTCATGCGCAGACAGTCCGTAGTAGGCGTACCTACTCCAAAAATTTACATTAAAGTCACAAGTCAATGAGGCGATTGTATAGATGTTTGAGTATGGTACACCACACTGAAATCTATCTCCATAGACACGTCACCCAGCGCATATTAATATCGCGGCGGTTGTTTGTGGCTTGACGTTAGATTGATGACGGCAATGACACGAAACTGATACACATACTGACGCCTGTAATCCCCGAGGGGGTAGGCAGACGTGTAACCAGTACACCCACTATTCGTCGAATTTCGGTCCCATAATGTGATAGGGGGCGAGCCTATCGCCACACCGGGCACTTTGATCGTACATACGATACGATCAAGAGCATTATAATAGTGTACGATTCGATGTAAAGGAATTATTTTCAATAATTAGTTCTACACTATTTACCCCAGGTCAGTAGTAACAGCTCTTTGCTAAACACTTTAGATAATAATACAAATGATAAAGCTAATGGTCGGGTCCGCAGGGGATTACGCTCCGTTAATTATAATTCCACGTGGTTTCGGCGACGGTAATAGTTCGACGCGCTGCACCACCACTGCCGCTAAAGTACCGCCAAATTACTTCTACAAAGGTAATCAAATTCAATAATTATTAGTGGTGCAAGGAGGTACAGGAGGGTGCCGAGGGCGGCGGGTGAAGAGAGCTTCACTGATTAAATATATTTGGCAATATGTTCGTAATATTTTCAAGCGCGTGGCGTTTAGCGTTTAATGCCATATACTGCCGTGTGTGATAGGGATTTGCGGATTTTATTGTAGTTTATTTTACTTTTTAATTCTGCGTAGTTCCAATAAAATATAAAATCAACTATATGGAGGGTAGAAACGTCGCAATATACTTTCGTGACGACATACTACTCAGTCTGCCCCGTGACCACAAAGGCTGTAAAGCTTTCGAGCGTCGGGTTAAAAAAAGTTAAATAAACGGCAATAAAATCCGTAAATTTTATTTCAATGTGTAATAGAAACGTAAACATAAGAAAAAATTTAATACTTGGATAAGTACTTCCTTCGTTCATGAAACACATTTCTGTTAAAAGTTTATATGTTATACATTAACCTCTCTCGAACAAGGACACCGGTGTTCGAAAAGGTAATAAGTAAAGTCTGTAAAATATAAGCCAAAATCAATTTTAATTCCATAATATTAAAGTTAAAAATTGCATGTAAGAACGGCGAGTGTTGCCAGTACTTTTGGTTCGCCGGCATGCCATTGATACGTGAATGATATATGCAGTTTTAACTGGTATCACATCTGTAAGATTTGTTTACTACAGAATGTTAGCTTACGAGCAGGTGAGTGAACTGATGGTAAATTATTGCCACCTCTCGTAATGAGGAATTAGAAGCGGTCTGGGAGAGTGAGATTTATTGTGCATCTGATCTGATTGCAGTATAACTAACAGTGCGATACGCAACACAAAAGAATTGGAGCTTAGTTTCTCTATATCACATCATTGTACCATTGGAGTCGAGCTGGAGAAAACGATTTATTTTATTATAAAAAAATGGAAACAAGTGATCTACCAATAGGGTAGTTTCCTGTATTTAATTTTGTACATTATTCCATATGCAAACGAATTTAATACGCAAAAGAAATTCTTTCACGGGACATATCATGCATCCTTTTACTGTCATTTGACAATTACTCCTTCCAGCTGATTTGAATGGCGTTCGGATTCATAACATTCTTTCGATAATAGGTTTTAGGTAGTCTAACGTGTCGATTAAATTAATAAAAAAAAATCGAGTCAAATAACCTATTTGGATCCAGGTCAGTTGGTTAGATGAAGCCATAGATCTAGGATCCCAGGTAATCTGAGGATGGAGCAGTGTGTGGCGTCATGCCTTCGTGGTTAATATCTGCGTGTGGCTCGTGCACTAATGTGCGGCGTCAGTGATTGATGTTGGAACAGCCGTCGGCGTCCTCACACACCGTCACAACTACATGCTAAGTGATTAATTGAACATATGTTTACAACCACCTAAAGCTGTCGATTGCAGATGTTAAATGGCAGCGGTCATTAAGTCCCGCCGGGATATAGCTTATATTTCTATAAACTAGTTACTTTAAACATCAGTATATATTCATAATTATGGACTACAATACTTAGTTTGTGAAAAAACTGTACTACGAACTCTAAGTGTAAAATTTAGTGAGTCAGCATTATATTAGAAATGTGATAAATCTTGTACTGAAGCGTGTTAGTGTTTTTCATTGTCAGATGAACATACGTGTCGTTTTGTGGCGACAAACGTTTGTGGTCGGCCTTCGGCGATGTACATGATGTATTATACTATGCGGACATTCATTTTGTCTGCATTCATGTTCGCGCGAACTAAAACTCTTTATCTCAAGTGAGAACTTTTGCCGAAGGCTCCATATGGTGCTGGCTGTGGGCCGTTGCAAAAAATTTAATATTGATATATAACGGGACAAATAATATACCAAATAACAACTTTGACAAAACACAACACAAGCAAATAATTTTATTCAAATACTACAAATTAAAACACATTTACTACTGTACTGTAAATCTCTCTCTCTCGCTCTTCTGTGCATTTATTATTCCCATCTAATGGTGGGGTCTGCCTGTACTGTACTGAAAATAAAAAAAAAAAATGTTTATTGCCTTATCATGTACTTAAACGTTTTATGTAAATGATACTAAAACATGAATTGTAATGTGTAAATGAATACGTTACGATTAACAATGCGTTGTATTTATAGCTTGAGGCTCCCTCAATCAAATCATGGTATATTTACGTAAATGGCATTACAAAATCCATTTTTGTACAGATTAAATCACAAATATTTTTTTTTATATCCATCTATTTACATACATACTATTTTTTAAGTCTAAGTGCCACTTAGATTGGATTTTATTTATTTAAGATTTCTTTCCTGAAAGGCCGGCAACGCATTTACAAGCCCTCTAGTGTTGCAGATGTTCATGGGCGGCGGTGATCACTTTCCATCAGGTGAGCCTCCTGCCCGTTTGCCCCCTTAAACCATAAAAAAAATAAGATGCATATCCGACTACAATCATAACAGTTCACAACATTAGAATTCTACAATATAAGGTTCTATAAAATCGACAAGTTTTCTACTAAACGGAGGTAGCATCCGTATATAAATACCAGTAAATCTGAAATATTGTTGATATCTTAAAAAATATTACCAAAATTCAATATAAAATTATATTCCCTTGAGTCTCACCAGGTAGTTAATATTGGAAAGCTGGTTGCGAAATACTAGAGCAACACAAACAGGATGTCCGGACAACACGAGAGCGCACTTAGCTGCGAGCTGCGACCCTCACTGTAGAGTGTGGGTATCGACAGATTACTGACGGGACAAGCTGAAAATGGACTGCGTGCCATTCTTTAGGTAAGTAACACCTTATTACTGGTGACGTAAGGTCACCATGCGGTGGGTCTCTAGTTCTGTTGCTAAACAGCAGTGTGTGCTGTGTTTGAGCCAGTTTGGGGAACAGTCTTCAGTAAAATTACTGCGAATTATTTTTGTTTGATTGATATCTTCTAGACGCGAATTCAGCATGCACAAGAGTAACATATAATATAAATATTATAGTTAACAAAATTAAGTTTCAAACTATTCTATGCAATTTGGAAAAATACCATATTTAATTAGATTTTTGAGTTTAGACATTGTTCAGACTATAAAACCTTTATTGGTATATCTAGATACAATTATATATCTACTACTACTACTACCATGTAAATTGCAACTGTAATGTCATTTCCATAAATAAAACTGTATTATAAAATGCAATCCCTAGTGGTATTGTGAAGCGATGCACGGGATAACCGACTTATGGTATTAGTACTGCAGTATTGTAAGCACTAAGCCCGCGTGTTCGGTAATATACCCACGATATGAGGTGGAAATATCGGGCTATTACTAATGAGGAATTTCATCTGCATCATGTTAATATCAAAACAATTTAAACTGCAACCTCCGTGTATTATATCAACGTCGCTGAACTCCTATAATCCTGTACACAAGCGAACAGTGCCCACCCAGTTGAACAGACTCGCAGGACGAGCGCAGTTCCCGCTCAGCACATGCCACGGGCGCGCCGCTGCACCGCCCCGCCGCCGCACACAACCCCGGCTGGACACTGTTACACGCGTTGTTGCACACTGCGATGCAATATCCTATTCTTCTACGGATTCTATTTCAATTATAAGAATGTCGTAAAGGTATAAGCTGAATGGACGAATATGTGTATTGGTCGAATTGTTTACAGATTTTAATAGAATGTTCCGACAGAGCGAAACAAGAATTCGCTACGTGGTAGCTTTATAGATTCTAATTTATCGGCGGGACCGGGCTTCGCTACATGCCTCTTATGGAGAGAATCCGTATATAATATAGCGATATATTATGGTTTTGGTACCAAATGAAATCGTTACTTATGCAATTTAGGTATTACCCTTTTATACGTAAATAATGTAAAACATTAGTATATAGTGTTTGTATCATTTTATACAATGTTTTAGTTGCCGAACTACAAGAGCTAAGTATAGATTATTAGCACACACACACATCCTACAAATTGGACTACGTGGAATATAATAGAATATTTGATACACCCCGTTTTACAAATAGCAATGATAGTTTCCAATGTATTCCTAGAACAACTTGAGCGAATCACAGAGCGTCAAGCTGATGTTTACAAAATAAACAAGCGGAGGAAAGCTGGCGAACCAAACTCATTGTGGAAGTGCAGTGGAGCACCCAATGCAACTTGCGAGCACAGACCAACACCCAGCTCTGTCGACTGTCCATACTGCCATTCGCAAAACTATAATATTCCTAACTTTAACATGAACATCAACTTCCTAAAATACCTTTATCGTATTTACTTTACATAAATAATTAATAATGTCAATGATAATTGGTCGCCATCCCAAACAAAGAATATTTAAAGCGAAATGTTAAAAGGCTATCTAATTTATATTACAGTGATTATATAGTTTAGTGAAGAGTAACGATAGC
This sequence comes from Laothoe populi, assembly GCA_905220505.1. NCBI lineage: Eukaryota > Metazoa > Arthropoda > Insecta > Lepidoptera > Sphingidae > Laothoe > Laothoe populi. The sequence goes on along the minus strand of HG992154.1, from coordinate 175,623 downwards.
CTAGTTGGTTGCGGTACGGACTGTCAAGACGAAAGTCCTATGTTTGAAACCCAAGTGGCATACACCTCTGACTTTTCTAAAGTTATGTGTGTATTCTTTGTTAATAATCGCTTGCTTTAAAGGTGAAGGAAAACATCGTGAGGAAACCTGCATACCTGAGAATTCTCAAAAAGAATTTCGAAGGTATGTGAAGTCGACCAACCCGCAATAGGCCAGCGTGGTGGACTAAGGCCTAACCCCTCTCATTAGTAGAGGAGGCCCGTGCCCAGCAGTGGGACAATATTTAATACAGGGCTAGTATTATTATTATTGTTATTATATAGTTTACAGTGAAAATACAACATAATTAGAAAGTCATATAAAAGTTATAATGGAGAAGTAAATTTTAGAGCAGGTGTTTTTGTTTAACTCAAAGTGTATTTTTTAGATATCTACTAACTAATGCATTTCATGCACTTAACAATGCACTCACAGGTATCCATAGATTGCTTTATAGATATCGATTTTGAATTAACGCGAAAGTAAAGTTTCAGCAAAGTCCAAATATGCTTTATAAACGTCAATCGCGAGTGGAAATATAAAATATAAATAAAAACAATACTTGTAATATACTAATATTGTAAGGTATTTTAATATTTGGACATTACCTGGAAATTGATTCCAAAATCCTTAATGAAATAGAATAGACAATATATTATTATAATATATTAATCTAAGGAAAACACTTTAACAATGTATTTAAATTTGAACATTTCTTATTCAGCCAGTTTTAATCAGTAATGTCTGCCGAGAATACTGTCTTGTTAAACATCTATGATTTATTACCTACCCCTCTTCAAAGCGCTGCTGTTTTATGTTACGAAGCTATTCAAAATAAATCAACGGCGACAATTCTTAGGAAATCTGTTTTTCGTCCTAAAGTATTATAACGTTAACAAACACGAAAAATGTATAGAAAAATATATAAATACAAACAAAAGTCACACACACAATCCCGACTGGACATAATGGTTTCGATATACGACAACTACTCCACGAGACGGTTTTATTTTATACTAGCTTTTGCCCGCAGCTCCGCCCGCGTGGAAGTTGGCTTTGAGCGAAAAAGCAAACTATCCATGGAGGCATATTACGCTATTACATCCCTCTAGCATCTGCCTAGTAGCCTCCCGCGGCGACCCGATGCGACGGTTACACAAAAATAATCCTTATAGCATGATTCAGTATTCACGCGCGATGGCTTATTAGCGTATTTCATGTATAACTTTGGTATTTCTGTACCTATTTCTATAATTCTTTTTTTATTAAATTAAATAGGTAATAATGTTAACATTTATTAATCAGGGATAATTGAGAGTGTTATAAACGTAAGAGTAGACAAATATAATCAGAAATCTCTGAACTGCTAAGCTATCGGGAGTTACACGTGTTATTGTGAGTCAATCATAAAATATAGACATTTGCTGTCGTGGAATATTTTTTATAAAATTTTAAGGAGAACATTTCTGTCGTACATGATTTCTGTGTAGCTTTAACTAATAAGGCTGCACACGCGACGGAAGCTTAAAAAATGGAGTAAGTTCTCCTGTTTTCCCAACATTTCCCTTCACTGCTCTGCTCCTATTGATCGTAGCGTGATGAAAAGTATACTATAACCTGCCCAGGAGTATGAAGAACAATTGTACCAAGTTTTGTTGAAATCCGTCGAGTGGTTTTTGTTTCTATAACGAACATACAGACAGACAGATAAAAATTTTACTGATTTCATTTTTGGCGTCAGTATCGATCACTAATCACCCGCTGATAGTTATTTTGGAAATATATTTCATGTACAGAATTGACCTCTCTACAGATTTATTATAAGTATAGATAATATTAATCTATGTATTTATATATAAAACACAAAAAATACTTGTACCATGTCCGTTATAAATTTTGAAACCACTCAACCAATTTCAATGTGTGTGGTTGGGTCCAACTTAAAAGATAGCATAGTTTTGACAGCCTCCGTGGCGCAGTTGGCGAGTAGCCGGCTGTGAAACGAGAGGCCGTGTGTTCGATTCCCGCACCGGGACAAATGTTTGTGTAACAGACAGATATTTGTGTCCGGGGTCTGGGTGTTGTGAGACCGAAAGTTTCTCGTAGTCCCTGATACCCACAACACAAGACTCTTATCTTAGTGTGGGATCGGGGCTATGTGTGTGACTGATGGGTGTTATTTATTTATTTATTTTGTTTTGTCGTCGAGATCTGAATATCTTATTTATTCAACGAAAATTCTGCCCACAGAGAAGACGGTTTATGTGAGGACTACGACTGCTCGGAACCACTAGTATATTATAAAAATTGAACAATCAAATTATGTTCCATAACTTATGAAAAACATTTCTATACGTTTCTATATGTCTATAATAACAGCTGCATCCCAAAAAATAACAAACTAATAATTCACTAATGATAATAAAAACCTCCGTTGTAATATCGGTTACGGACCAATTTTAAACGAAGAAGAAATATTAAACATGATGTGATCGCGAGCCAATCAAGAAAGATGAGAGACGGCGGAGCGGACGCGGATATCGAAGGCTCGGTTTCCAATTAGGTGCAGGCTCGCAGCGTGGCTCGGGGCTCGAGTCACGGCTGGGAGTGAAGACTTCGAGCACTTTTTAACCGACTTCAAAAAAGGAGGGGGTTTTCAATTCGTCGGAATCTTTTTTATGTATGTTCCCCGATTACTCGAAGACGCCCGGACCGATTCGAGAAATTATTTTTTTGTTTAAAAGGATATACTTCCCAGGTGGTCCCATTGGCACCAAGTCAGGATCTGATGATGGGATCTCAGAAAAATCGAGGGCAACCCTCAAATTTTATAGGGACGCATTATTTGTTTTTTTATTGAAGTTATGTAGCAGCGATAGCCTAGTTGGTTGCGGTACGGACTGCCAAGACGAAAGTCGTAGGTTCGAAACCCAAGTGGCATACACTTCTGACTTTTCTAAAGTCATGTGTGTATTAAATGTTAATTATCGCTTGCTTTATACGGTGAAGGAAAACATCGTGAGGAAACCTGCATATCTGAGAATTCTTATACGAATTTCGAAGGTATGTGAAGTCTACCAACCCGCATTAGGCCAGCGTGATGGACTAAGGCCTACCCCTCTCATTAGTAGAGGAGGCCCGTGCCCAGCAGTGGGACAATGTTTAATACAGGGCTAGTATTATTATTATTATTATTTATTGAAGTCGGTGTAATTTTTATGAATTAAAAAACTTTTACTTATATCACCACAACCACCAACAACAACCAAATTAATCCACTCATGTCACCTTTGCTCTGAGAAAAGGGAATTGTCCACCTGTCAAATTGGGAAACAACATCCTCCCCGAGACTAACTCAGTCAGATACCTTGGCATGCATCTGGATAGAAGACTGACTTGGAAAAAACACATCAAAACAAAGAGGGATGAGTTGAACATGCGCTTCAAAAAAATGTATTGGCTGATGGCACGAAATTCAAAACTCTCTGTAGACAACAAATTACTAATCTACAAGATAGTGCTAAAACCCATCTGGACATATGGGATACAACTGTGGGGGAGCGCATGCAACTCTAGTATCAGCATCGTACAAAGGCTGCAGAACGGAATATTACGCACAATAGCAGACATACCTTGGTTCATTCCCAATGCTGAAATTCACGAGGCCTTAAAAGTCAAAACAGTCAAAGAAGAAATAATGATATCCTCCACGAGGTATAAAAATCGGCTTGCAGACCATCCAAATGACTTAGCAACAAAGCTGCTGCAAATCAGCTATCCAAAGCGCCTAAAACGTAAAGACATCCAAGAGCTGGGTGCCTGATTCCGTAAAGAGTTGCCCTCATTGGAGGGCACTCTGGAGCATGTGACAACAATAAGAACACATCTGCTCATAGTTCATGACTGATCGCAGATAATCATACATAAAAAAAAATATATATATATCACCACAACCGCCAATATCGGCTACCTCCCACGGGACCACCCTCATTGAAAACATAGGCCGCAACATCCCCGTAATGTCCGGAGACAGCACGGCGCGCTGGGCTTGTAATCACAGACGATCGGTCGCCAATCATTGGCTGCGATTATATGAAATTGCCACAATATTGTTGAAAACTCATCACCGGCCGGATCGAAATATTCAAGTAATCTGTGTTTTTAATCGTCGAAATGGGAGCTTTATCATTTTTCTTGTCAAATATCGTGGTGGATTTAAAACTGCGCACAGCATCGTCTAGACCCAGCTTAACCACAGATGTATGAACAAAGTAAGTAATAAAATGTATTTGATTAAATTAACCACTCGCCCGTTTTTGCCACAGGTTAGCATTTGACACACCACCACGTCATGCACATGATGGTGTCTCAAAATCAAATGCCTACCGCGAAGATCATCAAATGAAAGCTCATTATGACGCATCAAATGGGAGCACATCCAATGTTAACGACACGCAACGCTTTTACAAAACGTAGTCCTTATGATAGAATGTTCTTGAAAGGTGAGATTTTTTATAAATCTGTAGAGCTCTGATTGTCTAGTGGCATCGCGGTTCTAAAAGTCGCTCGTATCATATAAGTTCCAGCGCTAAACTTTACAAGTGCTTAATGAAATGTGTGCACCGCCCAATAAGTAGTGACAACAACTGCATTCGGCTGAGTTCAATTAAACCTTCTGTAGGGCTCTATATACCATTGTCTTTAAAATATCTAAGTACCTATCTCACACAACATTACCCACGTTCGTATTCCTGAAGGAGTAAGCAGAGGTGCATATACATTTTCGAACGACTTGTGCGGTTTATCCTCAAAGCATGACGAACTAACAAAAATAAAAGTGATCACAAAATAAATTTTAATTTGTATTACAATACAGAAAAGATGTCGCGGTAGATCATGGCTCACATCACATTTTTATGATGAAATGTTGATTCGCTGAGAACGAACTAAAAAATCCCATGTCTAGTTAATATAGAATATGCTACTTAATCATGCCTAGATGAAACTATACATTACCGAAACAACTAAATAACAGTCTAGTCTCTACCGTAATGTTTGAACAGAATTTGAGTTTTATAAAACAACATGACCCCCTATGGATCCATGGCACTGCGCCCGATTCATCGTTATGTTGCAATCCTAAACTATAGGCTAGATTATTAAATAAATACACTAAGGCAATATACTAGTATCGTGAGTCACAACGTCTGTACTATGGATATTTGCTGATGACATAATTTTTTTATCGAACCTTTACCGTAGACCATTGCATCGTCCATAGACAACTTCAAGGTACCAGTTAGTTTCCTCTCGATCTGAGTTACACGGAAATTAAGTTGAAACAAATGTGGTGTAAAAAGATCACCCGCGCCGCTCTCCATAGGAAATGAGCGTATCTCCACAGTCTCGGACACAAATCACGTAACAGTTATACGTTATCCCCCCCCCCCCCCCTCTCACCACCACCACCACCACCCCCCATACAACCCCATCATACGCGTACACGTTAAATGTGTTTAATCTACATTTCCACAATGAGAGAGCGATCTGTTACGCTCGCCTCGGCGGTTTCTATTACACATCTCATAATGAAACGACTGTGATTTCGTACATGTGTATTTATATATAAAAAATATTATTAATACAGCCATATAAAGCAAAAAAATATGGAAATCTTTGACTGAAAGATAAGAAGCTATAGACCTGAGAAAATTTTATAAGAGGCAATAGTCTGAAACAATACGAATAGGATATTCGTGATATGATAGAAGGATAACAAAATAATGTTTTTAAATTAGCTCTTATTGTTTGGTTTAAGTAAATAACAAATTTTTATTTATTATCATTCAAACAGTCCCATACTTAGTTCGGACCACACACACAGATACCGATCTTGTGTCGTGGGTATCAGGAACTACGAGAGACTTTCAAACACAACATCCAGAGCCAAACAAATGTTTATACATCACACAATAATCTGTCTCAGTGCGGACGCCATCAAAACGACATAACAAATATTTAAAAATGCTTCAATCATAAAATTCTCAACCGTTTTGTTTATGTGATGTCGTATACATCTAATCTTTCTCAAGATAGAGCACGAAGACTGAGAAAAGCTTATTCGTATTAATAACGCTAAGTCTACCATAAACAGGTACAGTCATGACCCGGAATCTTCAAAATTATAGGTTGTACTTTTTTTTTTTTTTTTTATCCTGGCGCGGCAAAGTGACCATACTGCACCTGATAGTAAGCGCAGTGCCGTCCAGATAGAGTATCAAGTAGCAAGAGACAGTCCATTCCTCGCTACTCAACACAATCATGCCGGCCTGCTGTTTAGCTGCTTCACACTACGCCTAAAGGACCCGGGATCATAGGAAGGAGAGAACACGGTAGCTGGCAAACTGTTCCACAGCTTGATGGAATACGTAGAGTAAAAACGATTTACCGAGCTTCATTAGCGAACATTATATAATTAAGAATTAACATCATTATATTGGGCACCTAATATTAATTGATGATACCGTGGATGAGATAGGGGCGATACATTATAATTATATACGGTGATATTTTGAAGCATAAAATACTTACAACTGTTAATGAACGTTTATTTATTTAGGGAAAACAAACAGTTATACATTGTGATAAAATTGAATGAATTATAAATATCTTAAAATATAAATGTAAAATCTACCACGTTTTTCACAGGATACATAATTGTTAGATTTTCAAATGAGAAAATTAACAAGAAAAAAAAAACTTAATATAATAACAATGAGGAGTAAAGTATCCGTAATATAAGTTAATTTTAATATCGTTTTTTTGTTAGTGTAAATAAATAATCGGTAGACTTTACTTTTAGTACAATTTTCAAACATTTTATATTATGATAATGATTATAACATTGTGGCCGAACACTGTCTCTTAAGATACAGGCAATGCCTAGTTTAAGGGGCAGGGTTTACTCAATTGCACTTATACCATAATAATCGGTAGATAAAAGCTTTATGTCAGAGTGAACGCAGAAATTTTTAAAGCAGCCCAGAACGCGCGAGGGATTGCCTAGTGAGCTATTTGTTTATAATACACAAGCCTTATCTGTACTTTAATATAACAAAACAACAGTAACACAACATAGATAGCAGATACGCCGCCTACGCTATAAACATAAATAATTATTGAGTGCGTTTTACTTGCAGTTACGTAGAATTTATTCGTACAATGCGACACCAAAATATCCGATATCGGATAATGATAATGGTATGATATAACGTAGAATATAGGCGTTACCTAGTTATATTATTTATCTCTGTATATATATAGTTGGACCATATTATACCTATACGTGCAAGAGTTTACACAATATCCGACTCGAAGGACCAAAATAGTTGCTTTGGAGTGTCCTCAAGATTTATTATTGAAATGTAAATAAAATTGTATTGATTAGTCAAAATGTAATATTTTATGTTTACTGTAAAGGATACAAACAGTACAAAATTGTACTCGAACAAAATACAGACCAGTAATATTTCCAAACGTGTGAAACGTATACGCAACAATAACGGTGAAACATAAAGTTTGTTATAGACTAGCTGTTGCCTGCGACTCCACTCGCGTGGAAGGTATCTTATACTTTTTATAAAATCATTTCTCACAACTATTCTTTGCATAATACAGATATTCGTTTAAACTGGCGTCACTTTTGATTGAATGCACCAATTTAAATGAAATAAAGACTAAAAGATACCTCGAGATACACATAATGATTTTATTGTCGATTATTTTGTCGTAATACAGTACTTTGGACGTGATGCCTTGACAGACAGACAATAATTCCAAAACAATTGTTTTGGGTTCTATATCGATAATATAATACGTTACAATCAATATTTTGCAATAAAATTTAATATACAAATAAAGTGCCTCTTCAGCTTTATTATAGTATAGATTACATGTCAAATTACTCAGTAGTAGTTAAATGAGTTACAAGTACCATAATTAATTTAATGCACGCTTGAAATGGGAGAATGAGAGGTGAAAAATATCAATATAGTATTTTTTATTATAACAATAAGTAGCTTTCTTTGCCTTTAGCTATAATATATTCATAGATTGTCCTAGAACTTACAACGAAACGGGATTCTTAAACCGAGATGTTGGTTTATAGCAGCCTTATCCTTTTAACTTTTTATTATATATTTATATTTTTCTAATAATATATTTAAATGGTAGGTAATTAATAAGTCCCTGTGTTTGAATTACTCTGACTAGCATTTCAGTAGAGTGGGTAGACAGTGTGAACACGCGTCTTACAAGTTTCTGTATAGACATCACTATTTCTTCGTAGTACGTGACAATGTTTAGTAAAGCGTAGCAGCTGTGACAGCGACTTGTACGATACGCGCGGGACATGTACCCGTGTGTAAACATTCTATCATTCATCTGTTCTATCTATTCAGTCTATATTTCCCGAAAATTATGACCTGGGTATCTTCAAGTCAAGAGTGAATAGGTATCCTCTAGGCAAGCGTGCTCCACCGTAGACCACATCATCACTTTCCATCAGGCGAGATAGTGGTCAAACGCAAGCCTATTTCGAATTAAAAAAAACAACATGCACATTAAAAAGAGCTAATAATTATGTTAACATGTTCGGTGTAAAAAAAATTAAATAAGGAGTCTTGGAAATCAGATCGGGTGTCAGTCTTGGAGAGCCCTTTGTATGTATTAAGACGTTTTGTAGATTGTGGAAAGACCGTGATATATCCCACCACTTGATTAAATCGATCTGAATAAGGCTTCCAGTATTATATTTCCAATTTTAATTTTAATAACTCTTAGATACTGGCTGGATAATAGCTAGGGCTCTGGGCGGAGGCGGGAGCCGTAACCAACCGCGTGTAATTAAATTAAGCGAGCCACTGTCGACACAACGCCTCGCCTTCAACAATTACCTTCACTATCCGAACTAACTTTCTGATCAACACGAGTTTCATATAACAGTCCTCTTCGTAGCAGAGCTGAGAAACGTCAAACTAATATATTGGATACATCATTACAATGTTACAATAGAACGAGGTTTATGTTTGCAGCTGTCCCCAATCTACATAAATCGAGCACTAAATATATATTCTGATTTATACAAATGTAAAGGAATGATCTGTATGGCGATGGCGAATCAAAAATATTGCTCTTTTATCCTTACTTTTTTACTTCACTTAATGTTAAGCGTAGTTTTGTCTAATTAGAGTATCAAGTAGCGAAATTTATTTTTATTACAATTATGAATTGCACGACACGGCTTCATATGTATTCTAGAATAGATTTTTCTATACATACCTATGAAATAAGATCTCATAACGCTCAGCTATTTCATTGACTATGGTATCTCTCGACGGGACAATATGCTTACACGCTGGTGTTTGGCAGCAAAAATAGACGAAGCCGTGGGACCTACCCAGTTTATAACATACAAGAGACCTATTACTTTAAATATAATTCATAATAACGTTGTAAAAACTATGCAGTTTAGTGCGAGTCGAAAGTGTTGGTGACACGCAACTGTTAAGAGAAAAACAACGCCAACAGAACATGTGTTTGAAAGCCTCTATAGCGCCTAGCCAATGAGTAGACAGCTTTCAAATAAGAGACCGTTGGATAGATTCCCGCACTGAAATAAATTTCTGTCATCCAAGAATATTCATTCAGTGTCTGGGTGTTGTGGGACCCCAGTCGTAGTTCTTGATAACGTTACCACTTGTGACCTAATGTGGTGAGAAGACCTACGTGTAGGCTTTATATTTATTTATTAAGACAAATTAATAAAAAAATACTAATATTAATTATAAATACAATATTATATTTATAAATACTAATATTTTTATAGTGGTAGAGCCACGCTGTAGACATATTTGTCTACAGCATGAATGGGCCGGCTCGACCGGCGTAGTAACACTGTCTCACAGAAAACCAACGTAAAGTAACAGTTTACTGTCGCGTTTCGTATGGTAAGTGAGATATCCGGAGGCCCAGATTCCCCCTACCCTTCCCTGATCCCTATTCCTGTCCTTTAAGGCCGACAGCGCATACATGATAATTTCGGTATTGTGTATGTTCATGGGCGGTGGAGATCACTTCACATCAGGTGACCCACTGGCTCGGATGTCGGGCTATGCTATAAAAATGTTTTACTCCAACGCGAGGTGCGTTACATAGTTTAAGTGTACAAACTGTACAATTAATGTACTCCGTTTGGTGGAAGTGAAATTCATTTCATTCAGGAGCAAAGATATCCCGCGCACACTTCCTCGAAATACCTTCGTAATTGGGCGCAGCGAAGCGACTGCAATAAAACGCTGTTTAATTCACTCAAGCCGCACTGTAACTCCAGATTCTGTACACTACATTAACTGATCTTTTCCAAGTAAAGTGTCGCGGAAATGTGGAATGCGTGGTTTTGAAACAATTAATCGCTAATCCTTATTTAGAATCTATGCGATTTAATTTATTATCCAGACATATTGTTAAGCCACTAATCTACTCTTACTAAGAAAACTTGAAGCAGTAGGTATTAGGGGAATCCCCCTAAAATGGTTCCAAAGCTACTTGACATCCCGACAGCAATATGTCAAAATCGACAACCTACACAGTGATCTACAGTCAATCAACTTCGGCGTTCCACAAGGAAGCATTCTTGGCCCGACACTATTTATCCTTTATATAAACGATATTCTTAATCTCCCTCTAACTAATGCAGACACTATTGCTTATGCTGACGATACAGTATTGATCTTTCATGACAGGTCATGGAACCAGGTATATAAGGTAGCGGAGTTAGGTATCTCTCAAGTGATTAGTGCTCTTGATGCTAACCTGTTAACACTGAATACGAAGAAAACAAAGTGAATTACATTTTCCAAAAACATAATTTCCAGCCCAGACCCTTCAATGTCTCTAACAATAAATACTAATAGTCCCCTCAACCAAAATACTACCATCTCTAGCGAGTTAATCGAACGCACAAAGTCAATAAAATATCTCGGCATTGTCATAGATGAAAATTTAACATATAAACAGCATATATCTTCACTATGCGCCTGGGCACGTAAGTTAATCCATATCATAAAGAAACTGCGTGACTGTGCACCCCCGGATGTATTACGCGTAGTCTACCTCTGCCTTTGTCAGTCGGTAATGCAATATTGCATTGGAGTATGGGACTGCGCGGGAAAATCAATTTCATTAAGTCTAGAGAGAGACAAAGAGCAATAATTAAAGTAGCTATGAAGAAAACGTTTCGTTACTCAACCGATGCTATATACCAAGAATTCAGAGTACTCCGGATCCGCCAACTTTTCATCCTAAGTGCCACAGTTAAAACACACAAAAGATTGCAGAACCGCCCAGACTATCGTGACTTTTTAAAGAAACGAGTATATAGTTTCCCGACACCAACCTTTATTTCCCAGCTTGCCAGACGCTCTCCTTCCTTCTCCCATCCCCGCACATATAACAAAGTCGCCAAAAAATATAAAATAAAAAACTGTACTATATCTCAATGTACTCGATTACTGAAAAAGGAGTTTCTGCACTTATCCTACAATGAAACTGAGTCACTTATTTAAATCAAAACACATACACATCCTATCCCACAAGTAATAAAATCGAAACGTAGCAGCATATGTAATAAACTGTAGCATAACCTAGATTGTCAATATTGTTCACACTAATCAGAGTCCTGAGATACAAGCATTTGCTTAGTTCAAGACTCGACGAATGTACTCATTAGTTTTAATAACTTTGCTAATAAACGATTTATTATTATTATTATTATTATAATAAAGCTGAAGAGACACATTAAATATTTTTGCAAAATTTTGATTACGTGTTATATTATCGATATAGAAGCCAAAATAATTATTTTTGCAATTATTGTCTGTCTGTCAAGGCATCACGTCCAAAGTTCTGTGTCACGACAAAAAAAGAATCGACAATAAAATCATAAAGTGTATCTCAAAGTCTTTATTTCATTTAAATCGGTGCATTCAATCAAAAGTTATACCTGTTTGAACGAATATCTGTATTATACAAAGAGTAGCTGTGAGAGATGAAATAAATTTACGAATTGTATAAGATAACTTCCACGCAGCCAGCAGCTAGTAAATAATATGACTAATATGTTATTAAAATTTTCTGACGATACGCCACTTATCTTTTAAGTAGACAAGAAAGATAAGAATCTTTTAGAATACAATAAAGCTCTTAACTTAGTTTTGGACTGGTTTTCTGCAAATAACTTCTTTTTAAGATGCAAAAAAATAAATGTATTAAATTTTCAATGCGTAATGTGACCCAAGAAAAATTAAATATTACAATAGATAATATTATAAGTAGGTTTAGTGCAGTCAACGGTATTCCTTGGAGTTACAATAGGTGCTAAATTTCTGTCGGTACACATAAAAATTATCTCTAGTAAATCGAGCTAATAGCAGCGATAGCCTAGTTGGTTGCGGTACGGACTGTCAAGACGAAAGTCGTAGGTTCGAAACCCAAGTGGCATACACCTCTGACTTTTCTAAAGTTATGTGTGTATTAAAATGTTAATTATCGCTTGCTTTAACGGTGAAGGAAAACATCGTGAGGAAACCTGCATATCTGAGAGTTTTTCGAAGGTATGAGAAGTCTGCCAACCCGCATTAGGCCAGCGTGGTGGACTAAGGCCTAACCCCTCTCATTAGTAGAGGAGGCCCGTGCCCAGCAGTGGGACAATGTTTAATACAGGGCTAGTATTATTATTATTATAAATCGAGCTGCGCTATATTTGCAATTAGACAAATAAGACAGATGACAGATGATAGATGTGGTGACGTTAGGTTGTTGAATATTGTTTACTTTCACAGCATTATGTCCTATTGCATTTTACTGTGGAGCTCTACTGTAGATATGCAGACAATATTTATAGAACAGAAAAAACTCCGATCCCGCGATTCTCTTCGAGAACTATTTAATGGTACTAATATTGACGTTGCTGGCCGATTACATCTTTCATAATACAATGTATGTGTAAAACGAGCAGGGCATTAGGTCGGGGTGCGAAGTCAGGAAACCTCCACGTGGTGCACCCTGGCAACGGCGGTCACGTTGACCGACGGCCGATATCCTGACAAAAGGTGGATGGCAGTCGTCGCCTGTTGCGGCGGCTGTCGTCAGTTTTTGTGCCCACTTCTTTGGGCTACTCCGGGGTTCTGTATCGGGGGCGTCGGCGGGCTCGGTGTGCGCTTACCCCGCCGCCGAGCTGGCAGTAGGGGAGGTTTTTTTCTCCTGTTGCCACCGTCGTATATCGTAATCCAGTCAAAAGGAGGTCTGTGGTCACGTCTCGCGCTCCGACTGGACCGAGGGTCTTGGCTTAACCTCCTGGGCCGCGAGGGAGAAAACCTCTATAAAAAGTCACCCCGAATCCCAAGCGGCGGCGCACCGCGAGGGGATGCATGGCCGATGGGTAGTTCGGTCTCTAGTGCGAACCACGCCGCCGGAGTACCTGCTGCCCCTCCGTGCGTGATACATCAAGCTTACCCAGGTACAGGGGGCACTGCCTGGGCGGACCGTTTATATCCCCCATAATCGTGGGAATAACAATGAAAAAATTTAAAACAAAAACCAAGATGAGGTAGTTGGGAAGGTATCTATCCCGGGGGACGATAGTGACCCTGGGAAGACGGACGACGATGGGCGTCAGCCCAACGAGAAGATTGTCGGGGCCGCTTTAGTGGTTTCGGCTCCCGAGACCAAGGCCGGGACGAGCGGCATGATGACGCGCTCAAAGAGGGCGCTAAGAGCTCGACAGCTGGACGCATCTGCAAGCGACAGTGACTTCGAACCAGCGCAAAAAGTTCTTGCTGTCTCAGTGAGTCCGGCTGTGCTGTCTGACGAAGACACCACGGCGATGGACGTATCTGGTGACCGTGACTGGCGCTTGCAGATGTCAGCCATCATCCGGGACGTGGCACAGAAGTCCCGCAATATTAATAGGACAGAGCAGCGGAGGCTGAACCTCGCGGCGAAAGAGCTGTTGGAGAGGGCCGAGGAGTCAGCCTCCGCAGAGGTGGCCAGGTTGGAGGCCGAAAAGGTGGCGATGGCCCAAGAAATCGCCTTCCTCAAGGCTTCCCTTGCATCTCAACAGCGGACCCTGGAGGAGATGATGGCGACTGTCCAAGCGATACAAGGACAGACGCAGCCGGCGGCCCAAACTGGAGCCGTAGCTGGAGAGTAGGAGTGCCTCAAGCAGTTCGAGCGCCGATTTTTTAATATTTTGGACGCGCGCTTGAGCAATATATACGCAAGGCTACCTCCAGAGCTCATCATGCGGCCTCCGTTGGCTGCCGATAGGGCTAAAGCTCCGGCAACGCCCGCCGTTGCTGGGCCATCAAAGGCCCCACCAGTCGCCGCCGGCCCACCGGCCACCCCGAAAGGAAAAGGGCAGGGAAAGGGCAAAAGCAATGCCCAGCCCGCCCCTAATGATGGTCCTCGACCCGTGCCTACTGTTGTGGCTGGGCGTCCGCCACGTCCCAACTACCTCCCCTGAGTAAGTCCCACAGGGGGGGGAACAGAAATAAAAAAGGGCGTGTCGCTCCACGGGCCCAAACACCCTGTGTGCCCCGGCCGCTGCCCCCTGCTCCTGTGTCGATGGAGGAGGGGTGGAATGTCGTGGCCAAAAAGGGGAAAAAGAATTCCCAGGCCTTGCCGAATACTGCTGCGTCCGCACCGAAGCCGCAGCCAGGTCGGCCAAGGCCACGGATTCACCTGCCTCGCAAGGCAGCCGTCACGTTGACGGTGACACCTGAGGGGTTGGAGCGGGGCATTACGTACGCCCATGTGCTGCGTCAGGTCCAGCGATCCGTTGATCTGGCCGGTCTTGGCATTGCCGAAATGAGAGCTCGCCTAATGGCGACAGGCGGGTACCTGTACGAGGTGCCCGGCCCGGAGTCTGAAGCGAGGGCCGACTCCCTCGCTAACAAAGTGCGGGAGGTGTTCTGCGGAACGGAACTGGCGGACGATGTCCGTGTTTCCCGCCCGTTCAAGACCGCGGAACTACGAGTATCCGGGTTGGATGCGTCTGCCGACCCGGAGACGGTCGCTTCGGCCCTCGCAAAAGCGGGGTGTAGCAATGCGGTGGGAAATTTTAAAGTCGGGGAGATCCGCCCCGACCGGTCGGGCCTTGGTGCGGTGTGGGTGCGCTGCCCCGCCAAGGTCGCTGACAAAATTTTAAGTTTGGGCCGTGTGCTGATTGGCTGGGTAGCAGCGCGCGTCCAGCTTCTTGAGCCGAGGCCTATGAGGTGCTACCGCTGCCTGCACAAGGGACATGTGCGGGCACGGTGCACCGAAGAGTGTGACCGCAGCGGCGTCTGCTACCGCTGCGGTAAACTGGGCCACAAGGCCAAGGAGTGCTCCGCGGAGCCGCATTGCGCAGTCTGCGCTGATGCAGGTAAACCCGCGGGGCACCAGGTGGGCGCCAAGACATGCGTCGCCTCCTCCCGCCCCCGCCACGTAAATCGTGGTCGGGGAAGGGGGGTTGTGGCCCAGCCAACAGCGCTCCCCATAGAGGGCCAGATGGAGATCGCCCATTAATATGGCGCAACGTTTCCTCCAGGCGAACATTAATCACTGCGCCAGAGCTCAGGACCTGCTAGTCCAGAGCATGGCACAGTGGTCAATACAAGTGGCTGTGGTTGCCGAGCCGTATTTTGTTCCCCCCAGGGAAGACTGGACAGGGGACCTTAACGGTTTGGTGGCCGTCATCACTCGGGGCGCCGCCGGCTCCCCGCCCTTCGAAAAAGTAGCGAAGGGGTCGGGATGCGTGGCGGTTCTGTTGGGGGGGATCTGGATTTTGGGTGTGTATTTCTCCCCCAATAGATCTCTGGCCGAGTTCGAGCACTTTCTCACTCGGCTGGGGGCTCTGGTGGTGCAAGACAGTCAGCCTCGCCCCGTTCTCGTTGCCGGCAATTTCAACGCCAAGTCTCTGGCTTGGGGTTCGTCGGTAACCAGCAGGCGTGGTGAGGCCCTGGAGGAATGGGCGATCTCGGCCAACCTGGCCGTCGTGAATCGCGGGTCGGTTAACACGTGCGTGTGGCATAATGGCGGATCGGTGGTGGACCTCACGTTCGCCACCCCAGCTATTGCCCGCCGTGTCCGTGACTGGAGAGTTCTGGTGGACGAGGAGACGTTGTCGGATCACCGATATATTCGGTTCGACGTCGCCTTGTCCCCTAACCCCCAGTCTAGTGGAGGACCGACTGGCCCGTGGTCGGACGGCCCGCGTTGGTCGGTAAAACGCCTCGATGTTGAGGCCCTGAAGGAGGCCGCACTGGCGCAGGCGTGGCTCCCTGCACCGGAGGCACCGATGCAGGTCGAGCAGGAGGCGTCGTGGTTCGGATCCGTCTTCCCGGCGACGAGGACCAGGAGCGGCTGCTTCACGGCCTCCACAGGGAGGCTAAGAGAGCGCTGCGCGTGGCAATAGCAAGGGCAAAGTCTGCAGCTCAGGAGAAGTTTCGGGGAACTCTTGATAACGACCCTTGGGGGCGTCCATATCGCGTGGCGATGAGACGGTATCGCCCGTGGGCGCCCCCACTGACTCAGAGTCTCCGGGGCGATCTAGTTGAAGAGGTCGTCGCAGCTTTGTTTCCTGCCACTGTGAATGTCACTCCCCCACCGATGGCGTCACATCCATCGTCGTTGAGTTCGGCAAGGGTTATTTCGGAGGTTTCGCCCGAGGAATTTCGGGCGGTGGTGCTTCGGCTACGGGGCAAGAAAGCCCCGGGTCTCGACGGTATCCCCGGACGTGCGTGGGTGTTAGCCGTCGAGCATCTGGGTACTAGGCTCCGTGGCCTGTTCTCCGCGTGCCTGGAGCAGGGCCGTTTTCCGTCTCAGTGGAAAACTGGGAAGTTGGTCCTGCTCAAGAAGGAGGGGCGGCCCGCAGAGTCGCCATCGGCCTACCGGCCCATCGTATTGCTCGACGAGGTCTGCAAGCTCTTCGAGCGTATCATTCACGCTCGCCTCGTCGAGCATCTTGTAGAGGTCGGGCCGGACTTGGCACAGTGCCAGTATGGGTTTCGGCAAGGCCGATCTACTGTACATGCGATTTTGCGGGTCAAGGCACAAGCGGAGGATGCAGTGGCTCGGGGTGAAGTGGTGGTGGCGGTGTCTCTAGACATCGCCAACGCGTTCAACACATTGCCCTGGGTCTGCATAATGGAAGCACTGCGGTACCATGTGGTGCCACCGTATCTCCGGCGCCTGGTGCGCTCGTATCTATCAGATAGGTACATAGTGTATCCAGGCGCCGACAGGTGGCACCGAAGAGCGATGGCCTGCGGTGTTCCACAGGGCTCAGTCCTGGGCCCTCTCCTGTGGAACATCGGCTACGATTGGGTGCTCCGTGGTACTAACCCCCGAGGCGTCGCTGTCGTCTGTTATGCAGACGACACACTAGTGACAGCGTCGGCCAGGTCTTTCCAGGAGGCCACCCTGCTCGCCTCGTTTGCAACAGAACAGGTGGTGGGCAGGATTCAGCGACTGGGTCTTAAGGTGGCCCTGAACAAAACCGAGGCCCTTTGCTTTCACGGGCCTCGGATTCGGCCACCTTTAGGGCCCCACATCGATGTGGAGGGGGTGCGGATTCCCATCGGCTGTAAAATGAAGTACTTGGGATTGATTCTGGACAGCCGATGGGATTTCCGTGCCCATTTCCAGGAGTTGTCGCCGAATTTGGTGCGGGCGGCGGGCGCGCTCGGACGCCTGCTGCCGAACCTGGAGGGACCAAGTAACCCTTGCCGAAGTTTATACGCTGGAGTCGTGCGGTCAATGGCCCTGTACGGATGTCCCGTATGGGCTGAGTCCCTGAAAGCCCGATGCGTCGCCTTGCTGCGCAAACCGCAGCGTTTGGTGGCGCAGCGAATAGTAAGGGGCTACCGCACGGTCTCCCACGAGGCGGCCTGCGTATTGGCCGGCACACTCCCTTGGGAGCTGGACGCAAAACTCCTCTCGTCAGCGTTCTTCTGGCGGGAGGAGGCGTCCAGTCGCCGACAGGAGAGACTGGCCCCAAGGGAGATTGCGGCCCGGTTCCGCAGAACCGCTGTGGAGGAGTGGCATACCAGGCTGGAAAGCCCAAGTGCGGGCTTGAGGACCGTCGCGGCAGTGCGTCCTGTCCTAAAGAGATGGTTAGACAGGCGCCACGGTGCGCCAACGTTCCGGCTGACGCAGGTACTGACGGACCACGGGTTTTTCGGTTCGTTCCTGTGTCGGATCGGAAAGGAGGTGTCTGCCGTGTGCCACCACTGTGGCAACTGCCGTGAGGACACGGCCCAACACACGTTGGAGGAGTGCCCAGCCTGGGACGAAGAGCGCAGCGCTCTCAGAGCAGTCGTCGGAGGAGACCTATCGCTGCCGGCCGTGGTGTCGTCCATGGTCGCCAGCCGGAGGTCCTGGCGTGCGGTGGCCCACTTCTGCGAGAACGTCATCTCGCAGAAGGAGAGTGCTGAGAGGGATCGGGAACGATATGATCCCTCCCGCCGCCAGAGAAGACGTAGGAGGCGCCGGGTGGACGACTGACCGGCGTCTCCCGCCCTGTGGAATGGGGGCGTGTTGAGAATTTCACCACGGCAACCCCTGCCTGTCGTACGAGGCGACTAATTGGGGCCATCGGGGGTCGCGGGCGCGCAGCGGAGGGCTGTCAGCCCGTATCGATGCACTCCCAAATTCGGGGCATCGTGCGACCCCGAGATGGACGGCAGCGCGGGTGGTAAGGCCTCGTTCGCTGTCGTTGCTCGGTGCGCGGGGGCTCCTTAGCCTCCCATGGAGATGGCTCCGCAAGCGCCGAAGAAGGCCACCGCGGGGTTTTAGCTGGTAGTGTCGGGTGGGGTGTACATAGGGGTTAGGGACTCGGCCCAGCGGCAGCACGGATAGCCATCATCCGTGCGAGGGGGATGCTGGGTCGTAAGACCGGCTGGTCGAGCATACCCGTTTTATTCTTAATCCGCTTCCCTCCGGAGCGGGCGGCAGTAATAAAACGCTTTCCCTGCGATAACAAAAAAAAAAGGGCATTAGGTCGAAGGCATCGCCCTTCATATAACACATCCGAGGCTTACACATTCCGTGAAGCGAATAGTAAACACCAAAGCAATAGTGAAACACTCGTGGTCGCGGGGGCGCGGCGGGTGAGCGGGGCAGGGGCCGGGGGACACACTGACGATTGACAAACAGACACACACACGAATAACATTAGTCTACATCATTAAACACACATATTATGATCACTGCTCAATAATACGTTATTATTGCTCACCTGCACTTAACTTTCCAACGCCTAAGCTCATACATCATTTAAGGACGCATTTAGTCATTCAAATTTGCTATACTATTTACTAGTACTTATTTGTAAGGATTAGTGCACACTGCAATACTAAAATCAGGCGGCTTTTTGATTCACACATGTTCTAGAATGTGCGAAAAAGAAATATGTTGTTACGCTTTTATAACTCGTTACACGGCCAGTCCTTACATTGAATAACAGAATTCTTAACAACCTACATAAAAACCTACCACTTAAATATCATACAAAATATTATGGGACAAAGTCACATACACTAGTTTTTTGGATAAACAAGATGAGTCAGACTGGAATTGTCTTTAATCCTCAAAAAGAACAATGTGAGTATATCGTCGTGTGTCAGTAAAAATATGTTAAGTTTGACACATGTCATTTTTTTCGGACTTTGAAACTCGAGAGCATCTTAAAAATACAAACAGCAATCTGTCTAAAGCTATAACATCGTACAAATGAGCGCGAAGATTCATGTTAAAAAAGTAAGCGTTATTTAACGGCAGTCGGTATAATAAGCGGCACATCACACAAAAAACAGTCGTGCGCCGGCCGGATTACCGAAATCCCCTGAAACGTACCGCTACAATTAAACGGGGCAAAAAACCGCCGCGACCGCCTTCGAGACGTCTCCTACCTACAGGCTACAGGTCGCGGTAATTAACGAGCTTGAGGATGTATTGTTCATCGCTCTATCATTACATTTCCAATATCTTTGGAGCTCAATATCAGACGCTTGTATTACCTTCGTATGTACACGACTATGTTAATGTCCGTGGAAGTAATCCTATCTATATCTAAGGTGTAAACAAAAGTTCATAATTAATTTGTCGTCCCATGATACTATGGGTCCAGGACTATTGCCATTACGAATTCTAATTCAATAACCCCTGTTTTTTTATCAAAAACTTTCCATCTTTCATTATTTCGGGATCAAATCCATGACTTCATTGGTTCACTTCCACTAGACTTTAGCATTATTGAATTGCTAAAGTTTTAAAAATTCCGTTAATAGAAATATCTGGAGCATCAACAATCAGTCCATCAGTGAAGCGCTTTCCAGAACGACACCACAGCCCTCAAATGTACAATGTACTACACTTTGGATTTCAGCGGAGGTAATTGGTGCGATTTCCGCCACTCAACGCCCGCCATGTATCGTGCTGTACCACACGCACACACACAATACGCAGTAGAGCGTCATGATTACATCTCGTGCCAAATGTCAGCATCATTGTGCTGAATTCCGCCTAATCTGTATACCGCCCAGGGCTGCATATTCTCGAATTATTCGTTCCGATTCCCCGTTTTCTAAATGAATGACCCGCCCGAATTTGGAAAAAACAGATTCGGCTACACTGATTACGAGAATTAGCTATTCACTCACATGGACACTTCAATTTAAAAAGTATAAAAATGTGAGTATTATCACAATCAGCCAATATAAATGTGGACATTTAATACGAAATGAGAAAATGAATGGGCTTTAAAATATTAAGTAAACTTAATATTTTAAAGCCCATTCATCGTCATACCGATGTAATTGAATCCCAAAATCGGAGGCAATCTGTGTGAATGTAGACGAACTACAAAGGGTTAATACAGGCTCGTCAAAGTGCTGCCCGATCCACCCATCAACTGAAACCGATGCCGCCCCGGACCTCGTTATGACTCCAATTGTCCATCAAATTACTAGTTACTGGCGTCATGTATGCGCATTCTGCATATATTCTGCAGATTTTGCGGATACAGACATTACCTAGACGACTACTGCTAGACAATTTATTTATTTTTTTAGTAAGAAGAGAATAAATAGTAAATAATTACCGCTATATATGAATGTCTCATCTATTATTTTCCGTCGGTTTTCTGTGAGACAGTAGTAATATACAGATGGACACAACCCATTTATACTGTACACAAACGGTTTTCTTCGTCGCTCTACCATTTTAAGCAAATTACAAAACACGGTGAATTCAAAATTGTAAAGGTGTTTTGGTACTTCTGCAAATCTGTTTCACCGCAACGGTACCGTAACCCCGGTCGTGATAGCCTATTCTCAAGGCTAATCTAGCTTTAGCTCGGCCGTACAACATAGTTTAATACCTTATTTACTCTTTGTTACATTAATTGTAATATAATCCGGACAAAATAAAATATGCCGCTGAGAAAAGTAAATTGCTCACATAGAGTCACCGTTGAGCATGAATTTTCGCATTATTTCCCACGATGTGTGTGAACAGCACTTGTGGAGACAAACACACCACGCGGCGCGTCTCCCTCGGCGTGTGTCTATGAGGCAAGTGTGTGGAGACGCTACGGTACGTTCCCTAGAGTACGGATGTATGCAATTTCTGCTCACGGAAAATTTAGAAGAGCAGTCTGAATATATTTCCTCTTGTCACACAGTAACTTGTTTTTCTAGTCCTCACAACTCTAGAAATGCACATATTTAAGACACAAAAATTAAGTCACACTGGGCTTAATTATGTAAGTTCTATTCTTTTGATTGATTGAGAGATTTGATTTTTAATTATTACTAGTTTTTTGTTGTTTGTATGCTATTGGCTATATAGATAAGTTTGGAGAGCTGCTCGGAAGGTTTTTGAAAAATTAAAAGAACGACTTTACTGTATGAAAGTTTAATTAATACCAAATTTCACGTTACAGGAATATTCTATGCAGACAATTATATCATCCGTTACAGTGGTTTATACATATGCTTATCTTACTATATATTATGTTACCGGTAAACATTTCAAAGAATCAAAAGTGCTAGGTTAGCGGTGCCCTCACACGATGGTTCGCAAGAACTCGCTAGCATGTTGTGATAGGTACCGCTAGGGGTGGTACTCTATTCATAACGATATATTCTATTTTTGTTGCTGTTCCATTGCTATAGATTTAAGAATTTATTTTAAACAATTATGTTTATGTAAGTACTTATTGTAAACTGTAGTTGTCTGTTTACGGAGGAACTTTGAACTTTCTTTCTGTTTGATATATTTATAATGATAAATGTTTCTACTTTTGGTAGAGTTACCAAATTAAATAAATATTTATGTACCTGCTGGATCTCTATCCAGCGTACATTTTATGGAACGTCTCGTCTCTATTTGGAGTGCATCTTATACTAGCATGTACGATATAGTAATTTTCCGTGTCTAAAATTAATCCTTGGTCTTTATTCAGTTAACTCTGAAGTATCATTTTTTATAACAAAGGCCACAAACAACCAGTTGCACTCACGAACTCTTACAAAACCAGAGGAGTTGTTGCATCGGTGCATTGTCGGCCTTTGAGGTTCTATTATTCACTGTAAAACTACAAAAGAGAAGAATTATTCTGACCACTCTTGTATTTTTATTAAAGCGTTGATATATTATCAAACAACAAAATTGCCGACATAATATACTGTGTATATAATATACACAGACCCCTAGTGGATTATGGATAGTCGCGAACGCCATGTGATCAACGTCACCGTCCCGATACCAAATCAAAATATTTATAATTTTAATAACACACATATAACACTATATTGTTATTGTTGCCATGATCGAAACTATGTTTGCATAATTTTTATAATAATCAATTATTATTACTGCGTATGAGCACATAAGTATATAATAATAATCTTATTGGAATATATCTCAGGCTATTACAGCGCGTCAACCTCAACTTCAAAGAATTGATATTTTCATACTATTTTTAGTAATTTCTAGTGTTGTCGTCATGAACTGTATATTTCTTCAAGTAGACATCCAAGAAAAAATAATTAAAATGGTAAATTTCCTTAATAGAATACAAACTATTACCATAATGGAGTTTGTTGCTTGGAGCGTGAAATTTACTATCGTCAAGGTCCATAAATGCGACGTTTAGCGCGCGGCGGGAGCGCGGCGGCGCGGTGGACCCGCTCGCAGCCCTCTGTCACTCTGGAGATCTGACACTTACTATGTTTACACGCTTGCGAACGAGCCCTGCCCTGGGAAAACCCAGACCATTATTTCAAAGAGCAGCGATAGCCTAGTTGGTTGTGGTACGGACTTTCAATACGAAAGTCGTATGTTCGAAACCCAAGTGGCATACACCTCTGACTTTTCTAAAGTTATGTGTGTATTCTTTGTTAATTATCGCTTGCTTTAACTGTGAAGGAAATCCTCGTTAAGGAAACCCGGAAGGTTACCAACCCGCAATAGGCCAGCGTGGTGGACTAAGGCCTAACCCGTCTCATTAGTAGAGGATGCCCGTGCCCAGCAGTGTGATACAGGGCTAGTATTATTAATTTCAAATATTATTTACCTTGATTGAATAGGATGCTAACATGACTGTTTTTTTTTATTATTTTATATGTCATGGCTGGATGAATGTGAAACTATAGCAGGCTCCGCCACGCAGCGTTCGCAGTATGTTCGCTTACGTAGGCGGCACGAGATCGCGACTCAGCACTCCCATGTGCGTAGGAATATCTCTACATATCGACGGTTGGCGGACTATTTGACTTTTTCGAAATTGAGTTATATACATATTCGGAATTACCTAATTTTTCTGCTTCTTTTAGCCTAGTAAAAAAAATGTGCCATTTTTTTGCGCTTAAATCAACTGGTAAAACAAGGCAATTTTTTTCAGGGCATATTTATTTTAGCAAATACTGTTCATAAATACATGTAAATAAGACATAATGAATAAAGATGATTAACGAAAAATATTTTAAAATTATAGGTTTTCCTGACTGGGGGTTTGCCAAAGAGCAATGGAACGAAGCATTCTTGGAGTGAAAAGATCGGATCGTCTACGTAACACTGAATTGCGCGCCAAAACAGGTATTGTGGACGTAGGAAGAAAAACAGCCAAACTAAAGTGGAATTGGGCGGGACATGTTATTCGCATGGGTCGAGAGAGGTGGGCAAAAATTGACACCGAGTGGGTGCCTTCTGACCGACGACGGCGTGGTAGGCGGGATGACTTGGACGCCTTCGAAACTACGTGGCCCGAAAAGGCACATAATAGGGATCAGTGGAAGGAAATGGGGGAGTCCTTTGCCCAGCAGTGGGACACAATAGGTATTTAATAATATAGGTTTTCCAAAAACACGATATTTTTTTTTTATATCATAGTCTGACAAACGAGCCAGTGGTTCACCTGATGTTAAGTGATCTCCACCGCCCATGAACATCCACAATACCGAAAGTATCACGTATGCGCTGTCGGCCTTAAAGGACAGGAATAGGGATTAGGGAAGGGAAGGGGGAATCTGGGCCTCCGGATATCTCACTTACCATACGAAACGCTACAGTGAACTGTCACTTTACGTTGGTTTTCTGTGAGACAGTGGTACTACCCCGGTCGAGCCGGCCCATTCATGCTGTAGACAAATGTGTCTACAGCGTGGCTCTACCACTTTCAAAAAATTTACACGACACGATTAAAAATAGACAGTGCCATCTGTTGAAATTATAATAAACTTATTTATTGTATTGTTCATGTTGGATTACTAGCATAGACTGTTTTAAGAAGCGCCGACAAGGTTGTCGTTTAAGACTAATTATATTACGTAACTGACCACTATCGGTGTCAGTACTCGCACGGTCAGATAGTATATGGTAGGCAGCGGCTCTGCTGTGCCCTGGTATTGCAGAAGTCTATGGGCGGCGGTGACTACTTACCATCAGGTGGCCCGTCTGCTCGTCGTATCATGGATGCATATTGATATTAAGTTATATGATACCCATAGACAAGCTTAGTTTTCAAACGAGGAATTGTCAAATAGTGCTAACGAATTACTGGTAGGCACGATCCTGGCACTGGCTAATGAGCAACACCCCCGCCGCCCCGCACCCCGCTACCCCTCCGTCCCACCGCCCTGCGTGACGCGCTCGTTTGTTATTAATAGCGCGGCGGATTTGCAAAGCTCACCGACATACAATGATCGGATTATTAGAGATTCATATGACAGATACTGGTATTGTAAATACAAACACTGATTATTAGATCAATATGTTCATTACAATGACAGTTGGTTATGATGTGATGATAATTAGCTCACGTGGGCACTATCCAAAGGACCAATAGCCTGCTGTTTCTTCTATTCAGCGTGGTGCACAGTGATTTAATGATATTAAGCTGTCGCGTTGTAAGCGCCGGCTGTAGGACTGGCGTCCAACAAGCGGCAATCACTACTTGAGGTCTCACTAAAGACCTAGATATCCGTTCTCTTATAGCAATATAAATAATAAAATTAAAACACAATATTACGGCCCGTGCACGTCAATATTCACACCGAGAACACCCACACACACAAGCACACTGCTGGAAAAGGAATGTTCATCTGTGTACAATTTTAAATCAATATTATCAAACTCGTCAGTTCAAACCCTTGATGTTAATAATTTTAGGAATATCCAATTTAGTTCGCGCGCAGCACGGCTTGCTCAGCCGAAGTATTTAAAAATTTAATGAATATTATATTGATACTCGATATTGGGTCGGAAGCGAGGCTTCGGTGCTAATAACTTACGCTACATGTACCACGCCTCATTATCTACCCGCGATACCACATGTCTGTACGTCACATTACACATTATACCCGGCCGCGAACCACGAAACAATGTCGCGGTGTTTTATTGGCTTCATTACGGAGGCATCTTTATGCTTAGTGTCTTAGAACGTATATGATGTTATTTATGATTATTGTATAATGTAAACAATATTGATATCGGTAATTACCAAATTAAACAATAATACCAAAGTACGAAACAAACTGCCAAGATTGATGACGCCTGTGCGTATAAATTACTTTATACAATATTTACAAACAAGACGGCTCGTACCCGTGACAAAACTCGGAATCTTGCGAAAGGCCTTGGAAGCGTACAAACTCTGCAACTGTCGAGCGGCAAAGGCATAGATTAAATAATGCTCCTTAGGTTAGGACATCATAGAAATACTTGCTAAGTAAATGTTAACATGATATTATTACGTAAAAATACATTATATCATCGTTTTATTTGGAATTAACTCAAGCAGTGGCTAAACAGATTTCACGCGGCTTACTTCCGCATATGGCTTACGTCGATATGTTAGTCAGAGCACCGTTGCACTGAGACACTTGTATAGTAGTTCACGTGGTGCATATAACTTGCGCAACCTAAACCGAATACAACCACGAGTAAGAGCAAAATAACATCAAAAATGCGGCTAGAAGAAAATAACTCTACATTATAGAGTATAATGTTTTGAAAGTATGCCAAAGATGAATAAAACATACATGATGGTGTAATAATTGAAGTGAGTTGCCAAGGACTGGGGCGATGAGACGGAGCAGGCTGATAAATGGACGACAGTGTGTGTGAACATTTAGAAGGAATATTCAGAGTGTTGACACTGGCAGCTCTCGGGCTCTCTCACCACACTCTCACTACACCGGCGTTAATAATCTTGATACTCGTCACCCTACACCCTAGTCTACTACTCGATACTATATGCATTTGAATGCAGCGTCAATCTAATAATGCATTGTGTGTTGAAACCGTAAACAACCCGATATATTAATAAAAATAAAAACGAATATTTGAATATCATCTTTATATTCAAGAAATAGATAATTTTACACAGTTCATATATTACTTAATTGCCTCTTAATGTTTATTTCATTACCCACTATATCACTAGCGAAATTTGCATCACCGGTAAAGTGATTAAAGTGAGAGAGTGCAGATGGCGACATTAGTTTAATAGCGGAAGCACGCGTGGCAACCTTCTCATACGAAATACCGTACAATATGTGAACACGCTTGTACCGTCTGCGTTTATATTATATTCCTGAAACAAATGGGGTTTATGGACAGGCAGTCGCTGCGCCTGTCAATGCTCGTATATCTATGATTTGGTGTTTGTGGAGCTACTTCGAGTGTGGAGACGAGACTTCTACGCCAATGATAACACTAGCGACATGTCCCGGTGCATAATGAATACTAGCATTACCCGATCTAGTGTAATACGTAGTACATAACTTATAGTAACGATGCAACTTTCAGATTCAGAATTGAAGAGCAGAAAAACCCAGCGCTGATCACTATAAACATCACACAGTTTCGAGATACTTGTATAAGCCAATAAACAGTTTCAACTGTTGTATACCTATATTAACCAAGCCACAGGCTGTGAAGCAACTTTTTGATAACGACGTTAATTAAACATCATTGAATGTACTTAAGATGCTCTTTTACAAAAGTTCATAGCGCTTCTGTAATCTGTGCATAATATAATACTAGCCCTGTATTAAACATTGTCCCACTGCTGGGCACGGGCCTCCTCTACTAATGATAGGGGGGGGGGGGTAGGCCTTAGTCCACCACGCTGGCCTAATGCGGGTTGGCAGACTTCTCATACCTTCGAAAAATTCTCAGATATGCAGGTTTCCTCACGATGTTTTCCTTCACCGTTAAAGCAAGCGATAATTAACATTTTAATACACACATAACTTCAGAAAAGTCAGAGGTGTATGCCACTAGGGTTTCGAACCTACGACTTTCGTCTTGACAGTCCGTACCGCAACCAACTAGGCTATCGCTGCTATATTACTCGAACCAACGGACAAGAAAATAACGCGCGCGTTACATTCTACATAAAGTATGTGACACATTGCATTGATATCTAAAACATGAGCATCATGGATGTCAAGATTGACCTCATGTTATTAAAGAGTCATAGCAGCGATAGCCTAGTTGGTTGCGGTACGGACTGTCAAGACGAAAGTCATATGTTCGAAACCCAAGTGGCATACACCTCTGACTTTTCTAAAGTTTGTGTGTATTAAAATGTTAATTATCGCTTGCTTTAACGGTGAAGGAAAAACATCGTGAGGAAACCTGCATATCTGAGAGTTTTTCAAAGGTATGAGAAGTCTGCCAACCCGCATTAGGCCAGCGTGGTGGACTAAGGCCTAACCCCTCTCATTAGTAGAGGAGGCCCGTGCCCAGCAGTGGGACAATGTTTAATACAGGGCTAGTATTATATTAAAGAGTCGTGTACAACGTTTAATGCGTAAGTAGTTAACAAACTGCAATAATTCCATCCTACAGTCTTATAAATAGCCCTGATCTTACACCGCGTATATACCATGTAAGTATCAGGAATTACTAGGCACTTACGGTACCACACCACACAGGCACTTGAAACATTAATCTCGATGCAGGACTCGGAACCGAAGCCTTGAGTGATGTACCGAGGAACTACACCCAGCACAATCAACGCGGGAGAGCAATCAAAAGGTATGGTGCTGAATCGCTTGCAGGATTGAAGACGACGTAGGTAGGTTGATACGGTAGGTATGGTTTTACGGTAGGCAGCGGCTTTGCTGTGCCCTGGTATTGCAGAAGTCTATGGGCGGCGGTGACTACTTACCATCAGGTGGCCCGTCTGCTCGTCTGCTCGTCTGCCTATCGAGGCACTAAAAAAAAAAAAAACGTAGTTAGAGTATCAAGTACCGAGAGACAATCTATCCCTCGCTACTCCACACAATCATGCCAGACTGATGTTCAGTTTTTCATACTACGCCATGGGGCAAGGAGGTGAAGAAGCGGTTGAGGGTCTAGTGTCAGAGTACTCAGAAGGTCACAACACGGACAAACATCCTACCTCAATTTTACACCCTGTGTACGGTGGTCACTATCCGGACGGATATGAATATCCTACCATCAGAAACCGATGTATTGGATATAAAAACAATATCAAAACATTACAATCGACTGAGTAACGCAACAAGTACACAACAAGCAATAAGGCTTATTCAGCATATGTTTACGGAGATTTATATGAAAACAGATGCGTCAGCCAGAGCGGAACAGTAAGGAAAATGATCGAGCATCGTTGTGTACCGTCCCCCGCCCCCGCCCCCGTCCCCTGTCCCCAGCGCTTATCTCCGGAGTCATTTATTTCCTTATTGAAATACACATCGGAAACCGTAAAACCCAATACTAAATTCACAGTATTAGTCAATAAAAAAATACTGAAACTGATATGACGATTAATATAGTGCGGCGGCTTTCTTTGAGGTGTTCGCTCAAAGTATCGTTTGGTCAAACCGCCTTTAACGGTTTATACCGATCCTTTCGAGTATGGTGTCACAGCTCATTCCCCGCCCCGTGTCCGGCGCGACAACATGTGACTTGAAGCATTACATACACAAAACATATTAACCATATAAACTTTTTTTTACTTCCTGGATAGATAGACGAGCAGACGGGCCACCTGATGGTAAGTAGACACCGCCGCCCATAGACTTCTGCAATGCCAGGGCATAGCAGAGCCGCTGCCTACCGTTCACAAGTTACCGTACCTCAAACATAGGTTGGCATTGAAAAAATAAAGCAGTTATAGTTCCAAACCATAACCTGTCATAACCAATTGAAGTTCCACGTGACGGGTATTAACCGAGATGACATAAGTAACTAATACCGGTATAAATCGACACTTGGACCACCGAGCACCAGCTCGAGACCGCTGCACTGGAGATAGATGCCATCTGTTTCACTTGAAAACGGCCCGTACTAAATTCTACGGCCGTCTAGTGTAATAAGCAAGCCAATAACGAGTTCAACGAGCCGTGGTGACTACATACACCCCTGCCTCCCTCTACCACTCAGTTCATTCCCCTCACACCCTCTCACACCCGTCACCTTGAGCGTTGCGAGTAATGATGTGTTCCGTCACGTCCTCCGGCTTGTTTAGCTAACTATACTTCGCTAAGAGATAAGCTCCGCGGTGGCCCGTAGCGCTGTAGCTGTAGTGACGTGTGTGCTACGCAGCGCCGCTACGTAGAGCAACAGTATTAATCCGTAGCACGGGGTTATTGGGTTTCGTAGGAGTTTACGTGATAAATAGTTATAATTAATAAATCTATCCTAATCCATATTCCAAGATTAATATATTTTTTTTCTCTTATGCATAATAGTGACTGCAGTCGTACTACGTCTCAACTATTTATTTATATTGTAAATATAAAGAGGATTTTTGATCGCGCTAGTCTCTGGAACTACCAGTTCAGAATTTAAATTCGTTTTGCATTTTATAGCCTATTCTTTCAAGTAGGTTATAGGCTATCTGTCATAAAATTATAACCCAGGGGAAAGAAGGGACATGGCTGTCACGAGAGTCACGACGCGAGCAACATCTAGTGGTAAATTCAGTACATTACATCCAACAACCAATCAAGAGAACAATAAGAGATCTTGCATCTATAACTATGCAATTTTACTCAAACATTATCCTGATTTATTTCTGGTATCTATCTAGATATTTCAATGTTTAGCATTTTATTCACAGCTGAAAGTTAGTTTTAGTGCGGAACTTCATCTCAGTATTAACAGTTCTTCATGAATACAATGACAAAGTTAGCGTACCGCAGTGCATCGTATACAGATTACAGCGTCGACGACATGATGAGTTCGCTGAATATTAAGTACATATTATATATGCCATGTATATATAAATAAAAAAATCCATAGGCCAGCAGGTCAGCCCACTGTTGGACGTAGGCCTCTCCCAAGATGCGCCACTGAGCCCGATCTTCGGCTCTTCTTTTCCAGTCACTGCCTACTGCTTTGCGTATGTCGTCGCTCCACCTGGTCACAGGACGTCCTACGCTACGTTTGCCGATTCGTGGTCTCCACTCTAGGACAAGTCTACCCCAACGGTTATCAGTCCTGCGGCAGATATGACCGGCCCACTGCCACTTCAATTTGCTAAATTTGTTAGTTCTCTGGCGAATTACTTCGTTCCGGATTCGATCCCGTAGAGAAACACCGAGCATAGCTCTCTCCATAGCTCGTTGAGTGACTTTGAATTGGTGGACCACTCGAACTGTGAGTGCCCACGTCTCGACTCCGTATGTCATCACAGGAAGGATGCACTGGTCAAAGACTTTCGTCTTTAGACACTGCGGTATAGGCGACGAGAAGACTCGACGGAGTTTTACGAATGCTGCCCAGCCCAGCTGAATTCTTCTCTGGATTTCCTTCTCGAAGTTGTGTTTACCTAATTGGTCTGCCCTAGGTAAACATACTGCGTAACAACTTCGAGTGGGATTCCATCTAAGGCAATCGGTTCCGGAACAACGTGCTCGTTGTACATGACTTTGGTTTTATCCAAATTCATCCGGAGACCGATGCGACGAGAAGAATCAGCTAGGCCATTCAACATCCTTTGCAGGTCCTGCAGCGTCTCTGCCATGATAACGATATCATCTGCGAATCGTAAGTGAGAGATGTACTTGCCGTTGATGTTAATGCCACAATCTTTCCAGTCCAGCGTCTTAAACATATCTTCCAAGGCGTTAGTGAACAGTTTCGGGGATATGACATCCCCCTGTCTCACTCCTCGACGCAGGTTGATATGTTTAGTACGCCGGTTCTGTACTTGTACAGTCATCGTTGCGGCATTGTATAGACATCTCATCACTTCGATATATCGCCAGTCAACTTGGCAAAACTGCAGGGACTCCAGAACAGACCAGGTTTCGATTGAGTCAAAGGCCTTCTCATAGTCCACACAAGATTACATTAATAACTCACTCAAAATTTATATGAAATTACGGTTTTGTTGTTATTATGTCACGGCGTTAAAGGAAATACGCTATTTGAATTACACTTTTGCTGGCGTTGATAGACAAATAAACAATTTTATTGACTTTGATCATCATAAGGGCACATTAGTGCAAACTAGTGTCCTATGTATGGGGCGGAGCGCGACATAAAGGACGCGCTCCACTTGAGCTATGCCCCCGTTATCGGGCTCGCTCCGTCACCGACGCTATCTGCGCCGGGTATCACCGAGTAGAAGATTCGTATTGTCCACTTAATTACTTTATTTCGTCGCCGCGTCAACATTCAACCAAACTGATGTCCCGTCTACTCACTGTATAGTCAGAATAATTCGCGACCCGCTTTGTGCACAATGGAGCAGTATCTGAAAAACTGAGTTTAAACTTAGCTGAACGATTGTCAAACGCACGCCATGGGCCTCCCCATGGCGTGCGAAAGACGTTAAGTCTGTAAACGGACTTCAGAAAGCCAGAAAATGCCGCAAGAAAGTATGATTACAATTCATCCTACCCAACACTAATGGATGTTTTTAGTAAAACTAATTCCAACAGAATCCTAAAATCACTAGTGAGATACATAAAGGATAGTGTAGAATTCATAATTATGTAGGCGAGTTTATGCTTTATATTGAAGGCACAGAGCGTGGAGGCGTGTCACAACGCGCGTCTCGCCCGACCTTCTTTATAACTTGTGGGAAAAATTACGAACAAACTGGTAAGTTGTCCACCGCGGCACACTCTTGTACACACCCACCATCGCTTCCACTACCTCGGTCCACACTTACACGATTCACCAGAAGTTTCGATCCCCGTACAACATCTTTGTGAAATGAACTTTCAATAGAGATATTTACAGACCTATATTACTTAAAAATATTCAAAACGCGCCAATGCCTCCTCTTCCGTAAAAAAACTAACGCTTTTGATTTCATTAACCACCGGGTAAAGCGTGCGTGCATACACATGTTTTTTATGAACGGATGCTTCCTAATCGTGTGCTGTAATCGTCGTCCAAGAGTACCAACAAACTCACGGAATTTCACTACTCGATACTGGAATTTTAGATTAGTAACCAAAGATAATTTTGTTCATTAAACCCAATAAACCAAAAGAATCGAAAAGGCAATAAATCCATTAGGAGCGCGAAGTGTCGGTGGCGGCGGGCGGCGGCGAGTAGTTAACAGATCAATGTGTGATAACGAGCGGAGAGCGGCAGTACATTACCCGTTCGAAATCATAGATATCACCACGTCTCTTGTAGTCGATACGGCATTGTGAG
This sequence comes from Laothoe populi, assembly GCA_905220505.1. Taxonomy (NCBI): domain Eukaryota; kingdom Metazoa; phylum Arthropoda; class Insecta; order Lepidoptera; family Sphingidae; genus Laothoe; species Laothoe populi. The sequence goes on along the minus strand of HG992154.1, from coordinate 142,329 downwards.
GGGGTGACGATCAGCCGAGGCCAAGCTGCTTGCCCGTCAGCAGATTAAAATTTATCTCATGACATAACACAGTAGCCTCTTGTTTTTTTTCTATCCTGGTAAGTGACCACACTGCACCTGATGGTAAGCGCAGTGCCGTCTAATTAGAGTATCGAGAAGCGAGAGACAATTTAGTCACACTACGCCATGGGCAAGAAGGTGAAGAAGCGGTCGAGGGTTTAGAGTCAGAGTACTCAAAAGGCCGCAAAACGGCCAAACACCGTTACCCCATTTCTATACCCGCGACAATAATCACATGGTATGAATGGTATTAAATCAATGTTAACACGTATATGGTTTATGGGTATTTTTCTCTTTGTAAAAATTTTAATCAGTAATAATATTAATATATTATAGCAGCCACAACCACCCAACACAGTCGTCTCACACGCCAGGGAGAGGCGGGACGGCTAATTCTCCCCGCGATAAAAACCAATTATGGGTGGTGATGTTATATACAGTTAAGAATCATGGTGGGACAGACTGATACCATTGTAATAACGTATATAAAGTAACATGATGGATCGCCGAGGCGCGTCTCGGCCTGCGCCTGTGATACCGAGGTAATGCGATTATGTCGATCGAGCACTGAGCAGACTCGACGTAAAGAAATTAGTATTTTGTGGCGCGTGTCGTTCGCCGATAACAACCAAGTTTTTCATAATAATAATGCCTAACTCCTGTAATAAATACAGTACGACGCGAGGGCTTGCGGCCTGCTTGTGTGCGCACACACCTCACACCTCACACCTCACCCACTTATTCACTACAATAATTGGTCTGCGATAGCTTATTTGTCAAGCCACGACGCAATCTCTTGTTGAGCAGCGTTGTTTTTTATTCTAACACTGTTTCTGATGGTAGATAAAGTGTAGTCCAAACACAATATCTGCCTTTGGAGAAATATATTAACTTCCAATGTTGCACATGAGCTGACGACCCACCGATCCACATACTGGCCCACAGAGAAAAATATGAACCATCGAAGGCGTCGTGACTAGTCAGGCTCGTCATTCGCCATGCTAAAGACCTTCCTCTTGGCTAGAGGAACACTTAGCACCTTTCTTCCACAAGTACAATGTGAAATACCTCCGTACTGGTAATATATATTATAGGTATTGCGTATCGGAAGTTCTAGTTTCAACTTCTAGATGAATGACATCAGACGTAATTACTAAGTTCTATAACATATGTAATGAGCGTGTACCGGCGACAGTATGTGCAGAGAAGGATTGACCGCAAAGTTTGCTATTGTATTCGTGAACCAGACAGGCAATATTGAACAGTTCCTTTTTATAAATTGAATAGTTTTCAGATACTTAAACAATTACTATACAGGAAACATAATCAATTATTAAGACTGCTGTATAATAGACTATATTGTATAGACTGGCTGCACTCATTGTCAATGCTATCACGTGCTCCATTGTAACAGCCACACTACACACAAATCACTCGACAATTAATAGCACAATACCGCCTTTTCACCACTAAACTCGATTGTTTAACACCCTGATAGCGGACTGGACCGAGTGCGAGGACGGCGTCAATACGGTAGTTTCCTATGTTTAATTTTGTACATTATTCGATATGCGACCGAATATAATACGCAAAAGAAACTCTTTTGCGAAAACTGACTCAAAATTGCCTCACCTTTGTTACAAGATCATTATAAATCGTTTGTATAATTGTAACTTCCTGGCTCCCGTCATGTTTATAATTATCATAAATTCATAGTCATAGTTTACCTATATAGTGGAAATGCGAACTGCTCAATACAATACTCTCATATAAAATCATATTGTAAGATCAAACCGTATAGCGTATACTGTATCTCGCATATTAAAACTTCAATCGTCACCATAATGGTGTTTAAATCCGACAGTGCTATATATACGAAGCCAAGCAGTACTCACCCTCGCTGGCCTGGTGACCGGTGCGTGCACGTGCAGGCACGGTGCGGGCGCGGGGGAGGTGGCGGGGGGACGCGCGCGCGCCGCCGCGCCCGGCGTGCGACTGCGCCGCGGCGCCGCCTCTGACGCAAACAACTTTATATACATTTCAGCTCATAATACATAATATTGTTAGGGTAGTCCCTGTTTATTAAAAACATCAAGGTCTCATCTCTCAAGCATCACGAGGAAACCGGTTTCCGGATAAAGGTAAAAAGTATTGATTAAAATGCAAGTCAAAATAAATTTTATTTCCATAATATTAACGTTAAACATGGCTTAATACGCATGTCAACAAGGGCGATTATTACCAGTTTTTGTCTAGACACCGGTTTCCGAATGATACGTGAGGTTAAAAAATTTGTACGTGTAGGTATATGCAATAAAAGAAAGCGCCACGGCATGCGGCATACCAGAACCCAGTCTAGCTGACTTTGTGCCTAGTTCAAGGAATTCTTTTGCAGTTCAATCAGTATGCGTACAGTTGTCTTCAGTGCAGTTTGTGTGTTTAGTCATTATCCTAACAATATTATACACTTTGTTTGATTATTTTTAATCTTCTTTTTACTGCACCTAATGGTAAGCGCAGTGCCGTCCAATTAGAGTATCAAGTAGCGAGAGACAATCTATCCCTCGCTACTCAACACAATCATGCCGGCCTGTAGCTTCTTCACACTACGCCATGGGAAAGAAGGTGAAGAAGCGGTCGAGAGGGTCTATTGTCAGAGTACTCAGAAGGCCACAACACGGCCAAACATTTCTAAACCCCCGACAGAAACCGGATGTACACTGGCTGCTCCCGGAACGCGACACACTTGCGTGTGCCACTATGGCGGGTTTTACACCCTGTGTACGGTGGTCGCTATCCGGATGGATACGAATATCCTACCACCAGCAAAAGCACCTTTATTGCTTAGGCAGCATCTGACAATGTTTTTGCAGTTACTTAAGTAACTACTGGCACCCAACGAGGGGCTCGATTTGACCCTACGGCTGTTCTGCTAGTGTCACGCTAGCGATTCATATTGGTTATCTATTACTAAATTGACTTGTTACTAAATTGTAACTTACCGTGGCGAATGTCAGGCGGCGGTGGATCGGGAGTGCGCGCGCGCCGGCTCACCCCCGCCCCCGCCCGCGCCGGGGGCGAGGTGGCGGGTGGTGCTGGAGGCGGCGGTGGCAATGCCAGTAGCTGTCGGTACAGTTCGAGCTCGTGGTAGAACTCGAGCGAGTCTGGTGAGCCATCGGCGGCGGGCTCGCACGGTGCCGCCTCGCCCACCTCCGCCGTCAGTCCGTTGAGCACGAGGCGGCGCGCCCCCATCGCGCCGTCGCCGAGAACGCCTGCGCCAGCGCATCCGCGCCACTCCTCCCCCTCCCCCGCCTCACGCACCGCGCACACCCACCACCAGCACCACCGCCACCGCCGGCGACACACCGCGTCAACAACACCACACACACACCGCACCACAACACGCTCTGTTATACATCTCTGTAGAGCCTGATCAACATATACGAGTATAGCAGTTTATTAACTTCAAGAACCACACAAATTCAACAATATCAAGTAGATATCAGAACCCATAAAATTCTAAGTTTTGGCGCGCTGCTGTAAAGTTGTTATAAAAGATGCCAACAATACGTTATAATAATGTAGACCAATTTAGTTTGATTCAGAATGTTTTTCGAAATGTTTACGTAAAGTATTGCAATGAGTTGGCGGGAGACGTGTTCCGTGGGGCGTCCGTAGATACGTGCACGAATCGCAGCCGTCAGACGCGGAGTGAAGTGAGCACGACACACGACACGATGCGCCGCGGCGGGCGTGCGCCTCTCACTGCCGCTCCGCCGGCCGCCGCGGCCGACCGGCGACCAGTCGCCGCAACAATCTCTGTCGCGACACACGATACACGACACGCCGCGTCTTGTCGCGACGATCACGCTCACAATTGCCACTGATTCTTCTCATATTGTCTGGCGCAATGGCAAGTGCTGACTATTAGCTATTTTTTTTGTTTTGAGTGCCTCGATAGGCAGACGAGCAGACGGGCCATCTGATGGTAAGTAGTCACCGCCGCACATAGACTTCTGCCATGCCAGGGCACAGCAAAGCCTCCCGCCCTGTGGAATGGGGGCGTTTGAATTCCACCACGGTAACCCCTGCCTGTCGTGCGAGGCAACTAATAGGAGCCATCGGGGGTCACGGGCGCGTAGCGGAGGGCTGTCAGCCCGTATCGATGCACTCCCAAATTCGTGGCATCGTGCGACCCCGAGATGGACGGCAGTGCGGGTGGTAAGGCCTCGTTCGCTGTCGTTGTTCGATGCGCGGGGGCTCCTTAGCCCTCCATGGAGATGGTCTGCTACGCAGCACCGCGCAGGGGCGATTCCGGCTGCAATTCTAGCACTCCTTAGAATACCCCGGGATCGCTCCGCAAGCGCCGAAGAAGGCCACCGGCGGGTTTTAGCTGGTAGTGTCGAGTGGGGTGTACATAGGAGTTAGGGACTCGGCCCAGCGGCAGCACGGATAGCCATCATCCGTGCGAGGGGGATGCTGGGTTGTAAGACCGGCTAGTCCAGCATACCCGTTTTATTCTTAATCCGCTTCCCTCCGGCGCGGGCGGCACACTGACGTATATTATATGGACAGGATATCTAATACAAAATGACAGCTATTTTCTTGACCTATTTGAAGCGCCCCTCTCGAGTGTATTTGAAACTAAATTTGACATATAATAGGGATGTTGATATTTTTTAAAATATCGGATTTCCGATATATATCGATATAAATATATCAATATCGGAGTTTGATATATCGATATTTTTAAATATATCAATATCGGAGTTTGATATATCGATATTTTTAAATATATCAATATCGGAGTTTGATATATCCGAAAAAAATATCGATATTTTTATTAAAAATTTTGACTCGTCTAAGGGTCTGGTCCTGACACCATACATCCTTTCTTCGTGAATCGGGGCGCCAATGAATTTAATAGATTCAAAGATCTTGGAATCATATTTGACGACACCTTAAAACGTGATATTTTTTAGTTTTTTTAAATTATAATTTTTTGCCATGAACTTAATATTATTTTCTACTTTTTAGTTCGGCTAGCTATTAAAGCGTGCTATTTTTTAAATATAATTTATAGTCCCAAAACAGCATCAAACCTAGTTATAATAATATATTCGATTGTAAATTAAAACCCCATTAAAAAATATGATCTAAAATGAAAATATGTTTTGCTAAGGCGATGTTTGTACGGTGTTTGGTAACCGTACAGAGTTTTACGTATGGTTCGTAAATGTAAAGATAATGGTTTGGTAATAAAATGGTTTATTGAGATTGACTTAGTGTAAATGGTATGGTAATGGTTAATGGTTATGAGGACACGCGAACCGAATGGTGATTGAACGTGAACTGAATTATTCGGTCGATGCAAATAAATGCATGTGGCGTAAAACGCTGACACAGCGCAATACACTGTACGTTGCTTGCATCGTACATGCTCTCACAGCGAGAAAGAGAAGAAAGTTGAGTAATGGTGATGATTACTATGAATGATCATGAGACAAGATGATACACAATTCTTATCCTACATTCTAGTGTCCTTAAGTTTCAGAATGATTCACTTTCTTAAAACTATGTTTATAAAAACTAGGCGAAGAAGCCTTGTTTACGCGGACACTTGTCATTGGTTTAGCGTAAATTGGTTCATTCGCGCACATATTTCGATCACTATGCTCTGCTTTTTCACATGCACTAACACATTGATCACTGACACTATAATGGTACGCAGCGTTGGTTAGGCCGCGCAGGATCGGGCGCGTAGGTGGTGCTGGCCTTGGCAGCTCCGGCTCAGGCACGGCATCAGCATCACGTATGGTGCGTGACGTGCGCGTACGCCACAGATGCACGCCGTACGCAGTTACCATAGCGCCCACAACACCCACCAGCAAGTAGATCGCGACGTAATGGTGCACGTCGTGATATGAAATCTCGTTTGTTAATCCTGTGTCTAGTTTCAGTTGTCTAATTTTTGTGCCTATATCCTGTAGCTCTTTATCGTGACCACTGATTACAGGTTCTGGTTCTGTGATCGGTATCGAAAGGTCCTGATTGAAAACATGGTTTATAGGTGGTATATCAATCTTTGTGATGTCGGCATGAATAGTAACATTATTAAGTAGATTATTCTGAGTCAGAATCGTAACATCACTCGTTTTGATGACACAATCAGCACCCAGCTTCATTATACCAGCATTAGAGAGGTGATCAGAAGTGATTTGGTCTTCACACATGATTCTTATCGAGCATGAGTTGCAGCAGAAGAACAAGTAAGAATTTACATTATTTAACTGAACCCACGAATCGTGACATGTTGCGTATTTAGTCATACATGATTGTGTTTCTTGAGATTTGGAACAGAAGATTTCATTGTTCTTCATATGGTTAATTGGTTTTTGTAATGGACATAATTGGCTTGTGCTGTCAAAATGAACGCATTCCCGAAGATCCGAATCTGATATCGGTATATATGAATCCTTTCGTAAGTTGATCGCTACGTAAGGTGACACTGCGACTAGGGTAACCATATTTTCTTCGACCTTTTTTGGTATTGAGTGTATTTGGTAAACTTCGTAATGATCTCTACTGACGAGAGGTATTTTTATCTCAAATATAAAATAGCCTGTAGTCATTCGCGCCTTTACTTTTAATAAATGATATATTTTTGGTAGTTCTGAGGGCCTAAGCTCTATTGGTAAGCTTGAATCTTTGGGTAGTTTTCCAGATATTATACTTAATTCTTCTAATAATTGATCAGGTTTTAACAGATGTAAATTGAATTTTCCGTAGTAAACCTCTGAAATAGTGTCAAGTAACACGTCTTGAATCCCTTTAAGGTTCATTAGCACACTATTAGCGGCAATTGAGGATAGTAAAAATTCATTCGTAGTCTCAATAGTCTGGACTTCACGATTCAGGTTATTGGTATTTTTTCCTAACTGGTTGAGGTAATGAGTAAGCATCTTATGTTGCTTATCAATAGAAGATTTCATTCTTTTCAACACATTATATTCGGACTCTACTACTGATGTTTGGTTCTTCCATAGCTCGGCCAGATGATTTTGGTTTGTTCTTATCAGGTCGATGTCCCGTTTATATTGTTCAGCGAATTGGTCATCGAGTACACCGAATAGACTATGTGCAATATTACCTACACCGTTAATAAGACCGCGGCGTCGTCGCGCGTGCCGGCCTGGGAACTGCTGATTCGACAACACATTATTGTAATGTTCCAATTCAGTATAGCCATGTCGTAATTGTAATAAAATCGCCTCACAATGAGTTTTTATAGAAGAATTTGTGCAGATAAAATCTAGGTGATTTATGTACTGAAGTAGTAACTTGTTTCCTTGCCAATAAGGCTCTAAGTCGTAGAAAACTACTAGCTTCCATTCATCTCTAACAAGATGTACTGTAGACATTTTGTCAAAATAGAGACTTTGACTGTTGTTTAAAGTGGTTATATGATACATACATTGAATTGGTGAAATAAAAAATGTAAACATCAAAAGTGCCAGGGTGCTATAATTAAATATGCCATTTTTGGTTACTCCTTTGGCCCTGGGTTTTGCTGAGTTGGTAACTTCATGATTTGGTTGACTCTGTGGTTTAGTTGTAATATTTTCAGTTGAATTACTTGTTGGTAAAAGAGATAGTTTCACTATTGGTCTTTTTATAGTTCCACCTTTAGTTCGGACGGATACGACTCTAACTAATCCATCTTTTCCGGGATGGAGCTCGACAATTCTTCCCATTGCCCATTTTCCCGGCGGAAGGTTTGTATCATGTATCATTACAATGTCATTAATGTTCATATTTGGTTGAAGACGTCGCCATTTAGAGCGAGCGTTCAATTGTGTCAAATACTCGGCCCGCCATCTCTTCCAGATATCTTGGTATATCTTTTGAGTGAGTTGCCATCTGGTGCGTTGATCTTTTTCAGTTTCAACAATACTTAAAGTTGGTCCGCCCGTTAGGAAATGTGCTGGAGTTAAAAAGTCTAGGTCATCTGGATCTTCACTTATTGTGCAAAGTGGTCTAGAGTTCAGACAACCTTCTAATTGTGTAAGTAAAGTAGCAAATTCTTCATAAGTCAACTTTTGGTCACCTATCACACGTCTCAAGTGGTATTTTAGACTTTTTACGGCTGCTTCCCAGAGCCCCCCCGCACTGGGCCATGACGGGGCATTAAAATGCCACTCAATCTGCATATTGGTTAATTCAATATAGAATTGGTCATCTAATATTGATTTGAGTTTAAATAATCCTTCCTGTATAACTCTGTTCGCTTTTATGAAGTTTGTCCCGTTGTCACTAAATATGTGACCGGGAGCTCCCCGCCTAGCTGCGAGTCTGCGAAGAGCTGCTATAAACGCTGAGGCGGTGAGGTCTGAGACCAGTTCCAGATGTACAGCCTTGGTTGCCATACAAACAAAAACTGCGATGTAACCTTTTGTACACCGTACCCCTCGCCCCTTTGCCGACTTAACGTCGACAAAGCCTGTAAAATCTACTCCCGTGTTATAAAACGGTCGAGTAATATTGGTTCTAACTTCCGGCAAGGATCCCATCAACTGTTCCTGTTTAATTGGATTGTGTCTTCTACATACAACGCATTGTCTGAGCCTCTTTTTAACAGCACTATTACCGCTAACTATCCAATATTGTTGACGTAGCCAGGCTAGAGTCAACCGTGCACCTCCATGGAAAGTCATTTTATGCGCTTGGTCTATTAGCATGTCTGTTATGTGATGGTTTTGTGGTAAAATACAAGGATGTTTCATGTTATTGTGTATATCTGAGTTAGTGATACGCCCACCTACCCTTAACATACCTTGAGAATCAATAAATGGTCTTAATTTTGCTAGACTACTTTTCGGGTTGACCTGGTTATGGTCCTTGATATAGTTAATGTCTTCTGCAAACTCCAACATTTGAACATGTTTTATTAATATGTTGTTCGCATTTCTTAATTCTGTTATGGTTAGAAATAATGGTTTATAATGTAAGCGTGACGTCAAACGTAACGCCCAAGCTAACACTCGCGACGCTCGCGTAAAATCGCTGTGCTTGTTTAATACGTCATCAATAACATTGTTTTCGTATTTTGTTACTGAAACGTGTATTTTTATTGGTTTTCTTATATCTTCATTTGTAATATATTTACAATTTTCTAATATTTTTTCATCAAACGTTGATAGCCACGTTGGGCCATTCCACCAAAGAGAATGATTTGTTAGTTTGTAAGCTGTGATGCCTCGGCTAGCACAGTCAGCAGGATTTTCCTTTGACAGTACGTAGTGCCAGCAACTCGGTTTTATTATTTCTATAACTTGTTTAACTCTATTAGCGACGAAAGGTTTCCAGCGACTGATGTCTCCGTTTAGCCAACCTAGGACCGCTGTTGAATCAGACCAACTAAATATTTTAATATTATAAGTTGACAAGCATTGACGTATAGTTTTCATTAGTTTTGATAATAAAACCGCGGCACAAAGTTCTAATCTCGGCAATGAAATGGTTTTCTTTGCCGGAACAAGTCGTGATTTGGCCGCTATAATGACAACCGATGCTTCACTCTGCGAAATGTTATTAACCTTGCAATAAACTACACAGGCGTAAGCTTTTTCTGAAGCATCACAAAATCCATGCAATTCTATGGTATTCATTTTATTACATTGTAACCATCGCTGGATTTTAATATTGTTTATATTATTGATGTCTTCTTCTATGGATTTCCATTTAAAAATTATAACATCTGGTAACACCTCATCCCACTGTAAGTTCATAAGCCATACTTCTTGAAAAAGTAATTTAAGCTTGGTGGTAACGGGAGAGAGCCAGCCAAGTGGGTCAAAGATTTTTGACATATTAGAAAGCAACGTTCTTTTTGTAAGTTTGTTTGCGGGTTCTAGCTTACACTGGAATTTAAAATGGTCTTCACGTGGATGCCACTGCAACCCCAACGCCTTCGTCGACTCCTGGTGTCTAAATATAAAAGTCTGGTCATTTATATCAGCCGATCCACTTTCTTCCAATAATTCTGGTTTATTGGAGGACCATTTTCTCAAATTAAATCCACCTGACTTTAAAAGAGCTATAAGATCTCCTTTTAAACGTTTCGCAGATTCCAGGTCGTGATGTCCATGAAGAAGATCGTCCATGTAGAAACTGGATTCCACAACTTTTGTAGCTTCTGGAAAGTTTTCAGCTTCATCTTTCGCTAATCGTTTTAGCGTCATCATCGCTAGAAATGGTGCAGCCTTTGTGCCGTATGTCACTGTGGCTAATTGATATTCCCGTAGTGGTTGGTTAGGGTGATCTCGCCATAAAATTTTTTGAAAAGCTTGATCTTCTTTGTAAACTAATATCTGCCTAAACATTTTCTCTATGTCGGCAGTGAAGGCTATTTGGTATTGCCTCCATCTTATTATAAGTGACAATAAATCTTGTTGTAGATTTGGGCCACTATACATAAGATCATTTAACGAGTAGCCCGTCGAAGTTTCAGCTGACGCGTTAAAGACAACGCGCGTTGCCGTGGTCTTTGACTCCGCTCGTATTACGCAGTGGTGAGGTAAATATGCTTCGAGTGTATGGTTACTCGTGCACTTAATCATATGGTTTAAATATATATACTCATGTATAAAATCTTTATAACTCTGGGCAATAAACTTATTTTTTGCGAATCTTTTCTCAAGTTGTCTAAATTGAGCTACTGCTTTATTTTTTGACTCTCCTAATTTCTCAGTTACCTCTGGTTTCATTGGTAGTCGGACAACATAACGTCCATCTGGTTGACGTGTTGTTTTTAACTGGTATTGTTGAACACACTGGTAGTCATCACTGGACATATCTATAGAATTATCTGAGATGTCTTCCAACTCCCAAAACTTATGTATGTTGTTTAAATCAACAATGGCAACGTTGCAATAATTCTTTGTGGGTTTGACTGTGCCACTTATTATCCACCCTAGCTCCGTTTGTTGCGCTATTGGTTGAGATTCGTCTCTATGGATAAGACCAGGTAGTATTATTAACTCATATACGTCTACACTTAATATCAAATCGACACGTCGGCTCTTATTGAATTCCGGATCCGCCAGTGGAAGTTTTTTGATTTGCGGCCAAGATGGTTTTGTGAATGATTGATTTGGTAAATTGCCGACGACGTATGTCATGACGTATGCTTCTGTTTTAAAGGTATAATTATTGTATAATGAGGATATGGTAAGATTGACGACTCCTCTGCTGTTGTTAGTCTTATCTCCTACTCCCACTACAACACAGCTACGTTTAACACGTGGTAATCCTAATATTTGCGCAGCGTTTTCCGTGATGAGAGACGATTCGGCACATGGATCGATAAGAGCTCGCATAATGTGGTAACAGCCGTCACCTGCTTTAATCTTGATCATGGCCGTGGCAAGCAGCTTAGGCACAGATTCCAGAGGCGTGGTTGCAATGCATGTATTGGTTTTCTGCATACATTCCTTATCTTGCTGACTAGTCGATGAAGATGGCAAGTAGGTTACATATGCATTGTGTAGCAATGTGTTATGTCGTTCATTGCAAAATCGACATGTTTTTATTGAAGTGCACTCTTTGCCAGTATGGTTCACTAAACAATTTTTACATAAATTGTTTTTGTCAATTATTTGCCTTCTATTTTGAGGCATAGATTCTAAAAATGCCTTACATTGAAATAATGCATGGTTGTTATTGCAAAGTACGCATTTTCTTTGGGTAGCAATAGCGAGCTGTTTTGTCGTCGAGTGATTAATTGCTGGTTTATGTTGAAAATATTTGTTATTATAATAATTATTATTAGATGGTTTGTAGGTCATTCTTTTTTGGTTTTCGTTACACGTGTATTGGTTATGTTGTTGAGTTGGCTTCGCTACATCTTGTTTGCGTCGTGGCGACTCCAATGATGTAAATTTAGTTTCTAGGAACTTAAGAAACTCTTTTAAGTTTGGTAATTCCTTGGGGTCCCGCAACGACTCAATATATTCCTGGTTACTTTCGGAATCTAACTTTTGAGTTAATATATAAATGATGAGTGGGTCCCACTGAGTTGTGTCTACTCCCATTGCGTCAATAGAGTATAGACACTCAGTGGCAGTGTCATGCATTTTCTTGATGAGCACCGCCGATTTCTGTTGCATGGTAGGAATGTTTAAAAGCATATGAACGTGAGAGTTGAATATCAACCTAATATTGTTATATCTATTATTTAATATGTCCCAACAAATTTGGTAATTGTCGGATTTAATACGCAAATGTTGAACTAGTCTTTCAGCCTCTCCTCTTAATTTACTTTTTAAGAATTGCATTTTTTGCGCATTTGGTAGGGAATTGTTTATGTGAATGGCTTCACAAAACAAATCTTTAAAAGATAACCATTGTTGGTAATTCCCACTAAATATTGGTATATCTATTTTCGGCGTGGATTTCTCCTTATATGACACCGACCACATTTTTCCGTTAACTACTCTTTTTATTTCATTATATCGCTTCTCATATTCCCTAAATGTTAAATCATACTCGTCGTTGTCAAAAAGACTTTCACTGTCAATCTCCCAGTGCAAAGAATCGATAACTGACCACCTCGACTGAATTGTTTTTAAAATATCTTCAAATTCCCATCGCTCGGAAACGGTATCAAGATCGACCGCCTCCAAGGTATGAGAAAATGCTTTAAAATTACTTTTCTGCTTTCGCAGCATTTCTTCCACCCTACTAGGATTACTCTGAGTGGTAGGGTTCAGAGTAACTGAAGCGTGAGCGGCACTTCCGTCACCAAGAGTAGAAGGTTCCTGCTGACGGGAACTATATGGTATTGGCGTTCCTGGTTTTAGTAATGGTTTTGTTGGTTCAGTGGTCACATATTTTCTAATAAGTAACTTTATATCATTATAAAAGTTAAGAGCTTTCTGGTAATAATTCTCACTAAAATACTTATGGTTCATATCTTCGAATTCAGCACATAGTTTGGTATGGTTAATCTGAAATTCGTTCCAATAAGCATCTAATGTATTTAGGCGTTTTTCAATGTAGGCTGGAGTCTTGCGCTCTGCCCCATCCTTTTTAAAATTAATGCGAAGGTTGTCCATCGCAGACATGATTTGATCTTGCGTGGCTATGATCGCTTCCATTGTGGTTAATAAATTGGTAAAGTGTATGGTAAAAAAGGAAAGATCTTACTCAAAGACTGGCACGTGGTGACCTGCTTTTGTGTATGTGATCTTCACTCGACGATATCGGTGATCCGCTGGAAACTGGTAATGGTATATTTCTGCAGACACCACACTGGTTCCACCGTAAGTCCGAGACACTGACACGTGTGCTATGGTTATGCTCGCGCAGATCCCGCCCGTACGGAGGCTCGAAGGACCAAGATGTACGGTGTTTGGTAACCGTACAGAGTTTTACGTATGGTTCGTAAATGTAAAGATAATGGTTTGGTAATAAAATGGTTTATTGAGATTGACTTAGTGTAAATGGTATGGTAATGGTTAATGGTTATGAGGACACGCGAACCGAATGGTGATTGAACGTGAACTGAATTATTCGGTCGATGCAAATAAATGCATGTGGCGTAAAACGCTGACACAGCGCAATACACTGTACGTTGCTTGCATCGTACAATGTTTTTATTATTTTTAAGATTTGTAAACCATCGACTGTTGTGTATCATTGTCGATATATCATCCTTCGTGTCTCAACTCTATCGTTAGTTCCGCGGACGATCACTGCTCGACTGCACTGCTATCAGCGCCAATATGGCGAAAATCAAATAGGCACACTTTCGCGGATCAAATATCCTGTCCATATAATATACGTCAATGGGGCGGCAGTAATAAAACGCTTGCCCGCGTCAAAAAAAAGGGCACAGCAAAGCCGCTGCCTAACGTTAAACGTTATTATTCTCTGTGACAGTTTTAATTGTGAATTCCATACAGGAAGGAAATGCTGAAAATACACTACAAGTGCCAAGACGCTCAATTTTATGGTATCTATAATGAAATTTAGTTTCGTTGTTCAATGACTCAATATTATTAGGATAATATTTCCTATTATTACTAATACCGAAGGTATAACGGAGGTATTTAGGAGACTAGTTGGGGGTAGTTAATAATGACAACCAAAGTGGGAGTAGTAAATGTTTAATATAAAACGGTGTGCCTTCCGCGCTTCGGTGTTCAGTTCAGTTGTATTTTGAAGTAGACTAGGTGATAGCCAGGATATTCGTGGTTCGTTCGCGGGGTAGTACCTAATTAAGTGTATCAACGTTAAACAGTTCAATGGCCGCATAATTCAGCTTAAAGGGTAATGCTGGTAGATTAATTATAAAGAGAAGCCTTAAGTGAATCCTGACATGCGTGTGTGTTAATATTAAGCACTGAGATATGTAACAGTGTCGGGTAAATCAATTAACAAATTATAAATATTGTATTTGTGCCTTTTAAATATCCATCTTGCATAGTTTTTTTTTATGTTCCTAACAATATGTAACGCTACGAACTGGAAAACATATCTACTCTATGCTTCTACACCCCCTCCCGTATAAAACAAAAAAATTACCATTATAACGCGGCCCTCCACTTCAAATTTCAAAATTCATCGTGACACTGCTTCCGCACTGTCACGCCACGCGGCTGTGGCGCCACCTACGGCGACGCCACAACAACCGCAAGCCCACGATATGCGCGCACGATGCGAACACACGCGTCCCGGTTATTTAAAAGATTAGTATTGTTTATTAATAATTATTAATGTAATTACCACTTGCCACTGTAACTATATGTGTTGTGTTGACAGTAGTGTACTGTAAATTATAGTCGTGTGATTATATTCGTATGTTTCTCTGTCCTGAACCCGGCCGGGCGGTATACCATTTTTTTTTATTATTTTCGGCAAATTGACCACACTGCACCTGATGGTAAGCGCAGTGCCGTCCAGTTAGTTTCCGTTTCTTATCAAGTAGCAAGAGACCTATCCCTTCCTTCGTCTGCCAACCATGGCAGTCACCAGGACCGGCAGAGATAGGTCTCCATTGTTCAATTTGTATAAAGATTTGTCATAATTGTTTTCGCTTGTTGTCAAAAGATGGCGCTGTTTCAAAACTGCATCGCGATATGGTTTACTACACTTGAAATTATGACTACGACAAAAATGTTTTAATAAATGTTCTCAAGCGTTCCGGAGTTGTGAGTTCTTGTTTCATTGCCTTCACCCTAACATATGGTCCTTCGAGCCGGATGAATAAAGGAAGAAAAGTGTCTTGGAAAGTGAAGCGCCCCCTGGTGGAGAATAGAAGAAATAAAGTGGTAATATCTGGACAAACTGTGAGTACATTTAACATTAACTTTAAAAGTGTTCAGTGTTGTGTAATAGTGCGCCATTCGAACTTAGAATATTTCAGTGTATAGTGGACTTAGAATAATTCGCGAAATAACGACGAGACGGGGAACCTATGCCCGATTTTCAAACGGTATTCGCGCTCAAACACTTAGAAAAATATCGACCAATAAAAAAGATTGGAATCCTAAACAACTTTCATAACGTAGTATTTATTGATCACAAGTTAGAATTGTCAACATGGAAGCTGACTTAAGAATTATGGATGATTTAAAGGAGCAGATAGAAAGGGGAAGACGTAATTTTAAAAAATCTCCAAAAGACAGATTAACGGAATCGTATGTTGTAGCGAGATTAGAAGGTTTAGAAGAAATAATTACGAAATTTTCCCAAAGGCACGAAAGCATAATTAGCACATACGACACTGAACTATTAGATAAGTACACCAAACGAGAAACCTTTAACGATGGTTATGAGACATATATAATTTATAAAGGAGAATTAAAAGCTGTTTTGGATTCCTTGAAACCTAAGTCCTCGAGTAAATTTGATACATCTGCAACGGGTAATAAAGAATCGTTCGTGCGATTACCGAAAATATCTATTCCTGTGTTCACCGGAAAATATGCAGAATGGGCGACATTCAAGGACTTATTTATATCCTTGGTGCACACCAATCCGTCGTTGGATGATGTTCAACGTCTGCACTACCTAAAGACGCAATTGCAGGGTGAAGCGGAGCAATTAATTCGACGTGTACCAATTATTAGGGACAATTATAAAAAGTGTTGGGATTTGTTACAAAATCGATATGATAACAAAAGATACATGTCAAATTGTACACTTAAACGTTTATTCGGTCAGCGTTCTATGAATTGTGAATCTTCTCATTCTCTAAAAGATCTCTTAGATACAACGTCTGACTGTATACACGATTTATCAAATTTAGGTATACACGATTACGGCGATTTGATCATTGTCTACATAGTAGGATTAAAGTTAGACCCTGAAACACGTAAACAATGGGAACTCCACATTAATACCTTAGTGGAGGAGTTACCATCGTTTGAACAACTGAAAGAGTTTTTAGAGTCGCGATATCGCGCATTAGAATTCGTTGAACCCACAAAAAGTAAATTGTATCTTCCAAAGTCTCAGCCCAGTGATCCGAAAGTATTACATAGCATAGACCAAAAAGTAATTTGTCCTCACTACACGGATAATCATAAATTATATTCTTGTCAAAAATTCATTAAAGCAGACGTATCCAATCGTAGGGATATTGTCAAATCATTAAAGCTTTGTTACAATTGTCTCGGCAATAATCATATTAATAGTACTTGCAGAGTAACCACAAGATGCCGCATATGTAAACGCAAGCATCACACCCTTCTCCACAATACAGCCATCCCGTTAACTTCCGCTGTGTCAACCGACGCCACGGATAACGAGGAACTACCGGAACCGTCTTCACTGACGAATGAAACCACACCAATTAAGAACCATTTTGTGACTGGAAATTTACAAACTTTATTAGCTACAGCCTTGGTAAGAGTTCAGTCAACGAATGGACATCCCCAGATATTAAGAGCTTTGCTTGACCAAGGGTCCCAAGCAACCTTCATATCTGAGGCGGCAGTACAATTGTTGAGATTGAAAAAGATTGTCGCTACAAGTTCAATTTCAGGTTTAGGTGGAGGTCAAAGTGGCTTAACCACGAAGTATGTGGTTAAGGTTAATATTCAGTCACTACATGACCCATCCTTTCAATTGCAAATACAAGCTCATGTTTTAAATACAGTCACTTCCATTCTTCCAGAAAGGAAATTTGTCCATCGTAATTGGACAGAGTTAAAGCACCTCACTCTCGCTGATCCACAATATAATTCACCCAATAAGATTGACATATTATTGGGGGCCGAGGTATATTGCTGTATTCTGAAAAAGGGACTACTTAGAAGTCCCACTGGTACGACTATTGCGCAGGATACTCGTCTCGGATGGATATTGTCGGGTCAAGTTGAAGATTGTGATGAGAAAGAGCAAACGTGTCACAACGTAATTATAAATATGCATATTCAGAGCGATTATAATCAATTATTAAAAAGTTTTTGGGAACTAGAAGGCGAACCTGAATCACTCGAAAAAATCTTAACGCCCGAAGAGCAAGCTTGTGAAGAACATTACATGGAAACTACTTGTCGAGATGATTCGGGAAGATATGTCGTAGAATTGCCGTTCCGAACGGAACCGAGAGAAATAGAGAAGTACGGAGATACTAGAACTATAGCAATAAAGAGACTTTCTAGCTTAGAGAAAAGATTAGCTAAAGACCAAGAGGCCAAACAGAATTACACGCAAGTCTTGGAAGAATATCTCAGTTTAGGACATATGGAGCAGGTACCCGATACTCAGAAGACAAATGGAAAGGTGTGGTTGCCGCATCACGCCGTAATTCGATTGGACAAAACAACCACGAAAACCAGGGTCGTGTTTAACGCGTCGGATAGAACAGCCAACGGAGTATCTCTGAATGACACTTTAATGGTAGGGCCAACTATACAACCAGAGCTACGTCATATTATTATGCGTTGGCGCCTGCACCCAATATGTTTGACAGCCGATATCGTTAAAATGTACAGACAAGTCAAAGTGTCTCAAAAACATGTCGATTATCAAAGAATACTCTGGAGAGCAGATGTTAGATCAGACATTCAAGACTATCGACTATTAACGGTGACTTTCGGGACATCCTGCGCACCATATTTAGCCATCAAGACGCTGCAGCAAGTTGGAGAAGACGAAGGCCAAAATTTTCCATTAGCTCGTTCTAGAATAAAGACAGATTTTTATGTGGACGATTTAATTACCGGATGTCAGAATGAGCAAGAGGCCGCAAACTTGTATAAAGAAATCAACGCGTTGTTAGGCAAAGGAGGATTTGCGCTACAGAAATGGGCCAGTAACAAGATAGAAATGTTAGAAGCTTTACATGCGAATACAGGAAACGATAAGGAGATTCGAGTAGATGACGTTACGAAAATTCTAGGCCTTGCTTGGAATCGGCGGACGGATGAGTTTGATTATTCAGTCAATTTATTACAAGATTCTTTAGTACGAGATACAAAACGACAAATCATCTCAGACATTTGTCGTTTGTATGATCCATTAGGATGGATAGCTCCATGTGTCATTACGGCGAAGATCTTCATTCAAAAACTGTGGATTTCAGGAATTGGTTGGGATGATAGAGTTCCAGAAAATCTATTAGTCGAATGGGAGATGTATAGAAAAGAGTTGAACGTGTTGACGAAATTTCATATCCCGCGTTGGGTTCACAGTACAGATACGGATACGAGAATTGAACTCCACGGGTTCAGTGATGCATCTAATCTAGCTTACGCTGCAGTCATATACGTAAGAGTCGTTTCCGCTCAAGGAAAAATAGAAACTCATTTAGTTACAGCTAAAACCAAAGTCGCGCCGATCAATCAAGTGTCGATTCCACGACTAGAGTTGTGTGGAGCGAGTTTGGTAGCAAAGTTGCTTCGTGAAGTAGCGGAAACATTAAATGTTAATAAGTCGCACATACATGCATGGACCGATTCGACGATTGTGCTAGCGTGGTTGAGCGACCATCCCAGTCGGTGGAAGACTTTTGTCGCCAACCGTACGTCCAAAATCTTAAGTGTTCTAGAGTCCACGCAATGGTCATATGTCCAGTCCCAAGATAACCCTGCAGATTGTGCATCTCGAGGGATTACTCCAACCGAGTTGGTCAACAACAATCTGTGGAAGTACGGGCCAAGTTGGCTTAGTAACCCTAATATCGAATATAGCAAACCTATATCCATATGTACTAAGATGGACTTAGAAAGGAGAACGATAAAAACCCACAACGCAGTGGCAGATTCACAGTTCGATACAAATATTTGTTCACAATTTTCTACTCTTCGAAAGCTTATTCGAGTGATCGCATATTGCAAACGGTTTTCACGTAAAACATCTCCAAATTCAGCACCCTTGTTGTATCTCACTGCCGTTGAAATTCAGAAATCTCTTTCCACATGTATTCAACAGCATCAAGCTCAGGTATTTGGCAACGACATCGCGAGCCTTATGAAACATCAACGACTTGATAAGAAAAGCAAATTGGTTATGCTCAATCCGTTTCTGGACGATAACGGTATACTTAGAGTGGGAGGTCGAATTACTAATTCTGATTTACCCGATTACAGCAAACATCCAATCATAGTCTCTGGGCATTCGTATTTAGCGAAACTTATAATAGACGACGCACATCAAAAAACATTGCACGGTGGTTCCCAACTAACGTGTAATTATATACGTAACAAGTATTGGCTCACTAAGCTGAAGACCTTAGTTCGTAGCCACATACGCAGTTGTGTACCATGTATTCGGTACGCTAGGACTATGAAAACTCAGTTAATGGGTCAGTTACCGTCATGTAGAGTGACACCTAATAAACCATTCCTTAATTCAGGTGTGGATTATGCCGGACCCATCAATATGAGAGTGGCCAAGGGCCGAGGCCAAAGGTCTTACAAAGGCTATATATGTCTTTTTGTCTGTATGAGCACACGAGCGGTGCATCTAGAAGCCGTGTCTGATCTCACGTCACAAGGCTTTTTAGCTGCGTTTAGACGGTTTGTAGCTCGACGAGGTCGCTGCAATCATCTGTGGAGTGACAATGGTACGAATTTTGTTGGAGCTGCGAGAGAACTTAAGAGCTTGTTCTCTAGCGAACGCTCTTCTTTCCACAATGAAGTCGCTTCCTTTTTATCTAATAATGGAACTGAATGGCATTTTATTCCTGCTCATGCTCTACATTTCGGAGGCCTTTGGGAGGCCGGTATAAAAAGCACGAAACATCACCTTCGACGCGTTATAGGGGATTCTACTCTTACTTATGAAGAGATGTCGACACTGCTCTCACAAGTAGAAGCGTGCCTGAACTCCAGGCCGTTATCTCAGATGAGTTCTGACCCCAATGATTTGGCGCCATTGACCCCAGGTCACTTTTTAGTAGGAGAGCCTTTGCTCTTGGCGCCTGATCATGCTTACGAAATTTCTCAAATTAGTAATTTGCGTCGTTGGCAACTTACCCAACGCATGCTGCAACATTTTTTGGCGACGTTGGTCCCAAGAATATCTAACAGCGTTTTTTCAAAGGTACAAATGGAACATTGAAACATCACAGCCGAAAATCGGGGATATCGTTTTGGTGCGTGAGGACAACTTACCTCCAGCCAGATGGCTTTATGGTAGGGTAGTAAAAATTCATCCTGGGAAAGACAATATTGCGCGGGTCGTCACGTTACGCTGTAAAAACTCTTTCATAAAACGACCCACATCTAAACTATGTTCTTTGCCGGTTACTGATAAGTAAAGTTTATTGTTTCAATGTTAAAATGTATTCTAGAATTGTTTGTGTATACATTTGTTTATTTCTTATATTTGTTATTTTCTGTGTAACAGTCGTTTCATCTGTTGTTTGATATGATAAGCTTTAGCATATCGTATTTCATAAACTTATTTGTGTTTGAGGAACGCTATGTTGTAAGAAGTCACTATAAATTGTTATCGAAGCTATAATTGTCAGATTACAGTCCACGATTCAAGCTTACTTTGTTGCATTAATTTGTATTCGATCAACTATATAGTATATTGATTTATGGTTAAATTATAATTTAAGTGTATTAGAAGGACTACTAGTCCTTGGCGGGCGGTATGTTCAATTTGTATAAAGATTTGTCATAATTGTTTTCGCTTGTTGTCAAAAGATGGCGCTGTTTCAAAACTGCATCGCGATATGGTTTACTACACTTGAAATTATGACTACGACAAAAATGTTTTAATAAATGTTCTCAAGCGTTCCGGAGTTGTGAGTTCTTGTTTCATTGCCTTCACCCTAACACCATTGACAGCTGTTTTGACAGCGCTGGGCTCTTATTTATTTATTTAACACTTTATACATTTATATATGAGCGGACCTAATGCCAGAGGCATTCTCTGCCAGTCAACCTGAGGTGGTGCAGAGATAAAAGAAGGTGGGTGCTAAAATAAAATTTAAAGTTGGAATAATAACTTAATACTACACATATGATATTAGTTTAGCTCTTCGTCCCAGGCTGTACACTCCTGAAGGATATTGTAAGGGTTGCGAATATAACAGATTTGAGATGTTGACGGTGATAGATATGTCCTGTGGCGCTCTGTCTGGTTGACTCGTGTGGACTCGCCCGGTGCGTAGAGCGGCAGTGAGTTTTGTGCAGTCGATTCCGCTCGCGGCACCCCCAATATCTATAATATATTTAAGTATAAAACTGAATATGTCGTTCGATTTGTATATGAAATAGTAACTAAAATGATCTTTGCGGTTTTTAAGATTGGAATTATAGTTCCATCCATAAATCGAATAAAACAGATTTTCTTGTATGGAAAGCTACATAAAAATATGAATAACTCGTCATTTTCGTTCTGAAACTTTTATGGCAATAACTTGTCATTGTTTGCCACATTTTCTTCAAAGATACATGGTGCTACTTTTTTGCACTTTTTGAGATATGATGAAAAATAGGTAAATTTTAAAAAGTCGGGTCTAAATCAATATTAAGTGGATTTTATGGGACTTTTATGGGTTTTAAATGCACTAATAATAATTGAATTTAAGAATACATACTCTATTTTCGAATTTACTCATTTTACATGCAACGAAATACCAAATAACAAAAAAATCAACAAAAGTTTAATAATTCAACCAATACTGATGACCACTGTAGTCGCAATCATAAAACACGTATACTCACCCACCTAAAACGCAAAGATAATTTTAGTTACTATTTCATATACAAATCGAACGACATATTCAGTTTTATAAAATTACGACTTTAATTTTTTAAATTCCCTATGTCCGATTTTTTGTGAAACGAGACCACCGTGGGCCGGCATAATTGTGTTAAGTGGCTGGCATGACAGTGTTGAGTGGACGGCATGATTGTGTTGAGTGGACGGCATGATTGTGTTGAGTGGACGGCATGATTGTGTTGAGTGGACGGCATGATTGTGTTGAGTGGACGGCATGATTGTGTTGAGTGGACGGCATGATTGTGTTGAGTGGCAGGCATGACAGTGTTGAGTGGACGGCATGATTGTGTTGAGTGGACGGCATGATTGTGTTGAGTGGACGGCATGATTGTGTTGAGTGGACGGCATGATTGTGTTGAGTGGACGGCATGATTGTGTTGAGTGGCAGGCATGAAAGTGTTGAGTGGACGGCATGATTGTGTTGAGTGGACGGCATGATTGTGTTGAGTGGCAGGCATGACAGTGTTGAGTGGACGGCATGATTGTGTTGAGTGGACGGCATGATTGTGTTGAGTGGCAGGTATGACAGTGTTGAGTGGACGGCATGATTGTGTTGAGTGGCAGGCATGACAGTGTTGAGTGGACGGCATGATTGTGTTGAGTGGACGGCATGATTGTGTTGAGTGGCAGGCATGACAGTGTTGAGTGGACGGCATGATTGTGTTGAGTGGACGGCATGATTGTATTGAGTGGCAGGCATGACAGTGTTGAGTGGACGGCATGATTGTGTTGAGTGGACGGCATGATTGTGTTGAGTGGCAGGTATGACAGTGTTGAGTGGACGGCATGATTGTGTTGAGTGGACGGCATGATTGTGTTGAGTGGCAGGCATGACAGTGTTGAGTGGACGGCATGATTGTGTTAAGTGGACGGCATGATTGTATTGAGTGGCAGGCATGACAGTGTTGAGTGGACGGCATGATTGTGTTGAGTGGACGGCATGATTGTGTTGAGTGGCAGGTATGACAGTGTTGAGTGGACGGCATGATTGTGTTGAGTGGACGGCATGATTGTGTTGAGTGGACGGCATGATTGTGTTGAGTGGCAGGCATGACAGTGTTGAGTGGACGGCATGATTGTGTTGAGTGGACGGCATGATTGTGTTGAGTAGCGAAGGATAGATAGTCTCTCGCTACTTGATTGATACTTGGCGCACACGTATCGACTGAAGCGTCGATTGAGTGAATAGTTTTATTTATTTATGTTTATTTTATTTATCATATGACTATAAAACCATCTCTAGTCCAGAGATGATGACGTACGTACATTTAGGAAGGTAAATATGTAATAAGAAGTAGAAATATCCTGGTATAATTTCTATGTTATTTCTTGTGACATAAGATGGGATAAGATGGAAATGAAACTTGTCGAGTCAGTCAGATAATACTCTTTATTACAAGTAAGATAAGACATAGTGGTGTTTGTTGTATTTGTTGATTGTTCACACGGCGTCATACGGCGGCGAGTAGCGAGTGCAGCCGGCGCGGGTCGAGCAGTGCGTGTGCGGTGGCGGGCCAGCGGTGTGCGGCCAGCGCCAGCAGCGCCGTCAGTGCACACAGCGCCGCCGCCAGCGGGACCAGCGCCGCGCGCCGCCGCCCCCACAGCGACGACACGTGGTGCGGCGCCAGCAGCTCGCGGTCCGCACACAGCGCGCACCCCCCGCCACCACCACCTCCACCACCACCACCAGCACCCCCCGCACCCCCACCACCCGTGCCCACCACGCGCTCCGCCGTCTGCCACGCGGCCGCCAGCAGCCGCAGCGCGCCCTCGCACGCGTGCCAGTGCCGCAGGTGGAAGAAGGCGTACGCGACCGCCTCGCTGTCTCCGCGCCGCAGCACGTGCTCCGGGGGCAGCGTCAGCGCGCGCAGCTCCAGCAGGTACTCCGGCACGTGCGGGTTGAACTCGATCGCACGACGGATGGTCTGCACACACACACATATACACAAATATTGCAATAGACTTGTCACGTGAAAACAAAAGTAAAAATTAAATTAAGATATTAAGTATAGCTTTAGGACATTTATAGGTAAAACTAAGAAGAAACTGTGTATTGTTAACTTCTTAAATAATTATCAATTAGTAATGTATTTGTAATTTAAACCTCAAGCGCGACGATCTCGGAGGCGGAGCGCGGACCGGACGCGGCGGCGGCGGCGGCGGCGGCGGCGGCGGTGGTGATGGCGGGTGCGGGGGAGGGGGAGGGGCAGGCGGCGCGCGCTCGGAGCAGGGCTGCGGTGTAGAGCAGCGCGGCGGAGGGTGGCGCGCCGGAGTCCTCGCAGCGCGCCACCACCGCCGCCGCGTCCGCGTACAGCCGCTGCTCCAACAACACCTCGATCAGGTTCTCGTGCGGCGCGAGCGCGTGCAGCGCGGGCGGCGCGTCGCGCGTCAGCTCGCGGAACAGCCGCGCCGCGTCGCGCAGCCGGCCCAGGCGGCGCGCGCACATCGCCGCACGCCGCTTGACGTGCGCGAGCACGGCGGCGTCTCGTCGTGCGGCGGCGGCCCCCCCTCCCCCGCCCCCCGCGCCGGCGGCGGAGGTGGCGTGCGCTCGCCACGTGGTCTCGGCCGCGCGCCACGCCCGCCGCAGCACACGCTCTGCCTCGTGCACGGTGGGCGCGTCCTCCTCTGCCAGCAGCAGCAGCGCGGCGGCACAGTCGGGGTCTCGTGCGAGCGCGGCGCGGGCGGCCGCCACCCTCGCCGCAGGCTCGCGCTCGCGCCACGCTCGGTTCATCTCGCGCTCGGCAGGCCCCTGCGAATGCCAAGTGTGTACCACCGTCACGCGACTCACTCACTCGCTTGGCACATGGCTACGGACGACGCTCGGTTCCACTCCAACTGAAGCGAAAACTATTATTAGTTTGAATTGTCAGTGTTTTAATTTTCATATCATCTTTTCTCTAAAATCACCCGTATAAAGTTCTACAGGATCAATATCATAACAAAAGCAATATATATAAGTTAAATCTATAAAAATATAATATCTAACATAACATATGCTTAATACAAATAGCTTCAATTATAATTGTTCTTATTTTACCATTCAAACTGTAATTGATCTGACAGACACTGCATTTATTAACAAGACTGTAACATAAATGATTGATTTTTCTCTGTTGTAACATGTGTCATTCACTTATCTGTTATTATTATACTATTTTATTGTTTTAAAGAGGTAAAGTTTTTAGTTTGCACATAGCCAGTGATCAATAAATGCAGTTCAAAAAATTATGAAAAAATGTCGGTTACCACATTATTGCTAATTACCATCCAATTATTCTGACACTACGCCCATGAACTGAACGATACAACATTGCACAACAAGCATATCCACCGAGCGGATAAATATCGGCAACAAGCATACTCTTTTGATCTTTACCGCCAAAGACAAAAACACATTTGCCAACAGTATGTAATTTCAGCAACTTTTGTTGTCAACACGTTGTTGTTGCCAACAAAAAGACATGATGACACAAAAGTTCACAACTTTTGCTCTGTGGAGACGCGGCTTAAGATAGAAAGAGGTATGCTGAGATTGTATGGCCATATGGAGAGGATGAAGAAAAGGCAATTTACGAAAGGTATTTATAGTGCAAATGTGACTGGAAGAGTGGGTAGAGGGCGCCCGGGGAGAATTTATACTAATCAAATAAAAGATTGTCTCCTAAAAGGGCAAATCAGTAATACCTCAAACTGTTGAAAATGTATGAGAAGATGTATGAATGTGGAAAACGTGAAAGAAGTGTGTCAGGATCGTAGCTTGTGACATTCAATACTCTCCTGCCGACCCCAAAAGGATAAGGAGTAAGTGTATATAATAATCTGTGGTGACAGTTCTCTTATTATTATGAATGTATGAAGGTCATTATGTCTAATATTTTTCTTTGTTATAAAAAAACTCTCAAACAAGCCAGGTTGTGAGCAAAATCTAGTATATCATATACTTTATACATCCAAGACTGTCATACTGCCACTCCACTAAATGCCTTTCATTTTCTTTATTTGGGATAGTACAGAACACAATTAAAATTTAAAATATTCTAAAAGCTGGCACTGGAAGATCTTGGAAACAACCATTGTACACTGAAATTGTGTCATTCTACATTTCTACATCCTATATGACTACCCCATCTATACTATTATATAAAGCTGAAGAGTTTGTTTGTTTGTTTATTTGAACGGGCTAATCTCAGGAACTACTGGTTGGAATTGAAAAAATTTTTAGTGTTGGATAGCCCATTTATCGAGGAGCGCTATAGGCTATATAACATCACGCTATGACCAATAGGAGCGGAGCAGCAATGAAAAATGTTGCAAAAACGGGGAAAATTTATTCCTTTTGAGAGCTTCCGTTGCGTACGCTGTGTTAACGGTTAAAGTTACATAACAAGAAATGTCCGACGAAATTGTTCCTCTTAAAAAGTTCTAAAAAAAAGTCCGTGATAGCATATGTGTATCTATTTCGGTTGGCTCAATATAACCTTTTTAATGGTTATCGAATTTGACTGCCTCGGTGGCGTAGTTGTAATTGCGCATGCGTTACGATTGCTGTGCTGAGGTCTCGGGTTCGATCCCCGGGTCGGGTAAAGTGATATTTGGTTTTTCTACCTCGAAATACTCAGTATTAACCCGGAGTCTGGAATGGTGCCCGGTGTGGCGATAGGCTCGCCCCCTATCACATTATGGGACTGAAATTCGGCGAAAAGTGGGTGTACTGGTTACACCTCTGCCTACCCCTTCGGGGATTACAGGCGTGAGTGTATATGTTATGTTTTTATGTTTTATGGTTATCGAATTTGTTCTGAAACAATGCATTATTTGGAAAGGGGTTTTTATAACCATGGTATTAATCCTTATCCAAATAAATACACTCATTTGCAAAAAAAACGGACGGTTTTGATTTTAATTCTTCTTTAAAAAAATACGGTACCAAAATGATTTCAATCATTTGTACATGTTACTGGCCGGTTTTAAAAATGCCGTGGTGTTTAAAACAGTACGTTCTAAATTCAAATTTTCGTTTGATGCTCGTTTTTACAGAAAACCACTTTTTATCCTACATTTTTGGTGCGAAGTTCCAAAAGATAATATTGGTTTTCATAACTTTTAGTCAATTTTTATGAATTTATTTCATATTCTTAAATGTCAAAGCTTCATTTATTGCTGTCTCAATAATGTTAGAGAAAGTGGTAAAAGCTACCAAAATTATTGCGCTGCTCGAAGAGGGTTGCAGCCAATGCTTCGTGGCTCAGAGGCTAAGTGTGAGTCGCTCGACGGTTCAAAGGACCTGGCAGCGGTATCAAGACACCGGTTCCGTCGAGAGAAGGCCTGGTTCTGGAAGAAAACCATGTACCCAACCACGGGATGATCGTTTTCTTGTGAGTCGCGCATTGAGAAATCGCAAGTCTTCGTATATGGACCTTAAGAACAACCTCGAAGAAGTAAGAAATGTGCATATTAGTCTATGGACGGTCAGGAGGAGGCTTCTCGCGGCCAATATACGCAGTCATCGCCCGGCCCGCGGCCCTAAGTTACTCCGTGAGCACAGAGTTGCCAGGCTTAGGTTTGCTCGAAATTGTGAGTCATGGATTCAAGAAGACTGGAATAGGGTATTGTTCTCTGATGAAGCCAGGATATCTCTGTTCGGTGAAGATCGACGTGGGCGAGTGCTACGAAGACGAGGAGAACGCTTTGCAGAGGCTTGTTTTGAAGAAGTCACACCTTATGGTGGGGGCTCTGTTATGTTTTGGGCAGGAATAAATTCAATGGACCGTACAGAGTTAGTCTTCATTGAAAACGGCTCACTGACTGGACATCGATACATAACGGAAGTTCTAATTCCTCATGCACAACCCGCATTGGCTGCTTTAGGCGAATACTCAATTTTTATGGACGACAACGCTCGCGCCCACCGGCCTGGCGATGTGGAAGCGTATGTGCAAGAGGTCGGCATTCGTCGTTTGGATTGGCCAGCTCGAAGTCCCGACCTCAATCCTATAGAGCATGTCTGGGACGTTATGAAACGACGCGTGAGATCAGTACAACCGGCTCCGCAGACCATCAGAGAGCTGAAGAATGTGATTACCGCGGAGTGGGAACGTATTCCGCAAGCAAGTATCCGGGATATCCTCGCTAGCATACCCAGACGAATTCAAGCTGTGAT
Source organism: Laothoe populi (assembly GCA_905220505.1). Lineage (NCBI taxonomy): Eukaryota > Metazoa > Arthropoda > Insecta > Lepidoptera > Sphingidae > Laothoe > Laothoe populi. The sequence goes on along the minus strand of HG992154.1, from coordinate 113,858 downwards.
TTCAGCTAGAGGGGGTCACACTCGATATTAAACATTTATCTGCTTTTACTTTATTAAAGAAAAAACAATCAAAAATCTTTGTTAACTTTTACTTCACGAGCATGTGCACAACTAGCGAGCATACACTACTAGTGAACTTTAGCATTAAAACCCATAAATATTATCAAAATTTTATGATAATACTGACGAAAACGATTATTTGCTTATTAATTTACAAAATTGTGAAAGTAAAACTACCTATAATTATCAAACAAACCAATAGTAACATTTGAGATGGTTCATTGCTTAGGTGCCCGTTTTTTTTGCAAATGAGTTTACTTTATTCATCACAAGTATTTAATTTTGAACAAAGTTGCCCTTTACGTCATTTGATTTCAATGAATATCTTAGGAGATATAACAGTTTTAAAATATCTCTGCAGCAAAATTAATATTGTTGTTTGTATGTCTGTTTCTTACCTTTTCATGACTAAACGGGTGAACGAATCCTAATGAAATTCAGTAGAGGGATAGATTATATCCTAGGGAAGGACATAGGGTATCTTTTGGTATGTTTGAAATAGAGGTTAAATGTTTGTATGGGCAATCCGTAATATTCAACTTAGGTATCTGAAAATTCATTTTTAGGCTTTTGGTAAAAAATAAAGAAATATGTGTTTCAACGTTTTTACCAAATCATACAAAACCCTTAAAGGGCAAAGTGAGGAGTTAACTTATGAGGTATTCTATAAATGTTATTTAGCTTCAGGCACAACACTTTTTTTTTGTCGCGGGGAAAGCATTTTGTTACTGCCGTCCGCTTCAGGGGGAAGCGGAATGAGAATAAAACGGTTATGCTGGACTAGCCGGTCTTATGACCCAGCACCCCCGTGCCTGGATGATGGCTATCCGGGCTGCCGCTGGGCCGAGTCCCTACTACTTATGTACACCCAACCGGACACTACCAGCTAAAACCCCGCGGTGGCCTTCTTCAACACTTACGGAGTGATCCCGGGGTATTATAAGGAGTGCTAGAAGTTTAAGTTAGTCTAGCCATCTAGACAGTCACAACACATGAGATTCAAGACGATAGCTATAGGTGTCTCAGTGTAGAAGACAACTCCTTGCATTGATACTTCTGCTCCCGAGAATAAACTCCACGAGGACGGAGCCGCGAGCAACAGCTAGTTCAATATAAATTGTTAAGGAACATATGTGGCTATAAGAACCAGTGGGCAGTGTTTTGTTTATTTTAGTATATATTAAACAGTAAAAGCAATGTGTTACCTCACCCGCGCCGCCGAACCAAGCCTGGTGGTCCTGCGCCGACAGGTTCATGTCGTAGTATGTGAGAGGCGCACGCCGCGCCGCGCTCCACAGCCGCCCGTACTCGGCGCCGCGCAATAGCGCCATCGGGTTCCGCCACACCTTGCACTCACCGGCCGTCGCCTCAGCTTCGCCGCCGCCCAGCCACGGCCCGAGGTGCGCCAACGATACTTGCTCGATGAACGACGTGCCATACTTTCGGAAGTACCACCACTCGAAGATCAGAATCAGCCCCGATATCAGTGAAGACGTACCCGTCAACGCTACGTAAAACTTCGGCGTCAGCGCGCCCAGAAAGGCACTGGAGTCCCACATGACGCTCGCACAATAGCCTGGAGCTGTCAACCCACAGCTTCAATTCACACCTCACGCCATACAAGAATTATACCAGAAAGCTTAATTTGTTATTATTTATTGCGAGTACAAGAGGATATGTCAAAAAATTATACAATGTGTCAAAACTGTCAAAATAATACCAATTACCAATCGATCGCTATTCAGTCGCGTTCGCCATAATTAACCATTCACACGATCAGTTTGACGATTGGCTACTTTTTGTTATTTTAGGGTCTAGGTCAGCGATCTATATGTACTTCTGTAGAATATATGTCAATGGTCTAGGTACTAATCTTTAATGTAATATATTAATTAATCTAACATTTGATCTTTAACCTTTCGACTAGTTGTTTCCGACTAGTCAAATCTAAATAAATCGAAGGAACACAAGAAGTTGTCACTAATGCTGCGTACACACCAACCAAACGAACGCCAACGAAGGATATTCAGCGTTGGCTGCCGCACGCTCGTTGGCCTTCGAAGATACGTCCAATTACATGACGAAACGATCGTTGGCACCTGATTCCGGCTCGCATTTACTGTTATATCTTGGAGGACGATGAAATAATTATAATTGCTAGTTTCATACACCTTAACGAGTTAGCAAGGACAAGAAATTAAACGAAAGTGGAGATGGTGGACAACCATTTATTTTAAGAATACAAATGGAAAAATATATTTTGAGATTAGAGATTATTTCCAATAAAATGTAATATGATAAAATATAATTTATAAAGTAGTAAAACTTTATTTCAATTAAAACGTGTGGTACGGCGGGAATTGAGTTGTATAGAACCAAAGTCGGCAAAAAGGGGTGTTGGGCAAAAATGAGATATAAAATATATGGCAATATAGGATATTTAAATTTGCATCGACTTTTGCAATTATTTATAATTAAAAACGGCTATAAACCCTTCTAAAACACAAAGCAAAAGTTGCTTTAGAACCATTGACTTATATTCTATAGACACGAACTGTCGAAGGAAAAAGATGTTCCGATAACCTTTTCCGCCCACTAATGCCATCTATCAGTTTAATAAGAACTATTTGGAAGTAAATCTCCCGTCACTGTCACTCGAACGGGACTTTCCGCGCGCTAAAACGAGACAAACTATATAATGAATTTGTTTTGAAATATAGTCTTCCAGTATTCAAAATTGAAATTAATTAATATTTATTGATTTTACGTTCTAAACGTTATGAAATTATGTTATTTACTTTATATACTATTAACAGTTTCACTGTAAATCAATTTAAGGCAGATTTGTTCGGGAATGTCGCTACAAATTACTAAAATTAACTGATGTGCATTCGTTGGTGGCATGAAGCATACTTACGTCGGTGTGGAATATACACCTCAACTCGGTGGAACATAACGTTTGTTCTGGTCACCGCATCTAGTACGTAGTAGTGCCGATTTTGGTTCTATACGACTCAAATATATAGACCTCTGCACGCTACGCTCTCTGGCTTCAACTAGGCGTTCGTTCGTTGGCCTTCGGCGACCGTCCACACTGAGTTCGATCTAATAGCTCGATTTCTTTGATGTTACCGCCACGCTTCGGATTGCCGGCACATGCCAACGAACGATCCTTGGCGTTCGCTAAGCCGTCCACACGGGACCAACGAAGGTCAGCGAAACCCATTCGTTGGCATTCGTTGGGCCGGTGTGTACGCAGCATTAGACTGTTTAAATGAATATTTTTTTAAAGTTACCTAAGAATATGCATTGATTGGAAAAAATGGTTGGATATAATTGGAAGTGAAAACAATTCTGTTTCAACCAAAAGTATTTATTTGATCTGTTCATTTTTAGGCATCACATTTTAAATATTTGAGCAAAAATATTAGTGAAAAATATCTTACTGAAATTATTTAAATAAGATAATTTTATCTCGGAGAGTGTAATAATATTTTTGTTATTTACAGATAATAAAATAAGGATTTCCATACGTTTGTTTCTTTTACCTTTTTTGTACTTAGACCTACCTAGTATCAACATATGTCGAATAGCAAAAAGACATAGACGCAATTTAACTTTCTCAGTGATTGTCATTAGGTATACACGTATATTATTCTTCACGTTCGTTTATGGAACCAGTTTTTTGTCAAATTATAATGCTGATGTCAAAATAATGATTGATCGTTTATTTAAGTTTGATAAAGTGGATTTTACTTTTACCTGAACTTAAAATTGGGTTAAACTTTCGTAAGATTTTATTATGAAAATAGCATATAAATATTTTCGTTAGACTAGGCAGAATGGTCAAAAGACTATAGCCGGTCCTTTGAACGAAAAAAGATACAATTGTTGACAGCTGACACTTCAATTTTCGTACTCTAACCTTTACGTAACTTATAAGAGGGAGTTCCTGAGTTACAAAATTAAACTAAAGATACAAAATGCTGGGTCGCTTGGGAAGAAAACATATGGAGATTGCAGCGTCGTTCACGTCGACGGCGCTTGGCTTTGGTGGCGCCGCCTTCATGACGCTGCTCTACTTTACTGATTGGAAAGTGTTCGTCGCCAATATTCCCTATTATCGTGGCAAATTCAAGGGACTCGAAGAAGAAGAAAAGTGAAATGGACCTTATGATCTATTTATTAGTAAAATGTAACTATTCAGTTTTGTTTATGTGCCTATTATAAGATATAGAAGTGACCATATAAGAATTTTATTTTTAAAACCCTTAGCTTTGGTTTAGGTTTAGTCTATCTATTAAGGATTTGTATTTACAAACTGTCTAAGTGCTTCCTCAACCCTTGCAGGTTATATCTCAAATACATATTTTATTTTGTAGAAGACATGATATGAGTAGAGACTGCTCATTAGAGTCAGTCTTGCTTAAAAATATATAAAAAAAAATAAGTATGACAAACATACTATGGACTATGAAATAACTGGAGTGATTTTGATGAAATTTTCAGTCTTCAGATTAGCATCATTATCATTTGATCCTATGAAGTTTGTTACTGATTTGATAAACAGATATATTTGTCATTTTTCCCTTAGTGGTGGGTCCTTCGACTGGTACAGACCGTCCGAGACGTACATCTCGAATTCGAACCATTCAATATTGTGTCCTAACTTAATGATGATGTCCTCCAAGAAGTATCCTTCGACGGCGAACCTTGCACTTTTGGAATAAGTTTTTTTCGCCAGCGTCAGCATATGTGACTAGCTAGCTCTAATTTTGTTTTAAAAGCCCTGTCACAGGACGTACAGAACAGTTGTCTAGAAGAGTAGCTGTAAAATTCAACTCAAACTGGCGCAGAGTCGAAACGTCGCGTCACGTCCTATTTTTCAACTACAATGCATGGCGAAGCACGTCGTGTACACTTAGTGCCAACCCTAAGTGTACACATTTTTAGGTCTTATTTATTGCAGTTCACGCTGGGCGTCAAGGCATTGGATAAATACATGTTTCCTCAAAATGTGCACATGATTTTCGTACTGAGCCACGCCATTCGGTCTAGTGACACGAAAGTTCTTCCCAGCAGTCGCAGGGTACGTCGCAAGATGCTAAGTAACGCTTGATGATATTGTAGTAGGTAGAAAATGACATCCAGGCTTACGCCATTCTTGAGCGAGTTTGCCTTAAACCACTGAAACCTAATGGCGTCTAAACCATATGGCATCTTGACAAATTTCATATGAACTGCATCAGGTGAATTCTCCAGATAAAGTGGCAAGATTGTTTCCTTAACATTAATATTTTACGACGTGTATAGCTAAGGTGGTGTCGGATTTCTCGTCCACAAGTCACTGATTAACAATATTGAAACCATCGAAAGTGTGTCTAGCAGAGTAGCATACCTTATACTCAGAATATCAGAGAGATATTCGCTGAAGGTCATACAGGTATATGCGCCAACCTCGACACACCCAGATGAGGAAGTAGAGGAGATGTATGAGGACATTAGTCGAGCCATACACACCTCCGAAACCTATTTCAATGTTGTTATGGGGGACTTCAACGCAAAGCTAGGCAAGAGAAGCGAGGAGGAGCTGAGAGTGGGGCAATTTGGATATGGGTTACGTAACCTCAGGGGTCAAAGGCTGGCAAATTTTCTGGAGAAAGAGGGACTCTTTGCGATGAACTCTTTCTTTCAGAAGCCGCCTCACAGGAAATGGACCTGGCTGAGCCCGAATGGTTCGGTTAGAAACGAGATAGATTTTATCTTGACGACGAAAAGGCGGATATTCAATAATGTCTCAGTGATCAACAGGGTGAAAACCGGAAGCGATCACCGAATGGTTCGAGGCATATTGAATATCAACGTCAAATTAGAAAGATCTCGCTTGATGAAGTCTACGCTCCGCCCTACTCGTGCTCATATCCAAAACCCTGAGACCTTTCAACTCGAGTTGGTAAACCGCTTCGATTGCCTAGATAAATGCGCCACAGTGGACGAGATTAATGGCGGGTTGGTAGAAGCTGTCCATACGGTGGGTTCTAAATTCTTTAGACCTCGTCGTAGAGATAGACCCCAGAAACTCTCGACTCACACACTCGACCTCATGGCCAAACGTCGATCTATGGCGTTGCAGTCTTCCGATGAAGCTAAGGCATATCGGCTGCTCAATAGACAAATATGGAAATCTTTGCGACACGACGTCCGTGCCTACAATGCTGTAAGCATCAAGGAGACGATTGAGCGGAACAAAGGCTCCAAAGTGTTCGCAAAGGAATTGTCTATTGGGCAAAGCCAAATGACCAAGCTGAAGACGGAAGAAGGTAACGTAGTGTCGACGAAGGCAGAGATATTGAGGGAGATCGAGAGGTTCTACGGGCAGCTTTACACCTCAGTTGCCAAACCCGCAACCAGCTCGGTCATAGACCCGAGAGCCAAGCTGGTCCGACACTACAGCGAAGACATCCCGGACATCAGCCTATGTGAGATTAGGAGGGCCCTTGGTCAGCTCAAAAACAACAAGGCGGCGGGCGAGGACGGAATCACTACAGAGCTTTTGAAGGCGGGCGGTACGCCGATAATAAAAGTCCTTCAGAGGCTTTTCAATTCCGTTCTGCTCGAGGGTGTAACGCCCGAAGCATGGAACAGGAGTGTGGTGGTGCTGTTCTTCAAGAAAGGTGATAACTCTTTATTGAAGAATTATAGACCCATCTCACTCCTGAGCCATGTTTATAAGCTGTTCTCAAGGGTAATTACAAACCGCCTCGAACTCAGGCTAGATGACTTCCAGCCTCCCGAACAAGCCGGTTTCCGAAAAGGTTATAGTACCATAGACCACATTCATACGCTGCGGCAGGTTATACAGAAAACTGAGGAATTTAACTTGCCACTTTGCTTAGCGTTTGTGGACTATGAGAAAGCCTTTGATTCGATCGAGATCTGGGCTGTGCTGCAGTCCCTCCAGCGGTGCCACATCGACTTTCGGTACATTGAAGTGTTGAGGTGCTTGTACAGCAATGCCACTATGTCAGTCCGAGTACAAAACCAGAGTACGAAGGATATTCCACTACACAGAGGTGTGAGACAGGGAGATGTTATATCTCCGAAACTGTTCACTACCGCGTTGGAAGATACCTTCAAGCTCTTAGATTGGAAAGGACTTGGCGTCAACATCAATGGCGAAAACATCACCCACCTTCGATTTGCCGACGACATTGTTGTCTTGGCAGAATCGCTGGAGGACCTTAGCACTATGCTCAGAGACCTCAACCGAGTTTCCCAACTGGTGGGCCTTAGGATGAACATGGACAAGACTAAAATCCTGTCAAATATCCATGTTGAGCCTATGCCGATTACTGTTGGGAGCTCAACTCTCGAAGTTGTAGACGAATACGTCTATCTAGGTCAAGTAATCCAGTTAGGCAGGTCGAACTTTGAGAGAGAGGTCAATCGTCGAATCCAACTCGGTTGGGCAGCGTTCGGGAAACTACGCAAGATCTTCTCGTCCAAAATACCTCAGTGTCTGAAGACAAAAGTCTTCGATCAATGTGTGTTACCAGTGATGACATACGGTTCTGAGACGTGGTCTCTAACTATGGGCCGCCTAAGACGGCTTACAGTCACTCAGCGAGCTATGGAGAGGGCTATGCTCGGTGTTTCTCTACGCGATCGAATCAGAAACGAGGAGATTCGTAGAAGAACGAAAGTCGCCGACATAGCCCAACGGATTAGCAAGCTAAAGTGGCAGTGGGCAGGGCACATAGCTCGTAGAACTGACCAGAGATGGAGCAGAAAAGTTCTCGAGTGGAGACCACGTACCGGCAAGCGCAGCGTTGGACGTCCCCCTGCAAGGTGGACAGACGACCTCGTAAAGGTCGCAGGAACCCGCTGGATGCAGGCCGCTTCTGACAGGTTGGTCTGGAAATCTTTAGGGGAGGCCTATGTTCAGCAGTGGACGTCCAAAGGCTGAAGAAGAAGAAGAAGTATAGCTAAGCGGCATAGAGTCTATGCTCTTGGAGGTAGTGCGGTAATGTTGTACGTATGAAGGCCTCTAGACACCCAAAGATATTGTTTTATTTTGGTCCTAACTTACTGCGTATATGATGCCATATGCTGATGTTTTTACCCATAAAAAGACTCAATCTCGTGTTTTTATTATAATTTAACTAAAAGTCTTAGAAAGATAAAATACTTGGAAGAGTCCAAAAACATGTCCAAGAACTGGATAGTGGATGCACATTTGATGAGGCCCGAGACACTATGGATATTAAAATACTTATAGATTTTTAGTTCGAAATTCAATTTTTTTAGTAGAATCTCATAGTAAAGACTCGAATTCAAATGGATATGGATGCAACATTCGAAAAAATAACTTCGTAGTTCGAAATGATGTAATAGAGAAATGATTCGAACTGTAGATTCGAGTACGAAATTATTTTGAATGAAAGGAGAATTGGCCTCCAGGTACTTATGGTACATCATATACTATCACACTCATCACTACTTAAGACTCGGTCGTATTTTTTTAAATAGATGTGCCCTGAAAAAAAAGCAGACTTGTTTTACCAGTTGATTTAAGCGCTAAAAAGTACACGAAAAAAATTAAACTAGGCTCAAAAGTCGTAGAAAAATCTGTTAATTCCAAATATGCATATAGCTCAATGCTGCAAAAATTTACACTTAAATCAAATAGCCTGCTAACTGTCTATATTATCCGCTATCAATAGTCCGCGATTTTTTATAATGTCGTATGCTAAGGGGGGTGTCCGGACCCCCTGAACCCCCCCCCCCCCCTTATATACGCCCATGTCTTTGACCATAATATTATTGAAAACAAACATAGAGCAGGGATAGTATGTGAACTGTTAGATATACAGGGTGTCTCTGGAAGTATGGATCAAATCGAATAAGGACATTGGCAAGGTCATTTCCTAATTTTTAACCCTAAAAATGTTGGTGCAATTTTTTACGGTTCAAAAGTTATGACCAATTTGTATTTTTCGCAGTGCTCAAAGAAAAACATCATAAAAAATAAACTATCAGAGCTAACAATGTAATTTTTTTTTTAAAATATTGTTCAAGAGTGTGCCTTCCTGACGTAATACTTTTGCGCAGCTAGAAAACATGTGTTCAATAAGAAAAAATATTTACTGCAAGTTTTGGTCTGGCACAAATTTTACTCAATTTTCGAGCGATTTTCATGGAAAATAGTTACACTAGCGAAAGATGACTACGTATTGATAGACTTGTCTAAGTCATAAAGATTATTTGGAGGTATGAATCACTGGGATATTCTTATTAGTTTGAAAGTTACAGAATTTTATTTACAAGGACGTCGTATTTTTAAATTGGTCATAACTTTTGAACCATAGAAAATTGCACCAACATTTTTGGGGTTAAACATTTGGAAATGACCTCGCCCATGCCCTTATTCGATTTGATCCTTACCTCCAGGGACACCTGTATAGCTGCTACTGGCGGCAGCCAATTCTATTTCTTATCTCTGAAGTTTTACAACAAATTAAACAGAGAACACAATATATATCCCGTACAGACTAAAAAATGTAATAAAAATAATTGATTGGCTACTCACATTGTCTTATGAGGAAACAGAAGAATTTCTTAATGTTAAGTTTTAAACAGTCTTGAATTAGCTCACATATATATAAAACACACATAGATTTTGAATTAAGCTTTCTTTTTTATAGTATCTTGTAATAAGTTTTATTCTATTTTTGCTTTCAAGTGTTTGTTACTAATTAAACTTAAGTTGTGTACCTTCAAAGTCCTGTGTTAATAGCTGTAACACGGCAAGCTGTAACGGGTGCGACGTAAGAGGAGAGTCCGTGAAGTAAGAATGAGAATGATAAGCTGGAATATAGGAACGATGACTGGAAGAGGAAGAGAGTTAGCGGATGTACTAGAAAGAAGACGGATAAATGTAGCTTGTGTGCAAGAGACGAGATGGAAGGGTATGAGAGCTAGAGAGATCGGAATGGGTTACAAGTTGTTTTATTGTGGAAATGATGGGAAAAGAAACGGAGTGGGCGTGGTCTTAGATAGAGAATAGGGTGTTTGACTGGTGTAACCAAAAAATATAAAACTGCACTAGGAGAAAGGATAGTGGTCAAACATATTTATTAAATACATTTTTCTATTTTAAATGTATTATAAACATTTTATTTTCGTCATTAAAATTTAGAATTTTTAATCTGTATCACTCGGTGCCAAAAACGTAGCAATACCGGCCGCCATTACTCGTGATGACATCGCACATAAACATTGCATCCTACGACAAATAACATTGTAAGGAAGAACATATATTTCGATGTATAAACGTGTTAATTTCGTCATCAAGTCTTCTATAAGAATGGAAGAAGGCATTACAAAGGCTGATAGTCGAAATCTGCCACTTCTTTCTTAAAACTTTTGATTTTGGCACATTGATGAACAATTTATCGGGATTTAGTGTCGAGTTTTTACACAAAGGTATTGAACAATATTTATATGCTGGCTCATTCATTTTTGCGGAAAAACTAACAGATAAATGCAAATAATTTGTTATGTTGTTAGGTGTCACATCGGTCACGAATGTTTGTATATGTGCGATGACGTCACATAGAGATCATGTCACGTGACAACGCGTTTAGCCCGAAATTATATATGAAAAAATAAAATCACAGATTTTATAGAAATTGAGTATATTTCAATAATAAAAATATTACGGGGGCTATAAGTGAAGAGTCCTCTATCGATGTCCATCAATTTTCAAAAATTGTCAAATACCCTATTGAAAAAATGTGTGACGGATGTAAAAAGAGTAAATGATCTAATCATAGTGGTTAAGGTTATGCTAGAAAATAAAGTTTTGAATATAATGAGTGTGTATGCACCACTGGTCGGATGTGATGATGTAGTGAAAGATAAATTTTGGGAGGATTTCCATACGTTGGTGATGGGTATCCCACAGAGTGAAGAGATTTTTATAGGAGATGATTTTAATGGGCATGTAGGAAGAATAAATGCGGGGTAAGAGAGAGTGCATGGTGGATGGGGCTTTAGGAACCGAAACTCCGAAGGAGAAGCACTTCTACAGGCTGCCCTAGCTTTCGATTTAGCAATTGCCAACACATATTACAAAAAACGTGAAGAACACCTTATTACATATAAAAGCGGCAACCACAACACCCAGATAGACTACTTTCTTCTTAAAAGAAGTAAATTAGGCACAGTAATAGACTGCAAGGTGATACCGGGTGAGCCTTTAGCCCCCCAGCATCAACTCCTATTACATGAAGTAAAAGTCGTTGCGCAAACAGCTAAATCGAAGCCTAAGCCCCCACCAAAAATTAAATGGTATATGTTATAAGATGAATGAAATGACAGTTAATGAATGTTGGAATGAAATGGCTTCATGTATAAGAAAATCAGCGAAAGAGGTTCTTTGTGTGACGAAAGGTTTACCTAGGTTAGGAATGATTGATAAAGATACATGGTGGTGGGATGAAAGTGTACAAAAGGTTTTGAAAGAAAAGAAGAATGCTTTCAAAGATTGGAAAAGTGTAAATGATGAGAACCCAGAAAGAGATCAGAAAAGAAAATACTTTGAGGAATGTAAGAGGAAAGCTAAGAAAGAAGTCGCAATCGCTAGGGGTAAAGTCCAAAACAAATTATATAATAATCTTGATAGTCCACATGGACAGAAGGACATATACCGCCTAGCGAAAGCGAGAGAAAAGAATGCTAGAGATGTCGTGCATGTTAAATGTATAAAAGACGGCAATGGAAGAGTTTTAACGAATGAGGAAGAAATTAAAGGTCGCTGGAAGGGATATTTTGAAAAATTACTGAATGAAGAGAATCAGTGGAGTGGTAAAATGGAAAACTTACCGACCAATTTGGGTTTGGTGAAAGAAATAAGTGTAGATGATGTAAGAATGGCTGTACAAAGTATGAAAAACGGAAGAGCGGTTGTCCCAGACAGCATACATGTAGAAGTATGGAAGTTTCTGAAAGCGGACGGATGGAAATTGCTGACTTTATTTTTCAACAAGTTTTTGCATGAAGAGACGATCCCGAACGAATGGTGTAGCAGTCTACTGGTGCCCATTTTCAAAAATAACGGTGATGTACAAAAATGCAACAACTACAGAGGAATAAAGCTTATGGCGCATAGCATGAAAGTTTGGGAGAAAGTGATAGATAAAAGAATGAGAGAGGAATGTGTGATAACCCAGAACCAGTTTGGTTTTATGCCAGGACGGGGGACTACAGATGCAATATTTGCTTTACGCCAACTTATAGAAAAGTACCAGCGTGCACATAAAAACCTGCACATGGTTTTTATAGACCTGGAGAAGGCGTACGACTGAGTCCCCCGGGAAGTTCTGTGGTGGGCTTTAAAAGAAAAAAGAGTGCCTGGGAAGTATGTACGATTAGTGAAAGCGATGTAGACAAGAGCGCGTACGAGTGTTCGGTCCGAAGCCGGCGTCACTGACGAGTTCGGTGGGGCAGTGGGTCTGCATCAGGGGTCGGCTTTAAACCCTTATTTGTTCCTCCTGGATATGAAAGTAGCACCAATTGTGGAAAAGTTGAGGAGTGCTAGGTTAGCTTGGTATGGGCATGTAATGAGGAGGGATGAAAGGCATGTGACAAGACTGGTTGTCAATATGAATGTGGATTGAAGAAAGAGTCGTGGGAGACCAAAAAAGAGGTGGATGGATTGCGTGAATGAGGATATGCGCATGAAAGGGTTGAATGCAGATTTGACGCATGATAGGGCTGCGTGGAGAGTTCAAACCGTTTGTACCGACCCCACTTAGTGTGGGATAAGGGCAGGTAGATGATGATGACCTACCATTTTTTATATCTATATTTTCATATTAAAGAATAATAATCCTGTCACCTTGCCTAGTATGAAAGGTCCAGCTATTTATTACCACTATCTCATTAGAAATTGTTGTGAAGATTGTTATTGCCCAGTAAGTTCCAGATGGCCCGATTCCCCTTTCCAATCCTTATACCTTTCTTAACTCCCAGCAACTCATATGATTGCTTGACATTGTGCTCATTCATAGGAAGTGAGCTAAACTTCAACACTTACCACCAAGTGATCCACGAGTAGCACACGAAAACTTATTTTCTTAGGCGATTTGACAGTTGAAGTGGGACTTAACCTGATATATATCTTCCAATATGTGATTTGTTGAATCCAAATAAGCCAGTGCAACATAGATGACTGCCCATTCTTTTATTACTAGAGTTGTAGTGAAGTCAAATTGAAATAAAACTAGGACAATAATGTACATACAGGCTTTATTTGTAAAATTCTGTGAAATTTAAAAAAGTGCAAATAATGTTCTAACAATGTGTCGGTCACTACAGGTACCTGTATTACAACGTCCACTAAATAGTTGATCCTCATACAACACCATATAGAAATGGGGAGTCGGGACTCGGGACTCGGGAGTGTAGTCTATACCGTCTATACCGGACTGGTCTGTGCCCTGCGACACTGTTGACAGTTGACACTACTCAACTGTCGTGTGCATGGTACATGTGTAATGTACGGACATGTCACCCGACACCCGTCCGCGTCCGTGTACCTAGGTACCTAGTAAGAGTAACTAGTTCGTTGCGGACTGCGGTCGGAACAGTGTATTGTAATCGAGTGGTGGAAACTGGAAATAGAAGTTAGCGGAGACTCCGAATGCGTCAGTCCACTGTATGCCGTATGCCGTATGGTAAACTGTTAAATCTAATTCATTAACTAGTCATATCGAACATTCATAAGCTTATTTGCTATTATATATATAATTATATGTGTTAGAATAAACATTACACTACAGTACAGAACTAGTGAAGGCTCCACTCTTGTAACATGAGTATTAATACAGTTCATGTTTTTAGACTCTCGCGATTTGAATACATATTATAAAATTAGGAACGGGTCTTAATCGCGCAATACTTTAATGGTATAAATACCACAATTATTTCCCTAAATAAATAATTGTGGTATTTATACCATTAAAGTATTGCGCGATTAAGACCCGTTCCTAATTTTATAATATTAATACAGTTCATTGTTAGTATTTATTTAATTTATATTTAGGCCTTTATTAACAATTATCAGAACTAGCAGACAGATTTTGATGGATATCCGCCATTGATGTAAAAGATATCCGCTATTTATTCCTTTAACAAAGATATCCGCGAAGGCTAAGGCTGTCAGTGTCAACTGTCAGGCGTCAGTCGTCAGCGAGTGTTGAGCGCACTGTCGGCACTGACGAGTGACGACACGTGACGCGGCCGCGACGTGACGCTCTCTGCTCGCTGCAGAACCATACATCTGTCATCTGATACATCCTTAACAAGTGCTTGCGTTGCATAGGTAAGTACCTACACTGTAACATCATAATATTTTTGGATTTGTTATGTATCAACACATCATGTAAGCTGAAGGGACAATCCTTTATAATCCAAAATTATGAATTGACTAATTATTTACTTAGGCCTAAGTCATTAAGAGACCAAAGTATTTTGAAAATTAAAACCCGCTATCACCAACATATTTTTAGTTTTGTAATGCCCGTACTAGCCATTCTACATCCAGCGAGCGTGGCTTTGTAACGCCCGACCAGCCAATCTACATCCAGCGAGCGGGGCTTTGGTCTTTTTTCAGTAGCACGTTTTGGCAAGCGATGGTGCGCTATTTCAATTGTATCCTCTAAACATAGATAATATTGGTCAAAGCGGGTAAGAATTATAATAATCTGTCTGGCGGACAACGGTGAAGCAGACATGTGTCGGCGACAGAGATCGCGCCGACGCGGACATCTACTTCACACCAAGATAATATAATAATATTCTCGAGCCTACTCGATGCCAGTAGCAGACACCAGATAGCAGATAGCAGTAAACTCAATACTAGGCTTTGCCTCTACGCGTTGCGCTACGTGAAAAAAACTCACACGGACAAACTTATCACGATCTTAAATACTAAATAGAAACTTGAGTTTCCTCCTCTAGGGGCTCTGGTGCAAACTAAGTAGGTAGCTTGAACCACAGTCGTCTAGTGAAATGTACCGGACATGCACACCTGAGCGACCCCGGGACCGGTGGCAGGCGGACCGCTGGGTGCTGGCATCCTCAGTACTTTGTGGAGCTTGCATGAGATGTAGAACTACTATATACCTAATACTGTAAACGAACGGACATGTCAGTTAAAACATGAGCGATGTCGCGGCTTGCCTCAGTAAATTTTGCTTCGCCGCTGGTACAGGAGAAGAAACATCGCGGCGGCACACCACGGTCGGGAACAGAACTCCTACTATGCAGATACCAACATCATTATTCTCTGCTAATGTTATTTAGAAATAAAGCTAAGCTATCGGTCGTGAAGGATGGCATCAGGTGTTGTCGGGCCGCTCGTGTGCGCGGGTGTCTGCGGGCTCGTGCGGGGGACGGGACGGGACGGGGCTGGGAGGGGAGGGGGGATGTCACACTAGTAGCGCAGCTCGCGGTCTCCACTGGCGCCATCCTCGTCGTCGTCCGGCACTCCCCCCGCACCCTCCGCACCGCCCGCACCACCCGCCGACACCTCGCTCTCTTCACTCTCTCGTCCTACGACAGACTTCTCGCCTGCACACACAATAAATATTTTTCAATGTGTGATGTACAGACATATAAAAAGCTAGTTAAAAGCGGTAGTCCGAGTATACTCTCACCCGGGCAGGACGGCGACCCCTTGGCGCGGGAGCCGGGCACCTCGACCCCGTGGGGGTCCACGCACCAGCACACGCCCAGCGCCGCGTGGCACTGCCGCGCTCGGTAGAACCCGCGCGAGTCGCACGCCGGCACGTACGCACCTTATAACACACCACACACACCATTCTATCAGATATTGAAATAAGTAACACTTAAAATAAATCTGCGTCAATAGATTATTTAGTACAGGGCTAAAATTCATTGAAAATACAAAAATCGATTGCACATTTTTCATATTAATCAAGTACGGCGTTGGTGCAGTTTTTATGACATAGGTACTAATGTCGACCGTATACTATTGGACATTGTTATTTCAGCGACGCGACGCGACGGGACGGTGACGCGTGTATGCGGCGGGACTGACCGGGGTGCGGGTCGGGGTGTGCTCGTGCCAGCGCGGTGCAGGGCCGAGCCGCACGCCGCAGACACGAGCACCACGCGCCGCGGGACACGCCACCACTGCCACCACCACCACCGCCGCCGCACGACGACAGGAACGGACGCAGGCAGCGCTCGCGCTCGTCGTGCCCTGCACAGTACACGGAACACATCACGATCACATTAGTTGTTACAGCGAGCGCGTGGCGCGTGGCGTGTGGCGTGTGACACTCACGGAGCGCGTACAGGTTGGCAGCAGAGAGCGACCCGTCACCATCGGTGTCAAGATGCATAAACATCCAACGGACTTCCGGTTTGCAGTCTTCCGGAAAACCTGAAAACGGCCGGCATTCATCTTGATCGAAAAGAGTATTAAGGATACACCAGAAATCCAATTAAACACATTTTAAAATATACAGACCGTCCTCCGGAGGTGCCATCTCCCCGGCTTCGTCCATCAGTACAGAGAACCAGTCGAGCAGTCTGTTAGCCATCTTGTCCAGTGCGCAGCCTTCGGGACCTGGAAAAGCAGTCAGTATGGTTAGGTAAACGTTACTTTAAATGTTAAAAATCCGCAGTATGGAGTTCTGAACATCACCTAGTGAGGGTTTCCTGCGCGCCGCCCTCTCTGGCAGCACCTCGTTATGGGAGGCCTCGGATTTTCTGCGTCGCCATTCCTGGAAAATAAAATAGACACCTGAAATGTGATAGTGTGTAGAATTTTGGTTGGTTGGATGGCTAGATGAATGAGGACTAGATCTACTCACGTCGTCATAATGTAGATAGTCGTAGCGTGAAGGGGCGCGTGCGCGTGCGCGATGTGGCCGACGAGGCGCTGGGGGCGCTGGAGGTGCGGGGTGTGCTGGGTGCGCGGGGTGTGAGGGGTGCGCGGGCGGTGCGGGGGGAGACTCCGCGCATGGACAGAAGCCGCGACACGCGAGTGTGACGGGGCGGCGCGCGCGGTGCACGCAGTTGTGCAGGTCGAGGCGGCACAGTGAGGAGTAGGTGCGGTTGTCGGAGCCGCAGAGGAACTGTCCGCGGCCGTGCCCCCCACGCCCCCCACACCCCACGCACCGGTCGGGCCGCGGTGGCTCGGCGGGCAGCTCGCGCGCGCCGCTGTCGTAGAACACGTCCTCCTCGTCATCGTCAGGTGCCGGCGCCTCCCACGCAGAAGTTGACGCCGTCACGATCACATCTCTGGACACATGTTAGAAAATTACAAGCCATTACTAAACGCGAACCCTTAATACAAATCTCTATGTACCGTGTACCCAATTGAGCATGCAAAGAATCCGAAATGTCCGTTTCTGAAATGTTGATGAATGGTGTTTACCCTTTCCGTAGAATGTCCTTCTTGTTAGCGCAGAGAGCCGTGAAGGCATCGCGCAACACGCATACCTCGCGCTTCTTGCACACGAGCGAGCGGCACAGCGAGTCTGCAACACATTACACAACCAGTGTTACCCTCGCACCACACTGTACACGCCCACAGGCTACCCACTACGATCCCAGGGCACGGCCCAGGCTCCAGGGCATACTCACTGTGCGGCTCGTACACGTAGCGACGCGGCGCTCGCACCACGCCGGCACTCGCACCAACGCTCGCCTCCTGCAACATAACACCAATCATGTCACCATTTCACGAGCAATGGGTACTTATTCACTGTGTAACCAGTCTTGTTCGGACTTGAAATAAAAAATGAATCCAATCATGTCACCATTTCACGAGCAATGGGTACTTATTCACTGTGTAACCAGTCTTGTTCGGACTTGAAATAAACAAGGAATCCAATCATGTCACCATTTCCCGAGCAATGGGTACTTATTCACTGTGTAACCAGTCTTGTTCGGACTTGAAATAAACAATGAATCCAATCATGTCACCATTTCCCGAGCAATGGGTACTTATTCACTGTGTAACCAGTCTTGTTCGGACTTGAAATAAACGATGAATCCAATCATGTCACCATTTCACGAGCAATGGGTACTTATTCACTGTGTAACCAGTCTTGTTCGGACTTGAAATAAACGATGAATCCAATCATGTCACCATTTCACGAGCAATGGGTACTTATTCACTGTGTAACCAGTCTTGTTCGGACTTGAAATAAACGATGAATCCAATCATGTCACCATTTCACGAGCAATGGGTACTTATTCACTGTGTAACCAGTCTTGTTCGGACTTGAAATAAACGATGAATCCAATCATGTCACCATTTCACGAGCAATGGGTACTTATTCACTGTGTAACCAGTCTTGTTCGGACTTGAAATAAACGATGAATCCAATCATGTCACCATTTCACGAGCAATGGGTACTTATTCACTGTGTAACCAGTCTTGTTCGGACTTGAAATAAACGATGAATCCAATCATGTCACCATTTCACGAGCAATGGGTACTTATTCACTGTGTAACCAGTCTTGTTCGGACTTGAAATAAACGATGAATCCAATCATGTCACCATTTCCCGAGCAATGGGTACTTATTCACTGTGTAACCAGTCTTGTTCGGACTTGAAATAAACAATGAATGGATTATACATTTATGCATAATATGTGGATGGTGATTAGTGATTGCAATCCGGAAAACTTGATCCGGTAACTCGGCGGATCCGGCATTATTGAATGTTTACCGGACCCGGTACCAATGTACAGGATCCGATGATCAGATCCGGTGATGTTATTATATTAATTAAATGGATAGTAAAACAATATGTAAAGGGGCCCTTTAAGTTTAATATAAGTAGTGATATTTTAATGCTTCATCGTATTGAGGAATTGCTTGGTCAATAAAATAAAAACAGAACACAACTAAAATGGGTAAAGCAAAAAATACCTACCTACGTAAAAAATAAATACTCGTAGCATAATTTGCCACCATTATCCCTCTGTGCTCACAACTCGAGTTGGTAACGAGATTATGTCAGCCCTAGGGCATTGGGTAAGTTTCCACCATTATCCCTCTGTGCTCACAACTCGAGTTGGTAACGAGATTATGTCAGCCCTAGGGGATTGGGTAAGTTTCCACCATTATCCCTCTGTGCTCACAACTCGAGTTGGTAACGAGATTATGTCAGCCCTAGGGGATTGGGTAAGTTTCCACCATTATCCCTCTGTGCTCACAACTCGAGTTGGTAACGAGATTATGTCAGCCCTAGGGGATTGGGTAAGTTTCCACCATTATCCCTCTGTGCTCACAACTCGAGTTGGTAACGAGATTATGTCAGCCCTAGGGGATTGGGTAAGTTTCCACCATTATCCCTCTGTGCTCACAACTCGAGTTGGTAACGAGATTATGTCAGCCCTAGGGGATTGGGTAAGTTTCCACCATTATCCCTCTGTGCTCACAACTCGAGTTGGTAACGAGATTATGTCAGCCCTAGGGGATTGGGTAAGTTTCCACCATTATCCCTCTGTGCTCACAACTCGAGTTGGTAACGAGATTATGTCAGCCCTAGGGGATTGGGTAAGTTTCCACCATTATCCCTCTGTGCTCACAACTCGAGTTGGTAACGAGATTATGTCAGCCCTAGGGGATTGGGTAAGTTTCCACCATTATCCCTCTGTGCTCACAACTCGAGTTGGTAACGAGATTATGTCAGCCCTAGGGCATTGGGTAAGTTTCCACCATTATCCCTCTGTGCTCACAACTCGAGTTGGTAACGAGATTATGTCAGCCCTAGGGGATTGGGTAAGTTTCCACCATTATCCCTCTGTGCTCACAACTCGAGTTGGTAACGAGATTATGTCAGCCCTAGGGGATTGGGTAAGTTTCCACCATTATCCCTCTGTGCTCACAACTCGAGTTGGTAACGAGATTATGTCAGCCCTAGGGGATTGGGTAAGTTTCCACCATTATCCCTCTGTGCTCACAACTCGAGTTGGTAACGAGATTATGTCAGCCCTAGGGGATTGGGTAAGTTTCCACCATTATCCCTCTGTGCTCACAACTCGAGTTGGTAACGAGATTATGTCAGCCCTAGGGGATTGGGTAAGTTTCCACCATTATCCCTCTGTGCTCACAACTCGAGTTGGTAACGAGATTATGTCAGCCCTAGGGGATTGGGTAAGTTTCCACCATTATCCCTCTGTGCTCACAACTCGAGTTGGTAACGAGATTATGTCAGCCCTAGGGGATTGGGTAAGTTTCCACCATTATCCCTCTGTGCTCACAACTCGAGTTGGTAACGAGATTATGTCAGCCCTAGGGGATTGGGTAAGTTTCCACCATTATCCCTCTGTGCTCACAACTCGAGTTGGTAACGAGATTATGTCAGCCCTAGGGGATTGGGTAAGTTTCCACCATTATCCCTCTGTGCTCACAACTCGAGTTGGTAACGAGATTATGTCAGCCCTAGGGGATTGGGTAAGTTTCCACCATTATCCCTCTGTGCTCACAACTCGAGTTGGTAACGAGATTATGTCAGCCCTAGGGCATTGGGTAAGTTTCCACCATTATCCCTCTGTGCTCACAACTCGAGTTGGTAACGAGATTATGTCAGCCCTAGGGGATTGGGTAAGTTTCCACCATGATAACTTCTCTCTGTCTGTAGTAAGAGTCAACTAATTAGGGACATCGGGGGTCGCCAATGAGCAGCAGTTCGTCTCGTCGGTGTACAACATTTTACGATACACCGTGCGACCCCGGCCCTGGATGGACAATAAACAGCACACGTGGTTGGTTTCGTTTCTGTCGTTTCCGCTAAAGCCGTTTTTCAGTGTGCGTGTGCGGTGTATGCGGGGTCTCCTGAGACTCACGTGGAGACGGCACCACGCAAAGGCGGTTCTGGCTTAAGCGGAGGCGGTTCTTTCTAGAGAACACGGGCCTTGCTCTAATGTGACGAATCTGGTAAACAAGCGAGTCAGTCACCGGAAGGTGAGTGATCTCCACCGGTTGTGAATACTCGCAGTACCAGAATAGGCATCCAGGATGTGTTGCCGGCTTAAAGGAAAGAAACGATTTTTGAAAAGAGGAGGAGGATTTTAGCCTCTTGAAGTCACACATCGTACCAAAGGCCACACAAAGGTGTTACTTTTACGTCAATCAGTGAGACAGTAGTAATAAGCCGGTCAAGCCGCCCTACTTATGCTCTACACAAAAACATAGGCATAGGCTTTCATGAAAACGCGCTTAATTCGAGCCACATTTGGACATTGCATCATACTCCTATAAATTGCATACGTGTACGATTCAATGTGTATTTGAACTATAAGTGTTACAGTAGTATTTGATAATGACGTAATGCACAATAATAGAAATAACACGCATAAAGAATGAATTCTGCAAAGGGCGCGCCTTCGTGCGTAAACTACGCGACGCAGATCATTTACTATCGTATTAGTGTGGCGGGAGAAAACTTTTAAAATAGTTATAGAACATAGAAAGTCAGTTTATTAACATCCATACAATTTTTTTAAATAATCAAAAACTCATATCTGACTGAATATTGTACATTGTTTAAGCTACAATAATAATACGTACCTAGCGATATAGATTTCTAAAAGAATATCCTCCCAACTGTGTGTAAAAGTCCCGAAAATTGTGTGAAATCTGTTGCTTTTTGGAACAAGAACATAATGATATATTTATTTTTTAAAGATCTTTTGGTTCGATGTAAAACTTGCTAAATCTATACGCGCCAAATGCGATCAGCGACTATATTGCAGTTTCCATCTGTGCGTAGTTGCCACTGGCCACTGGCACATGACGTGATGAACTCATGACGTCCGTTTACAGCAGCACACTGCACAGTCCGCTTGGCGCTCACGTATTTCTAATGTTTCCTTGTGCTGACTCATTTAAAGTATTCACGTAGATATTAGGGCTGGAATGAGTATTAGACATGTGACTGTCTTATCACTACTAGACTTTAGTAATGCATTTAATAATATTGATTACAGCATTCTTTTGCCGATTCTCTGCTCTCCTAACATATCTATTATTTATTTATTTATTTTATTTTATTTATTTTATTTTACCGGGGTCCCACAGGGCGGCGTTTTATCTCCTCTTTTATTTGCAGTTTTTATGAATTCTATATCCCATCAACTATCTTCGTCCTACCATCGATATGCAGACGATCTTCGGGTATACATTCAGGCACCAGTAAGTTCCTTAGCCACAGCGATTGAAAGCATCAATGAAGATCTTCAGCGGATTTTGGACTGGAGTAAAGCATACGGGCTACATGTAAATCCTTCAAAGACCCAAACTATTGTTATTGGGGGTTCTCGAATGATTTCGAAAATTGACTGGTTCCGACTACCACAGGTAATGTTTGATGGTACTCACATAAAGTTTTGTGACAAAGTTAAAAACTTGGGAGTATACTTTGATAAAACGCTATCTTGGAATCCTCAACTAACGGAAGTTAGCCGAAAATTGTACATTTCGGTAGCTTCTCTCAGGCGGCTGAGTAATTTCCTACCAATTACCACCAAAATTAATCTTGCACAATCCCTTTTACTTCAGACGGATACTTACGACAATTTGTACATTATTTTCGGATATGCAATGGCTGAACACATCCCTATCGAAGAAGCCTACAATCCTACACGTAGTTCTGAACAGAAAGAACCGTAGGATTTATATAACGCTGTTCGCGTTTGAAGTAATCTTTTTGTGATGTGTTTGAGTGTTTCACCCAATAGTATCGTGGGAAACTATGCTGAATAGGCCTGAGTTTAACATTTGACATTCTGAATAGGGAATTAAGCACTGAGTATCTAGTTATTTTATTTTGCATCATTAAGAGTCTATAGCCTGAATCAGTGACATATAAATTTTAAATTACAATAAAACAATCAAGAATCAGCGATGGGGTGAGATATTCATGTGATTTTGAATATCCGGCATGAGGTGTTTGTGAACCACATTCGAGCGGCATAACAGTCGCGTTGAACACCGTCCCACGTGAACCTCTATCGATTTATCGTGTGTAAGTGGAACATTAAGCCGCGAGAGCGATTGCGGTAGGGCGGTGTGACGGTGTGACGGTGCGTCTGTGCAGAGCGGCCGCGGCGGTGAGGTGGTGTCGGTGTCACGGTCTCGGCTCTCACCATGTCGTCGTCGAACTCAAAGTCCTGGTCGGTGCGGCGCGCCGCGGCCCCGGCGAGAGTCACCAGAGCCGCCGCCGTCGTCACCAACGCCATCCAGCGCATCGCCACCGAGCGCAGTGTGCCTCCGAGAGTACACTGGGCTCCCGTGTGTCACCGTCGGCCGGTGCGCGGCTGATCGTCTGGGACTAATGGGTAGTAACAGCTAGTGTCGCACTCGCAGAGAGAGTCGGCCGTGCTCGGTGCAGGCTCGCGCGCCGCACACTGCCGCGGAGGCGCGGCGCGGTGCCTCCCGACCCGTCACCCGACCGACGACGCGCCGGCGAACCTTCTGCCCCGCGCCCCGCACCCCGTACACTGCTCCCAGCGCCCGCCACACTTCCCGCACACTCCACCCGGCACCCGCTAAACTTGTATTGCGAAGTCGCTTTCGTTTTTCGACCCACGACTCCATCCGTCGCGTTTTTTGTATTTTTGCTGCTAGATTCTATTTTCACAAGAGTTCCTTCAAATGCTTGATTGATATTAATAAACGCGTTCGTTTACTTCCTTGTGGGCCTTACGCTAAATTATGTAGGTACCCTCTAATGATTTATGTACTTGTTCCCGGGACCTGGAAAAATAATCACCACTTTCTCGGGTCCGCTAATACCTATTGAAAATCTTTATGAAATACTTAAAAGTTAACTTCCTTACATATTGACTGTGTTATCAGGTCGAATTCACCTTACGGTGAACTAGGCGGTCCCAGGATGCGCCTGACAAATTGTTAGACATACCGTTGTTGCGGGCTGCATAGATTTGGTTTGCCTATGAGTTAAAAAGTGATAAAAATACATTTATAATTGTATTTTAAAATAGCAGTATTTAATATGAAAAAGTATATCGGATATTTTCGGTCCTATACCGACCGCAGGAATATTTTTTCGTCAGTAAAAAGTAAAACCGTATCCCATTTAGGAGAGTTACTTTGACTAGTGCGGACTGCGGTGCTTGAGTGCATCAATTTGTTATTACTTGCATAAATTAATCGATGATTCTATGTCGAGATAGATTACGTTTTCGCTAATGTATCTAAAATAAATCCCACAAAATGGCGTGAAATTATATAAAGCATGTGAGATGCGAAATACCTTTAGCATTATTACATAATATATTGGCAAAAATGTTGGTGGAATAGTCAATTCATGGATCAAAGATCAAGAAACATCAACAAAACTATGCCAGATGGATATTTAAAAGGCACAAATACAATGTTTATAATTTATTGATTGATTTACACGACACTGTTACACATCTCAGTGCTTAATATTAACACACACACATGTCAGGATTCACTTAAGGCTTCTCTTTATAATTAATCTACCAACATTACCCTCTAAGCTGAATTACGCGGCCATTGAACTGAATACGATTAACTAACACTTTTAACACTTACAACACCGAACCACGAATATACTGGCTATCGTCTCGTCTACTTTACAAAACAACTGAACCAACTGAACTGAACCCCGGAGCTCGGAAGTTACTCCGTTTTATATTAAACATTTACTACTCCCACTTTGGTTGTCATTATTAATCTACCCCCAACTAGTCTCCTAAATACCTCAGTTATACCTTCGGTATTTCTAATAATAGGAAATACCCTAATAGGATATAGACTAGTTTCAAAACATACAGAAAATTGAAGAATTGAAAGGGTTTTTGTCATTTATAATTTTTACATCTCCATTCTATTTCCAGAAGCACTACTTGAGAAGAAAACTTTTATATGTGGAACGCTTTGATTCAATAGAAAAGGGTCACCAAACTAAATGTTATCAGTTCTACATCACAGAAAAAAGATTCACGTAGACTTAAGATAGGTACTTAATAGAAATTAAATTATTTTTTAAGATATGATATTACTTGCATTTCACTACGATTGTAATCGAAGGTCAATTAATTCTTCAAAAATATATTGCAATAAAGAACTATTCATGCATATTTTTCATTAAAACATACCTAAAAGTAAAACACGAACATTCAATATTACGAGATAAGGCGATTAATTTTAGGTTAGATGATACTTATGTGTGAACTATCATCTTCGGTAGGTAGCTCTTTGACGTAATGGGACCGAGATCTGAAAAAAAGATGACGTCACTATACCCAATTAAGTAGTGTGTTACTGGTTTAATATAAGATTAGAGTTTAGACCACCAGCTCGTATTCTGAAGAAAGACATGTAGACGAGTCTCCCGCACACTTCATTTCGAAGGACCATGACTAGAGTTAGTTCTTATTTTTACAACTTCTTTATCCTAATGGTTACATAAGTACTGCGAAGTAATCGAATGACATAACCAATTTAAAACTAACTATTATCATACCAATGTAATAACACAATTGTTTTTTAAGTTGTGCAGTCGAATATAAATGTACCAATGTTAATGATCACTGTGTAAACTGATAAATGATGTTATTATTACGTTCCTAATTGTAAGTTAGTTCAGTAGGTTTGGTGTAGACGTGGTCGTTGGTTCATACATGTCTCAGTTTAACTTGAAATCCCTGCCCTGTGGCTGTAACTATACAATATTTAGCGAGCGGTGTGCCACGGCCGGTGAGTGGAGCCCGGACCCGCCGGCGCCGCGCACACTAACACTACTCGCGACTTACACTGTACGTACACACACACACACGCACACACACACCCGGCCAGGCAGCGGGCGCCGCGCCGGCCGCAGGAGACAAATGTTACCTAGTACCTACTATAAGCCGCAGTACACTAGCTTTTGCTCGCGGCTTCGCCTGCGTGTTAGTTATTTTTGAAAGAAAAGGTATAAAATCTATGCAGGCATCTTAAGCTATTTGATCTTTCAATATTATGCTATCCCACAGAAACTGTGCATTTTCTTTAGTAAATGAAATAGTATAGTAAGTAAATGAAAATGTAAAGATTATAATAGTAGTAAGAAGTATGATTAGTACTGGAGCCCGGCCGCAGTATTTGACAGTGGCATTGTACTCCTTATACTTAGTTGTCGTTAGAATTGCAGGTTTTAAAGGTAGTTCACTACAAAACTAGGTAATTGTATCGCTTTTCTAGGAAACCCAGGTATGTTATTTAAGTTTTTCACTTTATAAACTGTCAGGCAAATTGTCAGGCGCACTTCTAGCAGTGTACGCTCGTCAGTCGTACTACAAGTTATAATGATATTTGTGCTGCGTGTCCAGTGTATTCGCATTCTTCTGGCGTGCACACTCCACATGCACAGTACAGTGTACACCAACTCCACCGACTCCATCAGAGCAATTGTAAATACGTGGAGCACAGTCGGTGCGCAAACGTAGTGGTCAGTGGATGGATAGGCAAATGTACAGAACTAATCTCAGACGCTTCATTAACAGCCTTCCTGACCAACATAGCTCACCTTAAGTCTTATAGTAAAATTAGGCGCGCAGTGTTCAGTCAGTGTAATGTATTGTTTCGATTAGCCATCTGTGAAACGAGAGGGCGTGGGTTCGATCCCACACCGAGACAAATTATTTGCATGACAGACAGTTATTTGTTTCGGGTCTGGGTGTTGTGGGACCGTAGTCCCTCGTAGTTCTTGATACCCACGATACAAGTTTTACCTAGTGTGGGGTCATAACTATGTGTGTATTTATTTATAAGCGAAAATAAATGATGAAAAAATAACATTTAGAATTATGATTGAACATGAACAGTCGTAGCTTTTGAATGTGTCATCGTGTGGCGTCACTGGCGTGTGCATAGTGCATAAGAATCGAAGGCGCCGTTTTGGCTAGCGTGTGGGCTGTGGCCGCCACTCCGCCACCGAGCCACCGCGCCACCGAGCCACCGCGCCACCGCGCCACTCCGTCGAGTGAACGCCGCCGCGGAACTATAGATCTCATGAGTCACGTCTGGTACTACATACTTACTCATACCTTTGAATATGGATGAATTGGTCTCCGACATCATCGAGTACGCGTGTCTACCTCCCTGCCTACATTCATTAGGTGTAACAAGTTTACGTATAGTTAGTTACCTACACACCTATTATAATCACGCTCACCTATATTTGGTTTTATTTGTAAACTCACGCTTCTATTAATTTGATAAATATATCATTAAATCATTAGTAAAACACAACTAAGTACCTACCTAATCAAGTAGCTACTAGTAAATTTTAATAAAACATCATAGACAGTGGCACCATTATTACCTATGGGTCTGACGGGAATTGAACATGGGACATCATTCCAATGCCACGATATGCTGCAACTACCTAAATACCTCAACATAGTGGCATTGTGCTTATTAGTGATAAATAACTTTGTTGATATCTTATTTCAAACATGCTTGACTTAAACTCTTTATCTGAGGAACTAGATTCCTTTGGAACGAGCCAACATATGATCTGTAAGCCTGAAGATTGTACCAAACTATTAAAGTTTTCCAGCAAATCGCTCACATTTTTACACCTCAACATACGTAGTATAAATCGGAATTTCAGCGCACTAAGAGTTTTTCTGATTAGTATTGGTATAACACCAGATGTGCTAATACTATCAGAATGTTGGCTGAACGATAAGTCTGATATACCTACTCTCGAGGGATACACATCATATTTCACTAAAAATAATAATAATCAAAATGATGGTGTTACGCTATACGTTAAATCAACTCTTGGTCACCTGGTAACCGAACCTATGTTCTCCGATGGAAATTGTTTAGTCTGTAGAATTAAGTATTACAATCTTACTATTATTGCATTGTATCGTTCGCCCTCTTTTTACAATATTGATAACTTTATTAATAGCCTTGACAGTATAATTACCAGAAACTCTGACCAAAAGCACATTGTAATAATGGGTGACATGAACATAAACATAAATCCAATGCATCCGAACCAGAAGGCAAATGAATACCTGAATCTTATCGCCTTGCACGGATTTTTACCGACACATACACTTTCTACACGCGAAGACAGTTGTTTAGATCATGTTCTCTTAAAATCCAACTTAAATTCTAACACCATTGTTTTTGACACCAAAATTACCGATCATAATCCAGTCCTTTTAAATATCGATACTAATCGTTCATCTCCTAATACACTTTCCACACGTACTATAATTGATTATGTAGCCGTCTATGATGAAATTATTATTACTGATTTCAGCCAGGTCACAGCATCATTAGATCCCAATTTGTCAACTGAATTGTTAATCTGCATTCTCGACTGCATTATTAAAAAACATTCTAAAATAGTTAATATACCTTCCAAATGCAAAGTTTTTAAGCCATGGATAACTCAGGGCCTACTCCGCTGTATTCGCAATAGGGATATTATGCACCGAAAAATTAAAAAAAACCCCAATAGCTACATTCTCAAAGTTACGTACTTAAGGTATCGTAACTTTTGTAACAAACTTCTTAAGAGACTAAAACATGCTTACGAAAGATCTGAATTTGATAAGGCTAAAAATGACCCCAAAGCGACTTGGAAAGTTATTAAAAATATAACCGAATCGCATCGCACTATCGTCCCTCCCATAGAATTATTAAAACTTACTCCGGATGCAAATTCTTCGATAAACAAAGTGAATCATTTCTTCTCCAACATCGGCAGAGACCTAGCAGAGAAAATTGTGCCCGCTTCCCATTTATTGCATTCTCAGCTATTTCAAGTAAATATCACAGATAAATCGCTTGCCTTACTGCCTACAGATGAGGCAGAAATAAGTAGACTTATCCTTGATTTACGCACTAATTCCGCTACTGGCTGGGATGGTATCTCTCATAAGATATTGAAAATGTGCTCATTTGCTCTGGTCCCTGTAATTACATATATTTGTAATATCTCGATCTCCTCCGGCACTTTTCCCACTCTGTTTAAAAAAGCCGTTGTCCATCCTATCTACAAAAGTGGCGACCGATGTTGTTAACAATTATAGGCCTATCTCTGTTCTCTCTACCTTGTCAAAAATTATTGAAAAAGTTCTAAACAACCGCTTAGTCAGTTACCTAGAGTTACACAATATCCTAGCACCTAACCAATTCGGTTTTAGAAGCGGAAAATCTACCGAACACGCTGTTAACTCTCTAGTAGAACACGTCATTGACAGAATGGACGCACATGAAAAGTGCATGGGTATTTTCCTCGACCTATCAAAAGCATTTGACACTGTCTCGATCCCGCTTCTCCTAGCCAAGATGGAAAAAATCGGAATACGAGGGATATGCTTGGACATTTTTAAAGATTACTTGACTAACCGCACGCAATGTGTAAAAATTGGCTCAGTAATTAGCAATACCTCAACTGTCACCTATGGAGTTCCGCAAGGCTCCATTTTGGGTTCCACACTCTTCCTAATCTACATAAATTCATTATGCCAGCTTTCGATACCAAACTGTTCCATTTTCACTTACGCCGACGACACTGCCTTGGTTATACATGGAAATAACTGGGATGAGACACTTTTACACTCTGAATTTGCACTTAACCAAGTCATGAAATGGCTAACGCTAAACTTATTGACATTAAATTTAAACAAGTCGACCTACTTAATGTTTTCTTTAAAACCCTTGAACCACACTATCTTAGACACCATAGTACTTAAAGCCCACTCATGCTCAGCGTCATCCCCAAACCCTACCTGTGACTGTCATATTTTAAATAGATCCAGTACTGTCAAGTATCTTGGTGTACAAATTGACAATCTCCTGAACTGGAAAGCTCATTTGTCATCCTTGACCTCACGTGTGAGGAAATTAATTTACGTTTTTAAAAAATTACGTAACTCTGCAGACCGAAATACTCTATTTACCGTGTACTACGCTCTAGGGCAATCTATATTGAACTATTGTATCTCTGTTTGGGGTGGCGCCCATAAAACATTCCTTCTGTTATTAGAGCGTGCGCAAAGGGCAGTGCTAAAGGTTTTAACTAATAGGCCGTTCAGATTTCCCACAGACCTCCTATACAAAAATTGCCAGGTCTTAACAGTAAGGCAACTGTACATACTCCACACGGTTTTACGTAAACACTCCACCCTTACTTTCGATCCGAATGTTTTAAAGAAACGACGGGTCTACGCTGTTTGTCCATCCATAACTTTCAACACATTACTGGCTAAACGGAGCTTTAAAGTTACTGGCAATCACATTTACAATAGACTAAATAAACTTTGTAACATCTATTCTCTAAATAAGTTTGATTGCAAACATAAAGTAAAGAAATGGCTACTAACACAAAATTACATAGAGACGGAAGAAATCCTGAATTTCATAACACTTTAGTATACTTTATTTACACCTGTTTTAAGATAATGTTCTCATACACTTACACATACACACCAACACATACACACAACACATACACACAACACATACACACAACACATACACACAACAGATACACACAAACAAACGCGCGTTGATTACGGCACACAGACTTGCAACTACATGAAGATTCCCCCGATAATGTCTTTTTGTCGGAGTGCATTTTATATTATAATTTTTATCTTCTAAGTTTAATTTAAAGTCAATTATAATGTACGATATGAATCCCTGGTGTTCATAACACAAGTTAGATCTTTATTTGGACACCAGAGTTCAATCAAACACATCGCTGTACTCTTAGCATTACTCTATTTATAAGATATTTTATTTCTAGGTTAAGTTATGTTATGTGTTACTGTATGTTTTTCTTTTGTGTGCAATAAAGTTTATCTTATCTTATCTATCTTATCTTATCTTATTGTAAATTGCGATTTGAAAAATCACTCATGAACTTTCTAGTGGTAGAGCCACGCTGTATATACATACGAAAAGCCTCCAAGTTCTGCCTTAACCCACTCTTTTTTCTTAATACAGTCTATTTTTACACGGTTTATATTAGCTTCACCTGTATGTATGTTTGTATGTAACGGAATCTTTCAACGTAATTTACATCACCTTCCAGACGTCCGATTTATTAGAACATTTGCGCGCGTGTCAGGGACCGATGACAATACACTATTTTCATAACTTTGGCTTTATATCCTAACCAAGATCACCAGGATAATAAAAAGTATAAAAAAGTGAAGTGGTAGAGCCACGCTGTAAGACATATTTGTCTACTGCATGAATGGGCCGGCTCGACCGGGGTAGTACCACTGTCTCACAGAAAACCAACGTAAAGTGACAGTTTATTGTCGCGTTTCGTATGGTAAGTGAGATATCCAGAGGCCCAGATTCCCCCTTCCCTTTCCTAATCCCTATTCCTGTCGTTCAAGGCCGACAGCGCATATATGATACTTTCAGTATTGTGGATGTTCATCGGCGGTGGAGATCACTTAACATCAGGTGACACACTGGCTCGTTTGTCTGACTATGCTATATAAAAAAAGAACTGCGAAAATAACAGAAATGGAATTTGCACACGATATGTGGACGGCGCCCCGCGCCGTACGCTACTCATCAATGTTTTATCTTACAAGGAATATAATAAACTGTATGACAGCCTCCGTGGCGCAGCCGGCTGTGAAACGAGGGGCCGTGAGTTCAATTCCCATTTCCCACATCGAGACAAATGTTTGTGTGACACAGATATTTGTTTCGGGTCCGAGTGTTGTGGGACTACAGTTCCCCTAAGCTTTTTAAGTATCTTGATCATAACGCACAACGCTGCGATAAGCGGCGCCAACGCAGCATCACGACAATAATGTATACCTACGCTTGTACATCACCGTTGCAGCGTTGACGCATACTGCGACGGAACAAGAGGCCTCTCTAGACGTTTGTCGTACGATTGTGTCCGACACCGCACACCCTATACCACATGCGTTATGAACAAGAGACCAAAGCTTTAGGTCTCGATACTGACGACACCGGTTGTTATTAGTTTTGTGTGTTGTAGGTACCTCGGTACTGGATTCGATCCAATTTACCGTTAGATGCGAATGTATTTTGAGTTAGTTACTGGTCAGTAAGCTGGTGAACTCATCGAACATAGTTCTCTGGTAATTCGTTTTTGTGTAGGATCCCGCAGACTGGATGATAGTGTGAAAACGCTAGGACTAAAACATATCCACGATATTAAACAGGATACTCTATGTCGATACCTGCTGGCGAACGCAGTACAACGCAGATAGGACAGTGTCGGGGGGGTGGGGGTTGGGGGCTGAGGCAGTTATTGTAACAGACAATAAAACAACACGATACCAAAATCAACTTTAATCACGTATAAATATTATTTATCTTATAGCTTACATGATACAAGGCAGCCGCCGCCAGCCGCCGCCGCCGCGCTCCGACCACATCACACACGGTACCACGTGACACGGGACACAGCAAGAGTACGACTGACGACTGACGAGACTACACATGATTTATAATGAACACGTGTGTTACTTGTAGACTAGTCGCGATCGAGGAGATACATCTCTCGAGACACGGGACACGGGACACGGGACACGGGATCACGGGACACGGGATCACGGGACACGAGGCCGCGCACAACCTGCTTCACACAACTGGGTGACTTACGCTAGGTTTCACTAATCTATATTTACTTGAAGTTAATCACGATATTAATATAAACCCAACACCGCGGGGTGAGGAGTGAGGAGGCGCCGCTGAACTGTACAGATATTTACCTAAGCAAAGGTCGGTGAAATTAAAATGATTCCTCTTCACATTAGCGATTTCGCAGTTTACGCGTCTAGAACATAATGAGCGTGGACGCGCGCACTCGAGAATGTGCGGGGGGAGAGGGGAGGGGGAGGGGGGGGACCACATGTCTCACGACATCTGAAAGAACTGGAACTATCACGATCGGGTTAATGATGAGGGACAGATGATTGATCACGCAGCGAAGGTTGTCGGTTGAAGATGTCCAGGAGTTGTGACGTCACACACACACTCACACACTCACAGGCTCGACACGAAGTGCCACTTGTCCACTGAAATAACAAGAGTTTCACGTTTAATATATGTAGATAGAGAGTAAAGGAATAAGCTATAAGTATAGTGTGTAGTGTATAGTGTGTGGTGGTACTCACCGGCGGTGGGTATGGGGTGCGGCACCCCCCGCGCCGGCGCCGCCGACAACACCGCGCTCGCCGCCGCGCGCTCTACACGGTCACCGCTGCCCTCCACCGACACGTTCATCCTGCACACACACACACACAGACACATAAGTACAACAGTATCGAGTGAGTGACACCCACCACGCCCCGTGTCCCACCAGCTCTTAGCTCTCACTCACTTGTTGATGTCGTCGGCGGACACCTCGCCAGAGATCAGGCCGCGCCAGAACTCGTGCACCTGACACAGAACAACAAATTGAATCCTACAACTTTATGATAATTCATTTTAAGACATTATAGAGTACTGTTATTAGGAAGGCGAATCAATGTCGCCTGGTGCCGTATTTTAGTTAGTAAATGTTTACACTAGGCATATGTGAAGGTCTCACCTCGTCGACCACCTTGTATGCGAACTCTGCGCCTTTGGCCTCGCCGTCGAAGGCGAACTGGTTGTGCGGCTTGCCGTCGGGCACCTTGTACAGGCGGAACCACTCGACGGTGGCTCGCAGCAGCCCCGGCAGCGCCTCCTCCACCTGCGCCACGTCCTGCAGCCGCGCCGCCAGCGGGTCGCGCGCGTCCACCGCCACCAGCTTCCAGTCCGTCTCGCCCTCGTCGATGAGTGCGAGCGCGCCCAGTATCTTCACCGGTATGACGTCACCGCGCGCCGCCACTCGTTCGCCGATCTCGATCACGTCGACGGGGTCGTTGTCACCGCGCGCCCCTGTCCCCGGGTCCACGTGCCCAGGGTTCTCCCACGTCTGCGGCAGCGCGCCGTAGTTCCAGATGTACCCTCGGTGCGGGAACACGTTGCTCACGTACCGCAGCGCGCCCTTCTTCACGTCCTGTTTGATCGGGTTCAGAGGCTCTCCGAGACTGATCTCCATCTTGGCGTTGGTCCAGCGCGGTATCTCCACTACCATGTTCACGAGCCGCTGCGCGCGGTCCGCCCACAGCGGGATGTCGTGCAGCGGAGATATGGGACCGCTTTCGTCCTCTAAACACACACAAACAAACAAATTAACGATACAGTTTTAGATGTTAATTAAATTAAAAAAATACACACTATAATAGCTAGCTGAACTAAAAAGTAGAATATAATTCGATTGTAAAAAATGCGCGGGGTTATTATCAGGATATAGTAAAAAGCATGTGTACATACTAACATACATACACAGATACAAGTAAAGCTTAATATAAAGCGTATAAAATTAATAGTCAACCTCGGGACCATACAATGGAATAAATAGGAACGTCGATAAAAGCAATTGAAGTATAAAAAAATAATAATTCAGTACTCATTCGTATAAAAAAACTGCGAAAGTATGTCTTTTACAACGTAACTGGACAATATTATTATGTAACCAGTCAAGGTTATCCGGAAGCGGCGCGGACTCGGCGCGCGGCGACGTCTCGTGACGTCATAGAGATAACTGTTTATAACCAAGTTATCAGATATCAGTTAATGGTAAACCACCTATAGCACAATATCCGTGAGATTATTATTGGCGGAGTGCACTTTTGTATATAATTAAAACAAGTGCAACTGCCATTTTAGAACCCAGCATCTTGTATGTTATAGTGATGACCACACTATGCTGTCTACACAGCACACAGTATCATTTACAGCTCTGTGTTATGTAGTTACTGTTTATGGACAGGCATGACACTCACAGCACGACAACCACTGCCTATGTTCTTATTAAGTCAAATAAAACAAATCAGTTCACAAGTGTTAGAACACCACTACAAACAATTTATTATATACATAAACTGTATAGTGTCTAGTAGAGACAGACCACCACCAATGAAACAGAATAAAGAGTAAATGTCAAATAATTGAGATGAGCTGATACAGGTACATAAATAGTAATATTCAATGCTTTATTTTACACTAATATAATGTGCATTTTACGTAAATTAGAGTAGAAGTATGCTCTGTGTTTAAATAGTGATATATACCTATCATTTGAAACAACCTTTCCTTCTAGTGCAAAATGTTGCAATATAGATTTGTAACATTAGTTTGTCACATGTTCGTTCTGTTTGGTCTAACATACTGCAGTCTGCAAAAATATTAATTTAAAACTTAGATAAGCACAAGTTACACAGCTTGAGACACTAAAGTTACAACACTACTCTGAAAAATTCTCTTCTCTTATATTATTATTCATTTCCTTTACAGACAGCCTCTGTGGCTCAGCAGGTGAATAACTGGTTGTGAAATGTGAGTCCATGGGTTCAATTCCTACACTGAGACAAATGTTTGTTTCATGTCTGGGTGTTGTGAGACCATATTCCCTCATAGTTATTGATACCCATTTTTTGTTACACAATACACATCACACCACACACACAGCCCATAATGCACCACTGACTCATCCCTAGGCAAAGATTTAACAATCACAACACTCATAATAGGTTATAACTTTGTTAGTAACAGAAAATATTATCATTTTTTATGAATTTTACAGCATTAATTGCATTTTATGAATGTTTAGGTTAAGACGTAACTACTTACTGATACAAATTAACAATTATAACATTATATGCATCCTTCAAATTGGTAAAGGTGAAATGAAGATCAAATATTGTCTCAGAGTGACCATTAATTAAATAAAAAATAAATAAAAATCTTTATTCATCATGTAGGCATAACAATACTGTCATAAGGCACTTATGACAAGTCAAAATACAAATGGAAATTCTCCATACAGAATGAGTAATTATGGTTAAAGTAGCAGGAACTTGGAATCTACCATCAAGGGCTGGTAGGCAGGGATACAACGTCGAGGATAGGACTGGAAAAGGAGAAAAGAGGATGACCAGCAAAAGGAAAGGAATCATGATCGTCAGTAAAGGAAATGACGGGAGATGATGATCAGGAGAAGGACAGGAATAGGACGGGAGAAGTTGAAAGGAAACTGGAATTACTTATTCTTATACTTACTGTTAACTTAAGATATTTAATGACAGTCAACTAACAGTTATTTAGGGATAATTTTAGGAAGCCTTCTGAGAGCAGAAGATAATCTTAAACATAAGTATAAAATGGTAGGCAATGGCTCTGCTGTGTTATGGCATTGCAGAAGTCTATGGGCGGTGGTGACTACTTACCATCAGGTGGCCCTGCTCCTGGTCTGCTTGTCTAGACTATTGAGGCACTAAAAAAAATATAAGTTTGTTAATGTATTACAGATGTGTATCTGGATGATATAAATCTAATGTTAACAGATGGTGCTGGTAATACAGTCAACCTCATCTGGTAAATTCTGTCACTCTACATGTTATTATGTTTTGTTTATTATTTTTTTTGTTAACTTTTTATGTATCAAGATGAACAATACAGTGTTATAAAATATATATATTTTTAACCTACAGGGCCAATAAAATATTATTGTTACCATCTAAGTAAAATAATATAAATATTATTGCATTTATTATTTATTTAAATTTACCATATTGAGCAGGCTTTGTCCTCCACTTGTATATGTGGCAACAACTCTACACTGCACAATGGCACAACTTTCTAACGAGTAGTTCAAGGTAACTTTACTTCCCTGTACAGCAAACAGCACAGATCTACAGCTTGCTGAAATGTGGTTTCAATATGTAGGCAACAATAGTTGGACAACATCTACTCTCATAATAATTGTGTACACTGCAATATGCTGTCATTTTCATGGGAAGCACATCCCTTATGACACTACACCGCTCTAAACTTAATGTTGACAGGTCGGGA
This sequence comes from Laothoe populi, assembly GCA_905220505.1. Classification (NCBI taxonomy): domain Eukaryota; kingdom Metazoa; phylum Arthropoda; class Insecta; order Lepidoptera; family Sphingidae; genus Laothoe; species Laothoe populi. The sequence continues at coordinate 76,798 of HG992154.1, read as the reverse complement.
TTACGACAAGAAGCCAGATGAGTGATGACAACGTGTCGCCTCAGGGCGAAGTTCACTCGTGTTGTAGATGATAATATCGAGCCTTATAGAGAGCCAGGTAACACGCGGCGCCTTGTATTGGCGGAGTAGTGGCTCTCATGGGTTCGCGTCAAGTTGAAGGCACACCGCAGAAGTACTCACTGAAATAGATCCGATAATCTGGAGCGTAGGGCGATCCTCTTTCTTCAGCGATATACATGTTGGCACTTATGTTAGCACGATCGGACTGTTTCGTTTTAAAATTAGAACAATTCCGCGAACGTTTACTCGCGGCCGCCGCACACGATCCTCTCACTATCGACCGGCAAACCGGAACCCACACACCAGCCGCGAAACGTGACAATGACATTTTACCTGCTGTCATTATTGTGTTGCCCGCTATTACTTTTTTTTTATTTTATTCACTCTATAAAAGAGAAGGCAAAGGTTCTCCACCATGCAGCCATGTCTGTCGTTATTTTTTCCAAAACTGGGCTAGAATTAAAGTCTTCTTCTCTGGTTTTAACTTATACAGAAGGCCGAAGCTATGACTGCAGTCTTCATCCATTCAAAAGGCGGAAGCCATGTCCGATATTTTTCTCATTCTAAAAGCCAGAGCGATGTCTGAAATAAACACAATTCAAAAGGCCGAAGCCATGTCTGAAATAGTCACAATTCAAAAGGCCGAAGCCATGTCTGTAATAGTCACAATTTAAAGGCCTAAGCCATGTCTGAAATATTTTTTTCACTTATTAAACACAATAAACCATCACATCACATTCTCGCCATTTTTTTTTCTGCCCGCTATTACATTACATAGTGTTATCAGAAATTACCAAGTATACGTCTTTTAAAATGTTACGGCCGTGGAATCAAGTCTTTTAGGCCAATCAAAATGTAATAAGATCAAGTGCTGCCAATATAAACATTCAAAATTCTCGTCGCGCCGCTATTTATTAAATAAATATGACTCGTTTTTCCAGCTACCTTGGGCTCCATTCTCCGATATTTCTCTAGCAGAAATAAAACATTGCTCCAAACCACCGTATAACGTTTCATATGATGAAAATAAGTTCTCTCAATTCAATGAATCGACTCAATACTTCATTATTAATATTATTATTGTGTCGGTTCCAGGGGATAGCGGCAAACTCTCTACGCAGACGAAGTCTCGGGCAAAAGATACATATTAGGATTGATTTTATTACAAAACCTTCTGTCTGAACAAAAACTCTAGGTATGAGTGTCCTCAAATAATGTAGAAAATCTTAATCAATCGGTAAATCTTTACAATGACTGACAACAATAAGCCATTCTTTTTTAAGGACAATAAGTCTTACCGTAAAAGATCGATTCTTTAATCGATTTGAATCAAAGTCAGATAAATCAATTCACAAAAAAAAATCCCCCTTGAGCCCAAAATTTTACTGTATCGTCATTTACAGTTACGTCCCATGTACATAATTCAGTATACATTTCAAATACAGCGAATGCAAACGATTAGCTTCATTTCTGTACATTTCACTCACTGAAACTTTCACTCAGTCATTTACATAATCGACTGCAATAATCTAAACAGACAATTACAAATAAACACAGATTTGAATAAAAGAAAGGATTTTTTTTATTTACGTACGTACGTATTTACAATTTAAATCAAATATTTTTCGTTTTTTTTTAATTATTGACCTCTAATCGAACTTGAAAACAAAGCGATAAAACAGTTTCACTCAGAGACTATAATATCAATGTTATTGGTTATTATTATAAATTGTATACATCATTGGGGACTATAAACTATACAGAATAAAAATGGGTGTGTGTGTACTTATGTACGCGCGTGAGAAGTTATACTTCTTTGGCCTTATTAAAAAATATGATAAGATTTAAGATTATATAATATACTAGCTTTTGCCCGCGGCTACGCCCGCGTGGTGGTTATTTTTGAAAGAAAAAGTAGATATAAAATCCATGGGAACTTCTTAAGCTATTACATGTTCCTGTATTACGCTATCCGTGCATTTGCTGGTATAAAATGTAGCTCCTTAACAAACACTATGCAAAAAATCATGTGGATCCATGTGAACCATAACTATCCCACGGGAATCGTACACTTTTCCGGGATTAACGTAACCTGATTCAGTAACAAACATCCATCTATCCAAATATTCGCATTTCTAATATTAGTAGGATTATTGATAAACCCCCGATAAAAGAGTTAATATAAACTTGCATCGCCTATTTTACCCCCTTAGGGGTGGAATTTCCAAAAATCCTGTAATACATATTTTTTTATTTTTAACTGAAAGGCCAATACCAATTTTCATGCGTTTAACTTAAAAAATGACGGAGTTTAGGGTCCCCTTTAGGGTTAGAATTTCCAAAAATCCTGAAATATGTGTTTTTATTTTTTAAATAAAAAGCTAAATACTGACGTTCATGCGTTTAACTTTAAAAATGAAGGATTTTCATACAAACTTTCTTCCCATATTTTACCCCCTTAGGGTTGGAATTTCCAAAAATCCTGAAATATGTATTTTTTATTTTTAACTGAAAGGTAAAATACCAATTTTTTGCGTTTATCTTCAAGAATGACAGATTTTCATACAAAATATCATCCCCTATTTTATCCCTTTAGGGGTGGTATTTCCAAAAACCCTTCCTTAGTGGATGCCTACGTCATAAAAGGTACCTACTGTCAAAATTTCAAGTCTCTAACCCCAGCCGTTTAGGCTGTGCGTTGATCGATCAGTCAGCTTCTTCTTTAATATATTTAATATATACAGAAATATTTTTTTTTTTAATTACGCGCCTAAATAAGTATAACTTCAATGAAAATGCAAGGTTTATCTACCTAGAAGTCACTAGCCAGTCATGTACCATAAGCTCGCCGGCGCGGCGGTGCGTCAAACATTCGCCACTTTCGCCGTTCTTACATGCTATTTTTAATCTTAATGTTATGGAAATAAATATGATTTTGGCTTGTATTTTACTCTCTACTTTATTTATTTTTAATTTCCTTCTGGACACGAGTGGCTAGAAATGAAACGGTATCAAATCTCCTTACATTTCATGGTACCCTGCTACTTAAAGTGACGTAGGATGACGTACCCAAGTCACTAGAAATGAAACACATATATTTTAAACTTAAAATATTACGGCCATGCATATGAAAGTATTATGATAGACCGAAATAATAAAAGAAAATATGTAACAACAAAATATTTTTAATGGCCAGTACTTTATAGTATCATGAAAGACCTAAATAATATTACTGTATAGTACTAATTCGGTCTTTCATAATTAATATACCATAACGTACTGGCCATATTTAAATGATTAATTAAAATTTTATTATTCAGACCGAAGCTTCTAGCTCTTCTCCTTACATTTCGGCTAGCCTGGTACTTAGGACAACTTCAGAGGTGTTACTTTTGTGTCAGGCGCATTTTAAAATTTCACTCTCATCATTTTTTCATAACGCGCCTAAAGAAGTATCTTAAATAATTCAATTAATTTGTATTTTTCTTTAAGTAATTTGTATTTTTTAAAGAAGCAGTATACCAGGGTGGATATTTTGAGGAAGTAATTTATTTAGTTGGAATGTATTTGTCTCTTAAATTATATAAATTTTTGTAAAATATATCTAGAGCATCATCTAGTGTGTTATTGTTAAGGCAAGCTTTCCAATTTATTTCGGATAATAACATATTAATTGTGTCATAATCAGCCTTATAATATAAATATTTTAAACTGGGTTTACTTTTCAATAGGTCTTGATGAGCTATTTTACAAATAATTTCTAAAGATTTATGGTGACTGTCTTCTGGCACTAGAGAACTATTACAAGATGTTACGGCAATACTACTGTTACCTAAGACATAATCCAATAACTATAAGTGAACATTTTTATTGAAATTATATTGCATAAGATTACACTCAGCAAGAGTATCGAAAAACAAAACTTGAGATTCCCCTGCAATACCGATCGGTTGTGGGGTGGGGTGTGCCAATCAATCTTACTTAAATTAAAATCGCATATAATTATAAATAAATCATTTGGGTGGGAGTTAATAATAAAAGACCATTTTATCACAGAAATTTTGGTTGAAACCAAGGTTTTCTCTACAAAGGTATAATGTGCATAAGAGTATTTTGTTCGTCAATGCATTATTCGGCTTATTTTTATGACTGATAGTGACCCAGATATCCTCTGCAGAAGAACGCCATTCCGGACGTTCAACTGCCGCAAACTTCCGGTGAACAGCAAGAACCACTCCACCTCCATACTTCTCCTTTGTATTTAAATAGTTCCTATCTCGCCTCCAGACCACATATCTATCATCAAACAGCTCGCTATCATAAATCCCCTCCAATAACTAGGTCTCCGTCAGTGAAATGATGTCACATGAACGTAATAATAAGTTTCTTTTAAATAAAGGACAATGGCAGGTTCCCATACATGAAATTAGTTGACATAAATATGTAGCGTTTAGAAGTGAAAAAAATATCAAAAAATTCAGCAGCAATTCCTAAACAATAATGTATTAGGGATTTCTGATGAAAAAGTCTAATACTAAAGATGTTTCAATTTAAAGATTTTGAGGTTATGATCTATTTGACATTTCTGAATAAAATATTTTTATCTATGAAGCTGATAAAAATGTTATTTGCCTAATTTCCAAAGTGCATTATAATTTCACCTGAGGCAGGGTCGTGAATTTAACATGTACCTACTGAACTTGACTTATAACTATTGTGGGGAAGGATGATCCGCCACACCGTACTTACACACGTGTTTAAATTCGTGTTTACGTTTACATGTTCAGATATGAACACATTATACTTAATTCTATGAATAATTTGTTTATTTTTTGATAAATCCTTTAAACTTATAAACTGTTGAACCGTTTTTAATAATTCACCATTAGATTTATACCAAAAGTAACATAAGCCACATATAATTTATTTCAATACAAGCTAAGTTGGAATGGAAGACAGAGTTTGTCAATAGTTGTGCAGAAAATATCTTCAAACCTTAAATCTGGACTTAGAATTAAATTAGAAAATAAAACGGGTTCTAAATAAAAATAAAACACTGGTTTTTTTAATGTTTATTCATCTTCATAATTATCCTATCTTATATATCTAAAAATGCTGCAGGGGCAGATATGTCTTGATGTCTGGCCCGTCCCAAATACCAGATTACTATCATGGTATGAGCGCAGTAGCCCGCTGTACGACGCACAACCAAGCAACTACAATAGTATTCTATAATGCCTGCTCGACCAGCCTGGTCGGACCAGGTACATTATTTTCAATTAGTAATTAAACATAATACTGTTTATTTGAAACATGGTGTGATTTTATTTTACCTCTTATCAATAAGGTATCTGAACCGCCTCTTAAATTAAATTAAGATGAACTAATTGTTTCTATGCACACTTCAATTATAGAACTACCGTGGAAACGTACATGTTCACCTTAATAGGAAAGTGTTTGTAGAATTTGGTACTACTCACGGCAAATATAGCATATTATAACGGTCTGCTATGCTTTGGAAGTTATCCGATGTCCGAATATTCCGATCTCCAGATCACATTTGTGGTCACAGTCATGTTTGCTAGATTATTTTCTAACTGAAATCTTTCAAGTATTTAAATCAATTTAAATTATGTCACAATATGTCAGTATGAAATGACGGAAGTAGTGATTTTTTTTCCTAAATAAGATAAGCTGTGGTCGTAACTATACAGCCAAATAACAGACGATCCAGTCATTCATTAAGTTGGTAAAAAGTAAAGCTGATTTATTTTTGTTATTTGTAATTGTAGGGACACACACACTTGCATTGATTTTATAGTTTTTTTTAACGGCTTATAGAATTCTTTTAAAAAGATTTTTCTTTGGCCTAAAAGACCTTAAGCCATTCATTAAAAAAATCTTACGCCATAACACGTTACAAAAAAATCAATTGAGATTTTTAATAAACTATACAACTTATCTATACTTACACAGCTATTGTTAGTATGCTGAAAAATCATGTAAAATAATAATATTTAGATTACAAAATATGAAATTCCTAAACGCAATTTTTTTTTGTAACTACGATTTCGCCATTATCCTTTGTTTTGGTGCGCAGTCCCCTAGTATTTTGGTAATACATATTAATATTTTTTTTTATTTCATAGTCCGACAAACGAGCCAGTGGGTCACCTGATGTTAAGAGATCTCCACCGCCCATGAACATCCACAATACCGAAAGTATCACGTATGCGCTGTCGGCCTTAAAGGACAGGAATAGGGATTAGGGAAGGGAAGGGGGAATCTGGGCCTCCGGATATCTCACTTACCATACGAAACGCGACAGTGAACTGTCACTTTACGTTGGTTTTCTGTGAGACAGTGGTACTACCCCGGTCGAGTCGGCCCATTCATGCTGTAGACAAATGTGTCTACAGCGTGGCTCTTCCACTTTTAAAAAATATCAGTAAAAGCCATTAAATATAGCAAAAACATGCATACCTGAGAGTTTTTCGAAGGTATGAGAAGTCTGCCAACCCGCATTAGGCCAGCGTGGTGGACTAAGGCCTAACCCCTCTCATTAGTAGAGGAGTAGGGATGTGACATTGAGTGAAAAAAAATCGATTATTTAACAATCGATTTTTCTCATTTCAATAATAATCGATTTTTGAAAAATCGATTTTTACCTAAAAATATTCGAATTTTTGGAAAAATCTATTTTTTTCTTAAAATTTTGCGTAATATGTTTTTCTCTGTAGTAATATGACTAAAAAAATAATATTAACAATTTATTTTAGGAGTCTTCAATTTGGCATTGAAGTCACCCATAACAACGCTGTAGGAAGCCTTGGTAGCAGACATAGCTTTCCCTATGTCTTCGTACAACGCCTCTACTTCGTCATCAGGATAAGCTGACGTTGGGGCGTACACTTGTAAAACCTTGAGAGTATATCTCTCAGTTATTTTTAAGACGAGGTACGCCACTCGCGCTGATAGGCTGCCAACTTCCACAACGTTGTGACTTTTTAGTGACTTGTGGATAATAAACCCGACGCCACCTTGGGATGGTTGGTGACCTTCTCGGAAGTAGAGTAAGTGACCAGAATCTAGGGCCATCTTCTCCTCCCCCGTCTCCGGATCTCGGATAGCCCTAGGATATGCTAGTTAATGAGACTTAGCTCTTCTTCCAACTCAGCGATGTGCTCGTCCATCCACAGAGAGCGTCCGTTGTACGTCGCCAAAAATAGCTTTTTGTGGTACCCTACCGTAGCCCGGGACTTGTAATGGGTGACTTAAAGCCAAAGTGGGAGTACAAGGACACGGCGAATCGAGGGTATCCTACCCTCACCACTCCTACATTCGGCTATGGGTGCAGGAATCACTGGGGGCAAATGCTACTCAACTTTCTCGAGACCCGGGGGTTCTTTTGATGAATTCATTTTTCCAGAAGAAGCCCCAGAGGAAGTGGACTTGGCGAAGCTCCAATAATGTCACTAGGAATGAGATCAACTTCATTATGACTGACAAGCGCCAAATATTCATAGATGTCTCTGTGATCAGTAGGTTTAACACCGGTAGTGATCACAGACTGGTAAGAGGCACTCTAAAAGTTAAAATTGTCCGGGCGCGCTTAATGAAGTCGACTCTCCGGCCAACTTTGCCCCAAGTTGAGGTCAGCTGTGAAGCTTTCCAGCTAGAGCTACAGAACCGATTTGCCGTATTGGAAACTACGGCGTATATTGATGACGCCACTGACAGCCTGGTGCGGGCTCTGTGTGAGGTGGGCTATAAATACTTTCAACCTCACAAAAATAGACGTAAGTCGAAGCTTACACTTACCTCTAGTTGTCACCTGACAAAGCTCAGAACATCAGAAACCACCACTGTCACCTAGAGGTGTCTCGCAGAGGTCGAAAGGTATTATGGGGACTTGTATACTCAAAAATCCACCTGAGGCCCAGAACGCAGATGATCCGCGTGCCAGACTAACTCACCACCAAACAGATGAGTTTCCCGACATCGTCGTGGTTGATGCCATTCTCGAGGTTGTGCAAGAGTACGAATACTTGGGCCAAATAATCCAACTGGGCAAGCACATTTTCAAGAAAGAGGCAGAAAGAAGAATTAATTTGGGCTGGACGGCATTCGGTAAACTACATTTACATACACTCACGCCTGTAATCCCGCGTCAGGGACCTGGTGGTCATGGGGATGGATCTGTTCATCCCCAATTCCAGGGTACCTGTCGGGCATCGCAGCCGGCCCTGGTATAATAGTACCTGTGCCGAAGCTGCACGCCTTAAGCGGTCCGCATACGGGGCGTGGAACGATGCCCAAAAGCATCGGGGTCTAAGCGCGAAGGAGGAGAGGCGGATATTTAATGCCGCTTCTAGGTCCAACAAAAGGGCTATAGCCAAGGCCAAGGCAGAACATATTGGCAGAATTGGTGAGCGGCTAGAGAGTTATCCGTCTGGCAGTCGGGCCTTCTGGTCGCTCGCCAAGGCTGTCCAAGGTAACTTCTGCCTGTCCAGTCTCCCGCCACTGCGTAAGACTGATGACAGTTTGGCCCATAGTGCAAAGGAAAAGGCCGATATCTTGGCCCAATCCTTTGCCTCGAACTCGACTTTGGATGACGGAGGAGCCACTCCACCAAAACTTCCCCGGTGCGAGTACTCCCTGCCTGAAATCCGCATCAATCAGCGGTCAGGCGGGAGCTTAGGCTCCTTAACATCCGAAAGTCGAGTGGGCCGGACTGCATCCCCGCAGTGGTTCTTAAGACGTGCGCCCCTGAGTTGACCCCCATTCTGACGCGCCTTTATCGTCTTTCGTACAACTCCAGAAGGGTTCCCGCTTCGTGGAAGGTTGCCCATGTCCATCCGATCCCTAAAAAACGTGACCGGTCGGACCCTTCGTGTTATAGACCGATAGCCATCACATCCTTGCTCTCTAAAGTCATGGAGAGAATAATTAACGCCCAGCTTATGGGGTATCTGGAGGAGCACCAGCTGATTAGCGATCGTCAGTACGGTTTCCGTCACGGTCGCTCGGCTGGTGATCTTCTTGTTTACCTCACACATCGCTGGGCGGAGGCTATAGAGAGCAAGGGTGAGGCTATGGCCGTCGGTCTAAACATCGCGAAGGCGTTTGATCGGGTATGGCATGGGGGCCTTCTGTCGAAGCTTCCATCATATGGAATCCCCGAGGGGCTCTGCATCTAGATCGCTAGTTTTTTGGATGGTCGGAGCATTAAAGTCGTCGTAGACGGCTACTGCTCCGACGCTTTATCCATTAATGCTGGCGTTCCACAAGGCTCGGTGTTGTCGCCGACACTATTCATACTGCATATCAATGACATGCTGTCTATTGATAGCATGCATTGCTATGCAGATGATAGTACTATCGACGTGCGATACACCGGCCAGCAGGGTATCCCTCGGAGCACTTTGGAAGAAAGACGGTTAGAACTTGTGTCGGAAATCGAGAGCTCTCTAGGGCGGGCCTCTGAATGGGGTGAAAGGAACCTAGTTCACTTCAACCCCACGAAGACACAAGTTTGCCCGTTCACCGCTAAGAAGGACCCATTTGTCATGGCGCCACAGTTTCAAGGAGTTACTCTCCAGGTTTCTGAGGGTATTGGGATCCTCGGCGTCAATATATCTAACACGGTCCAGTTTAGGAGTCAAGTGGAGGACAAAGCCAAATTGGCGAGCAAACAATTGGGGATCCTGAACAGAGCGAGGCGGTATTTCACGTGGGGCCATAGATTGGCGCTTTATAAAGCGCAAGTCCGGCCCCACGTGGAGTACTGTTCTCATCTCTGGGCAGGGGCCCCGAAATACTTGCTGGACCCACTTGACTCCTTACAGAGGCGGGCCGTTCGGATTGTCGGGGATCCTGATATTACGGATAGCCTGGAACCGTTGGGGCTGCGGAGAGACTTCGGGTCTCTCTGCTTGTTCCACGGGGAGTGCTCCGAGGAACTGTTTAAAATGGTGCCTACATCACCATTTTATCATCGCGCCACCCGACACCGCAACAGAGTTCATCCATACCACCTGGAAACGATTCCGTCTAGCACGGTTCGTTTCTGGCGTTCATTTTTACCACGTACGTTCAAGCTCTGGAATGAACTCCCTGCTGCGGTGTTTCCTGAGCGCTATGACATGTCCTTCTTTAAACGAGGCTTAAAGAGAGTAGTCCTTCAACGGTAGGCAGCAGCTTTGCTGTGCCCTGGTATTGCAGAAGTCTATGGGCGGCGGTGACTACTTACCATCAGGTGGCCCGTCTGCACGTCTGCATAGCGAGGCACTAAAAAAAAAAAAAATAAGGGGTAGGCAGAGGTGTAACCAGCACACCCACTATTCGCCGAATTTCGTTCCCATAATTTGATAGGGGGCGAGCCTATCGCCATACCGGGCACAGATTCCAGACTCCGGGCTATTACAGAAATTATTAGATACAAAACCCAATATCACTTTACCCGACCCGGGGATCGAACCCAAGACCTCAGCACAGCAGTCATAACGCATGCGCAATTACAACTGCGCCACCGAGGCAGTTGGTAAACTACGTAACCTGTTTGAGTCGTCGATCCCTCAATGCTTAAAAACAAGATTTTTAACCAGTGCGTCCTACCCGTAATGACCTACGGAGCTGAAACGTGGACACTCACCAATGGACTGGGCAATGCTTGGGGTTTCTGTGGTGGATAGAGTTCGCAATGAAGTCATCCGCCAGAGAACTAAAGTCATAGATATTGCTCGCAAAATTAGCATGCTAAAGTAGAAGTAGGCTGGACGTCTGCAGACGAACAGATGGCCGATGGAGCAGACATGTGTTGGAGTGGAGACCGCGTTTAGGCAAACGTAGTGTGGGACGCCCAGCGCCCTGCCGCATGATGGACCGACAACTTGAAGAAGGTGGCGGGTAGTGGTTGGCGTTCACTTGGGGAGGCCTATGTCCAACAGTGGACGGCAACAGGCTGAGTATACTGCAATATGTTTTGTTATATTTTAAATTTTTGGTTGGTGCCTAATCTTCTTCCTTGTGTATTTTTCACGGTATTACAGACGGTATTCAAGATAATAAGATCGTAGACTTGACAGGTTAATCGTAGTAAGAATGAGTAATGAAATTTTTCAGCGTAGTTAGTCCTACGTATTCATTTTATTTGTTCAGATTGACGATTAACACTATTGTCACACTTCATGGGTTAATAAATGAGGGAAAGCATAGGAACATCTTTTCTCTTTAGACGCTTCCACAGGTTAATTAAAATGTGTTATTTACTACATCGTGTTACCCCAAAGGCCGCCTGTATTTTAAATATACAAAATGAATACAAAATGAAAATGTGTAATATACAAAAAAAAACAAATTTTAAAGATTATTTTCAAAAAATCGATTTTTAAAAAATCTTTTTTTTTTCACATCCCTATAGAGGAGGCCCGTGCCCAGCAGTGGGACCATGTTTATAATACAGAGCTAGTATTATTTATATATTATTATTATAAACTAAAAAAAATTAACCATACTGCGCCAACGTCAAAGCTGTCAAGTTTCAACCATTTACGTAAATAAACATTGGCAAAATGTTGCTAATGCAAAAATATTTTATCACAAAATCAAATATTTTCATACCGGTGTAGGGGTTGCTTCTGCCTTACTCCAATGTAGTTGATAATTGTCGGGGTTTAGAGTTAGATTACGATATTTGCCCGTGTTGCGGCCTTCTGAACACTCTAACACTATACCTTCGACGGCTTCTTCGCCATGGCGTATGATTAAGAAGCATGCCGGCATCATTGTGTGCAGTAGCAAGGGATAGATTGTTTCTCGCTACTCGATAATCTACCTAGACGGCACTGCGCTTACTATCAGGTGCAGTGTGCTCAATTTGCTGAGCCTGGATTAAACAAGTCTTACAGTAGTTGCATACTATGATGTACAACATCTGACATCTCACTCGATCCCACTCGATCCCTAACCGATCCCTATTCGATCCCATTCGATCCCATTCGATCCCATTCGATCCCATTCGATCCCATTCGATCTCATTCGATCCCATTCGATCCCATTCGATCCCATTCGATCCCATTCGATCCCATTCGATCACATTCGATCCCCATTAATCCCACACGATCTCACTCCATCCCACGCGATCCCACCTGATTCCACTGGCTCCCACCCGATCCCACGCGATCCCATTCAATCCTGTTCGATCGCACCCGATCACACTAAATTCCAATCGAACCCACGCGATCCCACTTGATCCCGCTCGATCCCACGAGATCACGCTAAATTCAAATTAAACCCACTCGATTCTACTCGATCTCACGGGATCCCAATCGATCTCACGCGATCCCACTCGATCTCACTCGAACCCGCTCGATCCCATTCGATCCCACCCGATGCCGACCAATTCCACCCGATTCTACCCGATTCCACCCTATTCCACCCGATTTCACCCGAGTCGACCCTATTCCACCCAACTCCAACTGATTCCACCCGATTCCACCTGATTCCATACGATTCCACCCGAATCCAACTGATTCCACATGCGATCCCATTCCATCCCGATGGATCCCACGCGATCCCACACGATCCCACTCGATACCACCATCCCACTCGATTCCACTCTATCTCACTCGGTCCCACTCGATTCCATGCGATCCCATTCGATCCCGATGGATCCCACGCTATCCCACATGATCCAACTCGATTCCACTGGATCTCACTAGATTCCCCTCACTCACTCGATCCTGTTCTATCCCGTTCGATTCCACGCGAACTACCGCGTAATTCATCGTAATTATATTCATACGTAATTCGTAAACCTGTACATAGATGGCTCCTAGGAAAAAGTAGATCGCGTTATCAAAATTGTTACAAGAATGTTAATAATCAAGATGTGCAGAAGTTACGAATGGTTCGGTTCGGTTCGGTTCGGTTCGGTTCGGTTCGGTTCGGTTCGGTTCGGTTCGGTTCGGTTCGGTTCGGTTCGGTTCGGTTCGGTTCGGTTCGGTTCGGTTCGGTTCGGTTCGGTTCGGTTCGGTTCGGTTCGGTTCGGTTCGGTTCGGTTCGGTTCGGTTCGGTTCGGTTCGGTTCGGTTCGGTTCGGTTCGGTTCGGTTCGGTTCGGTTCGGTTCGGTTCGGTTCGGTTCGGTTCGGTTCGGTTCGGTTCGGTTCGGTTCGGTTCGGTTCGGTTCGGTTCGGTTCGGTTCGGTTCGGTTCGGTTCGGTTCGGTTCGGTTCGGTTCGGTTCGGTTCGGTTCGGTTCGGTTCGGTTCGGTTCGGTTCGGTTCGGTTCGGTTCGGTTCGGTTCGGTTCGGTTCGGTTCGGTTCGGTTCGGTTCGGTTCGGTTCGGTTCGGTTCGGTTCGGTTCGGTTCGGTTCGGTTCGGTTCGGTTCGGTTCGGTTCGGTTCGGTGCGGTTCGGTTCGGTTCGGTTCGGTTCGGTTCGGTTCGGTTCGGTTCGGTTCGGTTCGGTTCGGTTCGGTTCGGTTCGGTTCGGTTCGGTTCGGTTCGGTTCGGTTCGGTTCGGTTCGGTTCGGTTCGGTTCGGTTCGGTTCGGTTCGGTTCGGTTCGGTTCGGTTCGGTTCGGTTCGGTTCGGTTCGGTTCGGTTCGGTTCGGTTCGGTTCGGTTCGGTTCGGTTCGGTTCGGTTCGGTTCGGTTCGGTTCGGTTCGGTTCGGTTCGGTTCGGTTCGGTTCGGTTCGGTTCGGTTCGGTTCGGTTCGGTTCGGTTCGGTTCGGTTCGGTTCGGTTCGGTTCGGTTCGGTTCGGTTCGGTTCGGTTCGGTTCGGTTCGGTTCGGTTCGGTTCGGTTCGGTTCGGTTCGGTTCGGTTCGGTTCGGTTCGGTTCGGTTCGGTTCGGTTCGGTTCGGTTCGGTTCGGTTCGGTTCGGTTCGGTTCGGTTCGGTTCGGTTCGGTTCGGTTCGGTTCGGTTCGGTTCGGTTCGGTTCGGTTCGGTTCGGTTCGGTTCGGTTCGGTTCGGTTCGGTTCGGTTCGGTTCGGTTCCAACCAAAACGGCGGAATTGCGGCTCTCGGGCCTGGACTGCACGGCCACGCCTGAAGCCGTCGCAAAAGCCCTCGCAGAGGCAAGCGCATGCGAGGTAAGTAATATAAAGGTCGGGGAAATTCGTCCCGACCGATCGGGTCTTGGAACCGCCTGGGTCAAAATCCCAGTTAAAGCGGCCCAAAAAGTGAAGGCGGTGGGTCGCATTCTGGTTGGATGGGTTGCGGCACGAGTGACCGTACTCGAGCCGCGTCCGCTTCGTTGTTACCGTTGCCTCGAGTCGGGACACGTTCGGGAGAAGTGTGACTGCGCGGTGGACCGTAGCGGCCTTTGTTACCGCTGCGGTCAGCCGGGCCATAAAGCCCGGCAATGTGAGGCCGCGCCGAACTGCTCATTGTGCAGCGCGGCCGGAAAGCCCGCCGGGCATCAGATCGGGGGGAAGGCGTGTCCCGCCTCCTCCCGCAAGACCCGCCGCCGTAGAGGGAGAACAGCTGCCGCTGGGGCTACGGCCCAGCCGCAGCAAGAGAGCCCACCGCAGGCCGAGGTTGTAGAGATGGAGATCGCCCAATAATGGCATTTAAGTTCCTCCAGGCGAACATCAACCATTGTGCCCGTGCTCAGGATCTTTTAACCCAGAGCATGGCGCAGTGGTCGGTGCAAGTGGCCGTGGTCGCCGAGCCATATTTCATCCCCCCGCGTGATAATTGGGCGGGGGACGTCGACAGCTCGGTGGCCATCATCACCCAGGGTGCCGCTGGCTCCCCGCCCTTCGAACGTGTAGCGAAGGGCCGGGGATGCGTCGCGGCTCTGTTGGGAGATATTTGGGTAGTCGGAGTTTATTTCTCTCCCAACAGACTCCTCGCTGATTTTGAAACTTTTCTTGTTCAGTTGGGGGCCCTGGTGGCGCAAGGCCAACCTCACCCGGCAATTGTCGTCGGCGACTTCAACGCCAAGTCCCTGGCGTGGGGTTCGCCGGCGACCGATGCTCGCGGTGAGGTCCTGGAGGATTGGGTGATCTCGGCCGGTCTGGCCGTCTTGAATAGGGGGTCGGTGGACACGTGTGTGCGGCACAACGGCGGCTCAATTGTTGATCTTTCTTTTGGGAGTCCGGCCGTCGCACGCCGTGTCCGGGGCTGGAAGGTTTTGGTGGGCGTGGAGACGTTGTCGGACCATCGTTACATCAGGTTCGACGTCTCTGCGTCCGCCGTTTCTCAGTCCGGTGGTAGACCGAGTGCCCCGCATCAGGACGGCCCGCGGTGGGCGTTAAAGCGCCTCGATATTGAGGCCCTAGAACTTGCCGCTCTGGTTATGTCGTGGCTCCCTGTACCGGATGGGCCGGTGCAGGTCGAGTTGGAGGCGGAATGGTTCGGGGTATCGGTGACGGACATTTGTGACGCCGCCATGCCCCGAGTCCGACGTCTCCCGCCCCGACGCCAGGTGTACTGGTGGTCGCAGGAGCTGGCGTCGTTGCGCATTGCCTGTGTTTCGGCGCGCCGCCAGTACGCCAGGCACCGTCGCCGGCGTCTCCGGGGCGAGGAGCACGCAGACCAGGAGCGGCAGCTCTACGGCCTCTACAAGGAGGCGAAGAGAGCGCTGCAGGTGGCCATCAAGAGAGCCAAGGTCGCGGCGAGGAAAGAGTTCATCTCGACCCTCGACAGTGACCCGTGGGGGCGCCCTTATCGCTTGGTGATGAACAAGCTTCGCCCAGCGGCGCCCCCGCTGTCGCAGGGTCTCCGGCCAGAACTTCTGGCCGAAGTCGTCGCGGCCTTGTTTCCGGCCACCGTGGAGACCACTCCTCCACCGATGGCGCCCCGCGAGTCGGCGCCATCGTCGAGTTCGGCAAGGGATATCCCAGAGGTTTCGCCCGCTGAGTTGCGGGCGGCAGTGTCGCGGTTGCGGGGCAAGAACACCGCCCCGGGTCTCGATGGCATCCCCGCCAAGATCTGGGTGTTAGCTATCGAGCACTTGGGGCCGAGGCTCCGCAACCTTTTCTCCGCCTGTTTGGAGCAGGGCGTCTTCCCGACGCGCTGGAAAACCGGGAAGCTCGTCCTGCTGAAGAAGGATGGAAGGCCTGCAGAGTCGCCGTCGGCCTACCGGCCCATCGTGCTGCTCGACGAGGTCGCCAAACTCTTCGAGCGAATTATTCATGCTCGCCTCGTCGAGCACCTCGAGCGGGTCGGCCCGGACTTGGCGGATTGCCAGTTCGGGTTCAGAAAAGGCCGATCCACTATCCACGCGATTCTGCGGGTGAAGGAACAGGCGGAGGAAGCAGTGGCCCGGGGCAAAGTTGTCATAGCGGTGTCGCTCGACATCGCTAATGCATTTAATTCCCTGCCCTGGGCCTGCATTCATGAGGCACTGCGGTACCACGCGGTGCCACCTTATCTTCGGCGTCTGGTGCACGCGTACTTGTCAGAGAGGTACGTGGTGTATCCGGGCGCCAATGGGTGGCACCGAAGAGCGATGGTGTGCGGTGTTCCACAGGGCTCAGTTCTGGGTCCTCTCCTGTGGAACATCGGATATGATTGGGTGCTCCGTGGTGCCAACCTCTGGGGCGTCGGCGTCACTTGTTACGCCGACGATACGCTAGTTACTGCGTCGGCTAGGACCTTCCAGGATGCCGCAATCAAGGCGGCTGTGGGTACCGGCCACGTCGTTGGCCGCATTCAGCGACTTGGTCTGAAGGTGGCCCTTGAGAAGACCGAGGCCCTTTGTTTCCATGGGCCTCGGAAGGGGCCACCGGCCGGTGCCCACATCGTTGTGAATGGGGTGCGGATTCCCATCGGCAAAAGTATGAAGTATTTGGGTTTAGTTTTAGATAGCCGGTGGGAATTTCGCGCCCATTTTGAAAAGTTGGGAGAAAAGTTGTCTCGGGTAGCAGGTGCTTTGGGAACCCTGCTGCCCAATCTGGAAGGTCCTGGCATCCCTTGCCGAAGGCTGTACGCCGGAGTCGTGCGGTCCATGGCCCTGTACGGCAGTCCCGTCTGGGCCGAGTCCCTGAGCGACCGGTGCGTCGCTCTGCTGCATAAGCCACAGCGTTCAGTGGCGCAGCGTGCGATCAGGGGCTACCGCACGGTCTCATTCGAGGCGGCTTGCGTTTTGGCCGGTTTCATACCGTGGGACCTGGACGCTCGGGCCCTCTCCGCCGCATTTCACTGGCGGGAGGAGGCGTTCAGGCGCGGGGAGAGACCGGCCCTGAGAGAGGTGGAGGCCATTCGTGGCTCCCTCCGCAGAGCCGCCGTGGAGGAGTGGCGTCTCAGGCTGGAGAACCCGGTTTCGGGTCAGCGGGTCGTAGCGGCAGTGCGTCCTGTCTTCCATCAGTGGTTGGACAGGCGCCACGGCGCGGCGACATTCCGGCTGACACAGGTGCTCACAGGCCATGGATGTTTTGGCGAGTACCTGTGTCGCATAGCCGGCGCAGAAGGGTCGGCCGTGTGTCACCACTGTGACAACTGTCCGCGTGACACGGCCCAACATACTATTGAGGAGTGCCCAGCCTGGGACGAAGAGCGCAGCGCTCTCGCAGCAGTCGTTGGTGTAGACCTCTCGCTGCCGGCTTTGGTGTCAGCCATGGTCGACAGCCGGAGGTCCTGGCGTGCGGTGGCCCTCTTCTGTGAGGTCGTCATCTCACAGAAGGAGAGTGCCGAGAGGGATCGTGAACAACAAGCCGATCCCTCCCGCCGCCAGTCGAGACGGAGGAGGCGCCGGGTTGACGACTGACCGGCGTCTCCCGCCCTGTGGTTTGGGGGCGTTTGGAGAATCCCACCACGGTATCCCCTGCCTGTCGTAAGAGGCGACTAATAGGGGCATCGGGGGTCGCGGGCGCGCAGCGGGGGGCTGTCGTAGCGCCCTTTCCGGTGTGTCGAAATTTGTTTGTACATAGTCTTATTTTGTATATACTTCGTCGGCACGCCGGGCGACCCCGGGATGACGGCAGCGCGGGTGGTTGGCCTCGTAGCTGCCGTGGACGCCGAGGGCGTCCTTCGGTGCGCGGGGGCTTCTGAGCCCCCCCCACTTGGAGACGGGCCGCAAGGCGGCACCGCGCAGGGGCGGTTTCGGTCGAAAATGGGGCGCTTCTCGCTCCGTGAGCCCGGGACCGTCTCTTATGCGCCGAAGAGGGCCACCGCGGGGTTTTTAGTTGGTATTGCCGGTGTAGGGAATTTGTTAGGGACTCGGCCCAGCGGTCGTCCGGATGTCAACATCTCTCCCGGACGGCTTAACGCTGGGTCGTAAGGCCGGTGAGCCCAACATAACCGTCCCGCCACCCCCCCGGCGGGGCGGTAGTGATAAATCGCTTTTCCCCGCGAAAACAAAAAAAAAAAAAAAAACAAAAAAAAAAAAAAAAAAAAAAAAAAAAAAAAAAAAAAAAAAAAAAGGTTGGGGTGGGGTGCGGAGTCAGGAAACCTCCTCGTGGTGCACCCTGGGCAACGGCGGTCACGTTGACCGACGGCCAATATCCTGACGGGAGGTGTTTGTCAGTCGTCGCCTGTTGTGGCGGCTGTCATTGTTTTTGGAGATGGCACCTTTGGTTACCCTCGGGTTCTGTCCTGGGGGTGTCGGCGGGCTCGGTGTGCGCTCACCCCGCCGCCGAGCGGGCAGTAGGGGGGAAGTTCTCTCTTGCTGTCACCGTCGTATATCGTAATCCGGTCATATGGAGGTCTGTGGTCACGTCTCGCGCTCCGATCGGACCGAGGGTCTTGGCTTCACCGCCTGGACCGCGAGGGAGAAAACCTCTATAAAAAGTTACCCCGAATCTCAAGCGGCGGCGCACCGTGAGGGGATGCATGGCCGATGGGTAGTTCGGTCGCTAGTGCGAACCACGCCGGAGGGGTACATGCCTGTGCCTCGTCCGTGTATGTAAAGGCTTACCCAGCTACAGGGGGCTCTGGCTGGGTGGACGGTTTATTTCCCCCATACTCGTGGGACTCAAAATGGATTCTTTAACTTTCAACAAAACCCCATTTATTATTTTAGAGAAGTTGCCTTCTTCGGTTCCGGTTTCTGGAACCGAAGAGGCGGAGGTCGGAGGGCGCAAGCCCGAAGACGGATGTCAAGTGATGGAGATCGTGGGTGAGACGCCCACGGAGATTGTGGCTCCTGAGGGAGCAGTCGTAACTCCGGCACGCGTTGGTGGCGCCAGGAGTAGTCGTGCCTCTTCTAGCGCGAAAAGAGGGCGCTTTTGGCAAGGGAGCGAGACGGACTCCATTCGCTCTCGCTCCGGGCATTCAAGCGAATCCGAAAGCGGCGTGGATGCCCTAGGTCCGCCATCAACGGTCGGCAGATACGTTGGCCTAAGGAAGGCGCAGAGAGAGCTGGAGGCCCAGCGCCGTGAGGCCAAGCGGCGAAAGGCGGAGGAGGAGATGGAGGAGCGAGTGAGCTCCTTCTTGAAATCAACTATCCCTCCAAAATCTACTGAGATGGAGGGTGCTGAAACGCGGGTAATCGTGCCTGAGGACATGAGGGAGGCGGGACGATTACTCAAGATGGTCTCGTGTAAGTCGGGAAACCTAAAGGGTGTCTTCCAAAAGACACTCAATACGGTTCACGACACCATCTTGAAGTTTATTGACCAGCCGGAATTCCAGGCTGTGTCTAAATTGGAGGCGGAAGCCAAAAAGTGGCAGGAATTGAGCACCCGTCTTGAAAAGGAGTTGGCCAAACAGGCGGACGAGAACACCTCTCTGCGTCGCCGCCTCGATCAACTGGAGGCAAACATTAAAAGTGGTGCGTCAGAGGAATCGATGCAAAGGTTTGAGGCCCGAGTGATGGCCAGAGTCGAAGGCGCCATCATGCACTTGCCACCGCCGCCACTTTTAAGGCCGCCTTTAGCACATGAAAGCGGGGCCAGCCGAGAGGAGTTCCCTATACTTCCTCCTCCTCCTCCACCAGTTGGAAAGGGCAAGGGAAAAGGGAAGGGTAAAAAGACGGCCCTACCCGCTGCCACTCCCGTGGCCCCTAGTGCATGGACGCCTGCTGTCGCCGGGCCATCAAGCGCACCCATTGCTGTGGCTGGGCCATCAAACCCACCGCAGCAAAAGGGCAAAGCGAATGCGACTGTTACTCTCCCCAAGGCGGCTGTGCCTTCCTCTTCGGGATCCGGGAAGCCAAACAACAAAAAAGGGAAGAAAGGAGCTCCTCAGTCAACGCCTCCAGAGCCTCGCCCACTGCCGCCGGCTCCTACGTCAATGAACGAGCCGTGGAATGTTGTGGCAGGAAAGAAGGCGAAGAAGAAGGCCTCGCCTAGCGCGGCTGCAAACCAGCAACAACAGCCGCGCAAGACTGAACCAAGGCTTCGGGCGCCACGTTCCGCGGCAGTTATAATCTCTTTAACTCCGGCGGCAGTGGCGGAGGGCTTGACGTACGCCCAAGTTTTGACGGAGGCCCAGGGTAAGGTGGACCTCACCGGCCTGAGCATCCAGAGGCTGAGGCCAAAGTTTGCGGCCACGGGTGCCCCTATGTATGAGGTGCCCGGGGCCAAAAGTGAAGAGAGGGCCGACTCCCTGGCCGCGAGGCTTAGGGAATGTTTCTCTGGGTCGGAGTACATTAGAGTATCCCGGCCCACAAAGACTGCGGAAATACGACTTTCGGGGCTGGACTACACAGCCACCCCGGAAGCCGTCGCAATGGCCCTCTCCAAGGCCGGTGAGTGTGTGTTGGACTCAGTAAAGGTCGGAGAAATTCGTCCCGACCGTTCGGGTCTGGGCACGGTATGGGCAAGGCTTCCCGTCAAGGCGGCCCAGAAAGTTAAAGGCGCCGGGCGGATTTTAATAGGTTGGGTTGCGGCTCGAGTGACCGTGCTTGAGCCGCGTCAGCTTCGTTGCTTCCGGTGCCTTGAATCTGGGCACGTCAGGGAGTGTTGTCAGGGAGAAGTTGACCGTAGCGGTCTATGTTACCGCTGCGGTCAGCCGGGCCATAAAGCCCGGCAGTGTGAGGCCGCGCCGAATTGTTCTTTGTGCAGCGCGGCCGGTAAGTCCGCCGGGCATCAGATCGGGGGGAAGGCGTGTCCCGCCTCCTCCCGTAAGACCCGTCGTCCGCCCCGAAGAGGAAGACCAGCTGCCGCTGTGGCTACGGCCCAGTCGCAGCAGGAGAGCCCACCGCAGGCCGAGGTTGAGCAGATGGAGATCGCCCAATAATGGCGTTTAAGTTCCTCCAGGCGAACATCAACCACTGTGCCCGTGCTCAGGATCTTTTAACCCAGAGCATGGCGCAGTGGTCGGTGCAAGTGGCCGTGGTCGCCGAGCCATATTTCATCCCCCCGCGTGATAACTGGGCGGGGGACGTCGACAGCTCGGTGGCCATCATCACCCAGGGTGCCGCTGGCTCCCCGCCCTTCGAACGTGTAGCGAAGGGACGGGGATGCGTCGCGGCTCTGTTGGGAGATATTTGGGTAGTCGGAGTTTATTTCTCTCCCAACAGACTCCTCGCTGATTTCGAAACTTTTCTTGTTCAGTTGGGGGCCCTGGTGGCGCAAGGCCAACCTCACCCGGCAATTGTCGTCGGCGACTTCAACGCCAAGTCCCTGGCGTGGGGCTCGTCGGCGACCGATGCTCGCGGTGAGGTCCTGGAGGATTGGGTGATCTCGGCCGGTCTGGCCGTCTTGAATAGGGGGTCGGTGGACACGTGTGTGCGGCACAACGGCGGATCCATTGTTGATCTTTCTTTTGGGAGTCCGGCCGTCGCACGCCGTGTCCGGGGCTGGAAAGTTTTGGTGGGCGTGGAGACGTTGTCGGACCATCGTTACATTAGGTTCGACGTCTCCGCGTCCGCTGTTTCCCAGCCCGGTGGTAGACCGAGTGCCCCGCATCAGGACGGCCCGCGGTGGGCGCTAAAGCGCCTCGATAATGAGGCCCTAGAACTTGCCGCTCTGGTCATGTCGTGGCTCCCTGTACCGGATGGGCCGGTGCAGGTCGAGTTGGAGGCGGAATGGTTCGGGGTATCGGTGACGGACATTTGTGACGCCGCCATGCCCCGAGTCCGACGTCTCCCGCCCCGACGCCAGGTGTACTGGTGGTCGCAGGAGCTGGCGTCGTTGCGCATTGCCTGTGTTTCGGCGCGCCGCCAGTACGCCAGGCACCGTCGCCGGCGTCTCCGGGGCGAGGAGCACGCAGACCAGGAGCGGCAGCTCTACGGCCTCTACAAGGAGGCGAAGAGAGCGCTGCAGGTGGCCATCAAGAGAGCCAAGGTCGCGGCGAGGAAAGAGTTCATCTCGACCCTCGACAGTGACCCGTGGGGGCGCCCTTACCGCTTGGTGATGAACAAGCTTCGCCCAGCGGCGCCCCCGCTGTCGCAGAGTCTCCGGCCAGAACTTCTGGCCGAAGTCGTCGCGGCCTTGTTTCCAGCCACCGTGGAGTCCACTCCTCCACCGATGGCGCCCCGCGAGTCGGCGCCATCGTCGAGTTCGGCAAGGGATATCCCAGAGGTTTCGCCCGCTGAGTTGCGGGCGGCAGTGTCGCGGTTGCGGGGCAAGAACACCGCTCCGGGTCTCGATGGCATCCCCGCCAAGATCTGGGTGTTGGCTATCGAGCACTTGGGGTCGAGGCTCCGCAACCTTTTCTCCGCCTGTTTGGAGCAGGGCGTCTTCCCGACGCGCTGGAAAACCGGGAAGCTGGTCCTGCTGAAGAAGGATGGAAGGCCCGCAGAGTCGCCGTCGGCCTACCGGCCCATCGTGCTGCTCGACGAGGTCGCCAAACTCTTCGAGCGAATTATTCATGCTCGCCTCGTCGAGCACCTCGAGCGGGTCGGCCCGGACTTGGCGGATTGCCAGTTCGGGTTCAGAAAAGGCCGATCCACCATCCACGCGATTCTGCGGGTGAAGAAACAGGCGGAAGAAGCGGTGGCCCGGGGCAAAGTCGTAATAGCGGTGTCGCTCGACATCGCTAATGCCTTTAATTCCCTGCCCTGGGCCTGCATTCATGAGGCACTGCGGTACCACGCGGTGCCACCCTATCTTCGGCGTCTGGTGCACGCGTACTTGTCAGAGAGGTACGTGGTGTACCCGGGCGCCAATGGGTGGCACCGGAGAGCGATGGTGTGCGGTGTTCCACAGGGCTCAGTCTTGGGTCCTCTCCTGTGGAACATCGGATATGATTGGGTGCTCCGTGGTGCCAACCTCTGGGGCGTCGGCGTCACTTGTTACGCCGACGATACGCTAGTTACTGCGTCTGCTAGGACCTTTCAAGATGCCGCAATCAAGGCGGCAGTGGGTACCGGCCACGTTGTAAGTCGTATTCAACGACTGGGATTGAAGGTGGCCCTTGAGAAAACCGAGGCCCTTTGTTTCCACGGGCCTCGGAAGGGGCCACCGGCCGGTGCCCACATCGTGGTTAATGGGGTGCGGATTCCCATCGGCAAAACGATGAAGTATCTGGGGTTAGTTTTAGATAGCCGGTGGGAATTTCGCGCCCACTTTGAAAAGTTGGCTAGTAAATTGTGTCCCGGAATTTTTCGGAGTTGGCACCTTTGGTTCCCCTCAGGTTCTGTCCTGGGGGTGTCGGCGGGCTCGGTGTGTGCTCACCCCGCCGCCGAGCGGGCAGTAGGGGGGAAGTTCTCTCTTGCTGTCACCGTCGTATATCGTAATCCGGTCATATGGAGGTCTGTGGTCATGTCTCGCGCTCCGATCGGACCGAGGGTCTTGGCTTCACCGCCTGGACCGCGAGGGAGAAAACCTCTATAAAAAGTTACCCCGAATCTCAAGCGGCGGCGCACCGTGAGGGGATGCATGGCCGATGGGTAGTTCGGTCGCTAGTGCGAACCACGCCGGAGGGGTACATGCCTGTGCCTCGTCCGTGTATGTAAAGGCTTACCCAGCTACAGGGGGCTCTGGCTGGGTGGACGGTTTATTTCCCCCATACTCGTGGGACTTTAATGGATAAATTTATGAACCCAAAAATCATTTTGACGAGGTTGCCTACTCCGGTGCCCGATTCTGGGTCCGGAGAGGCGGAGGTCGGAGGGCGCAAGCCCGAAGACGGAAGTTGTGTGATGGAGGTCGTGGGTGAGACGCCCACGGAGATTGTGGCTCCGGAAGGAGTGTTTGTAACTCCGGCTCGCATAATTGAGGCCAGGAGTAGTCGTGCCTCTTCGAGGGCGAAAAGAGGGCGCTTTTGGGAGGGGAGCGAGACGGACTCTATCCGTTCTCGCTCTGGGCACTCGAGTGGCTCTGAGAGTGGAGTGGATGCACTTGGTCTGCCATCAACGGTCGGCAAATATGTCGGCTTAAGGAAGGCGCAGAGGGAGCTGGAGGCCCAGCGCCGTGAAGCCAAACGACGAAAGGCGGAGGAGGAGATGGAGGAGAGAGTGAGCTCCTTCTTGAAGTCTACCGCCCCTCCGAAGTCTGCTCTGTTGGACGGAATCGGGGAGCGGATAATCTTGCCTGAAGACATCAGGGAGGCGGGAAGGCTACTGAAGATGGTGTCGGCTAAATCGGGGAACCTAAAGGGTGTCTTCCAAAAGACACTCAACACGGTTCACGACACCTTCGTGAAGTTCATGGACCAGCCGGAATTCCAGGCTGTGTCCAAATTGGAGGCGGAAGCCAAGAAGTGGCAAGAGGTGAGCGGCCGCCTCGAAAAAGAACTGGCCAAGCAGGCGGAAGAGAACTCCTCCCTCCGCCGGCGCCTCGACCAATTGGAGGCGCAGATGAAGAATGGGCCGTCGGAGGAATCACTTCGGATGTTTGAGGCCCGCGTGATGGCGAGAGTTGATGGTGCTATAATGCACCTGCCGCCACCGCCGCTCTTGAGGCCACCTTTGGCGCATGAAGGCGGAACCGGTCGTGAGGAGTTTCCTTTGCTTCCGCCGCCTCCTCCTCCTCCAGTGGTTAAGGGAAAGGGCAAGGGAAAGGGGAAGGTTATTATATCGTTAACTCCGGCGGCAGTGGCGGAGGGCTTAACATACGCCCAAGTTCTGACGGAGGCCCAGGGTAAGGTGGACCTCACCGGCCTCAACATTCAGAGGCTGAGGCCAAAGTTTGCGGCCACGGGCGCCCCCATGTATGAGGTGCCCGGGGCCAACAGTGATGAGACAGACTCCTCGCTGATTTCGAAACTTTTCTTGTTCAGTTGGGGGCCCTGGTGGCGCAAGGCCAACCTCACCCGGCAATTGTCGCCGGCGACTTCAACGCCAAGTCCCTGGTATGGGGCTCGTCGGCGACCGATGTTCGTGGTGAGGTCCTGGAGGATTGGGCGATCTCGGCCGGTCTGGCCGTCTTGAATAGGGGGTCGGTGGACACGTGCGTGCGGCACAACGGCGGCTCAATTGTTGATCTTACATTTGCGAGTCCGGCCGTCGCACGCCGTGTCTGGGGCTGGAAAGTTTTGGTGGGCGTGGAGACGTTGTCGGACCATCGTTACATTAGGTTCGACGTCTCCGCGTCCGCCGTTTCTCAGCCCGGTGGTAGACCGAGTGCCCCGCATCAGGACGGCCCGCGGTGGGCACTGAAGCGCCTCGATAATGAGGCCCTGGAACTTGCCGCTCTGGTTATGTCGTGGCTCCCTGTACCGGATGGGCCGGTGCAGGTCGAGTTGGAGGCGGAATGGTTCGGGGTATCGGTGACGGACATTTGTGACGCCGCCATGCCCCGAGTCCGACGTCTCCCGCCCCGACGCCAGGTGTACTGGTGGTCGCAGGATTTAGCATCGTTGCGCATTGCGTGTGTTTCGGCGCGCCGCCGGTACGCCAGGCATCGTCGCCGGCGTATTCGGGACGAAGAGCACGCAAACCAGGAGCGGCAGCTCTACGGCCTCTACAAGGAGGCGAAGAGAGCGCTGCAGGTGGCCATTAAGAGAGCCAAGGTCGCGGCGAGGAAGGATTTTATTTCGACTCTCGACAGCGACCCGTGGGGGCGCCCTTATCGCTTGGTGATGAACAAGCTTCGCCCAGCGGCGCCCCCGCTGTCGCAGAGTCTCCGGCCAGAACTTCTGGCCGAAGTCGTCGCGGCCTTGTTTCCGGCCACCGTGGAGTCCACTCCTCCACCGATGGCGCCCCGCGAGTCGGCGCCATCGTCGAGTTCGGCAAGGGATATCCCAGAGGTTTCGCCCGCTGAGTTGCGGGCGGCAGTGTCGCGGTTGCGGGGCAAGAACACCGCCCCGGGTCTCGATGGCATCCCCGCCAAGATCTGGGTGTTAGCTATCGAGCACTTGGGGCCAAGGCTCCGCAACCTTTTCTCCGCCTGTTTGGAGCAGGGCGTCTTCCCGACGCGCTGGAAAACCGGGAAGCTCGTCCTGCTGAAGAAGGATGGAAGGCCCGCAGAGTCGCCGTCGGCCTACCGGCCCATCGTGCTGCTCGACGAGGTCGCCAAACTCTTCGAGCGAATTATTCATGCTCGCCTCGTCGAGCACCTCGAGCGGGTCGGTCCGGACTTGGCGGATTGCCAGTTCGGGTTCCGGAAGGGCCGATCCACCATCCACGCGATTCTGCGGGTAAAGGAACAGGCGGAAGAAGCGGTGGCCCGGGGCAAAGTTGTTATTGCTGTCTCGCTAGACATTGCGAATGCATTCAATTCGCTGCCCTGGGCCTGTATTCACGAGGCACTGCGGTACCACGCGGTGCCACCTTATCTTCGGCGTCTGGTACACGCGTACTTATCCGAGAGGTACGTGGTGTATCCGGGCGCCAATGGGTGGCACCGGAGAGCGATGGTATGCGGTGTTCCACAGGGCTCAGTTCTGGGTCCTCTCCTGTGGAACATCGGATATGATTGGGTGCTCCGTGGTGCCAACCTCTGGGGCGTCGGCGTCACATGTTACGCCGACGACACGCTGGTTACTGCGTCTGCTAGGACCTTCCAGGATGCCGCAATTAAAGCGGCGGTGGGTACCGGCCACGTCGTAAGTCGGATTCAACGACTGGGTCTGAAGGTGGCCCTTGAAAAGACCGAGGCCCTTTGTTTCCACGGGCCTCGGAAGGGGCCACCGGCCGGTGCCCACATCGTGGTGAATGGGGTGCGGATTCCCATCGGCAAAACAATGAAGTATTTGGGTTTGGTTCTTGATAGCCGGTGGGAATTTCGCGCCCACTTTGAGAAGTTGGGAGTCAAATTGACTCGGGCAGCAGGTGCACTAGGAACCCTGCTGCCCAATCTGGAAGGTCCTGGCATCCCTTGCCGAAGGCTGTACGCCGGAGTCGTGCGGTCCATGGCCCTGTACGGCAGTCCCGTCTGGGCCGAGTCCCTGAGCGACCGGTGCGTCGCTCTGCTGCGCAAGCCACAGCGTGCAGTGGCGCAGCGCGCGATCAGGGGCTACCGCACGGTCTCTTTCGAGGCGGCTTGTGTTTTGGCCGGTTTCATACCGTGGGACCTGGACGCAAGGGCCCTCTCCGCCTCATTTCATTGGCGGGAGGAGGCGTTCAGGCGCGGGGAGAGACCGGCCCTGAGAGAGGTGGAGGCCATCCGTGGCTCCCTCCGCAGAGCCGCCGTGGAGGAGTGGAGTCTCAGGCTGGAGAACCCGTCATCGGGTCATCGGGTCGTAGCGGCAGTGCGTCCTGTCTTCCGTCAGTGGTTGGACAGGCGCCACGGCACGGCGACATTCCGGCTGACACAGGTGCTCACAGGCCATGGATGTTTTGGCGAGTACCTGTGTCGCATAGCCGGTGCAGAAGGGTCGGCCGTGTGTCACCATTGTGACAACTGTCCGCGTGACACGGCCCAACACACTGTAGAGGAGTGCCCAGCCTGGGACGAAGAGCGCAGCGCTCTCGCAGCAGTCGTCGGAGTAGACCTCTCGCTGCCGGCTTTGGTGTCAGCCATGGTCGACAGCCGGAGGTCCTGGCGTGCGGTGGCCCTCTTCTGTGAGGCGGTTATCCCACAGAAGGAGAGTGCCGAGAGGGATCGTGAACAACAAGGCGATCCCTCCCGCCGCCAGTCGAGACGGAGGAGGCGCCGGGTTGACGACTGACCGGCGTCTCCCGCCCTGTGGTTTGGGGGCGTTTGGAGAATTCCACCACGGTATCCCCTGCCTGTCGTAAGAGGCGACTAATAGGGGCATCGGGGGTCGCGGGCGCGCAGCGGGGGGCTGTCGTAGCGCCCTTTCCGGTGTGTCGAAATTTTGTTTGTACATAGTTTTATTTTGTATATACTTTGTCGGCACACCGGGCGACCCCGGGATGACGGCAGCGCGGGTGGTTGGCCTCGTCGCTGCCGTGGACGCCGAGGGCGTCCTTCGGTGCGCGGGGGCTTCTGAGCCCCCCCCACTTGGAGACGGGCCGCAAGGCGGCACCGCGCAGGGGCGGTTCCGGTCGAAAATGGGGCGCTTCTCGCCTCGTGAGCCCGGGACCGTCTCTTATGCGCCGAAGAGGGCCACCGCGGGGTTTTTAGTTGGTATTGCCGGTGTAGGGAATTTGTTAGGGACTCGGCCCAGCGGTCGTCCGGATGTCAACATCTCTCCCGGACGGCTTAACGCTGGGTCGTAAGGCCGGCGAGCCCAACATAACCGTCCCGCCATCCCCCCGGCGGGGCGGTAGTGATAAATCGCTTTTCCCCGCGAAACCAAAAAAAAAAAAAAGGTTAGGTTAGGTTGGGGTGGGGTGCGGAGTCAGGAAACCTCCTCGTGGTGCACCCCGGGCAACGGCGGTCACGTTGACCGACGGCTAATGTCCTGACAGAAGGTGGTTGGCAGTCGTCGCCTGTTGTGGCGGCTGCCGTCAATTTTTCAGAGTTGGCACCTTTGGTTCCCCTCGGGTTCTGTCCTGGGGGTGTCGGCGGGCTCGGTGTGCGCTCACCCCGCCGCCGAGCGGGCAGTAGGGGGGAAGTTCTCTCTTGCTGTCACCGTCGTATATCGTAATCCGGTCACATGGAGGTCTGTGGTCACGTCTCGCGCTCCGATCGGACCGAGGGTCTTGGCTTCACCGCCTGGACCGCGAGGGAGAAAACCTCTATAAAAAGTTGCCCCGAATCTCAAGCGGCGGCGCACCGTGAGGGGATGCATGGCCGATGGGTAGTTCGGTCGCTAGTGCGAACCACGCCGGAGGGGTACATGCCTGTGCCTCGTCCGTGTATGTAAAGGCTTACCCAGCTACAGGGGGCTCTGGCTGGGTGGACGTTTTATTTCCCCCATACTCGTGGGATTCAAAATGGACTCTTTAAACTTTAACAAAACACCATTTATCATTCTAGAGAAGTTGCCTTCTTCGGTTCCGGTTTCTGGATCCGAAGAGGCGGAGGTCGGAGGGCGCAAGCCCGAAGACGGATGTCAAGTGATGGAGATCGTGGGTGAGACGCCCACGGAGATTGTGGCTCCTGAGGGAGCAGTCGTAACTCCGGCACGCGTTGGTGTGGCCAGGAGTAGTCGTGCCTCTTCCAGCGCGAAAAGAGGGCGCTTTTGGCAAGGTAGTGAGACGGACTCCATTCGGTCTCGCTCCGGGCACTCAAGCGAATCCGAAAGCGGCGTGGATGCCCTAGGTCCGCCATCAACGGTCGGCAAATACGTTGGCCTAAGGAAGGCGCAGAGAGAGCTGGAGGCCCAGCGCCGTGAGGCCAAGCGGCGAAAGGCGGAGGAGGAGATGGAGGAGCGAGTGAGCTCCTTCTTGAAATCGACTATCCCTCCAAATTCTACTCAGATGGAAGGCGCTGAAACGCGGGTCATCGTGCCTGAGGACATGAGGGAGGCGGGACGATTACTCAAGATGGTGTCGTGTAAGTCTGGAAACCTAAAGGGTGTCTTCCAAAAGACACTCAATACGGTTCACGACACCATCTTGAAGTTCATTGACCAGCCGGAATTCCAGGCTGTGTCCAAATTGGAGGCGGATGCCAAAAAGTGGCAAGAGACGAGCGCCCGTCTTGAAAGGGAGCTGGCCAAGCAGGCAGAGGAGAATTCGTCCCTCCGCCTCCGCCTTGACCAAATAGAGGCGAGCTTGAGGAGTGGTCCATCGGTCGAAACGTTGGAGAGGTTCGAGGCGCGCCTGATGGCCCGGGTCGAAGGGGCCATTATGCACTTGCCGCCTCCGCCGCTTTTACGGCCGCCATTGGCACATGAAAGTAGGACTACCTGTGAGGAGTTCCCATTACTTCCTCCTCCTCCTCCTCCAGTAGCAAAGGGCAAGGGCAAAGGAAAGGGCAAGAAGACGGCCCTGCCCGCTGCTGATCCCATGCCCCCTTCTGGTGTGTCCAATGCACCAATGTTGGTCGTTGCTGGGCCGTCTAGTGCGCCCATTGCTGTGGCTGGGCCATCCAACCCGCCTCAGCAAAAGGGCAAGGCGAAAGGAAAGGCGGCTAAAAATAAGAAGGGAGCTCCTCAGTCCACGCCTCCAGAGCCTCGCCCACTGCCGCCGGCTCCTGCATCGATGAGTGAGCCTTGGAATGTTGTAGCAGGAAAGAAGGCGAAGAAGAAGGCCTCGCCTAGCGCGGTTCCGGCCGGAAGCCAGCAACAACAGCCGCGCAAGGCAGAGCCAAGGCTTCGGGCGCCACGTTCTGCGGCCGTCATTATTTCTCTGACTCCGGCGGCAGTTGCGGAGGGCTTAACATACGCCCAAGTTTTGACGGAGGCCCAGGGTAAGGTGGACCTCACCGGCCTCAACATTCAGAGGCTGAGGCCAAAGTTTGCGGCCACGGGCGCCCCTATGTATGAGGTGCCCGGGGCCAACAGTGATGAGAGGGCCGACTCCCTGGCCGCGAGGCTGAGGGAGTGTTTCAGCGGGTCGGAGTATGTCAGAGTATCCCGGCCCACAAAGACCGCGGAACTACGTCTCTCGGGGTTAGACTGCACAGCCACCCCGGAAGCGGTCACAGTGGCCCTCTCAAAGGCCGGTGAGTGCGCGACCGACGCCATCAAGGTCGGTGAAATTCGTCCTGACCGCTCGGGCCTTGGATCTGTGTGGGCCAAAATGCCAGTCAAGGCGGCCCAAAAGGTCAAAGGTGCAGGGCGGATTCTTGTTGGTTGGGTTGCGGCTCGGGTTTCTGTGCTCGAGCCGCGACCACTGCGATGTTTCCGGTGCCTCGAGTCGGGGCATGTACGGGAGTGTTGCCAGGGCACTGTGGATCGTAGCGGCCTTTGCTACCGCTGCGGTCAGCCGGGTCACAAAGCCCGGCAATGTGAGGCACCGCCGAGCTGCGTGATTTGTGCAGCGGCAGATAAGCCCGCCGGACATCTGGCCGGGGGGAAGGCGTGTCCCGCCTCCTCCCGGAAGAACCGACGTCGTCCGGGCCGAGGTTTTAAACCAACTGCCGCTGGGGCTACGGCCCAGCCGCAGTTGGAGAGCCCACCGCAGGCCGAGGTTGTAGAGATGGAGATCGCCCAATAATGGCAATTAAGTTCCTCCAGGCGAACATCAACCACTGTGCCCGTGCTCAGGATCTTTTAACCCAGAGCATGGCGCAGTGGTCGGTGCAAGTGGCCGTGGTCGCCGAGCCATATTTCATCCCCCCGCGTGATAACTGGGCGGGGGACGTCGACAGCTCGGTGGCCATCATCACCCAGGGTGCCGCTGGCTCCCCGCCCTTCGAACGTGTAGCGAAGGGCCGGGGATGCGTCGCGGCTCTGTTGGGAGATATTTGGGTAGTCGGAGTTTATTTCTCTCCCAACAGACTCCTCGCTGATTTTGAAACTTTTCTTGTTCAGTTGGGGGCCCTGGTGGCGCAAGGCCAACCTCACCCGGCAATTGTCGTCGGCGACTTCAACGCCAAGTCCCTGGCGTGGGGTTCGCCGGCGACCGATGCTCGCGGTGAGGTCCTGGAGGATTGGGTGATCTCGGCCGGTCTGGCCGTCTTGAATAGGGGGTCGGTGGACACGTGTGTGCGGCACAACGGCGGATCCATTGTTGATCTTTCGTTTGGGAGTCCGGCCGTCGCACGCCGTGTCCGGGGCTGGAAAGTTTTGGTGGGCGTGGAGACGTTGTCGGACCATCGTTACATTAGGTTCGACGTCTCCGCGTCCGCTGTTTCCCAGCCTGGTGGTAGACCGAGTGCCCCGCATCAGGACGGCCCGCGGTGGGCGTTAAAGCGCCTCGATAATGAGGCCCTAGAACTTGCCGCTCTGGTCATGTCGTGGCTCCCTGTACCGGATGGGCCGGTGCAGGTCGAGTTGGAGGCGGAATGGTTCGGGGTATCGGTGACGGACATTTGTGACGCCGCCATGCCCCGAGTCCGACGTCTCCCGCCCCGACGCCAGGTGTACTGGTGGTCGCAGGAGCTGGCGTCGTTGCGCATTGCCTGTGTTTCGGCGCGCCGCCAGTACGCCAGGCATCGTCGCCGGCGCATCCGGGACGAAGAGCACGCAAACCAGGAGCGGCAGCTCTACGGCCTCTACAAGGAGGCGAAGAGAGCGCTGCAGGTGGCCATTAAGAGAGCCAAGGTCGCGGCGAGGAAGGATTTTATTTCAACTCTCGACAGCGACCCGTGGGGGCGCCCTTATCGCTTGGTGATGAACAAGCTTCGCCCAGCGGCGCCCCCGCTGTCGCAGAGTCTCCGGCCAGAACTTCTGGCCGAAGTCGTCGCGGCCTTGTTTCCGGCCACCGTGGAGTCCACTCCTCCACCGATGGCGCCCCGCGAGTCGGCGCCATCGTCGAGTTCGGCAAGGGATATCCCAGAGGTTTCGCCCGCTGAGTTGCGGGCGGCAGTGTCGCGGTTGCGGGGCAAGAACACCGCCCCGGGTCTCGATGGCATCCCCGCCAAGATCTGGGTGCTAGCCATCGAGCACTTGGGGCCGAGGCTCCGCAACCTCTTCTCCGCCTGTTTGGAGCAGGGCGTCTTCCCGTCGCGTTGGAAAACCGGGAAGCTCGTCCTGCTGAAGAAAGAAGGAAGACCCGCAGAGTCGCCGTCGGCCTACCGGCCCATCGTGTTGCTCGACGAGGTTTGTAAGCTCTTCGAGCGAATTATTCACGCTCGTCTCGTCGAGCACCTCGAGAGGGTCGGTCCGGACTTGGCGGATTGCCAGTTCGGCTTCCGCAAGGGCCGATCCACAATCCACGCGATTCTGCGGGTGAAGGAACAGGCGGAGGAAGCAGTGGCTCGGGGCAAAGTAATGGTTGCTGTCTCGTTGGACATATCCAACGCTTTTAATTCGCTGCCCTGGGCCTGCATTCATGAGGCACTGCGGTACCACGTGGTGCCGCCCTATCTTCGGCGTCTGGTGCACGCGTACTTGTCAGATAGGTACGTGGTGTATCCGGGCGCCAATGGGTGGCACCGGAGAGCGATGGTGTGCGGTGTTCCACAGGGCTCAGTTCTGGGTCCTCTCCTGTGGAACATCGGATATGATTGGGTGCTCCGTGGTGCCAACCTCTGGGGCGTCGGCGTCACTTGTTACGCCGACGACACGCTGGTTACTGCGTCTGCTAGGACCTTCCAGGATGCCGCAATCAAAGCGGCGGTGGGTACCGGCCACGTTGTAAGTCGTATTCAACGTCTGGGTTTGAAGGTGGCCCTTGAGAAAACCGAGGCCCTTTGTTTCCACGGGCCTCGGAAGGGGCCACCGGCCGGTGCCCACATCGTGGTGAATGGGGTGCGGATTCCCATCGGCAAAACGATGAAGTATCTGGGGTTAGTTTTAGATAGCCGGTGGGAATTTCGCGCCCACTTTGAAAAGTTGGCTAGTAAGTTGTGTCGGGTAGCAGGTGCCCTTGGAACCCTGCTGCCCAATCTGGAAGGTCCTGGCATCCCTTGCCGAAGGCTGTACGCCGGAGTCGTGCGGTCCATGGCCCTGTACGGCAGTCCCGTCTGGGCCGAGTCCCTGAGCGACCGGTGCGTCGCTCTGCTGCATAAGCCACAGCGTTCAGTGGCGCAGCGTGCGATCAGGGGCTACCGCACGGTCTCATTCGAGGCGGCTTGCGTTTTGGCCGGTTTCATACCGTGGGACCTGGACGCTCGGGCCCTCTCCGCCGCATTTCACTGGCGGGAGGAGGCGTTCAGGCGCGGGGAGAGACCGGCCCTGAGAGAGGTGGAGGCCATCCGTGGCTCCCTCCGCAGAGCCGCCGTGGAGGAGTGGCGTCTCAGGCTGGAGAACCCGTCATCGGGTCAGCGGGTCGTAGCGGCAGTGCGTCCTGTCTTTAACCAATGGTTGGACAGGCGCCACGGCGCGGCGACGTTCCGGCTGACACAGGTGCTCACAGGCCATGGTTGTTTTGGCGAGTACCTGTGTCGCATAGCCGGCGCAGAAAGGTCGGCCGTGTGTCATCATTGTGACAACTGTCCGCGTGACACGGCCCAACACACTTTGGAGGAGTGCCCAGCCTGGGACGAAGAGCGCAGCGCTCTCGCAGCAGTCGTCGGAGTAGACCTCTCGCTGCCGGCTTTGGTGTCAGCCATGGTCGACAGCCGGAGGTCCTGGCGTGCGGTGGCCCTCTTCTGTGAGGCGGTTATCTCACAGAAGGAGAGTGCCGAGAGGGATCGGGAACAGCTCGATCCCTCCCGCCGCCAGTCGAGACGGAGGAGGCGCCGGGTTGACGACTGACCGGCGTCTCCCGCCCTGTGGTTTGGGGGCGTTTGGAGAATTCCACCACGGTATCCCCTGCCTGTCGTAAGAGGCGACTAATAGGGGCATCGGGGGTCGCGGGCGCGCAGCGGGGGGCTGTCGTAGCGCCCTTTCCGGTGTGTCGAAATTTGTTTGTACATAGTTTTATTTTGTATATACTTCGTCGGCACACCGGGCGACCCCGGGATGACGGCAGCGCGGGTGGTTGGCCTCGTCGCTGCCGTGGACGCCGAGGGCGTCCTTCGGTGCGCGGGGGCTTCTGAGCCCCCCCCACTTGGAGACGGGCCGCAAGGCGGCACCGCGCAGGGGCGGTTCCGGTCGAAAATGGAGCGCTTCTCGCTCCGTGAGCCCGGGACCGTCTCTTATGCGCCGAAGAGGGCCACCGCGGGGTTTTTAGTTGGTATTGCCGGTGTAGGGTATTTGTTAGGGACTCGGCCCAGCGGTCGTCCGGATGTCAACATCTCTCCCGGACGGCTTAACGCTGGGTCGTAAGACCGGTGAGCCCAACATAACCGTCCCGCCATCCCCCCGGCGGGGCGGTAGTGATAAATCGCTTTTCCCCGCGAAAACAAAAAAAAAAAAAAAAAAGGTTAGGTTGGGGTGCGGAGTCAGGAAACCTCCTCGTGGTGCACCCCGGGCAACGGCGGTCACGTTGACCGACGGCTAATGTCCTGACAGAAGGTGGTTGGCAGTCGTCGCCTGTTGTGGCGGCTGCCGTCAATTTTTCAGAGTTGGCACCTTTGGTTCCCCTCGGGTTCTGTCCTGGGGGTGTCGGCGGGCTCGGTGTGCGCTCACCCCGCCGCCGAGCGGGCAGTAAGGGGGAAGTTCTCTCTTGCTGTCACCGTCGTATATCGTAATCCGGTCATATGGAGGTCTGTGGTCATGTCTCGCGCTCCGATCGGACCGAGGGTCTTGGCTTCACCGCCTGGACCGCGAGGGAGAAAACCTCTATAAAAAGTTACCCCGAATCTCAAGCGGCGGCGCACCGTGAGGGGATGCATGGCCGATGGGTAGTTCGGTCGCTAGTGCGAACCACGCCGGAGGGGTACATGCCTGTGCCTCGTCCGTGTAAGTAAAGGCTTACCCAGCTACAGGGGGCTCTGGCTGGGTGGACGGTTTATTTCCCCCATACTCGTGGGACTAAATATGGAAACTTTTAATAAAAACCCAATTATTGTTTTAGAGAAGTTGCCTACTTCGGTTCCGGTTTCCGGATCCGGAGAGGCGGAGGTCGGAGGGCGCAAGCCCGAAGACGGTTGTTGTGAGATGGAGGTCGTGGGTGAGACGCCCACGGAGATTGTGGCTCCTCAGGGAGCGGTCGTAACTCCGGCACGCGTTGGCGAGGCTAGGAGTAGTCGTGCATCTTCCAGCGCGAAAAGAGGGCGCTTGTGGCAAGGGAGCGAGACTGATTCAATCCGCTCTCGCTCCGGGCTTTCGAGCGACTCGGAAAGCGGCTTGGACGCTCTAGGTCCGCCATCAACGGTCGGCAAATACGTCGGCCTAAGAAAGGCGCAGAGGGAGTTGGAGTCCCAGCGCCGTGAGGCCAAACGGCGAAAGGCGGAGGAGGAGATGGAGGAGAGAGTTAGCTCCTTCTTGAAGTCTACCGCCCCTCCGAAGTCTGCTCTGTTGGAGGGAATCGGGGAGCGGATAATCTTGCCTGAAGACATCAGGGAGGCGGGAAGGCTACTGAAGATGGTGTCGGCTAAATCGGGGAACCTAAAGGGTGTCTTCCAAAAGACACTCAACACGGTTCACGACACCTTCGTGAAGTTTATGGACCAACCTGAGTTTCAGACTGTGTCCAAGTTGGAGGCGGAAGCCAAAAAGTGGCAAGAGGTGAGCGGCCGCCTCGAAAAAGAACTGGCCAAGCAGGCAGAAGAGAACTCCTCCCTTCGCCGGCACCTCGATCAATTAGAGGCGCATATGAAGAACGGGCCGTCGGAAGAATCGCTTCAGATTTTTGAGGCGAGGGTGATGGCGAGGGTGGAAGGTGCCATAATGCACCTGCCGCCACCGCCGCTGTTGAGGCCACCTCTGGCGCATGAAGGCGGAACCAGTCGTGAGGAATTTCCTTTGCTTCCGCCTCCTCCTCCTCCTCCTCCACTGGTTAAGGGAAAGGGCAAAGGAAAGGGGAAGAAGACGGCCCTACCCGCTCCCGCTCCCGTGTCCCCTTCTAGTGTGTCCAATGCACCAATGTCGGTCGTTGCTGGGCCATCGAGTGCGCCCATTGCTGTGGCTGGGCCATCCAACCCGCCTCAGCAAAAGGGCAAGGCGAAAGGAAAGGCGGCTAAAAATAAGAAGGGAGCTCCTCAGTCCGCGCCTCCAGAGCCTCGCCCACTGCCGCCGGCTCCTGCATCGATGAGTGAGCCTTGGAATGTTGTAGCAGGAAAGAAGGCAAAGAAGAAGGCCTCGCCTAGCGCGAACCCGGCCGGAAGCCAGCAACAACAGCCGCGCAAGGCAGAGCCAAGGCTTCGGGCGCCACGTTCCGCGGCTGTTATTATTTCTCTGACTCCGGCGGCAGTGGCGGAGGGCTTAACATACGCCCAAGTTTTGACGGAGGCCCAGGGTAAGGTGGACCTCACCGGCCTCAACATTCAGAGGCTGAGGCCAAAGTTTGCGGCCACGGGCGCCCCTATGTATGAGGTGCCCGGGGCCAACAGTGATGAGAGGGCCGACTCCCTGGCCGTGAGGCTGAGGGAGTGTTTCAGCGGGTCGGAGTATGTCAGAGTATCCCGGCCCACAAAGACCGCGGAACTACGTCTCTCGGGGTTGGACTGCACAGCCACCCCGGAAGCGGTCACAGTGGCCCTCTCAAAGGCCGGTGAGTGCGCGACCGACGCCGTCAAGGTCGGCGAAATTCGTCCTGACCGCTCGGGCCTTGGATCTGTGTGGGCCAAAATGCCAGTCAAGGCGGCCCAAAAGGTCAAAGGTGCAGGGCGGATTCTTGTTGGTTGGGTTGCGGCTCGGGTTTCTGTGCTCGAGCCGCGACCACTGCGATGTTTCCGGTGCCTCGAGTCGGGGCATGTTCGGGAGTGTTGCCAGGGCACTGTGGACCGTAGCGGCCTTTGCTACCGCTGCGGTCAGCCGGGTCACAAAGCCCGGCAATGTGAGGCACCGCCGAGCTGCGTGATTTGTGCAGCGGCAGATAAGCCCGCCGGACATCTGGCCGGGGGGAAGGCGTGTCCCGCCTCCTCCCGAAAGAACCGACGTCGTCCGGGCCGAGGATTTAAACCAACTGCCGCTGGGGCTACGGCCCAGCCGCAGTTGGAGAGCCCACCGCAGGCCGAGGTTGTAGAGATGGAGATCGCCCAATAATGGCAATTAAGTTCCTCCAGGCGAACATCAACCACTGTGCCCGTGCTCAGGATCTTTTAACCCAGAGCATGGCGCAGTGGTCGGTGCAAGTGGCCGTGGTCGCCGAGCCATATTTCATCCCCCCGCGTGATAACTGGGCGGGGGACGTCGACAGCTCGGTGGCCATCATCACCCAGGGTGCCGCTGGCTCCCCGCCCTTCGAACGTGTAGCGAAGGGCCGGGGATGCGTCGCGGCTCTGTTGGGAGATATTTGGGTAGTTGGAGTTTATTTCTCTCCCAACAGACTCCTCGCTGATTTCGAAACTTTTCTCATTCAGTTGGGGGCCCTGGTGGCGCAAGGCCAACCTCACCCGGCAATTGTCGTCGGCGACTTCAACGCCAAGTCCCTGGCGTGGGGTTCGCCGGCGACCGATGCTCGCGGTGAGGTCCTGGAGGATTGGGTGATCTCGGCCGGTCTGGCCGTCTTGAATAGGGGGTCGGTGGACACGTGTGTGCGGCACAATGGCGGCTCAATCGTAGATGTTTCTTTTGCGAGTCCAGCCGTCGCACGCCGTGTCCGGGGCTGGAAGGTTTTGGTGGGCGTGGAGACGTTGTCGGACCATCGTTACATTAGGTTCGACGTCTCTGCGTCCGCCGCTTCCCAGCCCGGTGGTAGACCGAGTGCCCTGCATCAGGACGGCCCGCGGTGGGCGTTAAAGCGCCTCGATATTGAGGCCCTAGAACTTGCCACTCTGGTTATGTCGTGGCTCCCTGTACCGGATGGGCCGGTGCAGGTCGAGTTGGAGGCAGAATGGTTCGGGGTATCGGTGACGGACATTTGTGACGCCGCCATGCCCCGAGTCCGACGTCTCCCGCCCCGACGCCAGGTGTACTGGTGGTCGCAGGAGCTGGCGTCGTTGCGCATTGCCTGTGTTTCGGCGCGCCGCCAGTACGCCAGGCATCGTCGCCGGCGTATCCGGGACGAAGAGCACGCAAACCAGGAGCGGCAGCTCTACGGCCTCTACAAGGAGGCGAAGAGAGCGCTGCAGGTGGCCATTAAGAGAGCCAAGGTCGCGGCGAGGAAGGATTTTATTTCGACTCTCGACAGCGACCCGTGGGGGCGCCCTTATCGCTTGGTGATGAACAAGCTTCGCCCAGCGGCGCCCCCGCTGTCGCAGAGTCTCCGGCCACAACTTCTGGCCGAAGTCGTCGCGGCCTTGTTTCCGGCCACCGTGGAGTCCACTCCTCCACCGATGGCGCCCCGCGAGTCGGCGCCATCGTCGAGTTCGGCAAGGGATATCCCAGAGGTTTCGCCCGCTGAGTTGCGGGCGGCAGTGTCGCGGTTGCGGGGCAAGAACACCGCCCCGGGTCTCGATGGCATCCCCGCCAAGATCTGGGTGCTAGCCATCGAGCACTTGGGGCCGAGGCTCCGCAACCTTTTCTCCGCCTGTTTGGAGCAGGGCGTCTTCCCGTCGCGTTGGAAAACCGGGAAGCTCGTCCTGCTGAAGAAGGAAGGAAGGCCCGCAGAGTCGCCATCGGCCTACCGGCCTATCGTGTTGCTCGACGAGGTTTGTAAGCTCTTCGAGCGAATCATTCATGCTCGCCTCGTCGAGCACCTTGAGAGGGTCGGTCCGGACTTGGCGGATTGCCAGTTCGGGTTCCGGAAAGGCCGATCCACCATCCACGCGATTCTGCGGGTGAAGGAACAGGCGGAAGAAGCAGTGGCCCGGGGCAAAGTAGTAATAGCGGTGTCATTGGACATATCCAATGCGTTCAATTCGCTGCCCTGGGCCTGCATTCATGAGGCACTGCGGTACCACGTGGTGCCGCCCTATCTTCGGCGTCTGGTGCACGCGTACTTGTCAGAGAGGTACGTGGTGTATCCGGGCGCCAATGGGTGGCACCGGAGAGCGATGGTGTGCGGTGTTCCACAGGGCTCAGTTCTGGGTCCTCTCTTGTGGAACATCGGATATGATTGGGTGCTCCGTGGTGCCAACCTCTGGGGCGTCGGCGTCACTTGTTACGCCGACGACACGCTGGTTACTGCGTCTGCTAGGACCTTCCAGGATGCCGCAATCAAAGCGGCGGTGGGTACCGGCCACGTTGTAAGTCGTATTCAACGTCTGGGTTTGAAGGTGGCCCTTGAGAAAACCGAGGCCCTTTGTTTCCACGGGCCTCGGAAGGGGCCACCGGCCGGTGCCCACATCGTGGTGAATGGGGTGCGGATTCCCATCGGCAAAACGATGAAGTATCTGGGGTTAGTTTTAGATAGCCGGTGGGAATTTCGCGCCCACTTTGAAAAGTTGGCTAGTAAGTTGTGTCGGGTAGCAGGTGCCCTTGGAACCCTGCTGCCCAATCTGGAAGGTCCTGGCATCCCTTGCCGAAGGCTGTACGCCGGAGTCGTGCGGTCCATGGCCCTGTACGGCAGTCCCGTCTGGGCCGAGTCCCTGAGCGACCGGTGCGTCGCTCTGCTGCATAAGCCACAGCGTTCAGTGGCGCAGCGTGCGATCAGGGGCTACCGCACGGTCTCATTCGAGGCGGCTTGCGTTTTGGCCGGTTTCATACCGTGGGACCTGGACGCTCGGGCCCTCTCCGCCGCATTTCACTGGCGGGAGGAGGCGTTCAGGCGCGGGGAGAGACCGGCCCTGAGAGAGGTGGAGGCCATCCGTGGCTCCCTCCGCAGAGCCGCCGTGGAGGAGTGGCGTCTCAGGCTGGAGAACCCGATCTCGGGTCAGCGGGTCGTAGCGGCAGTGCGTCCTGTCTTTAGCCAATGGTTGGACAGGCGCCACGGCGCGGCGACGTTCCGGCTGACACAGGTGCTCACAGGCCATGGTTGTTTTGGCGAGTACCTGTGTCGCATAGCCGGCGCAGAAAGGTCGGCCGTGTGTCATCATTGTGACAACTGTCCGCGTGACACGGCCCAACACACTTTGGAGGAGTGCCCAGCCTGGGACGAAGAGCGCAGCGCTCTCGCAGCAGTCGTCGGAGTAGACCTCTCGCTGCCGGCTTTGGTGTCAGCCATGGTCGACAGCCAGAGGTCCTGGCGTGCGGTGGCCCTCTTCTGTGAGGCCGTCATCTCACAGAAGGAGAGTGCCGAGAGGGATCGGGAACAGTCCGATCCCTCCCGCCGCCAGTCGAGACGGAGGAGGCGCCGGGTTGACGACTGACCGGCGTCTCCCGCCCTGTGGTTTGGGGGCGTTTGGAGAATCCCACCACGGTATCCCCTGCCTGTCGTAAGAGGCGACTAATAGGGGCATCGGGGGTCGCGGGCGCGCAGCGGGGGGCTGTCGTAGCGCCCTTTCCGGTGTGTCGAAATTTGTTTGTACATTGTTTTATTTTGTATATACTTCG
This sequence comes from Laothoe populi, assembly GCA_905220505.1. Classification (NCBI taxonomy): domain Eukaryota; kingdom Metazoa; phylum Arthropoda; class Insecta; order Lepidoptera; family Sphingidae; genus Laothoe; species Laothoe populi. Next base: position 35,699 of record HG992154.1, on the reverse strand, counting down.
TCGGCACACCGGGCGACCCCGGGATGACGGCAGCGCGGGTGGTTGGCCTCGTCGCTGCCGTGGACGCCGAGGGCGTCCTTCGGTGCGCGGGGGCTTCTGAGCCCCCCCCACTTGGAGACGGGCCGCAAGGCGGCACCGCGCAGGGGCGGTTCCGGTCGTAAATGGGGCGCTTCTCGCTCCGTGAGCCCGGGACCGTCTCTTATGCGCCGAAGAGGGCTACCGCGGGGTTTTTAGTTGGTATTGCCGGTGTAGGGTATGTGTTAGGGACTCGGCCCAGCGGTCGTCCGGATGTCAACATCTCTCCCGGACGGCTTAACGCTGGGTCGTAAGGCCGGTGAGCCCAACATAACCGTCCCGCCACCCCCCCGGCGGGGCGGTAGTGATAAATCGCTTTTCCCCGCGAAAACAAAAAAAAAAAAAAAAAGGTTAGGTTAGGTTAGGTTAGGTTTTTTTTTTTTTTTTTTTAATTTTTTGTGGGGGGGAACACCCCCCTCTGCTCCCTCTGATACTTATTCAGAGAATTGTAAACACCTAGTTGAATTCACATGCCTTTATTAAATGAAATGCGAACTCTAAAAAAAAACGATTGAAGGTGTTCATCAAAAATAAAATCAAAATATGCTGAATCTAAATTCTCTAGAATATAACAGTTTTCATCCGACAACTACTACACTGTAAAATCCCCTATGTGTATTAAGCAGTCTGACATCCATACGACTCTTTACATGGATACACATAGGTTCGTTAAATATTATACATTTTTTAAAAATAAAATCCTAATATAGCACGTCATTCTCACTTAAAAACACAGTAAAACACATTCCTTGGCGACTAAGTTCCTATAATATCATATTATATTGCATAGTCGCCCCTATCTATTTATTCTTATCTATACATTTACGTGCTATATCCCTACAGTATATTAAAAATTTACGTCTTACGTCACCGGTCTCCAGCATGCCGCTCAGGTTTTCCTTACATATTTTTATGTTACAATCGCTTTCGAGTTTCATGCGTTGATACAGATATACTGGGCATTCGGTCAACACGTGTAAAACGTCTTCTTTGGCCTCTGGGTCACAGATGCACGAGGGGCTCTCCTTGCACTTGAAGCGATTCAAGTACTCAGAGAATCCCCCGTGCCCCGTAAACACTTGAGTGAGGACCGGGTCCACAGACATCTTTCTGACTATGCTGTACGCTTTCCTTGCGTCTGGGAAAAACAGCTTCGTTACCGACGCTGTTTCTCCAGCCCTATAGCGCTCATCCCACTCGTCAATCGACTCCTGACGGATATATCGCTTGACGAATGAGATGGGGCAACGGTCGTAATCGGGCTTCCGCTTCAGCGCAGTGGCTGCAGCCTTCGCGAGTTCGTCTGCGCGCTCATTTCCCACACACCCCACGTGCGCCTTCACCCAAAAGAGGTTAACGGTTTTTCCGCACGTAACGGTCTCACTTAACAGGTTGTTAATGCCAAATGCTATGGGGTGGAGGGAAACTCCGCTCGCGACCGACTCAAGCGCGGCTCTCGAGTCACAAAAGATGCTGTATTGTCGTTTGTCGTGTCTCAGGGCCATTTGCACCGCCTTTTGCAGAGCCAACAATTCCGCCTGGTAAACGGTACAGAACGATTCCAGCTTTAGTTTGGTGGCTTTCGTTTCGGCATCGCCGTCCCATAAGGACACCGATGCTCCGACTCGGCCACCAATCTTGCTGCCGTCCGTGAACACCTTGACGGTGTTTGCAGCCTGTAGGTTCAGTTCTGCATCGTTCACCACGCATTCGAATTTCAATGCTCTGCGTCCAGCTGGATGTCGTAAGTTGGCAAAGGGCACAGGACTTTCCACATCCCGGTCCCCCACCACTCGCCGAGTGTGTCCTTTTTTCACTTCGTAAAGAAGCGCCGCTTCTCGGACACGAATGTCTAGCGGGAGGATCCCAGCAAGCAGTAGGGCCGAGTTTAGTGAAACTGTCCTGTAGCCCTTCACCATCTTTTGTGCAAAACCTCGTTGAACCGCTGCAAGCTTCTTTGTGATGCCTATCTTTTTGCTTGCAGGCGCCCATGCACTGGCCGCGTATAATATGGTAGGTTCAACGACTGCCGTGTACAACGTTTTTACTACCTCAGGTCCCAGCCCCCACTGCACCTTTGCAGCGGTTGCCAATCTTCTGTAGAAGCCTATGGCTTTCCTACAGACTTCCGAAACGTGCGTGTTGAATGTTAACTTATCATCCACAGTCAGGCCCAGTATTTTAATGTCTTTGGACAGGCCTATGTCGACGCCGCCCATGCGCAGGATTGGTGAGTCGTACTTGAGTCGTCGTGTTACGACCATGGCCTTCGTCTTTTTTGGGGCGAATCTCAGCTTGTTCCTGACTCCCCAATCCTGCACATACGCTAATGCATCGTTGGCCTGTCTCTGTATTTTCAACGTTTCGTCACCATGAAACACTAACACTACATCGTCGGCAAAGGCTTGACAATAGTCACCCCGTTTTGCAAGCTCCTTTAGCAGTGGGTCGAGGAGCAAGTTCCACATGATAGGACCACCAATAGATCCTTGAACACATCCCTTGGTGGTCCCTCTCGCGTGTTCTACCCCGGCGTAGCGAACTTTAACTTTCCGGCTCTCGAAGTAGCTATCCACTATCCGCCTTAGGTTTTTCGGACATCCTTCCTCAAACAGTCTGACTCTAATCGCTGGCCACCAAGCACTGTCAAAGGCTCCCTCTATATCCAGTGAGATTATTGTGATAATCTTTTTCTCACTCAATTTACTCCGGATGTGCTGGAGTAGGGTATAGAGGGAGTCTTCCGTGCCTCTTTGGGGCATAAAGCCAAACTGTCGAGTACTCATCCTAGGTAGTAGATGCCACTTCACTCTTCCCACCACTATTTTCTCCAGAATCTTCCCCATCACTGGCAACAAGCCTATCGGTCTATAGGACTTGACGTCTGTGTAGTCCTCCTTCCCGGGTTTCCGGAGGACTACGACCGTGGCCTCCTTCCAGATGGTCGGGAAGTGGCCCAATTCGAGGCATTTGTTGGCCAGTGATAGGAACAACTCCGGATCCTTAAGGATAGCCTGTTTGCAGATGTCAGATGTTAGACCATCTGCACCGGGGGCTTTTTTGGGGTTAAAGCTGTTCGCCGCCACAAGAATTTCATCCAGGGTAAATGCCGGGTCCCGATAACCATTATCCATACCGACATTTACGCTATCGGCTTTAACCCTTATTCGCTGGTGTTCTGCGTTGTCGTCTTCTACCCGATCCTCAGGGTAGAAGACCTCCGCCAGCACCTTTGCCGATTCCTCTGGACTGAGGATATTTCCATCTTTCTTCAGGGGGAGATCCTCAGTTCTTTTCGTCACTCTACCTATCGCTCTATAGATGCCGTCCCAAACGGTTTCTTTATCTTGTCTTCCGCAGAAAGCCTTCCAGCTGTCATTTTGGGCCTTTTTAGCTTCTGTCTCATACTCTTCCTTTGCTCTCAGGTACTCGTCGACGACAAACTGTCTGCGGACTGGGGCTGCACAGCGGATCCTTCTCCTCCTGGTGACCATGGCCCTTTTCAATGAGGCGATTTTGTCAGACCACCAAGGAATAGTAGGTTTTCTGTTGTTTTTGAATTTTGGCATGCTGTCTTTACAGCTTTCCTGAACGATTTTAGTGTATTCTTCTACTATTCCGTCTATTTCTATTTTGTTTGTTGTATTATCAATTTTGTGTTTATTAAATTTTGCATCTACTGTTAATTGGGAGAATTTGTTACCAAATGCTCCCCAATTAGCTTTATTTGTATTAAAAATCCGAGTGGTTCTGCTTATGGCAATATGCTGTAATTTACCGAAATTGATGTTAAATAATATGGTGTTGTGATCTGAACTTACGATGCCTTCATTGACCCGCCAATCGTTCACCTGGCCGAGAAGATCCTCCGTGCATAGAGTTATGTCCACGAAGCTTTGATATCGCTTCCCACCTCTTACGGTGTCAAATGTCGGGACGTCGCTGTCGTTGAGCACCTGAAGGCCCCACTCGCCTATGGCTTCTGCGAGATCCTCACCCCTTCGGTCAGTGACCGCACTACCCCACCACATGCTCTTAGCGTTGAAATCTCCGCCGATGAGTATGTTGGTGGGACCTAGTTCGCCAACAATTACCCCCAGTTGTTCCAGGTATGGCCCTATGGGTTTATCCGGTTCAAAATAGAGAGAGACCACAGCGACCTCTCGGTTTCCAGCATAGATTTTCACCACTGAGATGTTGGGCGTGGTGAATTTTGGACATGGCGTGACTTTGATGTTATCGTCAAATACCACAATAGCAGACTTTACTGTGGTATTGTCCATGCCTGTATACTGGAAAATCCTCGTGCCACCGTAGTCCCTAACCCTACCTTGAGCTCCCACGTACGGCTCCTGGAGTAGAGCGAACACCATTTTTCTACTCGCGGCCTCCAGCATAAGCTCCTGAGTAGCAAGCTGCTTCCTCTGGAGGTTAGCCTGAGCCACGAGCAGTGGCCGTGCTCTTTCTGGGGGATCATTATGCTCACTTACCCTGGGAACAACCTCAGCAATACGCAACCGCCGTTCTCGCCAGGGCATCCCACTTCCTTCTCACCGGACATTCGCTGCTAAAAGCATTATGGTCGGCTCTGCCCAGACCAGACCTGACGCAATTGCAGCACGTCGGGGGTGCTTGCGCAACCAATTTGGCGCAATCCTTCTTAAGGTGCGCACCCCCGCAGTGACTGCACGTATCCTCCCGGTCCGCGCAGAACCGCCTCCCGTGGCCATATCCGAGGCAACGCGAACACTGGACGAGAGGGGACTGATCTTCCACTTTAACACGTTGGACGTCTATATGCGCCAACCCGTGTTGGGTGAGTCTCTTCCAGAGCTCCGGAGAGACTTGCAGCACTACGTGCGACGTGAGCGCGTTCCTCGCACCTTTCCGGTATTTCACGGATACACGTGCGTTCTCCCCGCTCACGTCCCCAAACAGGTGGCGGTTTTGCGACCTGAGTGCGCCGAGGATCTCTTCGTCCGTGTTGTGGCTCAGGACGTTCCTTAAGATCACAAGTGGGTCCTTATTTCGGACATCTTCCACTGTGAGACGTCCTCCCCCTTTCTTTATCCTCTCTTTAATCTTGTCCAGTTCCTCTCTCTTATTACATCCTAAAATTACCTTCCGGTCCTTAGCCTTCCTTATCCTGTCGATCTGTAGACCTTCTTCTTTAGCGTTGACCGTCTTCCTTATCTGCTCAAAGACCTGCTCACCGGTCTGGTTCTGGTCCACCGAGGAAATGACTACAGAGTGCATTGCACTCTGTTCAGGTCTTGGCCTCGATGGCCCGGTAAGCACGCTGGCGTAGCTCGGTCTTTGACTCCAGTCTTCCCTCTGCTTTTTCATCTCTTCAGTCAACGCTAGCATCTCTATCTTGTTCTTCTTCAGCAACTCGCTGTGCTCATCTATTTTTTTGATAAGATCATCCGCACAGCGATTTTTCTTGTCTTCCTCAGCGCTTTCCCTTCTAACCTCTTTTCCCGCTGTTTCTTCCACTTCTTTGTATTTCCGCCCTTCCTCAGCCTCCTTCACTAGTTTAAAAAGCCTATCTGTGGCGTTCAGGACCTCCGTCTTAATTTCCGTCTTTAGGTTGCGGCTGTTGCTGATCTGCAACTTGACCCGCATAAGGCATGCCTTTGCTTCGGCAGTGCGGGTCACGTAGGCAGGTGCTACCTGCGCCGCTTGCGGAGATCCTCCTGGCGCGCTGGTCCCGCCAGTCGCCTTCTTCGCCGGACCCGATCCCGAACCCTTGCCCTCCGGCTGCGTTAACGGGGTCCTCTGTCGCGCAGGTCCTGCCCGCACCGGTTCTGCAGATTTCTCAATCTGCGACTCGATGCTAAGCCTGGCCTGCGCGACTTTGGTACCGCTGGCATCCTTCGGGCTGGTTTTCTCGGGCGATTCGCTCCGGCGAACGTTCCGACGTTCAGTCTCCTTGGCGGGAGTTCTGAACCCGAACATTATGCTGAAGGGGTGGAGGGCGGCAAGATAGATGCCTCGGTCTAGGATAAGGTACTTGAGGGTGTATATAGCCCTCAAGTATGATAAACTGGGAAACCTGATGGAGCTGGAGACTCGGTGTTACTAATAAAATTTTATGTTGTCGGATTCTACCAGAGGGATGCGTCAAAGTTATAGAATTTAAAATTTTTTAAAAAATTTAAATATCAAAATATTAACTTGCAGGTGTATGTGGCCTGCAAGTTGTCGGTGTCAATTTTTTAAAATTTTCCCCACAGGGGAAAGTCTTATTTTTAAAAATTTAAAAACCAGGTCAATATTAAAATACCACCGTGAGTGTACAGGCTCACCGTGGTAATAGTCTTATGAGCTAAAAATTTAAAATTTTAAAACAATTTTTAAAATAAAAATTTTGTGTCCTGTCAGCTGTGTGGAGCGTCGGACTATTGAGTGGAGTAGGAATGTAGGTCTTAAGATGTTCAACAGTTTGAGCCCAAAAAACGGGGCTCCAGGCCCAGTTCTGGGGAAGTTGGGTTGAAGGGGGTGAGGAACCCGAAAACGGGGGGAGGGGGGGATATCACAGATTTGAGGGGGTGAAGGCGGGGGGGGGGGGGGGGGTAAAAGGGGGGGGTAAAATTTGGGTGGGGGGGGGGTCAAAAATAGGAAAATGAAAAAGGTAAGGAAACTGGGCTACCTGTTGGCCTTTGTATCCCACGCTCGTCACAGGTGTGACGTCACCAGGGGGTCTGGTGGAGTTGGCTCTGGTAGTTGTAAAATACTTCCAGAACCTTCTGTTTCGAGAGTAGGTGAAAGTTCTCGAAACTTTCCACCGATGCGCAGGCCCAGCCGATGACGTAGATTGTTTACTCCTAGAGCGTGGGAAAATCCGATGTCTTCGACACGTTTCTATACACACAGCTAAACAAAAAACACACACAGTGATAAAAATGTGACGCAAAAGGCGTCTGTTATGGCGTTGCGAAGTATTTTTGGGATTTCCTCTGTGTTGGTATTTTGCTCGCCAAAACTCGAATACCTCGGAACTCGAAATTATTCTTTGTCCTCAGTGAGCGGGGTGGTATTACCTTTAAGGTCTAACAAATTTGCTAGGACCTTAAAGATCGCTTTCGACCTCTACAAGCATTCAAAAAGGGACCAAATTTTTTCAATCCCAGAAATATATATAAAAATCGCAACTTACAATTTTGTCAAAATTAAAATATGCAGTCGGGTAGAGGTTATCCCTCCTCGTCAGCTGGTGTAAGCGACTTCCTCCTGGGAAGTCGGTTCTGGCTTTTGAGCCGCGAGGTGAAAACTCACTTTTAGCTATAACTTCCCGACTATGCACTTTAAAAATCTAACACTTAAGCGTAAGGGTGGCTTGCATTAACGTCCCTTATATGGCGTCACAAAATCACTATGGAGCCGCTTTGGATCCGGCAGCGTTTTCACTTTTGTGGAAAAAATCTCGCACTTTTGGGGTTATCTCCCAGCGAAAACACTCTAACTCGGCCAATTTAGCCCCGATTCTTCCCGACGTTTGCACGTGGTGACACTGTCACTGGGATGTTGCTCTATGCAAACTTTCGCGCACTTTGGTGAACTTTTTCCCGACTTTCCGATTTTTACGTAATAAAAAGCGGTAAAAACACTTGGAACGGGGGAAAAACGATGCGCTCACGGGTACGGATGGCTCGCGACTGGTTTTTTTTTTTTTTTTTGTGGGGCGCTATGCCCCACTCTCGTTCCCCTACCCTATTGAGCAGAGTCCTTATGCATCCCCATTCCCTTCTACTCTTCCTTTATTTTAAAACATTCTATTCTCCTAGTTCTCCCTTTTCTAATCTATCCTAGCTAAATTTTTTCTTTTATTTTTATTTTTAAATTCTTATATCTATTACATTTTCTTTATTATATAAACATTTTTGTACTTATTTCTATTTTGACACTTTTATTATTCTAAATCTATTTATCTGTTTATACAATATTATTTAATCTATCTTTAATTACTATATGTATATAATATATATTATATGTTTAGCAATTATTATAACTATTTATTCCTATTGTTTACCTTATTTACTATTTTTATACAGAACTTCAAAAATGCGTTTACAATATTCTTATCTTTAACTATCCTATGTATACTATCTATCTCTAACTTACAGTCTATTTTATATTCCAGGTCTAGGCGATCCACTGCGTGGATGGGACAATCGAGAAGGAGGTGTGGGACCGTCTCCTGAACGTCAGGGTCACACTGGCACGCCGGGCTCTCCTTGCACTTAAAACGATGTAAGTACTCTGAGAACCCGCCGTGCCCCGTAAACACCTGCGTCAGTAACGGATCCAGGACGATGCGCCTTACGACCCTGTGCGCCTCGACAGCGTCCGGAAAGAACAGCTTCGTTACCGAAGCCGTCTCTCCGTCCGTGTATCTCCGGCTCCATTCGTCAATCGAGTCCTGTCGGATCTGTCGCTTGACGAATGAAACCGGGCACCTGTCGTAGTGCGCACGGGTCTTCAGGTGTTGTGCGGCATCCTTAGCAAGCATGTCCGCCCTCTCATTTCCCTCCAGCCCCACGTGTGCCTTCACCCAGAAAAGTTTAATTTTCTGGGTGCGTTTCCGGGCTTCCTTTAACAAATTCTTTATTTCAAACGCGATGGGGTGGAGGGAATCACCTCTGGTGACCACTTCGAGGGCGGACCTGGCATCGCTGAAGATGCCGCACGAAGGAGCCCTGCTACGGAGCGCCACCTGTACGGCTTCCCGGAGAGCGAGAAGCTCCGCCTGATAGACTGAGCAGTACGGCTCCAGCTTAAGCTTTCTGGTACTTGTCTCGGCTGTTCCATTCCATATGGACAGAGCAGCTCCGACTTTCCCATCAATCTTACTTCCGTCGGTGAAGATACTAAGACCCTCACCGACGTGCTGGGCCAGTTCCACCCCATCCACCAGGCATTGAAACGTCCCGCTCTCTCGTTGTGCCGGGTGGTCCAAGCAGACGAAGGCCACAGGGGCCTCTATCTCCCGGTCTCCCACTACCCGCTTGGAGCGCCCCTTCCGGACTTCATATAAGAGTGCGGTTTCCCTCACTCTTATGTCAAGGGGGAGCACTCCCGCGAGCAGTAGGGCCGAGTTGAGGGAGACGGTCCTGTACGCCTTCGTCATCTTTTGGACAAAACTACGCTGGATGGCTCCGAGCTGCTTCCTTACACCTAGTTTTTGGCTGGCTGGAGCCCATGCACTTGCAGCATACAAGATCACGGGCTCCACCGCTGCTGTGTAGATCGTCCTGATCACTTCGGGTCCCAGCCCCCACTGGACTTTGGCTGACCTTGCGAGCATTTTGTAGAGACTGGTAGCCTTCCCGCACGCCTGCTTCACGTGGCTGTTAAAGGTTAGTTTGCGGTCCATTATCAGGCCAAGCAACTTGATTTCGTTTGACAGACCAATGTCGACTCCACCCATGCGCAGGATCGGGGTGTCGTACTTCAATTTGTTGGTTATTACCATTGCCTGTGTCTTATGCGGCGCAAATTTTAGTTTGTTTCGGACACCCCAATCCCGCACATAGGCCAGCGCCGCATTGGCCTGCCTTTGTGCTTCTCCCGTGGAATCCCCGTCGAACACCAGGACGACATCATCGGCAAAAGCCTGACAATAGTCGCCCCGGCGCTCGAGCCCCTGTAACAGGGGATCGAGGAGGAGGTTCCACAGGATTGGCCCTCCAATAGAACCCTGCACGCAACCCTTAACAGTCCTGCGCGCTGACTCGGCCCCCGCGTACCGAACCCTGACCATACGATCATCCAGATAGCTGGCGACCATCCTTCTGATGTTCGGCGGGCAGCGTTCTTCCGCCAATCGGACTTTTATCGCTGGCCACCAGGCGCTGTCGAAGGCCCCCTCTATGTCCAACGATATCATAATTATGAGCTTCTTCTCAGCAAGCTTTGCCCTAATATGACTCGTCAGATCATAGAGGGAGTCCTCGGTGCCCCTTTGTGGCATAAATCCGTATTGGCGGTGACACAGCCTCGGAAGGATGTGCCATTTTAGCCTACCCACCAGCATCTTTTCCAGGATCTTTCCCATCACCGGCAACAGTCCTATGGGTCGATGCGCCTTGGGAACCGAGTAATTATCTTTACCCGGTTTCCGCAGCACAACGACTGTGGCCTCCTTCCAGATTTTCGGGAAGTAGGCCAGTTCCAGGCACTTGTTTGCCAGCGACAGGAAAGACTCCGGGTCCTGGGTGATCGCCTGCGCACAGATATCGGAGGTCAGGCCGTCCGATCCCGGTGCCTTCTTCGGGTTGAAGGTCACCAGCGCCGCTGAGAGCTCCCCCCGCGCAAACGGTGGGTCATGTTCCTCACCATGAGCCCAATCGTTCACGCGTGAAGCTATCCCCCTGATGCGCCGGTGATCCTCATTGTCCTCCTCGCAAGGGTCGTCTGGGTAGAAGGTCTCGGCAAGGAATCTTGCCGATTCCTCCTGACCCAGGGTTTGCCCGTCCCTAACGAGGGGCTGGTCTTCATGCCGCTTGGTCAGCCTGCCCATCACTCGATAAATCCCATCCCACAGCCCTTCCTTATCCTGAGATCCACAGAAGTCCTTCCAACTTTGCGTCTGGGCATCCCTCGCGAGCTTCTCATATGCCTCCCTGGCTTCCTTATACTCCCTGATGACCCGCGCCCTCCTCACTGGTGCCGCCCATCGGATGCGACGTTTCCGCCGCGTCATCTCGCGCTTTGACCTTTCGAGCTCCTTTGACCACCAAGGAATGGTGTACTTATTTTTATTTGTAATTTTAGGTATTGATTGTTCACTAGCGGTTGTTACTACTTCTGTATATTTAGCTATGTATTTTTCTAATTGTTCTACGTTGTCTAATTTATCTATTTCTACTTTATTAATTCTGTGCTCTCTTGTTAAATTGTTAAAAATGTCCCCAAAATTTGCCCAATTTGCTTTTTTAGTGTTATATTTCCTTGTTGTTCTTTTAATTTCGAATCCCCGGTTTCTTTGTAGTGTAATTTCAAAAATTATTGTGTTGTGGTCGGAGCTCGTCAGGTCCTCTTCGACTCTCCAATTTTGGATTTTGTCCAGAAGGTCGACCGAGCAGGCGGTGACATCCACCTGGCTGGAGTAAGCCCTATCTCCTCTTACGGTGAAGAACGTGGGCGTATTGCCCTCGTTCAACACCTGGAGTCCTGCCTCGTCCAGCCACCCGGACACCTCCTCTCCTCTTCGGTCAACCTCCTGGCTCCACCATAAGCTCTTTGCGTTGGCGTCCCCCCCTGCAAGCAGGCACCTCGGGCCCAACCTGCGACAGACTCTCCTCAGGTGGTCGAGGTAGCCTTCCACTGGTGTATCCGGTTCGAAGTAGTACGAGACCACCACCACCTCCCAGGCGCCGGTGCGGATCTTCACCACAACTATATTTGTTGTGGTGAATTCTGGGCAGATCAAGGCGTCCAAATCGCTGTCAAAGACAACAATGGCCGCCTTGACCCTCCCGTCTTCCTGTTCCGCGCACTGGAAGATCCTGGCGGCCCCGTAGTTCTTCACTCGGCCAGTGCTCCCGACGTACGGCTCCTGGATTAGTGCGAAGGCCAACCTCTTCTCCGTTGCAAGCAACATAAACTCCTGTATGGCAATCGCACTCCTTTGGAGGTTGGCCTGCGCCACCAGGTATGGCCGCACGCCGGGGTTAGGTTAGGTTAGGTTAGGTTAGGTTAGGTTAGGTTAGGTTAGGTTAGGTTAGGTTAGGTTAGGTTAGGTTAGGTTAGGTTAGGTTAGGTTAGGTTAGGTTAGGTTGCGGGTCGTAGCGGCAGTGCGTCCTGTCTTCAGCCAATGGTTGGACAGGCGCCACGGCGCGGCGACGTTCCGGCTGACACAGGTGCTCACAGGCCATGGTTGTTTTGGCGAGTACCTGTGTCGCATAGCCGGCGCAGAAGGGTCGGCCGTGTGTCACCACTGTGACAACTGTCCGCGTGACACGGCCCAACACACTATTGAGGAGTGCCCAGCCTGGGACGAAGAGCGCAGCGCTCTCGCAGCAGTCGTCGGAGTAGACCTCTCGCTGCCGGCTTTGGTGTCAGCCATGGTCGACAGCCAGAGGTCCTGGCGTGCGGTGGCCCTCTTCTGTGAGGCCGTCATCTCACAGAAGGAGAGTGCCGAGAGGGATCGTGAACAACAAGCCGATCCCTCCCGCCGCCAGTCGAGACGGAGGAGGCGCCGGGTTGACGACTGACCGGCGTCTCCCGCCCTGTGGTTTGGGGGCGTTTGGAGAATCCCACCACGGTATCCCCTGCCTGTCGTAAGAGGCGACTAATAGGGGCATCGGGGGTCGCGGGCGCGCAGCGGGGGGCTGTCGTAGCGCCCTTTCCGGTGTGTCGAAATTTGTTTTGTACATAGTTTTTCTTTGTATATACTTCGTCGGCACACCGGGCGACCCCGGGATGACGGCAGCGCGGGTGGTTGGCCTCGTAGCTGCCGTGGACGCCGAGGGCGTCCTTCGGTGCGCGGGGGCTTCTGAGCCCCCCCCACTTGGAGACGGGCCGCAAGGCGGCACCGCGCAGGGGCGGTTTCGGTCGAAAATGGGGCGCTTCTCGCCCCGTGAGCCCGGGACCGTCTCTTATGCGCCGAAGAGGGCCACCGCGGGGTTTTTAGTTGGTATTGCCGGTGTAGGGAATTTGTTAGGGACTCGGCTCAGCGGTCGTCCGGATGTTAACATCTTTCCCGGACGGCTTAACGCTGGGTCGTAAGGCCGGTGAGCCCAACATAACCGCTCCGCCACCCCCCCGGTGGGGCGGTAGTGATAAATCGCTTTTCCCCGCGAAAACAAAAAAAAAAAAAAAAAAAAAGGTTAGGTTAGGTTAGGTTAGGTTAGGTTAGGTTAGGTTAGGTTAGGTTAGGTTAGGTTAGGTTAGGTTAGGTTAGGTTAGGTTAGGTTAGGTTAGGTTAGGTTAGGTTAGGTTAGGTTAGGTTTTTTTTTTTTTTTTTTTTTTTTTTTTTGTGGGGCGCTATGCCCCACTCTCGTTCCCCTACCCTATTGAGCAGAGTCCTTATGCATCCCCATTCCCTTCTACTCTTTCTTTATTTTAAAACTTCCTATTCTCCTAATTCTCCCTTTTCTAATCTATCCTAGCTAAATTTTTTCTTTTATTTTTATTTTCAAATCTTATATCTATTACATTTTTACTTATTCTATAAACATTATGTACTTATTTCTATCACAAATTTTTCATATTTTTCTAAATCTATTTATCTATTTATACAATATTATTTCATCTAAGTTTAATTACTAGTACTATATAATATCTATTATATATTTAGTAATTATTGTAACTATTTATTTCTATTATTTACCTTATTTACTATTTTTATACAATATTTCAAAAATGTGTTTATGGTACTCTTATTTTTAACTATCTTATGTATGCTATCTAACTCTAATTTACAATCTATTTTATATTCTAGGTCTAAACGATCCACTGCGTGGATGGGACAATCGAGCAGGAGGTGTGGGACCGTCTCCCGAACGTCAGGGTCACACTGGCACGCCGGGCTCTCCTTGCACTTAAAACGATGTAAGTACTCTGAGAACCCGCCGTGCCCCGTAAACACCTGCGTCAGTACCGGATCCAGGACGATGCGCCTTACGACCCTGTGCGCCTCGACAGCGTCCGGAAAGAACAGCTTCGTTACCGAAGCCGTCTCTCCGTCCGTGTATCTCCGGCTCCATTCGTCAATCGAGTCCTGTCGGATCTGTCGCTTGACGAATGAAACCGGGCACCTGTCGTAGTGCGCACGGGTCTTCAGGTGTTGTGCGGCATCCTTAGCAAGCATGTCCGCCCTCTCATTTCCCTCCAACCCCACGTGTGCCTTTACCCAGAAAAGTTTAATTTTCTGGGTGCGTTTCCGGGCTTCCTTTAGCAAACTTTTTATTTCAAACGCAATGGGGTGGAGGGAATCACCTCTGGTGACAACTTCGAGGGCGGACCTGGCATCGCTGAAGATGCCGCACGTAGAAGCCCTGCTACGGAGCGCCACCTGTACGGCTTCCCGGAGAGCGAGAAGCTCCGCCTGATAGACTGAGCAGTACGGCTCCAGCTTAAGCTTTCTGGTACTTGTCTCGGCTGTTCCATTCCATATGGACAGAGCAGCTCCGACTTTCCCATCAATCTTACTTCCGTCGGTGAAGATACTAAGACCCTCACCGACGTGCCGGGCCAGTTCCACCCCGTCCACCAGGCATTGGAACGTCCCGCTCTCCCGTTCTGCCGGGTGGTCCAAGCAGACGAAGGCCACAGGGGCCTCTATCTCCCGGTCTCCCACTACCCGCCTAGAGTGCCCCCTCCTGACTTCATATAAGAGTGCGGTTTCCCTCACTCTTAAGTCAAGGGGGAGCACTCCCGCGAGCAGAAGGGCCGAGTTGAGAGAGACGGTCCTGTACGCCTTCGTCATCTTTTGGACGAAACTACGCTGGATGGCTCCGAGCTGCTTCCTCACACCAAGTTTTTGGCTGGCTGGAGCCCATGCACTTGCAGCGTACAAGATTACGGGCTCCACCGCCGCTGTGTAGATCGTCCTGATCACTTCGGGTCCCAGCCCCCACTGGACTTTGGCTGACCTTGCGAGCATTTTATAAAGACCAGTGGCCTTCCCGCACGCCTGCTTCACGTGGCTGTTAAAGGTGAGTTTGCGGTCTATTATCAGGCCAAGCAACTTGATCTCGTTTGACAGACCAATGTCGACTCCACCCATGTGCAGGATCGGGGTGTCGTACTTCAATTTATTGGTTATTACCATTGCCTGTGTCTTATGCGGCGCAAATTTTAGTTTGTTTCGGACACCCCAATCCCGCACATAGGCCAGCGCCGCATTGGCCTGCCTTTGTGCTTCTCCCGTGGAACCCCCGTCAAACACCAGGACGACATCATCGGCAAAAGCCTGACAATAGTCGCCCCGGCGCTCGAGCCCCTGTAACAGGGGATCGAGGAGGAGGTTCCACAGGATTGGCCCTCCAATAGAACCCTGCACGCAACCCTTAACAGTCCTGCGCGCTGACTCGGCACCCGCGTACCGAACCCTGACCATGCGATCATCCAGATAGCTGGCGACCATCCTTCTGATGTTCGGCGGGCAGCGTTCTTCCGCCAATCGGACTTTTATCGCTGGCCACCAGGCGCTGTCGAAGGCCCCCTCTATGTCCAACGATATCATAATTATGAGCTTCTTCTCAGCAAGTTTTGCCCTAATATGACTCGTCAGATCATAGAGGGAGTCCTCGGTGCCCCTTTGTGGCATAAATCCGTATTGGCGGTGACACAGCCTCGGAAGGATGTGCCATTTTAGCCTACCCACCAGCATCTTTTCCAGGATCTTTCCCATCACCGGCAACAGTCCTATGGGTCGATGCGCCTTGGGAACCGAGTAATTATCTTTACCCGGTTTCCGCAGCACAACGACTGTGGCCTCCTTCCAGATTTTCGGGAAGTAGGCCAGTTCCAGGCACTTGTTTGCCAGCGACAGGAAAGACTCCGGGTCTTGGGTGATCGCCTGCGCACAGATATCGGAGGTCAGGCCGTCCGATCCCGGTGCCTTCTTCGGGTTGAAGGTCACCAGCGCCGCCGAGAGCTCCCCCCGCGCAAACGGTGGGTCATGTTCCTCACCATGAGCCCAATCGTTCACGCGTGAAGCTATCTCCCTGATGCGCCGGTGATCCTCATTGTCCTCCTCGCAAGGGTCGTCCGGGTAGAAGGTCTCGGCAAGAAATCTTGCCGATTCCTCCTGACCCAGGGTTTGCCCGTCCCTCACGAGGGGCTGGTCTTCATGCCGCTTGGTCAGCCTACCCATCACTCGATAAATCCCATCCCACAGCCCTTCCTTATCCTGAGATCCACAGAAGTCCTTCCAGCTTTGCGTTTGGGCATCCCTCGCTAGCTTCTCATATGCTTCCCTGGCTTCCTTATACTCCCGGATGACCCGCGCCTTCCTCACTGGTGCCGCCCACCGGATGCGACGTTTCCGCCGCGTCATCTCGCGCTTGGACCTTTCGAGCTCCTTTGACCACCAAGGAATCGTATATTTATTTTTATTTGTAATTTTTGGTATTGATTGTTCACTAGCGGTTGTTACTACTTCTGTATATTTAACTATGTATTTTTCTAATTGTTCTACGTTGTCTAATTTATCTATTTCTACTTTATTAATTCTGTGCTCTCTTGTTAAATTGTTAAAAATGTCCCCAAAATTTGCCCAATTTGCTTTTTTAGTGTTATATTTCCTTGTTGTTCTTTTAATTTCGAATCCCCGGTTTCTTTGTAGTGTAATTTCAAAAATAATTGTGTTGTGGTCGGAGCTCGTCAGGTCCTCTTCGACTCTCCAATTTTGGATTTTGTCCAGAAGGTCGACCGAGCAGGCGGTGACATCCACCTGGCTGGAGTAAGCCCTATCTCCTCTTACGGTGAAGAACGTGGGCGTATTGCCCTCGTTCAACACCTGGAGTCCTGCCTCGTCCAGCCACCCGGACACCTCCTCTCCTCTTCGGTCAACCTCCTGGCTCCACCATAAGCTCTTTGCGTTGGCGTCCCCCCCTGCAAGCAGGCACCTCGGGCCCAACCTGCGACAGACTCTCCTCAGGTGGTCGAGGTAGCCTTCCACTGGTGTATCCGGTTCGAAGTAGTACGAGACCACCACCACCTCCCAGGCGCCGGTGCGGATCTTCACCACAACTATATTTGTTGTGGTGAATTCTGGGCAGATCAAGGCGTCCAAATCGCTGTCAAAGACAACAATGGCCGCCTTGACCCTCCCGTCTTCCTGTTCCGCGCACTGGAAGATCCTGGCGGCCCCGTAGTTCTTCACTCGGCCAGTGCTCCCGACGTACGGCTCCTGGATTAGTGCGAAGGCCAACCTCTTCTCCGTTGCAAGCAACATAAACTCCTGTATGGCAATCGCACTCCTTTGGAGGTTGGCCTGCGCCACCAGGTATGGCCGCACGCCGGAGGCAGCGCCCGTCGCGGTTGAGTCCGGAATGCTGGGGACCACCTTAGCAATAAGCCATTGCGGATCGGGCCAGCGCGTCCCACTTTCTTCGCACTGGGCAATCTTGACTGAAGGCGTTGTGCCCCGCGTCTGCGAATTTCGCCTTCAGGCAGTTGCAGCACGTCGGTGCAGCAGCCGCCATCCAATCGGGGCACTCCGCCTTCATGTGCGGTCCGCCACAATGGCTGCACACATCCAGGGAGCTTCGGCAGAACCGCCTCCCATGGCCGTAGCCCAGACATCTGGAACATTGGACCAGGGGAGACTGGTCCTCAACCTTGACCCTCTGTATGTCCACGTGCAACGCGCCGGCCTCTATGAACTTTTTCCAGATCTGTGGCGACACCTGGAGGACCACGTGAGCCATCAACGGGTTCCGGGCTTTCCTTCTATATCTGACGGACATGCGGTCTGCCTCCTTCTCGATTTGGGCCATAAAATTTTTATTTTGCGCCCTTATTGCGCCCAGGATCTCGTCGTTGGAGTGACAACTGAGAAGATCCTTAATTATTAGAAGGGGATCCTTGTTCTTGATGTCTTGGACATCCAAGTTCCTCCCCTCCTTCCTCAGCCTCTCCTTCACCTTTGCCAACTCCTGCTTGTCCTGACAGCCCATAATCACCTTCCTCTCCTTGGCCTTCCTCATCTTGTCAATTCTCAATCCCTCGTCCTTTGCATTGACCGCTTTCCTGATCCTTTCCACGATCTCGTCTCCCGTTTCTTCTTCATCCTTCGACGTTACTATGATGGAGTGCAGCGCCGAAGTCACCTCAGTTGCCTTTGGTGGACCGGCAGCTACACTCGCATACGTCCTGTTCACAGCCATCTCCTCCCGGTGTTTTCTTATTTCTTCATTCAGCCTCTCCATCTCCTCTTTCCCTTCCTTGAGCATTTTGCCATGCTCCTCGAGCTTGCTGAGGAGTTCCTTGTCCAGCCCGTTTCCGTCTTCCTTGCCTTTTCCTATGTTTGTGTTAGTGTTACCTATTTCTGTCTCGTCCTCCTGTCTATGACTTTCCGTTCCCTTAATTCCTCCCGTATCTTTTCCTTTGTATAGCTTCCCCTCTTCGGCCTCCTTTACCAGCCTGAAGAGCCTTTCAATTGCTTCCATCACATCAACCTTTATTTCCGTCTTCAAGTTTCGGCTATTATTCATCTGCAGTCTTGCTTTCAGGAGGCAAGCCTTTGCTTCCGCGGTCCTGCTCTGATAGGCCGGACTCCCCTTCTTGGGAGGGTCCTGCCCCTCGAAGCACACCGCCTCCGTCGTGATCTGGCTTCTAGCTTTGCCTCCCTTGTCTCCTGAGGCTGCAGGTGCCGACGTCGTGAGCGCTTTGGTCCTCTGGGTGACGGCTGGTGCTGCCCTGGTTTCAGGCTCCGTATCGAGTCGAGACTCAATGCTGCGTCTGGCTTGGGCCACTGTCTGGCTTAGTGGGGGACCTGTTCTTTCCGAGGGTCCTGCCTCCATGTCTCTTTTTGGCGGGGAAAGGGACTTCTTCACTGGTGGTGAGCGTGAAATGGGCATGTTGGTAGGGGTCGTCGTCAGCTGTATAATATACTCCGTGAATGTAAAGGTTCACGGAGTCAGTCTTCTTCTTGATTCGTAAGTGTATATGGCCTACTATGTCGATATATTGTGTGTATAGCACAATGTGTCAATGTGACAGATATTTAAAAATATATAAAATTTTTGTCCAAAATTTTTCGAAAAGTTAAAAATAATTTTCTGGTCGTTGCCTTGGTCCGATTTAGACGATTTTGGTGTCGCCTGGTAGGGGGGGTCCCGCAGAAGCCAGACCAGTTCTCCGGTACCACCTACGGTCAAACCCCGAAGAAATATCCTAAAAAGAGTGCAAAAACCTCGCGGTAGAGGGGTGGGGGTAAGCTCATATGGACTCTTACCCCAATAATCGCTTCTCACGAGAGAACGAAATTGTCGTCAGATCTTGGATATCTCCAACGGTTTGGCCAGAAAGTGAAAAACAAGTTTAACCGGTAATGGCGATTTTTCCCTTTTTCAGAGAAAAATTCACCAAAAATCCTGGTTCGGCAGAAAAATTCTAAATTTTATTTGTATCCAGGGAGATATAACAAAACTACAAAATGACGTTAGAAAATAGGGGGGGGGCGAGCCAAAGTTCCGAACTATGGGGCCCTGAAAATTTTAAAATTTTGAAAAAACCGCAAATGAAGTTGGTTTTGCCCTTTCCGGAGGAATTCCGAGAAAATCTCTTCGGGATATGAAAGAGGGGACCAAGTGGGCTCGAATGGCACTGCTGAAAATTCTCTAGGAACTTTGTTCCGGGGACCGGGAACTCGATGTCCTCGGATTTGCCGGCTGATGGTAAGCTTCCGGCCGTCAGATTTTGGTGTTTGAGGTCTCCAAGAAGAGAGGATATCCTGGTCCGTCAAGTGGCACACTCGGGTAGTCCTCTGGATGAATCCCGTCCGAGATATGCCCGCGAATCCAGAGTCAAAAAATATTAAAAACTCGGTTTTGCCAAGATCCTGATCGAACCCCTGGGCTCACGACAGAGGACGACTCGCTCGTTCGTAACAGGGGTCCAGATGCTCCCTGGTGCACTCAAAACACGAACCTACCTGCCGTAGTTCCCGAGCAATCTATCGGAGTTTCCTGATTGGTCGAGAACCTTTTTCATCGTCCCGATCAAAGCGCTGCTCCGATTTCGTTGATCTTTGGTATGGAACTCGGGGAAGAAAGTGCCGTGGTATCCACACTATTTTCGGCTCGGGAGGCAGTCCAGGTTCGTGGCTCCAGCTATTTTTTTTTTTTTATGTCCAGCTCCTCAGTTTTCTCTCCGATCCTCGTGGTTTCCCTCCTATATTTTCTTTAGAGTCCCTCGCTCCTGGTGAAACTCCAAGACAGACTTCGTGAGATCAAACCTCGGAGATATTAGTCGCAGAGTGTCAAAGTTCGTGTTTCTGTCAATATTATAGTGTGTATCTCAGTCAGTTTTGTCCAGAAAAATCTGGCACTTCGTCACTTTATACACGGGTTAATTTCCCACCGAACTGCAGTCCAAAATATGTACGTAAAAGATCGTTCCTGCCGCGTTTTGACAGATCTCTCTTCACAAAACCGCTCACTTTCGGGTATTTCGAGGATAACTCCTTAATTAAGCACGTTATCACTTCCCGGTTTTCACAGTAGTGTAGAAGAACGTAGCGCGCACACTTGAAGGTATCACACTTGTGTATTGCAGTCAAAAAACCTATTTTCGCGATTTTAGCAGCGGGAGCGCGCGGAAAACAAACTGGTCACAACTGCGCTCGGACCGCAACTGGTTAGGTTAGGTTAGGTTAGGTTAGGTTAGGTTAGGTTAGGTTAGGTTAGGTTAGGTTAGGTTGGGGTGCGGAGTCAGGAAACCTCCTCGTGGTGCACCCCGGGCAACGGCGGTCACGTTGACCGACGGCTAATGTCCTGACAGAAGGTGGTTGGCAGTCGTCGCCTGTTGTGGCGGCTGCCGTCGGTTTTTCAGAGTTGGCACCTTTGGTTCCCCTCGGGTTCTGTCCTGGGGGGTGTCGGCGGGCTCGGTGTGCGCTCGCTCCGCCGCCGAGCGGGCAGTAGGGGGGAGGTTCTCTCTTGCTGTCACCGTCGTATATCGTAATCCGGTCATATGGAGGTCTGTGGTCACGTCTCGCGCTCTGATCGGACCGAGGGTCTTGGCTTCACCGCCTGGACCGCGAGGGAGAAAACCTCTATAAAAAGTTACCCCGAATCTCAAGCGGCGGCGCACCGTGAGGGGATGCATGGCCGATGGGTAGTTCGGTCGCTAGTGCGAACCACGCCGGAGGGGTACATGCCTGTGCCTCGTCCGTGTATGTAAAGGCTTACCCAGCTACAGGGGGCTCTGGCTGGGTGGACGGTTTATTTCCCCCATACTCGTGGGACTCACAATGGAAATTTCAAATAAAAAACCCGTTATCCTATTGACGAAGTTGCCTACTCTGGTTCCTGTTACGGGGGCTGGAGAGGCGGAGGTCGGAGGGCGCAAGCCCGAAGACGGATGTTTGAAGATGGAGATTGTAGGTGAGACGCCTACGGAGGCTGTGGTTGCCGAGAGGCAAGTTATGACTCCGGCCCTCGAATCCGAGAACAGGAGTAGTCGCGCGTCTTCGCGCACCAAGAGGGGACGCCTGTGGCAGGAGAGTGGGACGGAGTCTGTTCGCTCGCGGTCCGGTCACTCGAGTGAGTCGGACAGCGGTACGGATGCCCAGACCTGCTCGACTATTGCAGGAAGTGGGAAATACGTCGGTCTGAGAAAAGCTCAAAGAGAGCTAGTGGCTTTAAGGCGCGAAGCTGCTAGCCGAAAGGCGGAGGAAGAGATGGAGGAGAAACTCCGGTCTTTTATGAAGACTCCTCCTCCACCGCCTTCAAAAGTCCAGCGTTTGGAGGGCTTCGAGGAAGACAGGGTCGTACTCCTAGACGACCTAAATGAATGCAGCCGGCTAGTCCAGATGGTGTCCACCAAATCTGGCCACTTGAAGGGGACATACCAGAGGTCCCTTAAGGTGGTGGTGGACACTATCAAGAGGTTTGTGGCGCAGCCGGAGTCTACTGCGATTGCCCGTCTCCGAGAGGAGACCGTTAAGTTGAGGGAGCAATGTGCGCGCCACGAGGCGGAAAAAAGGATACAGGCGGAGGAAAACGCCTCCCTTCGCCGCCGCCTTGACCTGCTGGAGGCTGATAGAAGCGTTCAGCCCACGAAGGAAGAACTGGAGCGGTTAGAGGCTCGCCTAACAGCGAGGATTGAGTCAGCAGTGATGGGGCCTGCCCAAAGGCCGCCGTTAGCTCATGAGTTAAGGAGCGAAGCTGACATGGAAATCGAACTGCCGGTGCTACCTGGACCCGACAAGGGCAAAGGGAAAGGGAAGGGGAAGGGTAAGGGTAAGGGAAAGGGAGTTCTGCCTCCCAATCCCACAACTGCCACACCCTCAAATGTGTCTGTGCCGATGACGGCTGTTGCTGGTCCCTCCGGCCTGCAACAGAAGGGTCCTATTAAGGAGACTGCTTCCGCTCTTGTGTCCGCTAAAGTTCCTGCGTCGAACAAGAGGGAAAAGAAGAAGGGAGGGAATACTAAGGGGGTCTCTAAGGCCCCAACTGTTGAGCCCCGTCCGCTGCCGCCTGCCCCGTTGTCACTAGACACGCCGTGGAACGTTGTGGCGGCCAAGAAGAAAAAGAGCAAGGTCTCGCCTGGCGCGGCACCAGCTGCAAATCAGCAGCAACAGCCGCGCAAGGCCGAGCCTAAGCTTCGGCCGCCGCGCTCTGCGGCAGTTATTATATCGTTGACGCCGGCCGCCGTGGAGAAAGGCATCTCCTACGCCCAAGTGCTGACTGATGCGCAACATAAGGTGGACCTCACCGGCCTCAACATACAGAGGCTAAGGCCAAAATTTGCGGCCACGGGTGCCCCAATGTACGAGGTACCCGGGGCCAACAGTGACGAGAGGGCTGACTCCTTAGCCGCGAGGCTGAGGGAGTGCTTCCAGGGGTCGGAATATGTCAGAGTTTCCCGACCCACAAAGACTGCAGAATTAAGGCTTTCGGGGTTGGACTACACAGCCACCCCGGAAGCGGTCAGTACGGCCCTCTCAAAGGCCGGTGAGTGCGCGGCCGACGCCATCAAGGTCGGCGAAATTCGTCCCGACCGCTCGGGTCTCGGAACTGTGTGGGCCAAAATGCCAGTTAAGGCGGCCCAAAGGGTGAGAGGTGCAGGGCGGATTTTGATTGGTTGGGTCGCGGCTCGAGTTTCTGTGCTCGAACCGCGGCCAATGAGGTGCTTCCGGTGCCTCGAGGCTGGGCACGTAAGAGAGTGTTGCGAGGGCACAATAGACCGTAGCAACCTCTGCTACCGTTGCGGTCAGCCGGGCCATAAAGCCCGGCAGTGTGAGGCCGCGCCGAATTGTTCTTTGTGCAGCGCGGCCGGAAAGCCCGCCGGGCATCAAATCGGGGGGAAGGCGTGTCCCGCCTCCTCCCGAAAGAACCGACGTCGTCCGGCTCGAAGAATTAATCCAGCTGCCACTAGGGCTACGGCCCAGCCGCAGTTGGAGAGCCCACCGCAGGCCGAGGTTGTAGAGATGGAGATCGCCCAATAATGGCTTTTAAGTTCCTCCAGGCGAACATCAACCACTGTGCCCGTGCTCAGGATCTTTTAACCCAGAGCATGGCGCAGTGGTCGGTGCAAGTGGCAGTGGTCGCCGAGCCATATTTCATCCCCCCGCGTGATAACTGGGCGGGGGACGTCGACAGCTCGGTGGCTATTATCACCCAGGGTGCCGCTGGCTCCCCCCCCTTCGAGCGAGTAGCGAAGGGCCGGGGATGCGTCGCGGCTCTGTTGGGAGATATTTGGGTAGTCGGAGTTTATTTCTCTCCCAACAGACCCCTCGCTGATTTCGAGTCTTTTCTTGTTCAGTTGGGGGCCCTGGTGGCGCAAGGCCAACCTCACCCGGCAATTGTCGCCGGCGACTTCAACGCCAAGTCCCTGGTATGGGGCTCGTCGGCGACCGATGTTCGTGGTGAGGTCCTGGAGGATTGGGCGATCTCGGCCGGTCTGGCCGTCTTGAATAGGGGGTCGGTGGACACGTGTGTGCGGCACAATGGCGGCTCAATCGTAGATGTTTCTTTTGCGAGTCCGGCCGTCGCACGCCGTGTCCGGGGCTGGGAAGTGTTAGTGGGCGTGGAGACGTTGTCGGACCATCGTTACATTAGGTTCGACGTCTCTGCGTCCGCCGTTTCTCAGCCCGGTGGTAGACCGAGTGCCTCGCATCAGGACGGCCCGCGGTGGGCATTAAAGCGCCTCGATATTGAGGCCCTAGAACTTGCCGCTCTGGTTATGTCGTGGCTCCCTGTACCGGATGGGCCGGTGCAGGTCGAGTTGGAGGCGGAATGGTTCGGGGTATCGGTGACGGACATTTGTGACGCCGCCATGCCCCGAGTCCGACGTCTCCCGCCCCGACGCCAGGTGTACTGGTGGTCGCAGGAGCTGGCGTCGTTGCGCATTGCCTGTGTTTCGGCGCGCCGCCAGTACGCCAGACATCGTCGCCGGCGTATCCGGGACGAAGAGCACGCAAACCAGGAGCGGCAGCTCTACGGCCTCTACAAGGAGGCGAAGAGAGCGCTGCAGGTGGCCATCAAGAGAGCCAAGGTCGCGGCGAGGAAAGACTTCATCTCAACCCTCGACAGTGACCCGTGGGGGCGCCCTTATCGCTTGGTGATGAACAAGCTTCGCCCAGCGGCGCCCCCGCTGTCGCAGAGTCTCCGGCCAGAACTTCTGGCCGAAGTCGTCGCGGCCTTGTTTCCGGCCACCGTGGAGACCACTCCTCCACCGATGGCGCCCCGCGAGTCGGCGCCATCGTCGAGTTCGGCAAGGGATATCCCAGAGGTTTCGCCCGCTGAGTTGCGGGCGGCAGTGTCGCGGTTGCGGGGCAAGAACACCGCCCCGGGTCTCGATGGCATCCCCGCCAAGATCTGGGTGCTAGCCATCGAGCACTTGGGGCCGAGGCTCCGCAACCTTTTCTCCGCCTGTTTGGAGCAGGGCGTCTTCCCGTCGCGTTGGAAAACCGGGAAGCTCGTCCTGCTGAAGAAGGAAGGGAGGCCCGCAGAGTCGCCGTCGGCCTACCGGCCCATCGTGTTGCTCGACGAGGTTTGTAAGCTCTTCGAGCGAATCATTCACGCTCGCCTCGTCGAGCACCTTGAGAGGGTCGGCCCGGACTTGGCGGATTGCCAGTTCGGGTTCCGGAAGGGCCGATCCACCGTTCACGCGATTCTGCGGGTGAAGAAACAGGCGGAAGAAGCGGTGGCCCAGGGCAAGGTAGTTATCGCGGTGTCTTTAGACATCTCGAATGCCTTTAATTCGCTGCCCTGGGCCTGCATTCATGAGGCACTGCGGGTACCACGTGGTGCCACCCTATCCTTCGGCGTCTGGTGCACGCGTACTTGTCAGAGAGGGTACGTGGTGTATCCGGGCGCCAATGGGTGGCACCGGAGAGCGATGGTGTGCGGTGTTCCACAGGGCTCAGTTCTGGGTCCTCTCCTGTGGAACATCGGATATGATTGGGTGCTCCGTGGTGCCAACCTCTGGGGCGTCGGCGTCACTTGTTACGCCGACGACACGCTCGTTACTGCGTCTGCTAGGACCTTCCAGGATGCCGCAATTAAAGCGGCGGTGGGTACCGGCCACGTCGTTAGTCGCATTCAGCGGCTGGGTTTGAAGGTGGCCCTTGAGAAGACCGAGGCCCTTTGTTTCCACGGGCCTCGGAAGGGGCCACCGGCCGGTGCCTACATCGTTGTGAATGGGGTGCGGATTCCCATCGGCAAAACGATGAAGTATCTGGGGTTAGTTTTAGATAGCCGGTGGAATTTCGCGCCCACTTCGAAAAGTTGGGCAGTAAATTGTGTCGGGTAGCAGGTGCCCTTGGAACCCTGCTGCCCAATCTGGAAGGTCCTGGCATCCCTTGCCGAAGGCTCTACGCCGGAGTCGTGCGGTCCATGGCCCTGTACGGAAGTCCCGTCTGGGCCGAGTCCCTGAGCGACCGGTGCGTCGCTCTGCTGCATAAGCCACAGCGTTCGGTGGCGCAGCGTGCGATCAGGGG